>JAQSVV010000131.1:689259-1378518 GCA_036375495.1 Agrotis segetum
TAACATATTTTTAAGGCTGTTATTAATAATTATAATAACAGTTATATGTAACCAGTCCACCAAACCTACCAAAAGTCATAACCCAGTGTTTTCTTTCCATAATCTGCAATAGTGTAACTCTACTCGAGGGTTGTCCTTAGGTACACTCGCATAGTGCATACAGGGATAACTGCCGGTTAGAGCCTCATTTCATTTAAATTGCGTAATGGGCATCTGCAAGATGGATTCAGCTCCTGGCACGCCCTTCAAAAGTCCGGGATCCTGTGATCCCGAGATCTTTAAAGATATAGAAAAAAAAAAAAAATTTATCAAAAAGTAAAGTTACAATGTGACAATTTTAGGTGAGCCACAAACTAAGCGTCAGCTTGTATCTTGTAGCTCTATTACAGCAGAAAAATATACATCATCAAGAGCCATAATTTAAAAAAAGAAACATCTCTCATTTCTTGGAATAATCATAGTAAAAAAAACTTCTCGTAAAAACAAAACAGTTGCACGAAAAACATCAAAACTTTTCAACTTTTTAAGTCAATGGACCTGATTGACGTCACTGAACAAAAGCAATGATTATAACATAACAACCCCTTTAAACTTAGTTTTCAACAATGTTATCAAGAATAATAAATCAGTTATAACTATTAACCTCAGTGGCAGTATTTGACTAGGTGTGGCCTCGAGCAGGCAGATTGCACCCAGCATTATTTACTGACAAAATAATAAAGCCATGAAAATCATACAAACTATTCGGAAGTTTGGCCTGGGGTTCTGTGATGTGGGGACCATGATATGGAATGTGTCTGTCATGCTAAGGATCCTGGTCTTGAATATTGATGGACGGAATAAGAAACGTAAGCATTGAGTATGACGCCTTTTTAAATGCTTTATATAAGATACTAAAGGTACAAACTAGCACGATTGTACGGTGCACGGTGTAAACTGAAAGTAGGTAAAAACTCCGGTTTTAAAATTGAATAAGTATACTCGTTTGACATAATATATAAATATTTGTTCTTTTCAACAAAACTAATAATTATACATAAGAATGAATAGTTGCATTTATTATTTTATAAATTGTCGTATTTACATTAAGTTTACACTGTTTTTTTGCCAGATTGACAACAAGTAATTGTAAATTTCTTGCCCTTGATTTTTAAAGGCTTGGTCGTAGTCGCCATAAATGTAGGTAATTAAAGTATCTAGTTACTTTACAGAACCCCACAAATGACTTTTTAGCGTCTAAGACCGTACTACTCTGGGGAATCGACCTTTCTTGTTCCTCTATAGTTATCCATACATACCTGCAGTCTTGCACAGTTCAACCATTGGCTCCATTCTGAAATGTATGTAATTTGGCAAATGTAATAGACCTCTCCTAAATACAGTGCCAGTGCGGAGTCCCTTAGCAAGACATGTTCCACCTCCCGTTCAACCACCTTTTTATATCTTTGGTAAACCTTCAAAAGGCTACCAGTCTTACCGGGGTGTGTGAAATTTTTACCTTACTGAAACTACCTTTGCCTAGCAGTGGGATGACACAGGATGACAATAACAGTAAAACTACCTCGGTGGTCATCATCGGGGGTGCCCTCTATCTGGCAGAAACTTGTTGCTCCGAAACCTATTTGGCAGAACTCACTTGGCAGAAACTTTTTTAAACGAACATTGTTATGGTATAAAAAATGTTTAGTATAATTGTTTTTTGGCCTAATGTTTTTATGTCCGAATTTAAATTGGGATACTTTTAAGATGGCAGAATTGTATTGGGCATAATTACCTTTGTCAGAGTTACAATTTTGCATATTTTCATTTAGCATAACGTTTATTAAGAGCACCGATTATTTGGAATAATTTGACTTAGTATACTTCGAAGATCACAGAATTTCAGAATAGAAATAATTTAATAGGCATTATAAAAATAAAAAAAAATGTTTTATAAAATCAATATGGTGTGCTACAAAAGTTAGTGACAGAAATGAATCTCTGCAAAACCGACTTCACGTAGTCTTGTTTGCCCTACCCCTAGAGTGTAATTTAAAATCGCGTAGGCGCGGAGGGGCGAGGCGGCCCGCGAGCTGAGGAGCAGGTGGTTTTAACGCACACCGCCGCGGCTGAGGCTGGCCGGCTTGCCGGCCAGTAAGCCGAAGCTGCGGTGGTGGGCGTAAAATCATCTACGACGATTAGCTCGCGTGGGACCGCCGGAGACCCGCAGCGCCGGAGCCGTGACAGAAGCCATGCTTGCTGCATGTGGTAACCTTGCATGCTGCATGCTTGTACGCTGAATGCTTGCTGCATGCTTATTGCATCATCTTACTGTCTGGGAAATAAAAAACACACAATTATGACAAAAGATGATTCTGGCTGTGAATTTTCTGCGATATGATGATTATACTTATTGATTATTATGGAAATGAAATTTATGCCTAAAGATGATTCTGACTTACAAAATTATGGGTTTCGGTGTTATGGTAAATGAGTGTATGCCAAACCATTTTCTGCGAAAAGAGGTTTATGCTATCCGTTGCTATGCAAAATAAAATTATGACTCAAAAAGTTCTGCTATAAAGGGTGGACCCCATCATCGGCACATGGTAGAAGGCCCTTTTAAAGGCTCCTTCTGTGCAACGCCTGTTAGGGCACATCCCTAGCCTGTTCAACCACTTCATTGGTTCCTTTTCAACCACTTATGCTTTAAACTTGAATGTGTTTAAAACGCTTAAAACGCTAAACTTCATAACCATCTTTCAAAACAATTGTTCCATAAAATTCCAGCGATTCCTCTGATCTTCTACATCGTGGCGGTGTCCGTGGTCCTGGGCTACTTCTACGTTTACCTGGTCTCCATGGCCTGGTTCGTCTTCATCCGCTGCCCTGCGAACGGCGACCTGATTTCCGCCATCGTCGTCTTCTCACTAGGAGTCTCCAGCGAGATTGGGACCGTCAAACTGGTCTATATGCTTACGCATATGTAAGTATTTTTTTAACCGAACAAACAAGCGTCTTGTGTATGTTATAGGGGATTTGGGGATTTAGATTTCTCACAATAATGTACCATCACAAGTTGAATGATGTAACAAAGATTTTGTTATAATTTTGGCGATTGAAAAAGAGTGTCCATGGAGTTTCTTGCCCGTTCTTCTCCATAGAGATCTACGCTTTGGAATGGGCATCTACAGTACTTTCACAGTTTTTATGTCTTGTGACTGGGACTGTAGCACCGTAACTATTTTTTAAACTATTTTATTTTAATTTTCTCTTTTGACAATTCACAAGTGCCTGTAACTGGCCTACTTGAAATAAACGATTTGATTTTGATAGTGGTCGCAATTTTCTTCTCCTTAGTTAAAGCGCTTACATCTTGTGAAAAGCATGTTTTTTCGGGAATTTTGTTTCACGTAAATGCAGAGCTTCCACTATACTGCCGCATTTTAAAAGTAAGTCTCTTCTTCTTCTTCATTTACAGTGGCCAAGTCAGAGAGATAGTGTCAGAATGCCTGGCATGTGACTCCTATGTGGTGCCAGGCAGCAGGTTCTCTACCAACCTGCTGACTACCCTGAGGCAGGTCAAGAAGAGAGCCATGATATTCTGGGTGGTCATCATTGGAAACGGCGTAGTTTACGTACTGAAGCCTGCGTTACTGCCCGGGAGACACTTTACTGAAGATATATTCATACTTTATGGTAAGATTGGATTGTCACATTAAAACATTAGGCTTCTTCTGGGCAAGCTCGCTCCATCGTCGAACTTGTCTTAGTTATTTCTGACCTAGACTAAGGTCAAGAGCAAACCCATCTCATATAGAAAAAAAACAAAGTGGGAACTATGCTACCACTACCACGATAAGAGAGAACACGTTATGTACTTCCAACGTTATTTCAGTCGCAGTCTAAATTGGAAATCATTGCGTCAGGCACCCTAGTGGCCGGACTTTTTTTGTTGAACAACTAAATAGGCTCTTCTTACTTATTCGGCACAGTCGTGAGGCACACGGTTCCTATTGTATTTTTCATTATTTATACAGTGTGCGCTATAGTTTGTATCAAATAAACTTATTCCATTTATTTCTTTCTTTCTCTGCCTCTCAACGGTCACATGAAAATTTTGTTGTGCAAAAAAATCTGCAAAAATTATTTTCGTTATCGTTATTATTAAGGTACTATTAATGATTATATTATTATTGTTTATTTAAGAGCGTGTGAAGGTTAAATACCTTCATGGGGCATAATTTTTACTGCAATTATGTAAATTTTCTGTAATCTGTAAATTTTCGATCATGCCATGGACCTAAAAAAAAAGGCGGACGGAACTTCACTAAGAAACAATTGAAGCACCCATAGTAAGTCAGTGCGCTTGTCCACACAAGCCAGCACACACACATTCACACCATAGTAAGTCAGCCGTCGGCCATTACGCTTCGAACGACACTCGCGGTTTCATACGGTGTTATTTTGTCTAATAAAAATCAAAGTATGCCGTCATGTGTTGCAAAAAGTTGTCTAAACCATAGTAGTTCAATTAAAAAAGCCAGGGGATCACTTTTCATAGGTTAAACATGTCATTTTGAAGCTTATTTCTCGATTTTACGTCAATAAATTTCATAAACATCTCGAAATCAATCAGTGTTGCAACTATTTCAAGGTTCAAATTATTTTAAAATTGGGAGATTTATATTTTATGTTACTATTTATCGTTATTGTATTCTTCTATATTTTTACAGATTTCCCTCGGCAAATGATGCATGGAAAAATGATTGTATAAAAATAATAAGGGAGTGTAGACATGGAATAGGAATGTAGACGTGTAGGAATGGAACATAAAATAGCTTTAATTAAATATTTATAGCCGAAAAATACTTAAACATTCGTTTTCACCACTTAAGTAAATTAGAAGGGATTTCTAGATTTGTCGATAGCAAAAGACAAGTCTACAAAAATTTGAATCACCAAAAGGGATTGTAAAACTTTATTAACATTAAACGAGTTGTAAATATTTTAATATCCAATGTGCTTAAATTATTTTACCTTTATTTTAAAAATAGGTATCCGTCACAAAAAAAAATGTAATTAAACTTAAGTTCAAGGGAGATCTTAATTAAATATTGTTTAAAAATGGATAATTTTTTCCTTCATCTGGCATCCCTATACACACGCACACATATTTACGCTGCCGCCATTGCGGTGTTTCAATCGTTTCTTAGTGAAGTTCCGTCCGCCTTTTTTTTTAGGTCCATGGGACAGATTTCTGCACGCCGCAATTGCGGCGGTAAGACCCCTCTTTGATGAGTGGTTGGAGAGAAGTCATGGCGTCCTTACCTTCCGCCTGACGCAGGTCCTCACCGGGCACGGGTGCTTCGGGAGGTACCTGTGTCTAATGCGGAAGGAGGAAATGTCTGGGTGTCACCACTGCGAAGATCGCCCGGAGGACACGGTGGAGCATACGGTGCAGGACTGCCCAGCCTGGGCAGTGCACCGACGTGTCCTCACGGCTGCGATAGGCGGAGACCTCTCGCGCCCGGCATTGGTTTCGGCCATGCTGCGGGGCGAGACGGAGTGGGAAGCGGTCGCCTCCTTCTGCGAAGCAGTAATGCTCGCTAAGGAGGAGGCGCGCCGCGAGCGAGAGAGGACAGAGTCCTCCCTCCGCCCCAACCGCGGTGTAGGACGCCCACGGCGACGGACGTCGCGAGACGATCTCCGGCCACCGTATAGGCGCGGGCATGCGGGCAGCGAGTAAAGGGCAACTCGCTGCCCGACCAAGGACCATGCCCGGGTCGACGGCGCGTCGTCTCCCACGCGCGCCTCAAAGAGCGTCAGCATAATGACGGGGCCCCCCTCTCAGAGGGCCAAAGCCTGCCGGGGTCGCGGGATTATTCCCTTACCGTAACCCCGGAACGTAACAGGCTATGAAGGACACCGTGGATTTTAGTCAGTAGAAGTCTGACAGTCCCTCGCGCCCTGCCCGGGGTTGGAGGACTCATTTGATGATTTTACCACGATAAAAAAAAAAAAAAAAGTGGGACAGATTTCTTAGAGATATTGTCAATAAAACATGTTCGCTTCTACAAAATTTCACAAGAAGTAAATGTCACGTATACATATATTGAAATACGCAATACCGTTAAAAACAGTTTTTTTTTCAGGTTTATTTATAATCAAAGTAAAATAAAATTTAGTATTGTCGCTAGGTCGCGGGACTTATGGAATTATCAAGACTCTGGAACGTAAAGGGAAATTGAAGGATACCGTGGAATTTTGTCAGTACGAGACTAACAGATGGGTGGAAGGAGTCATTTGATGATTATTTTACCATGATAAAAAAAAGTATGTTAGCTAACCTAATAAAAAATAAAATCTGGTCATTATATCCATATCCATCACGCGTCGTCAGCATCGCGTTTCGCTAGCTTATCTAATTTATCCCTATATTTCAGAGTGCGTACTGTTACCTTTACTGCGAAGACAATGATATACTTGTACACAGCATTCACGGAATCCAGAAATTCTAATGTCTAGAACACGGTCCATACCGTGTAGGTTCCTACTCTACAATTACCACCTCAGTATGATGTTATCCTAGTAGGTACTTTAATCGCTAATGTTTACTAACTCTAATGTATTATGTAACTATGATGCGATCGTGACCGCAGCACGTGTTTAAGCCTTAATAGTATGTGCAACGTAATCCTCAACTAGATGGGTCAAACTAGCCGTTGAATCCCCGAATCACCCCGAATCTAGCCGAAATCAGCCGAAATCAGCCGAATCCAGCCGAATCCAGCTGTTAGTCTAATTTATTAGCGGCCATATTTGTTTCATTCTGCCTATGTTTGGTACTAATCACGATGCGGTCTGGGTTCTATTGTGGAACTGGTGATTGCGTAACAGAGTTACAATCACTATGTTATTTTGCCAGTTCTGATAACGTGTAATCGTCAAAAGGCGGTTAGATTGTGTGATTTACCCGAATAAGTCCACTCGAATTACACCTGTGTGATATTACTCAGGCCACATCGCTCGTAGGACTGATACCGATGGGGAAGAATAGTTCTCGAGTGGCGACCACGGACCGGAAGACGTAGCGTAGGCAGGTCTCCCACTAGGTGGACCGACGACATCGTGAGGGTCGCGGGCAACCGATGGATGCAAGTGGCGAAATGTCGATCAGCGTGGCGGTCTAAGGCCTATACAGCAGCGGACGTCTTCCGGCTGATGATGATAATGATATCACACAGGTGAAATTTTAGGATGAAATGAGGAGGATTTTTCAGCTACAAGTTCATGAAGTAAATTAAACACCTATTTACTTTCATAAAAACACGTAATAACTCTTCCATAACATACAGAACCGATCTCAACGTAATAAAGCACCCGATCAATCTCGATTAACTTAAACTCTGTTTAAGAGTCTCCGCCAAAGAGCTCGGTTAATGATCCGTTAAATTGGCCACAGTTACAAGCCGAGCCAACGACGTGTAGAATCTGGTCGCCAGAGATGACTAAACCTAGATATTTTTGGGAATAATTACTGCGGTATGCATAAAAGCAGGTTATTTTACAATGTCTCCCTTTTAATAATAGTAAATTTTTACGAGGTAAAATCATCAAATGAGTCCTCCCGCCAATCGTTGGTCTATTGAACTGTTGACATCCTTAACTGTTGACATTCTGAATTGTTGAGATTTTGAATCGTTAGTGTTGATGTTTTAGCTGTTGATATATCTTATGTATGTATCCCCCCTGGGGTGTAGCGAAAAGGACTGGCAGATTCATACTTACTGACAAAAATCTATGGAGTTTCTTCATACCCTTTTACGTTCCAGGGTCGGCTACGGCATGCATTCGGTCCTTCGTTTGGCCTCCCGTCACATTGCTGACAGTTCTTTGAAGCGCTGGGGTGAGTTTAAATCTTCCGGCTGTATTTGGCCGGAAAAAAATAAACTAGTGAGCTGAACGGAGTCATAAGTTTCTGTCAATGTTAGCTGTCAAATTCAATTGACAGCTCAGTTTTTGAAACAATTATTCAATTTGCCGGTGTAATATTAATTAAATCCATAATCCACAAATAATATTCACTCTCTAAAATAAAAATATTCGTTTTACGGCGTGAATGCAGCAAAACAACAAAACTTAATATAATCTGACAGCAGGATAAAATTTTGCGTGGTAAAAAGGTCGCAAATATTTATTCCTTTCAGTAAAAACTTATGCCAGCGGACGACCGTAAACGGGGCTGATTAAATTTTATAGTATGTACCATTTAACATGGCAATAGCGGTCATTCACTCCCACCTACCAAGTTTTTCATCACTAATGGTAGCCATACACCATACTGCCTATTTGTCAATTCGGCATAAAACTGCCAATTTGCTCAAATAGAATTGAACGTGTATGGGGGTGGAATGCCAATTTGATGGCATAACATGCCAATTTTGATAGGTCATCAAATCGTTTTTGACACAACGTCAAATCGGCAGCAGTGATGCCATCTTAGCAACTTCATAGATAGTTAGCTAATTTTATAAAGGTGCTAGAAAAAAAGCTAAAAAGTGTAACTTGTGGCTAAACTTTTTAGCTACTTTTCTACAGGGACGGTTAGGCCACGTTCACACGGCGATTATTTTCCCGTATACCGTACACGAGATTTTATCGAATAGAGTTGACCAGTTTTAGGACAACTTTGCACGGTACACGGTAAAATATTATATTTCTCAAACACGGGATTTTCCCGTATGAACGCCGTTTAAACTATTTTTAAGTTTTCATTTGTGAACTGTTATTACTGCTCTATTCGATAAAATCTTGTATACAGTATACGGGAAAATAATCGCCATGTGAACGTGGCCTTACCAGGAAAACTGAGGCTTTTCGCACATGGATCGCATGTACACTCGTAAAAAAAAGAGTTATTCATTTTATTTTAAACCAAAATACGATTGAAAACTTGAGAGGTGTCAAGGGACCACGAAAGCAAGTTAAAAAAAGGTTCATGCTATTTTCGACCTTATTGACATTTATGCAAACACCTGATTTTAATGAAGGAGCAATGTTAACGAATGAGAATGTGAGAAAAACAAACTAAATTTTAAATGTCGATAAGGTCGAAAATCGCTTGCACCACTTTTTTTAACTTGCAATCCTTAAGCAAATGTTTTCCGACCTTCAAGCGATTTTCGACCTTATTGACAACGATGCAAACACCGGATTTTAATGAAGAAGCAATGTTAACGAATGAGAATGTGAGAAAAACAAACTAAATTTTAAATGTCGATAAGGTCGAAAATCGCTTGCACCACTTTTTTTAACTTGCAATCCTTAAGCAAATGTTTTCCGACCTTCAAGCGATTTTCGACCTTATTGACAACGATGCAAACACCGGATTTTAATGAAGAAGCAATGTTAACGAATGAGAATGTGAGAAAAACAAACTAAATTTTTAATGTCGATAAGGTCGAAAATCGCTTGCACCACTTTTTTTAACTTGCTATCCTTAAGCAAGTATTTTCCGACCTTCAAGCGATTTTCGACCTTATTGACAATGATGCAAACACCAGATTTTAATGAAGGAGCAATGTTAACGAATAAGAATGTGAGAAAAACAAACTAAATTTTTAATGTCGATAAGGTCGAAAATCGCTTGCACCACTTTTTTTAATCTAATTCGATAGTCTCATGATGAAATGAAAAGGTGCTAGAAATTGTAGCTGTCGTCACCGAATAATAGCCAGATCTAGTTGCTGAGTTGGCATCACTGGTGCAGATTTGAAGTTGTGACAAATCTATCGTATCGATAGGCAGGATGGTGTATGGTGTATATGGACGAACTTCCGATTTGAAACAATTGCAAGCCGCAAATCTATCGTATCGATAGGCAGGATGGTGTATGCCTACTATAAGCGATAATGACACTTGTTGTTACCTAAAACTACTAATAAGCGATAGTTGCTTCTATCGCTACAGTATCGTGGTACCAGCCTGCTTGACATACAGGGATTGCGAATCTTGTGTTGCTCTAATTCAAAATAATTATTTTTAATTTCTAGAAATCAAATTGTGTGCTTATAATTTTTTTCAAATTGTGTGTTTTTAATTTACGCGTGACGTAAAAAATGTTCTACTGTGACGGATTTAATGGATGCAGTGATAGGTAACGGCCCTTTTCCCGTCATATGTATTTTCGACCGCGCGCGGATCTGGTCCGCTCGCGTGCTTCCCGCATCATAGGAAAAATGTGTATGAAATGATAGGATGCGGGCAGCCTGCACGCGGACCACATCCGCATGCGGGTGAAAATACGCATGACAGGAAAAGGGCCCTTAGTGGTTGAGGTATCAGTGTACTTTCTGGAAAGTGTGGGTTTGAGTCCAACTCATGGTATACCCGCTCGTGGTCGACCTTTACTTTTATAAGTATTTAAAATTATTAAAGAATAGAATATACTTTATGGTACACCAAAATGAAAACAAGTTTTAGGCGATTCTTACACTGCCCCGCATCATGCTGCATATTGCATGTCGACGCACCTACGCGCGTTCCTGCGGGAGTGCAGATCTGCATCATCGTACCGGTTTTTTGCGCACTCACGCGCACGGCGGCTCTCATTTATTTATTCGCCGTTCTCTGTGGTGGTCGTGCAGTACTGAGCATTCAAAATCACGCGCGGCACTGCGGGATTCGGTGTGCCATACTTTGCGTCTCGCCCCGCACCTACGCGCAGGGGTGCATGTTTCTCCGCGTGTATGCGCGTGATCCGCATGAACGCGCGTGGATGCATTTTCAGTGTGTTGGACTGTGCGTGTTTTCCATACAAACGGAGATACTTACAAGCAACGGAAGAACACGCATCAACGCGCTACGCTGCATCATGCGGGGCAGTGTGAGAATGGCCTTACAATATTTTTACCAACTTCAAAAAAAAGGAATAATTAGATGCAACGACGATATAATTACTAGACTCCTCATGCACGATATCAGGAACAAGAACTATTCTGTCAACTCGCTGAGGTACTACGTAAGCGAGGGAGACGGGGTACTGCGTTGTGATTGGCTAACTCAAGGTCTGTTCTGTTTCAACGTATGTTTACGGCTCACAGGAGTGGTCGAAATGAGACGGATATAATACTTTTTTGCCTAATGTGTTAATAGACATCGGTCGCCTGTTATTAGGAGTCTAGTATTATATAGTCGTTGATTAGATGCGTGTCAACACAGAACACAAAAACAAAAAAGTAACAAACTCAACAACGATAACAATAAACGCAAAGAAATTATAGCACAGACCCAAAGAGATTTGAAAGAACCTATAGATCTGGCATTGGGAAAATTGACATACAAATTTATTGATGCCGTGTGTCAGTAGCACAATCTAGCGTTGCATAGCAACGCGACTACTAGACTGAGTGACTTTTTACCTAGTGGTAAAAAGTTTTGGATCAGAACTTGCTTCGTGATGTCCCGTCTATTGCTCGTATTTAGTTTAATGTCTTTGCACAGACCGAACGCAAGTGAACTTCCACACGGAATGTCAAATCAAAATGGCGGCTGCTGCCGGGGTTGCTGCACCCCTGACGCGATGACGTCATCGTGTCAGGGTAAAACAAAAACGACATAAGATCAAAATTAGCATTTTCTGTGATGAAATAGTTTTTGTAATTTATTTTAGGAAAAATAAGGTGTTTTTACCATCCTGATATCAAAAGAATATTAATATACTTATATCCATACAATATGCACTAACTTTATATTTACTCAGTATTGTATTATAGGTTAATGCAAAATTATATGATGCATAATAACACAGTATAAATATCTACAGTAGTTGATCTCGGCCGCATGATAGAAATAAATACCTACAGCCGCGCGGTACGTAAACATGCGTTAGGGCTGTCCGACCACTGTGCGACGCAGTGCGCATACTCAAACACGGAGCGAACTATGTACGCGCGAGCCCTAGATAAACTGTAATATACGTTCCTAGAATAATATTCATGACTGTGATATAGTTTATGTAGTACACTGAATATACGTTGATTGTACACCGTACCGTAGGTAAATGAAGCTCACTGCTTCATTTCCGTGCCCGCCGACAATCCCACCGCGCCGTTACACCATGACTTTACTTTGAATATTACAAACTAACAAAACACACATGCACTGGAGTTTTAACACAAGAGTAAGTACCTACCGTATCATGATTCATTCAGAACCGCCTATAACTTATCTTTTTAACTTGCCTCGGTAACTTTCCTTTACTTTATTCATTTTACTGTATTTATTAACCCAAATACCCTTTTTTTCGTGATATAAAGGAAAATACATAACCATTAAAAAGTCACACATTACGTACCTACCTACTAGCACGGCTACTAGCTACTAGTAAGTAAAATTATTTTATAGTTAGTAGGCACTCACCTTTCAGAGGTTGCAGGTAATTTAAAAAAACTTATGCCTGGATGCGTTATTGTTGACGTTAAACACCCAAACACAGCACAATATTTTCTACTTGTCATATTTGCTAAAAAAAAAACAACGCACCGTCCGTTCATCACTACGGTACGGCCGTGACTGTCTGCGCCTCAAGCGCGCCCCGACATCGAGTCACGTGGTATAGCTCGCGTTTCGTCCGTTTGTATGAAGATCAAATACTGTAGATATTATTACCGTGATAATAATATATTTACTTTTGTTAAATTGTCTCAGTGTGATAAACTTCTGTAAAAACGAAAATACAATATTTAAAAAAAAATATTTCGTAGGGTACGTTTGCTAGATTTTCTATTATTTTGGGTTGTGCATTGTGTTATGTTTGTGGTCATTTTTTATGTATTATGAGACTAAAGCGATGTCAGTTTTGCGACAGTTTGTGACAGATTTGTACGGGTGAAGAGGAAGTATCGCTCATATTGAGATATCGGGATGAAAGTCGGAGCAATGACCGCTATTGCCATGTTAAATGGCACATACTATAGTTAGCTTCATTTTTCACCTCGCGGTGTACTTAAACGGGGTGTTTGACATTTAGGCAGTATAAATTTAAACTGGTTAAAGGATTTAAACGCAGCCCCCATGGAACACAAATGAATACGGATTGAACAAGACAACTTGATACTTTCTCGTTAATGATAGCAAACCAAAAAAAAACCTTAGCAGTGGCGATTACGGTTCATTTTTGTGTAATAAGTAATTTGGAGTGCTCAGCCTTTTTTTTTAACGTGGTAAAATCATAAAATGAGTCCTCCCACCCCGGGCAGGGTGGGAGGGGCTGTCAGACTCGTACTGACTAAAATCCACGGTGTCCTTCAATAGCCCTTTATGTTCCGGGGTCTCGGTGATGGAATAAGTCTCGCGACCCCGGTGGAGTGCTCAGCCTAGACTAGATTTTATAACAAGTTTTGATATACATAATATAGCTAGTTACTCGTCAATGACGTTTCGTTACTCCCAATCATTCACGCTGAAATGCGAAATATTTTTAAGAGTGTATATTCATAATGTGATTTATTTACATTAAAAACATTATTAATTTTTATTACACACTTATTGGAAATATTGTTTATTTTATTAAAACTGAAAACTAAATATTTAAATCTATACATAACATATTAAAAGGTGTCATTTTCTAAGCGTGTAGGTATCTACGTATGCGCACGTTTAGTACCTACTATTATATGTATATTCTGTGGTATGCGTAGCGTACTGAGTAACGCATTATGGCCGCCATGAAAACGGGAAATGGGATTTGGGTTTTTGAAATTATCACAAACTTTTTGAATACAAGTCTAGCAGAACAACAGTTAAGTAACTAAGGGTCCTTATTTTCATAATTAGATATGATAAATTTCATGAGGTAATTAATATTTCCTGGACATAGCTGAAAGGTGGGTCTGGCATTGTCATCTAGCCTAATTATTATTGCATTTGGGAAAATAGTTGGAGAGTCAGGTGTTATGGCGAATAGTAACGACTGACGCAGCCATGACGTACGGAACTCAGCAGCTATGTAATTAATTAAATAAACGGTAATTATGTGGCTCGGCCATAATTTTCCCCTCGGAATTTAATTGTTGGCAAATTAAGTGGGACTTATAGTAACAATAAAAAAGAGAAAAAAAAAAATTGTTTCTAAACGGCTGTTTGTTTTTACCGACTTCAAAAAAAAGGAGGTTATCAATTCGACCCGTATGTATGTAATATTATCAGAACTGCTCAGTTTTCGTATATGTTAGTTTATATCAGCGTCTGAACAAATGTACCAAATTTCATAAGTGTATGTATGTATGTATGTTTTTATGTTTGTGCACGCGTATCTCCGGAACTACAAGTCCGATTTAAGTAATTCTTTTTTTGTTGTACTAGGTATTGTTTAAATTAGGGTACATTGCAAGTTTCATCAAAATCGGTTCAGTAGTTTTAGAGATATGGATTTTTTCGTTGTGTCGCACATCATGTAAGAAAATTTTGTACTTTACAAGAATTTGGGTTGAATATTTAGATAATAAATAAACTAAAACCGGCCAAGTGCGTGTCGGGCCACGCACAGTGTAGGGTTCCGTAGTTGCCCATTAAAATAGTTATGCTAACTAACTAAACTGATTCGCTGAATTTAGTTTTAAAAAGAAAGAATCAAAATCGGTCCAGGAGTCTTTGAGAAATCGGGGAAAATACATTAAAAAAAAAGGTTACGACGAATTTAGAACCTCCTCCTTTTTTTGAAGTTAGTTAAAAATAGTTGACGATAAAAACCTATCTATCCCCAAAAAAACCGGCCAAGTGCGTGTCGAGCCACGCACAGTGTAGGGTTCCGTAGTTGCCCATCAAAATACTTATGCGAACTAACGAAACTGATTCGCTGAATTTAATTTTAAAAAGAAGAATTTTCAAAATCGGTCCAGGAGTCTTTGAGAAATCGGGGAAAATACATAAGAAAAAGATTACAACGAATTTAGAACCTCCTCCGTTTTTTGAATTTAGTTAAAAATAGTTGACGATAAAAACCTACCTATCCCCAAAAAACATACCTATAAAAGCTGTAAAAATAAAGTTGACAAACTTACATTTGCAGTTGTCTCCGATACATTTTGTTTAAGAAAATATGATATCAAGTACATTTTATAAGTTGGTCGACTTTTACTCGTAAAGTTGTAAAGCCTACTTAGTCATGATAATTTTCTTTTAAACTTCGTTATATATACTACTATTGTAAATTTTTTCACACCCCCAAACATAACCGTTTAGCTGGTAGAGGGGGGGGACACTCGAATCGAGCAAAATTTAGCACTTTAAAGCTTAATATTTCACAAACGAATTTTTTTATCAAAAAATTGTTAATGGAAACTATCATTATTTTTTAAAGGCCTATTTAATGATACCCCACACTAAGGGGTACGCGAGAAAAAAAAAATCCTCACTTTACGTGTAAGTACTGGAGGTACCCAAAAAAAAAAAATTTTACGAGATTTTATTTTACCACTTTTTCGGCACAACAAATCCGTATATTTACACCAAATTACAGCTCTCTAGTACTGTGCGTCTCTGAGCTAAACTGCGGACAGACGGACGGACGGACGGACGGACGGACGGACGGACATGGCGAAACTATAAGGGTTCCTTGTTGACTACGGAACCCTAAAAACCTACCGTAAAAACATACCTTTAAAGCTGTAAAAATAAAGTTGACAAACTTACATTTGCAGTTGAAGAGCATGTTCTCCGATACATTTTGTTTAAGAAAATATGATACCAAGTACATATTATAAGTTGGTCGACTATTACTCGTAAAGTTGTAAAGCCTACTTAGTCATGATAATTTTCTTTTAAACTTCATTATATATACTACTATTGTGAATTTTTTCGCACCCCCAAACATAACCGTTTAGCTGGTCGAGGGGGGGGACACTCGAGTCGAGCAAAATTTAGCACTTTAAAGCTTAATATTTCACAAACGAATTTTTTTATCAAAAAACTGTTAATGGAAACTATCAATATTTTTTAAAGACCTATTTAATGATACCCCACACTAAGGGGTACGCGGGAAAAAAAATCCTCACTTTACGTGTAAGTACTGGAGGTACCCTAAAAAAAAATATTTTACGAGATTTTATTTTACCACTTTTTCGGCACAACAATTCAGTATATTTACACTAAATTACAGCTCTCTAGTACTATGCGTCTCTGAGCTAAACTGCGGACAGACGGACGGACGGACGGACGGACGGACGGACGGACGGACGGACGAACGGACGGACGGACATGGCGAAACTATAAGGGTTCCTTGTTGACTACGGAATCCTAAAAAAAGGTTACGACGAATTTAGAACCTCCTCCTTTTTTTGAAGTTAGTTAAAAATAGTTGACGATAAAAACCTATCTATCCCCAAAAAACCTACCGTAAAAACATACCTTTAAAGCTGTAAAAATAAAGTTGACAAACTTACATTTGCAGTTGAAGAGCATGTTCTCCGATACATTTTGTTTAAGAAAATATGATACCAAGTACATATTATAAGTTGGTCGACTATTACTCGTAAAGTTGTAAAGCCTACTTAGTCATGATAATTTTCTTTTAAACTTCGTTATATATACTACTATTGTGAATTTTTTCACACCCCCAAACATAACCGTTTAGCTGGTAGAGGGGGGGGACACTCGAGTCGAGCAAAATTTAGCACTTTAAAGCTTAATATTTCACAAACGAATTTTTTTATCAAAAAACTGTTAATGGAAACTATCAATATTTTTTAAAGACCTATTTAATGATACCCCACACTAAGGGGTACGCGGGAAAAAAAAATCCTCACTTTACGTGTAAGTACTGGAGGTACCCTAAAAAAAAATATTTTACGAGATTTTATTTTACCACTTTTTCGGCACAACAATTTCGTATATTTACACTAAATTACAGCTCTCTAGTACTATGCGTCTCTGAGCTAAACTGCGGACAGACGGACGGACGGACGGACATGGCGAAACTATAAGGGTTCCTTGTTGACTACGGAACCCTAAAAAGGGTAAAATAAAAACTTAACAAAAAAGTACCGACTTCAAAAACAAATACAAAAAAGTTTAAAATAACCTTTCTTTCGGAAGTCGGTCGCAATAGTCAATGAAATAATAATAAAAATCGAAGTCAAAGACTTCCGAAAGAAAGGTTATTTTAAACTTTTTGTATTTGTTTTTGAAGTCGGTACTTTTTTTTTTTTCATAATTAAACCTAATTATAAAATTCTCCTACAATAAAGAAGTTTTTTATTACAGTAACTACAGTGCACCTCAAACATTTTAAATAAATTATGTGCTCGTTAAATAAACGCGTATATTAAAAAAATAAACAAAATATGCAATACCTTCACCGCGGCAGTCTCCGAGTGTCACACGTATTTACATTTTTTAAATTCTAAAAGTTCCCTACTAAAAACACAGTTGATACATTAGCATATTTTTTCAGAAAGTTGGTAGGTCTTGAATAACCCTAATTCGGTAACTTCAAAAAGAAAAAAACTTTGTAGATACCTACGTCCACACGGAGCGAGCAGCCTCGCGAGGCATTTGCCGCGCGAAGAAACTGCCTCGCGAGCCTCCTCGCTCTGTGTGGACGCTAGGTGCGTTGTTCATTATTTTAACTATGGGCACCTAATTAATGTTGCTTGATTGAAAAAAAGACTACCCGTAAAACATATCTACCCCTTTCCGCATTTCGGTTTCCACAAATAAAAGCTAATAGAAGCAGCATAATTAATAAAGTAATTAAAACCTAGGGCTCATACACACGGGACACGAAAGGTAGGGCTTATTTATAACTCGACAACAATCAACCCCGTTTATTTTTGTTGTTATTTCAAAAACCACTTGTCCGATTCGATAAAAAATTTTGGAACCCTTTGGGACTCTTTTCAACAGTTTAGAATTTTGCAAATCGGTTGGTAAGCGACGGAGTTATGCGCGAACAAACATAAAAAAATATAAACATCCGAATTGACAACCTCCTTCTTTTAAAGTCGGTAAAAAACGTTTAAAAACATAGAAACTAACATACACTAACACCCAGACCCGGACCAACTGTGTACCTACTTGATCATACAAATATTTGTTCCGTTCGGCGTCCTTTGTTTTATGGTGCTACAGTTTCAGACACAAGGGATAAAAAAAATATAAAAGTACTGAGTGCAGCCGCAAAAATGGATCTGTAAGATCCGTCACAAAATTGCAGGATTCGTGTTTTAAGACCACACGTAGTTTAAGGCAAGTCCGTAACTCATAGAAACAGAAAAAATGACTACAGTTCAAAATCAAAACCCTCCTCATGGCTTTGCCATAGTCGGGTAAAAAAGGGAAAAAGACATTTTGTGTCTGTGTGTGAATGAGGTTCTATTTGTTTTGGCTTAGTGTTAAACTTGGTGTCGCCACAAACGGGTCACGTAATTGCAGGCTAGCACAATTCACAAATAAATACATGAGAAAAATGGAGACTCTTCGCAAGTTCGGTTTGGAGTACTGTGATGTGGAGACAATGCTGTGGAATGTATCAGTCATGCTTCGAGCTCTGATCCTGAATGTTGATATGCGAAATAAAAAACGTAAGCTAATTGTTTATTGCCCCCACAATTTGATTTTCTCCTGCGTCGTGCGTTTTCAAACAGAAAGACATTTAAACAAACGCCTAGACCCTGAAGAACTATTACTTGTTTTCATACAAATATTTTCACAGAGCCAATCGTGCTGCCGTACACGTCATAATTATCATAATTATCGCTAGAAAAAGCTTAAAAGGTTTAATTTATTTAACCGTTTCAGGTGTATAAAAAGCATTTGGAAGCTTTCCAAATGCTTTTTATACACTTGAAGCGGTTACAACATCAAATTCAGTGCTTTAATTGCATTCCTATAAAATTTTTTTAGTGCACTACAGAGCGATATTTCATGTTTTCATACAGAAAAATTGTCAAATTAATTGAAACTTGTAAATATTTGACAGCTTTTTGCAACGTTGCCAACTTTCAGAATAAGCAGCCTTAAGATTGAAAATACTGTTTCAAGAATTTAAGTCCTGTTAATATCAGTGAGGGACACAGCATAAATCTTAGAGATTTGTTGGAAGGTCCAGCTGCTTTTTTCTAAGGATTGTGTTCCAGTTTCGTGAAGATTCAGTCACTAAAGTGTAGCAAAAGGAGTCAAATGGACAAGCTAAGAGATAGCAGAGTTTTGGGTTAAAAATCGGTTAATTTAATTATATTATGTTTAGACAGCACGCTCTAGAGGAAACAAGGGGCACTTAGGTTCTTGTAATCGTGGAAGACATAACTTAAAAATAATAAACGTGGGGAACATAAACTCCAGATAAACCCCATACACGGGTATTCACGGGTTCCAAAAATAAGGAATAAGAACTTTATTTTTGGATCCCTTGCCGAAACAATTGCTACAAATTACGATGTTAAAAATCGCAACGTAGACTGTTTTTTATATTCAGATTCAGGTTATTTGCAGGTTGTTCTAAAGCTAAACCTGCCAGCTTCAAAATGATGTCGGCGTTATTTTGCATTGACTTATGTTCTTCTACATAATATATTACATACATACATTAGCTTCTAAGTTTTACACCGACTATTCTTCGAATTTCAGCTATCTCTCTAATATTCTATATCGTGGCGGCGTCTGTGGTCCTGTGTTACTTCTACGTGTACGTGGTCTCCTTGATCTGGTTCTGCTTCATCCACTGCCCTGCCACCGGCGACCTGCTAGCCGCCATCATCGTCTTCTCTCTGGGGGTCTCCAGCGAGATCGGCACTGTTAAATTGGTGTACATGTTCATGCATATGTAAGCTTTTTTTTATTTACTATGGCTTAGGTTAAGTGAGGTTGCTATGGAGTGGCCGTTGCCTTCCCCAACTGATATATTTCTTATTCACTCTTTTTATCTCTTTCCCAGCGGCAAAGTCAGAGACATAGTGTCAGAATGCCTAGCTTGCGATTCGTCAGTGGTGCGAGGAAGCCGGTTCTCCAACAATCTGTTGAGCACCTTGAGGCAGGTGAAGAAGAGGGCCATGATGTTCTGGCTGGTCATCATTGGCAACGGTGTGGTGTACGTACTAAAGCCACTGCTACTGCCCGGGAGGCATTTCACGGAAGACATGTTTGGTAACTCACTCTTTGGTAAGATGAATCCTAATAATCCCTAACTTTATATTATTATTGTCACCGCCCAATCTCATTGCCAACTCATTCAAGTCCCTTCCGAAACAACCGTGTGGTCTAGTGATGACTTGGTCAGGCGGAAGCTGAGGACAACATGGCCCCTCTCCAGTCACTTTTCAAAGAAGGGTTTTAATGCCGTTAATGGCGGAATGCCCGAACTTGCGTTGGTATTAATAGTAACAGTAACTGAAAATAATTATTTATTCACAGGTTTAGAGCCAATGGATCAGAACCCAAACAATCAAATAGCAACCGTAGTGTTGATTTTAGCAACAATCTTCTCCGTCTATCTTCCAGCGAACATGACAGCCTTTCTCATAGTAGTCACAGGGTACATCGAGGCCCAAATGTTATCATTATCTGAAGAATTGATACATCTCTGGGAAGATGCTGAAGAGTATTATTACAATACAAAACAGGATAGAAATATATTAGATAAGCATGAAAAAGAATCAGATCGTAAAAATAAAACTATGAATGATTACGTGGAAATACATCTCAAGGAGATAATAACGGCACATGCAAGAAACATTAATTTACTTCATCGAGTTGAGAATGTGTTCAATGGAGCCATAGCATTAGAATTCTTACTTCTAGTAATTAGTCTTATAGCAGAACTATTAGGTGGACTAGAAAATACATATATGGAGATACCATATGCTTTTATGCAAGTTAGCATGGATTGTTACACAGGACAGCATATAATGGATGCAAGTGATATATTCGAGAGAGCTGTGTGTAATAGTAAATGGGAGAACTACAATAAATCCAACATGAAGATCATACTGACAATGCTGCAGAGTTCACAGAAGACGATGACGTTGTCTGCTGGGGGCATCTTCATGTTAAGTTTCAGCTGCCTGATGCAGGTCGTAAAGTCTATATACTCAACATATACGACGCTGAGTGCAACTATGAAGTAAATGAATACAATAATGAATGATTTGATAAGAAATTACGCGTTAAATGTAGATTTAGGTAATACACCGTAGCAGTAGCAAACAGAAGAATACTTGAAGTAGAAGTAGATGCTTTAAATTGAGAGATATAATAAAAGATGGAACCGAAAATACAGAGGAGAGAATAAATTTAAGCAACTAAAAAACAAATTAACTGAGTGCTGGACACGTCGATCAATACGGTTATCATTTCTATGGTCATTATATTACTTTCTGAATTTGGTTGTCATTATTGTATTGTCCTGTTTTAATAAAATACGATTACCCATAGATTCATAGCATAGTCATTTTAATCGGGCTCAAGATACCATCGAGATCTTTCGAAAGCTTTTGATTGCGTAAATCACGAAATCTTGCTCAAAAAACTTCGGCAGTACGGTAAAGGTAAACTAGCGCTCAGCTTAGTGAAATCGTATATAAATGACAGGCAGCAGCAAGTTCAAATAAATAGTGTAAACTCAACAGGATTAAAATTTAAATTTGGGATACCACAAGGTTCGATATTAGGCCCTTTCCTATTTTTAGTAAATATAAGTGATCTATCCCATTTATTTATTCCCGACGGCCTGCCAGGAAAAGCCTGGGTCCTGGCCTCGGGGACTCTCGGGCCTCGACTGGGGGGGCTCTTTAGCGCATGCTTGGAGAGGGGCCAGTTCCCGCTTCGTTGGAAGACGGGGAAACTGGTCCTGATCCAGAAGCACGGGCGCCCTGCGGACTCTCCGTCCGCATTCCGGCCCATCGTGCTGCTCGACGAGGTGGGCAAGCTCTTGGAAAGAGTCATTGCAGACCGCCTCGTCGGGCACCTAAATCGGGTGGGCCCGAACCTGTCGGAGTGCCAGTTTGGCTTCCGCAGGGGGCGCTCGACGGTGGACGCTATCATGCGCGTTAGAGCCCTCACGACGGGGGATGCAGTGGCCCGGGGCAGGGTCGTCTTGGCGGTGTCTTTGGACATCTCCAACGCCTTTAACACCCTGCCCTGGAGTTGCATCAGGGAGGCACTCCGGTATCACCGGGTGCCGACCTACCTCCGTCGTATAGTCGAGGATTACCTGACGGACAGAGCCGTCATCTACCCCGGTCACCGGGGAGAGTGGAACCGGCGAGAGATGTCGTGCGGTGTTCCACAGGGATCGGTCTTGGGACCGCCCCTGTGGAACATCGGATACGACTGGGTGCTGCGCAGCGACCTCCCTGATGGCGTCAGCGTAATATGTTACGCTGACGACACGCTCGTCCTGGCACAGGGAGAGTCGCACCAGGCGGCGGCCGACGTGGCGACGGAAGCGGTCGCGACAGTCGTTCAGAGGATCCGGCGGTTGGGACTCGACGTGGCGCTGCACAAGACGGAGGCCATGTGCTTTCATGGCCGTCTGAATGCGCCGCGGTCAGAGTCCCACATAACGGTGGGAGGGGTTCGCATCGGCGTCGGGAGGACGATGAAGTACCTGGGACTCGTCCTCGACAGCCGATGGAACTTCAGGGAGCATTTCCTGAGTTTGGCCCCGAGGCTGAACCGGGCAGCAGGCGCCCTCAGGCGACTCCTGCCCAATATCGGCGGGCCAAACACCTCCTGCCGGAGGTTGTACGCCGGTATCGTGCGGTCCATGGCCCTCTACGGGGCCCCTGTGTGGGCCCTGAGCATCCGGACGCGACCACTGAAGTTGGTCGCAAGCCAGAGGGTCATGGCTATCCGGATGATCCGGGGATACCGCACGATCGCCGGCGAATCGGCCAACCTCCTTGCCGGATTGCTGCCCTGGGATCTGGAGGCGACTGCCCTCCAGCGCGTCTATGAGTGGCGCGTGGAGGCGCAGCGCCGGGGCGTGACCCCGCTGCCTCGCGAAGTCGAGGCGCGGCGCGAAGACCTCCGGCGTGATCTCAGGGCAGTATGGAAGGAACGACTGTCGCGACCGACGGCCGGGCACGCCGCAATTGCGGCGGTAAGACCCCTCTTTGAGGAGTGGCTGGAGAGAAGTCATGGCGTCCTGACCTACCGCTTGACGCAGGTCCTCACCGGACACGGAAGTTTCGGGAGGTACCTGTGTCTGATGCGAAAGGAGGAGACGCCTGGGTGTCACCACTGCGAAGATCGCCCGGAGGACACGGTGGAGCATACGGTGCAAGACTGCCCAGCTTGGGCGGAGCACCGACGTGTCCTCACGGCTGCGATAGGCGGAGACCTCTCGCGCCCGGCATTGGTTGCGGCCATGCTGCGGGGCGAGACGGAGTGGGAAGCGGTCAGCTCCTTCTGCGAGGCAGTAATGCTCGTAAAGGAGGAGGCAGGCCGCGAGCGAGAGAGGACAGCGTCCTCCCTCCGCCCCAGCCGCAGTGGTAGGCGCCCACGGCGACGGACGTCGCAAGATGATCTCCGGCCACCGTAGGCGCGGGCATGCGGGCAGCGAGTAAAGGGCAACTCGCTGCCCGACCAAGGACCATGCCCGGGTCGACGGCGCGTTGTGTCCCACGCGCGCCTCAAAGAGCGTCAGCATAATGACGGGGCCCCCCTCTCAGAGGGCCAAAGCCTGCCGGGGTCGCGGGATTATTCCCTTACCGTAACCCCGGAACGTAACAGGCTATGAAGGACACCGTGGATTTTAGTCAGTAGAAGTCTGACAGTCCCTCCCGCCCTGCCCGGGGTTGGAGGACTCATTTGATGATTTTACCACGCTAAAAAAAAAAAAAAAAAAAAAAAAAACCCATTTATTTAAAAATAAACGCAAATGGTATTGTTTGCGAGGAGCTCGTGGCTAAATAATCACAGCCGCACAGGCCGATCTTCCGGGTTAAGCCGCGCTTGACGAGGTTGGTCTGTGGATGGGTGACCATCTATCATAGTGAGTTTCCTCCGTGCCTCGGAAAGCACGTAAAGCCGTTGGTCCCGGCTGTCATTTGTAGATCTTTGACAGTCGTTACTGTTAGTCAGAAGCTCTAAAGTCTGACAACCAGTCTTATCAAGGGGTATCGTATTACCCAGTTACTGGGTTGTGGAGGTCCGACAGGCAGTCGCTCCATGTAAAATACTGATATCCAGCTAAATCTGGTTTGACTGGAAGCCGACCCCAATATAGTTGCAGGGAAAAGGCTAGGCAGATGATGATGATGGTATTGTTTGCTGACAATAGGAGTGGAATTAAGTTGTGGAGAGGATTGGAGTTGAACTATTAGGTCATAATTATAATGCCTGGGAGGATAAATGGGACGCCTTTAGCATTTTTTTGTGATTTGTCCGATGCGTTCGATTGCGTTCTTCTCGAAATTTTTGTCAGGAAACTCCACCACTACGGAATCCGGAACACCTCCCTGGATCTTCTTACTTCATATTTAAGTGATAGGATTCAGAGGGTGGATATCAATGGAAAAAGATGTCCCGGTTCTGTGATAAAAATGGGGGTACCACAGGGTTCAATTCTTGGCCCTTTTTTGTTTCTAATTTATATGAATGATTTACATTATCTCATACAAGATGATCACTGGTGTTATTTGCAGATGACACTTCGCTTTTATTTAAACTCAAACGTCAGCAGCTAGTTACTGACCATGACTTTCAGTAGTGCCCTTGTAAAAGAAGTAAATTGGTTTAATAAAATTATCTCCTCGTAGCGATAGCCTTCTTCGATAAATAGTATATTTAACAAAACACGTACCTTTTTTTACAAATTCTTATTTACTTTACCTGTTCGGTTGTCTGTAATGAAATCTTGCAAGTATCTTGCAGGTATATTCCTATTTAAACTCGTGGCACTTGTCTGTGGAAACGACGTAGCTGATCAGAATCTAATGATGGAGCTGGAAGGTGGCCGCAGGAACTCTGTAGTGAATCGCCAAAAACCCATTGAGTTTGATTCGTCTTGACGATTACTTTGTCAATAGTAAGTACTAGTGTTTGCCCGCGCGGCTTCGCTTGCGTTATTTTAGAATTTGAGAAACAATACGGATCGTGTGGCGCCATCTGGAATATGAACGTAATTGTTTTCTCGGCAACAGCTCTCTTCTGTTATTCGGGATTTAAGATACCTTATATCCGTGTCTATACTCCTGACAACGTATATGCTAAATTTTGGGACGATCGATTCAGTAGGTAGTAATGCGTGAAAAGGTAAAAAACAAACATACTTGCATTTTTATTATTAGTTTAGATCAATAATGTTATATCTAGGTACATAGTTTGCATAGGAAACGTCCTTATTTGAGCGACATTAATTTCAAAAGTCGTGGGTTGGAACCCGCCAGGCGCATTACTCTGTGTAGGTAATTTATTTCATCACCACTGTTCTCAAAACGGTGAAGGAAAACATCGTGAGGAAACCGGCATGTCCTACAACTAAAAATTCGAAGACATGTGACATCCACCAATCCGCACTGGGCCCGCGTGGTGGATTATGGCTCATTCCCTCTCACAGAGAGGAGGCCTGTGTCCCAGCAGTGGGAACAATATAGGCTGATGATGATAAATTTCAAAGAACCGTGTTTATTGTAAACAAGTCTATCATTTTTGGGTTGATTTACAGTATCGCCGCAAATTGAACGTACGATAGCATTGCTCTGCTCCCTTTAGCATTCCGCGTGATACCTAAAAAATAACTAATTATCTGACTCGATGAGTACAACTTGTCGTCGTTTAAAACAGAATCTATGCACTGGTTTGAACACCAATTCAAAACATAAATAAAGACAATTTTTTCTAATCTTTAAAATTCCACACCTCGAAACAATTACAATTTAAAAAAATATCCAACTTACTACCTAATATTTAAATCAGTGTAGATTTATATCCTAGAGACCTATTGAAAAAAAATTGTAATAATTTAAAATCGCGAATAATATTGAAATAAAAGTATGCACATTTTTTTTAATTATTTGAAACTCTCAGGACAAATATAAGAAAACTCAAAAAGTGAAAAAAAGAAACTGCGAGATTTGATCCAGAGACCCCTTGCACGAAAGTCAAGCAGGATACCAACCAGACTGGCTAGTACGCTGACAGTGATTTTCAAATAGCGGTTCTTATACAAATGTCAACAATGACAGAAAATCAACATATTATAAAATTGCTAATCCCCCAAAGGGAATAGCGTAATTATACATATCCTACTAATAGAAGAGCAGTTTAAGGAATATTTGAGGAAAAATTGAATAAATAATATCCAGTGGTTTAGCTTCCAACTCCAAACAAACAGTTTAAAACAACAAAATTCAAAATTGCTTATCTCCCAGTGAAAATAGCGTAATAATACTTAGCCTATTAACAGAAGCATATTATTAGGAATATTTGAGGAAAATTTGATCGACAACTTTACAGTAGTTTAAGAGATAGATCAAATCAAAAAAACATAAAAAATTTCGAAAAAAAAAAAAAAAGTTGATTTGGCATCAGAATCGATCCCTTATCTCGAAAAAAATACAAAAAGAAAAAAATATTCAATGTACAGGAATGACAGCTCTACGATTTTATTATATGTAAAGATAAAGAAGATAAAGATTGTATTAAGAATAAAGTGGTGCCAAATGAAACTAGCGCTGCGTATGGTTGGTCCGCCCAGCAAATGCTGAGTTGGTAACCTTTTTGGTGTGGACATGCTCAACTGAATTCTTAGTGTGCCTATTTTTAATTTTATTTTTTCTTTGTGTGTGTTCAATATCGATTTTTTTTTCTATTCTAAATGATTGATCGATAAGTAACTTTTGAAAACTGTTAGGTACAGTCAAATTACGTTTGCACCAATTGCGAACTTTCTCAAGCGAATAATTTGTAACACGAAATTATGGAGTGCCATAATTCAGCCTGTTTAAATATGTATGATTGGATAGTCTTTACTCTAATAAACTAGGTCATAACTTAGGTAATTTTATAGGTATTAAGCTAACTTAGGCTACAATTACTTTAAAAGTAATCATTTTAACTTTGTTCCAGTAAGCATTTTAACTTTCAAGTGGTTGTGGGCTTGTAAAATATAGAAAATAGCAATTACCTATATTAATTGTATACAAATATATGTCATAGGCCAAGTGATTAATGCGGGCAGTATTCATAATGCCCAGCCATATCTATATGCTGCCCGCAATAATCACTTGGCCCAATAAGTATATTTTACCTAAAAGTTAGCCATTAAAGTCGAACAGGTCTTGAAATAATTAATTTTCATTATTTATTTGTCGCAACACGTTTTTTTTCTTCCATTCTCCCGTTTCAGATGTCACAGTGTCACTTACTCCTTTCTCTTTTTTTTTGACTTCCTCTTCCTCTCCATTCATCAACATTCATATATTATTTAGTTGTATAAATATAGTACATTACTGCCGCGGTCTATAATGGCTACTTTGCTGGTCGCGCTGATGATGGCCGACAGCGCAGTGTAGCGCAGCTCCAGGCCGACACAGCGCGGTCAGCGTGCAGCACTTGACGCACGAGCTGAAATAAAGGCCGAGGCCGCAGGCCGTGGCTTTTACATCAAGGACAGCAAGGGCTGCAATGATGGCCAAGCTGGAAGGTCTAGAGCGTAGCTAGGCAAGTTCGAGGCAATCATATATAGCGTGACCAGCGAAGCAGTCATAGTGGGCCAAGGCTTGTATAGAGCTTTACTCAAAAATGCAAGTACCAAACCTAAGCAAGTAATAAATTAACTAGAAATTAAATCAGAATGACAATTATGAAAAGTACCTACATTAAAATTCAACACCGACTTTCCCGGTTTCATATTACTTACTAATAGTTTGCGATCATTTTATTGCGGTGTTTGACTGCTGTATTATTTCTTCATTAAATCTTTTTGCATTTGTTTTTTTAAAACGTTGAAACGTCAAAATAGCGGTCAGCAATGTTTTGTTTTGCCGGCCTGTTAGAGCGGCCAACAAAAACATTACTGACCGCTCTTTGAAACAGAACGGCAAGGTCGACTTTGCTCAAACAAGGTTGTCAAAATCAGGGACCGAAAACCTTTATAAATTACGATACAGGTATTGAAGATTTTTGGTTATTTTTCAGACTTAGGTTACCGCTATCTGGGTAACCAGACCGAAGAAAAATGTAACCTCTATTCAGGTTACCGTTTTAATACCGGTTACCTAAAGATGACGACTCTTTGTCACACACACAGGCGATGCGCGCTCTGTGATTATTGCCGACAGCACGTGTGAAGTGTGCAAGATGGGGGTAATTTTTATTTTGGTAACCGGTATTAATACTGGTTATGTATTCACTTTAAAAATAAAGGTAATCTTTAATACTACCTGTAAAAGAAAAAAAGGTTGTTACCGAAAAAATACCCGTATTGATCATACCGGTCAAAATAATGACCACATTACATGCATTTTTGAGTAAACAATTAGTACAAGTAACAAAAGAGGAAAATAGTAAACAAAAAAATATGAACTACAAAGAATGTTTAAAACCTTAACCACGTCTTCTGTGTAAGTACCGACGCCTTACCATTCGGTTACCACAACTCAGACGAAGCTGAATCTTCTATTCCCATCGTTTGAACGCTTTACGGTAACGTGGCACCATCTGTTGGACTAGTTTCGAACTACTTCCAAATAACATTTCATCCTTTTTCTTACAAATCATTCCTTACCAGTGAACGAAGAGAACATTCCTTACACTATTTATCTATATTTTATTTGGTCATCGTCTTTCATTCTATACACCTATATATATTCTTTAACTATTTCAGTCAAAATGTGTGCTTTGCCTTCATTTTTACATGTAATAGGAAAAAAAACAATCCTGAAAAATGATATTTTTGTTAAATGTCCAAATGTGAATGAGGTTTTAGATTGCCATTATGCATAGTGTTTGACTGGGTGTAGCCATTTGCTTACTACGTGATTGCAGCTTTATTTACTTGCAAATGTACATAGATATGAAAATCATGGAGACACTTCGAAAGTTCGGCCTGGAGTATTGTGATGTGGGGACCATGCTGTGGAATGTATCAGTCATGCTGAGACCTCTGATCCTGAATGTTGATGGACGGAATAAGAAACGTAAGCTGATTATCTAATAAATAAATATGACGTCATTTAAAAAAAAAATTGGCGTTAACGAAGAACCCTTAACGAAAACACTTAAAGTTTAAGTTTGAAAATGCTCTATTCGCATAATATAAATATTAAAAATTAATCTGCTGTTGTTTTTGTTGTTTCAAACCAAGTATTTCATCTAATTCCAGCAATCCCTCTCATATTCTACATCGTAGCGGTGTCCGTGGCTCTGGGTTACTTCTACGTGTACGTGGTCTCCTTGATCTGGTTCTGCTTCATCCACTGCCCTGCCACCGGTGACCTGCTCGCCGCCATCATCGTCTTCTCTCTGGGGGTCTCTAGCGAGATCGGAACTGTTAAATTGGTGTACATGTTTATGCATATGTAAGTATTTTTATGTTTCATTTACTACTTATGCGTTATACTCGATCTAGTATTGAAGTCTAGAAGCAAATATAGACCTAAGATAGAGTGAACTCACTCAGAAGGTAATGGAACTACTGTGCACCAACGACGGATCACCGCAAAAACTATTTGGCGCTGGACTTCAATAGGATGATGCCGTAAGCCAGAGCTTTCTATACCGTTCACGTGGGTTACAGATAACCTGCTATGCCGTCACTGTGTATATTAAAATTTACTGTGTTCGGTCAGTGCACCAGAGTTCCAGTTCCTCCTGTTTGCACCGGCTGCATATTACCTAAGTCTTATCTTTGCTGTTGGCTGGATCGTGGTTAAGAGCAAACCCATTGTAAAATCGTGTTGCACGTTGAGGTTGCTGAAATTCTATGGATCAGCGATGTGTATCTAACAAAAGCACTTTTTAATTTCCCCTTTTATTCTCGTTCCCAGTGCCACAGTCAGAGAGATAGTATCAGAATGCTTAGCATGCGACTCCACAGTTGTGCCAGACAGCCGGTTCTCCACCAACCTGATGAGCACTCTGAGGCAGGTCAAGAAGAGAGCCATGATGTTCTGGCTGGTCATCATCGGCAACGGTGTGGTGTTCGTACTAAAGCCTCTGCTACTGCCTGGGAGGCATTTCACGGAAGACATGTTCATACTCTTTGGTAAGATGAATACTAATCCTCACTTATCTTGGCCATTATCTAGATAATTCCTTGTTTTCCGATTAAGTGGATATCTTGAATATAGATTCAAGATATCTACTTGATCGTAATCTGCTAATTAGAATGTTGCATTACTCATTAATAGCAAGATTAACTTGAAATTAATAATTCTATAACGTCTCTGTAACGCAATCTGTTTATTTTTAATATAATTATTCGGTACTAAAACACAATAATGAAACAATCTGATTAATTTAAGGTTATTTTATATTCACAGGTTTCGAACCAATGGAGCAGAACCCAAACTATCAAATAGCAACAATACTGCTTTTGTTAGCAACAATTTTCACCGTCTACCCTCCAGCGAACATGACAGCCTTTCTCATAGTAGTCACAGGGTACATCGAGGCCCAAATGTTATCTTCAGCTGAAGAATTAATACATCTCTGGGAAGATGCTGAAGAACATTACTACAAAACAAAACAGGATATAAGTATATTAGATAATAATAAAAAAGAATCAGATCGTAAAAACAAAACTATGAACGATTACGTAGCAATACATCTCAAGAAAATAATAGCAGCACATGGAAGAAACATCAATTTACTTCATCAAGTTGAGAATGTTTTCAGTGGAGCTATAGCGTTAGAATTTTTTCTGCTAGTAATTGGTCTTATAGCAGAACTGTTAGGAGGACTACGAAACACATATATGGAGATACCATTCGCTTTGATGCAAGTTGGCATGGATTGTTACACTGGACAGCACGTCATGGATGCAAGCCTCAAGTTCGAAAGGGCCGTGTACGATAGTAAATGGGAGAACTACAGTATGTCCAACATGAAGATCATACTGATGATGCTGCAGAGTTCACAGAAGACGATGACGTTGTCTGCTGGGGGCATCATCATGTTGAGTTTCAGCAGCCTGATGCAAGTTTTTAGATCGATATACTCAGCGTATACGACGCTTAGTGCCGCGATAAAGTAGATTAATATAAAAATAATAGCATACATATGAAGATGCTTTCTACACATTGATAGGACTGATGGATATGTATACATTCTGAGCTTTAACTGGCGAATTACTGAGAAAAGGTCTAAGTTATATGTATAATTTAAGGGATTTTATTGTAATTTTAGCCATAGACAGTTCCAAATAAACGGGTTGTTGAAAAAACTATGTGTGAGTTAGCCAGTTTTTCTTTTTTTATTATTTTTGTTTAGTGTAAATCCTCCCCTTTTTTTCCCTTACGGACTGCAGAACAATTAAAACAATAACGCGTCGACCCGGGCATGGTCCATGGTTGGGCAGCGACTTGCCCTTTACTCGCTGGACTCATGCCCGGTGCGGTGGCGCTACGGTGGCCGGAGATCGTCTGCTGACGTCCGACGCCGCGGGCGCCTACCACTGCGGTTGGGGCGGAGGGAGGGCGCTGTCCTCTCTCTCAAGCGGCCCGCCTCCTCCTTCACTAGCATTACTGCTTCGCAGAAGGAGGAGACCGCTTCCCACTCCGTCTCGCCCCGCAGCATGGCCTTAACCAATGCCGGGCGCGAGAGGTCTCCGCCTATCGCCGCGGTGAGGACACGTCGGTGCTCTGCCCAAGCGGGGCAGTCTTGCACCGTATGCTTTACTGTGTCCTCCGGGCGATCTTCGCAGTGGTGGCACCCGGGCGTTTCCTCCTTCCCCATCAGGCACAGGAACCTCCCGAAACTTCCGGGTCCGGTGAGGAACTGCGTCATCCGATAGGTCAGGACGCAGTGACGTCTCTCCAGCCACTCCTCAAAGAGGGGTCTTACCGCCGCAATTGCGGCGTGCCCGGCCTTCGGTCGGTGTATACTGGGCTTAAACCGACTTTACAATTGATTTTTTATTCTTATAACCCCTTCCTTCCTACAAAAAACCTTTTGCTTCCCGACATCGTTTGTGTTAAAATTGCACTATTTGCATCCGATTAGTATTCCATTTTGACCCCGCTCCTACTAGACTAGAGGGCGCCAGGGTACTGGTTGCACACGGGCGCCACAAGGTCTGGAGACGCCTCTGCTTCCTCCCAATACGTATTTTCAAACGGAAATTATTCGGATGCAAATGGTGCAATTTTAAATGATGTCGGGAACCAAAAAGTTTTTAGGAAGGAAGGGGTTAAGCTGCAATTATATTGTCCGATTTCAGGATCCAGATTTTCAGGAAAAGATTTAAGGATTCGGGTGCCAAAGCACGTACCAAATCGTGTCCTCATTAAGATGCTACTCATCCTAACTGCTATTACACTTTCCTGAATTCAGGACGTCCTGAGTATAGAATCCTGAAATCGGACAATGTTATTGCCGATACATAGGTTGAGTTTTTCATCTGGGTGTGGGATGGCTTGTCCGAAACTATGAGGAATTCCAAAAAACCGGCCAAGTGCGAGCCGGACTCGCCCATAAAGGGTTCCGTAGCAGCAAGTATAAAAGTTCTTGTAGGTTGTAACTTTGCAAGGTAAATTGCGGTTAACTACGAGTATTTATGACGTATTAAAAAAAAAACTAATCACTCGATCTCGTTCAAACCAATTTTCAATAGAAGTTTGCATGATAATGTACATCACGTATTTTTTTAGTTTTATCATTCTCTTATTTTAGAAGTTACAGCCCCCCCCCCCCTGTACATACATATTTTACCACTTTGGAAGTGTCTCTCGCGTAAGCCATTCAGTTTAAAAAAAATGATGTGAATAACCTCAATTTCATTTTTCAAGACCTATGGTACGGTGTACAATCAACGTATATTCAGTGTTCTACATAAACTATATCACAGTCATGAATATTAATCTGGGAACATAGATTACAGTATATCTAGGACTCGCGCCGCGTACTTTCATACATTTTTATTGAACACTTCCTATTCAATATACAAAGTATTTTATTTGTTTATTATATAAGTTACATAAATAAGAAAAGTATATTTACAAACACTAAATAGAAACAGAAAGTAGGCAAATGTAATAAAAATGCTGGAGACGGGCGTCGGACAGCCCTTACGCATGTTTACGTACCGTGCGGCTGTAGGTATTTATTTCTATCATGCGGCCGAGTTCCACTACTGTAGATATTTATACTGTGCCTATATAAACTATCTCCTTCTGTCAATATAAACACCTTACTTAAAGCCTATCACGGACTGGTAGAATCTCGATTGAGATTTGGAATTATCTTCTGGGGCAATTCAATACAAAGACACAGTGTTCAAAGCACAAAAGCGTTGTGTACGGGCTATGTTTCGGTTGCAAACCACAGACAGTTGCAGACCAATGTTCCTAAAGCACAGAATTTTAACACTTCCGTCACTATACATATTGGAAATAGCTCTTTTTGTAAAAAGCAACCCTCAGTTGTTTCCTCTCTTATCAAATAATTCGGATAGAAATAGACGTGAGAAGTATAGACTTTGGGTGCAGACACACTCGGCGAAAACAGCACTCCTTAAAAAAAGTGTTGTATGCATGGCACCCTTAATTTAAATCTCAATTTCTTTAAATCGAATCTCAATTTATTTAAGAAAATGCTAAAAAACCTATTAGCTGATAAATGTTACTATAGCATTATATGTTACTATAGCATGCCGTGTCATGTGTCATGTCAACGGCATGACACTTAAATTTTTCAATCCCAAAATTATTTTTGTGAATTTGATAATATTCCGATGTGAATCGCTATTAAATATACTCCACAATTTGACCTGGTGCCACCTATAAAGATGGAGTATGCGCTTTGGTCAAACGTGACCCCATAAATAACACGATGGTGACCGCCAGTAGTTTAATGTCTGACTCGAAATAAAGAAGAAGCTCGACGAAGAATCATATACATGCAGCAGGGGCATGTAGTCGGCCAGCTCGCGACTTTTGGTGTGACGTGTGCAGCCGGTGCCGTGTGGCGCTGAGCTCGCAGCGCCGCGCCGTGCTCCGGAGTGCGACACCTGCAGCCGTGTCTTTGTGAATCAAACAGTGATACCTACTGCTCCTGACTACCGTTTTAGTGTTCATCTTTGTTTTAGTTCCTTTATATTCCAGTTACTTTCGTGTGTTTATTTCAATTTAGTTTTTTATAAGTATCTTAATTAATTATATTTATTTTTAAGCCCTTTTCTTTTTAATAACTCATGAGTTGTAGCAGCAGTGATGTGGTAGGTGACAGTGCATGTCAATCTTCAACATCGCTGACATCCCTGGAGAGATGCCCAGTTTGTTCCCAGGCACGATTTTTTAAAGGTAAGCGGGGTCTGAACGTTCATATTGGTAAAGCGCACAAACCGCAAAATGTACCAACTTCAGACCCTGTCTTACCCTCTCCTCCTACAACACAAACAACAACCTGTTCTGACCCGCTTTGGAAAATACTTTCAAAATTCAAAAATTCTGTCCCTATATTAAAGCGAGTTCCCCGAGGCGCCAGACCTCTTGTTGCACAAACTTTGGCTGGTTGTGTCCGCCTTGCGGTCCGGGAGAACTCGCTTAGTGCTTGGGTAAAACTGCTCACCTTCCCTTACAGAATTCTCCACGTTCAAAAAAATTTGGCAACTAAAAAAACATTAACTTCTCAAATTAAAGAAAACTGTAACGTTTCGGCTCATTTCGATCCCAAATTACTGACTCAGAGCTTTAATAACGCTAGAAACATATCCCACTTGGTGGAATCTAAGTTAGGGGAAGGTGACATAAGTGGTGCAGCCAGGATTCTCTTCAGCAGCGATGTGCTGGCACCGTGTTCTCCAGATACACTGGCAGCCCTGGAGTCTAAACACCCTGCGCCAGCTGATGACCTTTCCTTTCCCGACCCTCCTGACCCGGACATTCACTGCCTCACCGTTACAGGTCGAGAGGTGATCTCAGCCGTTTGCTCCTTCCGAAGCGGCTCCGCCGGCGGCCTCGACGGCCTAAGTCCCCAACACCTTAAGGATCTTATCTGCTTGGGCGCCGGGGAAGCTGGTGAGTCGTTGTTGAGGGAGCTTACGGCTCTGATTAACCTCATGCTCTCCGGCAATGTGAGCGAGTCTGTCATCGACGTTCTGTACGGGGCAAATTTATGTGCCCTGCGCAAGAGGGATGGCGGTATTCGCCCCATTGCCGTGGGAACAACCTACCGTCGTATGGCAGCCAAGATTTGCTGCAAATTTTTTGGTGAGGCTGTTTCGGATAAATTTCAGCCCCTGCAGCTAGGTTACGGCTCTAAAGCGCCATTTAGACGGGAAGAGTTTCTCGAACGTTTCCGTTCGATAATGTCTAAGCAATAATCGCAAGCAATAATCGCCATAACATAATCGTATCAAACTGTTTACACACAGGCAAGAACTAAAATCTCGTATACGATTATATCATACGAGATTCGCATATGACATTATCGTAGGCGATAATGTCTTTGTTTGTTTACACGGCAAAATTATTGAAGGAAGATTCTCGCATACGAGAAACTCGACTCGTCTGAACACATTCTCGTATGACATTTCTTCTCGTTCATACGATTATCGTACAAATCAGTTTGAACCGTTTTGTTTTGTTAAGCGCCATTTAGACGGGAAGAGTTTCTCGAACGTTTCCGTTCGATAATGTCTAAGCAATAATCGCAAGCAATAATCGCCATAACATAATCGTATCAAACTGTTTACACACAGGCAAGAACTAAAATCTCGTATACGATTATATCATACGAGATTCGCATATGACATTATCGTAGGCGATAATGTCTTTGTTTGTTTACACGGCAAAATTATTGAAGGAAGATTCTCGCATACGAGAAACTCGACTCGTCTAAACACATTCTCGTATGACATTTCTTCTCGTTCATACGATTATCGTACAAATCAGTTTGAACCGTTTTGTTTTTTTATGTCACTCATGTTAGCAACTGTCAATGACAGTTGCTAACATGAGTGACATGAGTGACAGTCTGTCATAAAAACTCGAAATGCGATTATTGCTTTGACGTTCTGTTTAGATGGACACGAGAAATCTTCCTATTCGAGGCGATTATCGCCCAAGTCAACGGGCGATGTTTAGACGAAGACAATATTTAATATTCTTTCGATTATCGTATGTTCGAGTCGTGAAACTCTCCCCGTCTAAATGGCCCTTTATGTAACTCATGTTAGCAACTGTCAATGACAGTTGCTAACATGAGTGACATGAGTGACAGTCTGTCATAAAAACTCGAAATGCGATTATTGCTTTGACGTTCTGTTTAGATGGACACGAGAAATCTTCCTATTCGAGGCGATTATCGCCCAAGTCAACGGGCGATGTTTAGACGAAGACAATATTTAATATTCCTTCGATTATCGTATGTTCGAGTCGTGAAACTCTCCCCGTCTAAATGGCCCTTAAAGGGGGCTGTGAGGCTGCCGTACACGCTTTGTCGACCTACCTAAATTCTGGCAAAGGTGAGGTCATCTTGAAGGTTGACATTAAGAATGCCTTCAATTCGGTTAACAGGGACACCTTGTTGGCTGAAACTAAAAAAGAATTACCTCAAATTTATAGTTTTCTTTGGCAGTGTTATAGGCACCCATCTAAATTACTGTATCGAGACAACCTTTTAGAATCTGCTGTTGGGTGTCAACAAGGTGACCCCCTCGGGCCAGTGATTTTCAGCTTGGCTATTCACCCTATTGTTCGACAGCTAAATTCTAAATTCAACGTTTGGTACCTCGATGATGGGACCTTGGGTGGCGATGTTGACACCGTTCTGAATGACCAAATTTTTTTGAAGAATGAACTTCATTCCATTGGCTTAGACTTCAACCTTTCGAAATGTGAACTTTTTTTAACGGACAGCACCGACAGACAATTAACAATTCCGAAATTTAACTCAATAGCCCCAGACATCAAAATTATTGACAAAATGTCTCTTCGCCTCCTGGGGTCACCAATTTTTGAAAATTCTTTTCCTGACTTCATTGATGAAAAAATTCATTTTTTTTTTGATATTTCATGTAGATTGCTCGAAATTAATATGCATTCGGCCATTACTCTAATTCGCTATTGTTGTTTCGGCCCTAAATTGATATATTTCCTTCGTGCTTCCCATTTATGGAAGTTCAATCATCTTTTGGACAAAATTGACGACATTATCAGACAAACACTTTCATCCATTTTAAATGTGGCTTTGGACGACCGTGGTTGGATTCAAGCTACTCTTCCCATTCGCATGGGTGGTTTCGGCGTTCGCAAAATTTCCAGTATCAGCTTACCGGCGTTCATTTCTTCTGTGCACGGCACTGAAAAATTAGTTAGGAATATCCTGGCTTCCACACTAACTGATTTTGATGTGCCGTGCTTCTTAGAGGCTTTGGACGCTTGGAAAATCGCTTGCCTGAATTCCGATGTACCCGGCAATCCATCTTCCCAGAGACAGTGGGATGAGCCGCTCTGCAGTGTAGTTCAGAATAACTTACTGAACACATCTGCTACTATTGCTGCTTCACGCACTGCCGTCGTCGAGTATCGGTACCTCACTCGACGATACCACCTTCCGGCTCGCTGTTGCTCTCCGTTTAGGATCCCCACTCTGCTCTCCTCATCGCTGTCACTGTGGTGAAGCCGTCAACAGCCTCGGACACCATGGCCTGTCTTGCGGCCGCAGCGCGGGCCGTTTTGCGCGCCACGCGAACTTAAACGACATCATTCGACGAGCTCTTGTTACCGTCGGCGTTCCAGCTGTTTTAGAACCCAACGGCTTGGCACGTGACGATGGCAGGAGACCGGACGGTATGTCTTTGTTTCCTTGGAAGATGGGTAGGCCTTTACTATGGGACGCTACCTGTGTCGATACTCTTGCGCCATCCCATCTTCCAAGTTCATCGTGCTCTGCTGGCTCTGCTGCTGCGGTTGCTGAGAACCTCAAGCGGCGTAAATATAGCAACTTTAGTGGTAACTATATATTTGAGCCGTTTGGGGTTGAAACTATAGGGCCATGGGGTCCGAGTGCTCACAGTCTTTACAGAGATATCGCTAAAAGACTTGTTGACGCTTCCCGTGACCCAAGAGCTGGCTTTTACCTTGACCAGAGGCTAAGTATTGCTATTCAAAGAGGCAACGCCGCCAGTCTCTTAGGCACATTACCAGCTGACAGCGTTGATTATTTTAATTCAGTATTTTTATATTTATATAGTTTAATTTATGTTACAAATAGTTGACTACAATAAATATATATATATTTTTATAAAAAAATCAAACCGACGAAACATCGAACTGAAAAGCAAAAAGTAAATTTTGAGGCGGCGCCAAAGAAACAATCAACGAATAGCTACGACGAGCTATTCCACCACTACAAGCTATACAACGAGCTATTCTGCTCTTCAAATAGTTTATTTATATGTTTGTTTGTTTGGCGCCGCCTCAAAATTTATTTTTTGCTTTTCAGTTCGATGTTTGGTCGGTTTGATTTTTTTATATAAAGGTTTTACGAGTATATTTAAAATATTATTTTCATTTCACACTTATTGGAAATATTGTTTATTAAAACTGAATACTAAATATTTAAATCTATACATAACATATTAAAAGGTGTCATTTACTAAGCGTGTAGGTATCTAGGTGCGCACTTACCGAGTACGCATATTATTACGGCCGCGATGAAAACGGGAAATGGGATTTGGGTTTTTGAAATTATCACTAACTTTTTGAGTGCTAAACTAAGGGTCCTATTTTCATATGATAATTTTCATTAGGTAATTAATATTTCCTAGACATTGAAGAAAGGTGAGTTCTGGCATTGTCATTTAGCCTAATTATTATTGCATTTGGGAAAATAGTTGGAGAGTCAGGTGTTATGGCGAATACGAAACGACCGACGCAGCCATGACGCCGTACGTCACCCAGCAGCTATGTAATTAATTAAATAAACGGTAATTATGTGGCTCGGCCATAATTTTCCCCTCGGAATTTAATTGTTGACAAATTAAGTGGGACTTACAGTAACAAGTAGTATTTGCGCGTTGCGCGAGTTGCAAGCAGCTCGCGGGGTCTTGTTTTGAGAAGTATTCCTTACTTAGAATTTTTTGCAGTCGCCATTTTAGATTTTGATTTTGACTTACTATCGGCATTAGGATCCTCGAAAACCATGAAAACGACTCCCATGATGAACAATTCAAAAATGATCGCAGCCGCCATCTTAGATTTTGATTTTGACTTCACTATCGGCTTTAGCACCCTCGAAAACCATGAAAACGACATCCATGATTAAAACTTTGAATTCTTTGCAGTCACCATCTTGGATTTTGATTTTGACTTCACTATCGGCTTTAGCACCCTCGAAAACCATGGAAACGACATGCATGATGAACATTTCGAAAATTATCAGATCCGCTATCTTGGATTTTGTTTTTGACCTCACTATAGCTTTAGCATTCTCGAAAACCATGAAAACGACTCCCATGATGAACATTTCGAAAGTTATCGCAGCCGCCATCTTGGATTTTGATTTTGACCTCACTATCGGCTTTGCATCCTCGAAAACCATGAAAACGACTCCCATGATGAAAATTTCGAAAATGACCGCAGACGCCATCTTGGATTTTGGTTTTACCTCACTATCGGCTTTAGCATCCTCGAAAACCATGAAAACAACTCCCATGATGAACAATTCGAAAATGATCGCAGCCGCCATCTTGGATTTTGATTTTGACTTCACTATCGGCTTTAGCGCGCTCGAAAACCATGAAAACGACATCCATGATGAACATTTCGAAAATTATCGCAGCCGCTCTCTTGGATATTGTTTTTGACCTCACTATAGCTTTAGCATTCTCGAAAACCATGAAAATGACATCCATGATGAACATTTCGAAAATTATCGCAGCCGCCATCTTAGATTTTTATTTTGACCTCACTATCGGCTTAGCATCCTCGAGAACCATGAAAACGACTCCCATGATGAACAATTTGAAAGTTATCGCAGCCGCCATCTTGGATTTTGATTTTGACCTCACTATCGGCTTTGCATCCTCGAAAACCATGAAAACGACTCCCATGATGAACATTTTGAAAGTTATCGCAGCCGCCATCTTGGATTTTGATTTTGACCTCACTATCGGCTTTGCATCCTCGAAAACCATGAAAACGACTCCCATGATGAAAATTTCGAAAATGACCGCAGTCGCCATTTTGGATTTTGATTTCACTTTCGGCTTTAGCACCCTCCAAAACCATGAAAACGACACTCATGATGAAAACTTAGAAATTTTTTGCAGTCACCATCTTGGATTTTGTTTTTACTCACTATAGGCTTTAGCATCCTCGAATACTATGAAAACGACTCCCATGATGAACATTACGAAAACCATCGCAGCCGCCATCTTGGATTTTCATTTTGACCTCGCCATCGGTTTTAGCACCCTCGAAAACCATGAAAACGACACCCATGATGAAAACATTCAATACCAAACAAAACAAACTTTTCAGTTTAGGTAAAAATAAATCTTTCCGAAACAAAAAAAAAATCAATACCAAACAAAACAAACTTTTCAGTTCAGATAAAAATAATTATGATATTTCAAAATATTATTGAGTTAGGTACGCGCCTTCTGCTCCTCGAACACTCTATCACAGAATTTTAACACTTCCGTCACTATACATATTGGAAATAGCTATTTTTGTAAAAAGCAACCCTCAGTTGTTTCCTCTCTTATCAAATAATTCGGATAGAAATAGACGTGAGAAGTATAGACTTTGGGTGCAGACACACTCGGCGAAAACAGCACTCCTTAAAAAAAGTGTTGTATGCATGGCACCCTTAATTTAAATCTCAATTTCTTTAAATCGAATCTCAATTTATTTAAGAAAATGCTAAAAAACCTATTAGCTGATAAATGTTACTATAGCATTATTGATTTTTAGGGTTCCGTAGTCAACAAGGAACCCTTATAGTTTCGCCATGTCCGTCCGTCCGTCCGTCCGTCTGTCCGCAGTTTAGCTCAGAGACGCACAGTACTAGAGAGCTGTAATTTGGTGTAAATATACGGATTTGTTGTGCCGAAAAAGTGGTAAAATAAAATCTCGAAAAATATTTTTTTTTAGGGTACCTCCTGTACTTACACGTAAAATGAGAATTTTTTTTTTCTCGCGTACCCCTTAGTGTGGGGTATCATTAAATAGGTCTTTAAAAAATAATGTGAGTTTCCATGGACAATTTTTTGATAAAAAAAATCGTTTGTGAAATATTAAGCTTTAAAGTGCTAAATTTTGCTCGACTCGAGTGTCCCCCCCCTCTACCAGCTAAACGGTTATGTTTAGGGGTGTGAAAAAATTCACAATAGTAGTATATATAACGAAGTTTAAAAGAAAATTATCATGACTAAGTAGGCTTTACAACTTTACGAGTAATAGTCGACCAACTTATAAAATGGACTTGGTTATCATATTTTCTTAAACAAAATGTATCGGAGAACATACTCTTCAACTGCAAATGTAAGTTTGTCAACTTTATTTTTACAGCTTTAAGGGCCATACTTCACCAAGATGCCATGGCGACGTAGCCAGCGACGTCGCCAACTATTTTCTATGGGCCGCCAGAGTCGCCAGCTGGTCGCCAAGTGAGTTAACCGTCATACATCTCTAAAAGAACTAGTTGGCGACGTTGCTAGCTACGTCGTCATGGCATCCCGATGAGGTATGGCCCTTATAGGTATGTTTTTACGGTATATTTTTTGGGGATAGGTAGGATTTTATCGTCAACTATTTTTAACTAACTTCAAAAAAGGAGGAGGTTCTAAATACGTCGTAATCTTTTTTTTAAATGTATTTTCCTCTCGCCCGATACTGTGTTCGAGTGTGGACGTGTTTTTGTGCTCCTAACAAATTATTCAATCACTATATACGTAATTCTGACCCGTGATTAAGTGGACTGAGTGCTTATAATCCTTTACATATATTATAACATTTAATTCAACGAGCCCGTCGCGCGCCGCTACTACCACGTCGAACTAGCAGCGTGACCTCGTCCCGCACGCACCGCCTTCTCCTCCGCGGAAGCGGCGCCGTGGTCATAATTGCCATCTCGCTTCTTTCAAGAATCCCGTTATCGTCGCTGGCACAGTTTGTCAATTGGAACTACGTCACGCAAAGCTTCATACGAAACTTCATTGACTTAATTACCGTAAGTACTCCTGTGTTTTTTACGCGCCGGCCGCCATCTGCCATTCATGATGCCACGCATTCAGCGCTCGCCGCCACCGTCGACTCCTACTGACCAACAGTCGCCTACGTCCGCGAAGAAGTCGCCTTCATGTTCTAATATCCACACAACTTTATCCGATCCGGAGATCAGCTCCCAATCTTCAATAAATAAAGAACAGATTCGCGATATCTTCGTTAAAACAAACCGCAGAACAAAACGTCGCCTCGGTGATGGTTTGCGTGTCGAAGAGAGTGAATCAGACAATAAGTTACTGCTATCCGAAATCTCTAAGCTTTTCGCTGACTCTGAGGCCAAACAAAGCCGAAAATTTGATTGCCTTAAGTCAACCATGGATGAACTATCGGAACAAAACTCAAAGATTCAATCATCAATGGAATTTATCAGTGGAAAGTACGACGAACTATTAAACCGGCTAGATGCAACCGAAAGGGAAAACACAATTCTCAAGAATACTGTCTCTTCGCTAGAATTAAAAATTGATTACCTGGAACGTTGCTCTCGCTCTGCTTTGCTCGAAATAAATAACTTGCCTACCACCGTCTCGGAAAATAAAGATACCTTAACACAAAACCTTTGCAAGATTGGGTCTGTAATTGGTGAGGAAATAATGCCATCTGAACTGAATAACATATACAGACTGAAACCAAAAAAAAACTCGAGCACTGTTGGTACTGTAATTGCGGAATTTAATTCATCTACCAAAAAGAAAATTATCTTGAAGGCCACCAGAATCTTTAATCAGCAAACCGGACACAATAAGCTGTGCACAGCCAGTATTGAGTTACCTGGCCCGTCGAAACCCATCTACATATCAGAGTCCTTAACATCCTATGGCAAACACCTTTATTTCTTGGCCCGTAAACTTCAGAAAGAAGGTAAATATGATAGCTGTTGGCCCAGCCACGGGAAAATTTACATAAAGAAGGCTGCAGATTCGATTCCGTTTTGCGTTAACTGTGAAAACGACCTTCACAAACTTGTTGGCGCCGCTTTGTGACTGAGTCCTAATTGTGGTCCTAACACAATATTTTGTTTTAGTTATTACTGTTTTGTTAATATTGTTAAGGGTCTATAGTACCTCAGTATACTTTTACTCGCTCGCACTTGCACGTACCACGCACTATTGCTTGCTCTTTCTTTTAGCTGTCTACACGCAAATCTATTTATTTTACGGCGAAAAAAAAGGAAATTCAAAAAAGTAAATAACATAAGACCTGCTTTATAGTTAGTTCAGTTAGTATAAAAAGTTTCATGATCTAATTTTAAGTATTGTCTGATTGCCAGCGTTTTATTGTTAAATTTAGAGGTAACTTTGGGATTTTTTTCTATCGAGAAAATTTTATGGAATCATGTTTTCGCCAAACATAAGACCTAACATTAATCCTCAACTTTACCATATATTTATTTCAAAATTAATGCCGTAGTATTTTCGACGTATCACAGGTTTCTGCTAAGCCATTTGAGGTAGTATGGGCTCTTAAATTGTCCATGTTATTATTACACTCTGCACAAAACTACACAGAACTATATTATGCAACCATATTCCTATTTAACACCCTGTACACACCGATAGACGTCATATTTTGCGGTATTTTTCTTTCCTCATGTTTAACTACTAACAATGCTAAAAGTAATCAGATTAAAAAGTTTAACTCTTTTGATGGATTCTTGGCAATTTATTGTATAAATATTACACTCATAATTTTTGTCCCATATCCTCTTATTTTAATGTTACATAATATTCATCATAATATTCGATCACTTAAATGATATTGTAGCTGATCTGGACCGTATTTCAGTAGCTGAGTCTGCATACTGTAGGATTGAGGATTATGAGGCCTTTGGTCGTTTGCACAAGGATACCATGTCGCTTTTATGTCAAAACATACGTAGCATAAATAAGAATTTTGACGGTCTGACAACACTAGTGGAAAGAAGTAATACACCCTGGGATTTTATTGTTTTAACGGAATGCTGGCTTTACAATTCTCCTTTCCTACCAACAATCCATAACTATACCTGCATCACAACCAAATCGCATAAGACTCAAAATGAGGGTGTGATGGTTTTTTACCGTTCCCATCTTCAAGTTTCTGTTTCAGAACCCACAGTCCAAGACGCTAATTGCCTATTGTTGAAACTCAACAATGATACTGTTGTGATCGCTTTCTACCGCCCGCCAGCTGTTCGCAACGTCTCAAACTTCTTAGAATCCTTGGACGAAGTACTAAAATCTGTATCTTCTTATAACAACATTGTCTTGACCGGTGACATAAACATCAATATCTCTGACAATAGTAACGACCCACGTGCGTCTGAATATTTGACTTTGCTTGCCTATCACGGTATGCTTCCAGCACACACTCTCTCTACGCATCAAAGTAGCTCCTGTCTTGATCATCTTATTTTAAACACCTCTATCACTGATCATGATACTGTTTTGCTATTTCTTGATAATAAAAAATCTAACAATTATTCTCGGCAAAAATGTAAACAGGTTCGGGTTCTGGATTTCGACAAAATTGAATCAGACATACAACAGACTGACTTCAGCGTCATGTATAGTACTCCAAATGTTGATGTAGCTACGGATTTTTTCATCAACACTCTTAACCTAATTATAGACCGGAACTCCATCTCAAAAGAAGTGCCTAACCGCAAAAGGTTGAGTAAGCCCTGGATGACCGCAGGGCTACTCCGATGCCTACGAAATCGGGACAATTTACACACGAAATTAAAACAAGACCCTGGAAATGAAACACTACAAATTACGTATAAAAGATATAGAAACTACTGTTCCAAAATACTTAAATCTGCTAAAATTAATTACGATAAAGCCCTTATAACTAATTCTAAAAATAATAATAAAAAACTCTGGGAAGCTATTAAAACCATCACTCACACATCTAAAATAAAAACCCATGCTAACGATCTTTTATCATCCTCCAATCCAAAGCGCTCTGTAAATGAAGTGAATTCCTACTTTGCCAACATAGGACGTACATTGGCAGAGAAAATAACTATCTCTACACATATTCCCCCACAAACTGATGATCACCCGCCTCATCACAATACGTTTGTCCTGCTTAGCACAGACGAACTTGAATTAGATACTCTTATTGAGAAATTAAGAACTGATTGTGCAGTGGGTTCAGATGGCATATCGGGTATTTTTCTTAAAAAATTTAAAAATCTACTCACTCCACATCTGACCCACATTTGTAATTTAGCCTTCACATCTGGCATCTTCCCGAATGCATTTAAGCTGGCTGTACATCCTGTACATAAGGGAGGGGATAGAGATCGATCAAACAATTATAGGCCTATTGCAATTTTGCCAACACTTTCCAAATTACTTGAAAGGCTCATCAACAACAGACTAGTTAAGTACTTGGAGCAAAATCATCTGCTTTCTTCCTCTCAGTATGGTTTCCGTTGTGGAATTTCTACAAACGATGCTGTTCTAGATCTTACTACTAACATTATGTCAAATTTGGACAAGAAACAGAAAGTAATTGGAATTTTCCTGGACCTAGCAAAGGCATTTGATACGATCTCTCTCCCCAAACTTATTGGTAAACTGGAAAGGATCGGTATAAGAGGCACCCAACTCGCACTCCTAGAAAGTTACCTTACAGATAGACGCCAACGCCTTAAGATCGGAGATTGGTCGAGTGACGAGCTCTCTATTTCGTACGGGGTCCCCCAGGGCAGTATTTTGGGGCCGACCCTCTTTCTCATTTACATAAATGACCTTTGTCGATTAACTTTACCCAATGCATCCATTTTCACCTACGCGGACGATACTGCCTTACTGTTTCACGGTGACTCCTGGGAGCATGTATTCCAAATATCACAATTAGGACTCGACCTGGTTACGAACTGGTTAGCTCATAATCTTCTCACCTTAAATGTTTACAAAACTAAATACCTGACCTTTTCTCTATCTGCTGCAGGGAAACCTCCTATCTCTCTTTTCTCTCTGAAAGCCCACTCCTGTACTTTGTCTCCACGAACTGTGTGTAATTGTCCCTGCCTTACCCGCAGTAATTTAATTAAATATCTTGGTATACAGATAGATGATTGCTTGTCGTTCCGTGCACAGATAGACACACTCACTTCACGAGTTCGAAGATTAATTTATATTTTTAAATCCCTTCGTTTCGTTGCCGACACCAAAGTACTGAGACTTGTATATTTTGCCCTCTGCCAATCGCTGTTACAATATTGTATACCTGCATGGGGCGGAGCATGTAAGACCCATTTGCTAAAATTAGAACGAGCACAAAGGGCAGTCCTGAAAGTTGGTTGGCGGTTGCCTTTCCGCTTTCCTACCACCGATCTGTATAATAAATGTTCTGTTCTCTCCGTTCGTAAGCTTTTTATTTTAAATCTTGTTCTGTTGACACATTCCAGAACTCCTTATGACCCTTCCAGATTTAGCTCCCACCGTCGCAAAGATACTGTCTGTCCCTCGATCCCTACGAAATCTCGTTCAGCTCAACGTAGTTTCCCTTTTCTTGGTGGTCACGTTTATAACAAGACCAATAAAATATTAAACCTATATCACATGGCTAAATACCAATGTAAAAAAACTGTAACGGACTGGCTGCTAGAATTGGATTATGCTGGGACTGAGGAAATCCTAAACATTGCGAGATAATTTCGTCTATCGGATATATTTACACAAACGTTTTCCACTTGGTAAAACACACATACATTTTGTTATTATTTCTTTTTTGCATTTTTTGTTTCATTCTCAAATTTTTGGTTGTCTTGCCTTATATATAGTTATTATTTGTGTAGTGTATTTTTATTAAGAGTATATATTACAATACAGATATCGAGTGTGAGCCTGGAGATCTGTCACACAGGTCCAGTACCCAGTATAGACTCCAGCTCTCACAAAGGTTGAAACGCTATGCTATAAGTAAATACTGTAATAACTTGTGACCAATATGTAACTTTATGAGAGAAATAAACAAAATATTATTATTATCTCTTTATTTATTTTTACACTTATTAATTAAATTTTTAAATATTTTTATAAAAAACAAACTAAAAACATTTAAAAATATAAAAAATAGCAGTCCACCAGCGTCGGGAACAGGGTCCGGGCTGCCGGTGGTCAGGGCTCTTGAGAGAGGAACCTCCTAACAATACGCGCCGTGTCCAAGAGTACTGCCTTCTGAATCAAGCGCTTGATCCAGCTACCCAGCGAGAGCCTCCTCAGGTGTTGTTCGAGGCTCTTGGCAATTAAGCCATTGGCAGATACGACTATCGGCACAATAATTGCCGTATTCACGTCCCACATGTCAACAACCTCGCGAGCCAGATCAAGATACTTGAATTGTTTATCCTTTTCTGCCTTCACGAGGTTCTCGTCATGCGGGACCGTTATATCAACAATTATTGCGCGACGCTCCGATCGATCTATCACCACAATGTCAGGCTTATTGGCAACAATAGTCCTATCAGTGATGATAGGTCGATCCCAATACAACGAGATATTGCCATTTTCGAGAACTGGGTCGGGCGCATACTTATAGTACGGCACCTCCGATTCCACAAGACTGTACTTCAAAGCAAGTTGCTGGTGGATAATCCTGGCAACGAGGTTGTGTCTATGCAAATACTCGCCGTTAGCCAGACGAGAACACCCAGAAATAATGTGTCGAATCGATTCTCCCGGACGGTGGCATGCCCGACATATGTCAACCGTACCATCCTTCACAATGTATTTCCGGTAGTTATTCGTCATCATAACTTCGTCCATAATTGCACAGACAAAACCTTCGGTCTCCCCGAACAGGTCACCGAAGCGCAACCAGGATACGGACGCTAAAAAGTCTACATCGGGACCATGTAATGCCCGGTAATAGCGTCCGTGAAGCTCCTTGCTTTGCCATACCTCCTTACGATCATTAGTGTCTAATACTTTAGGTTTGCGCCAGTTCTCGTTGGCCAAGGAGAGCGGAGTAAGACCCTTGTCCACTGTGACCACATCTCGGTGCATCCCCACGTCGGCTTCTAGGAAATATTCCCTGAGACTGCATACCTCACGGTTGTGCAGGGTCTTAGCATTTAAGAAGCCACGACCCCCGCACTTCCGTGGGATATACAGTCTCATCACCGACGACCGCGGGTGATGCATCCGATTTGCAGTCAGCAGTGAACGGACTCTCCTATCCAGGGCGTCAAGTTCTGTCTGAGTCCATTTGAGTATGCCGAAAGAATACATCAATACCGGCATGACCCAACCGTTGAAAGCGCGCACCTTATTACCACCTGACAAAAGACTGTTAAGTACTTTATTCAGGCGGCTAAAGAAGCGCTCCTTCAACGATTGCTTCATGTCAGCATTATTGATGCCTAATGCTTCCGACATACCCAAATATTTGTAGGTCTCTGTTGAAGAGAGGGATCTAAGGTGTATGGAATCCGAGAGTTGAGTTCCCTCTGATTCCATAATCTCCCCTCGCTTCACATGCATGACTGCACATTTGTCCACACCAAATTCCATCCTGATGGCGCTACTGAAAGTTTCTGTTACCTTCAGTAGCTTCATCAGTTGCAAGTTGTTGGGGGCAAAGAGTTTCAGATCATCCATGTAAAGAAGGTGAGATATGACCTGACCACCTCTCTTCAACCGATATCCTAGCCCCGAACCCTCCAGTAATGTACTGAGTGGGTTCAAGGCCAGGCAAAACCACAAAGGACTCAGACTGTCACCCTGGAATATGCCGCGCTCAATCCTTATCGGTTCGCCGCTACCTCGTATCTGTCGACATCCTGGATAGCGAAGGACAGTCTTCCAGGTCCCCATACACGACAACAGGAAGGTACGTAGAGTTATATTAACTTTATACAACTCTAGCACCCTCATGAGCCATGTATGGGGTACCGAATCATAGGCCTTCTTATAATCTATCCAACATGCGGACAGATCCTTTCGGGAGCGGCGAACCTGTTGGCTAATGGCCATATCAATGAGGAGGAGCTCCTTAGTACCGCGGGACCCGTTCCTACATCCATTCTGAGAAGCGGACATGATGGAATTAGTCACAATATGTTGATTGATTTTAGCTCTCAGAATGGATGTAAGAACTTTATAGACGGTCTATAATTTTTTGGTTCCGCAGTACTACCTGATTTATAGAGCAGGTGGGTCACTCCTGTTGTTAAGAATTGGGGTAGCGACCCTGATTCTAAAGCTAATTGGAACTGGGATGCCAAGCGAACGTGTGATCTTTTGAACCATTTAATCCAGAAGTTGTGCAGCCCATCCGGCCCTGGAGATTTCCAGTTTGGCAACAGATGGACTGCACAAGCTACGTCTTGGGGGCTGATGGTGATAGCCCCCATTTCTGGAATGTGATCACACGCTCGGTCAACATCCCTGATCCAATCGCCCTCAGTGTGACTGACAGGCACCGACCAGATGCTGCGCCAGAATGAACTCATGGCATCATCATCCGGCAGGGGCGTGTCAGCCACACCTTGGTCCGGTCGCTCCCAAGCCCTATAGACCCACCTTTCATCGCTTTGGAAGGTGCGATTCAAAGTGTACCGCTCCACTCGTCGCTTGTACCGACGAATACGGTTTGCCCATGCACAAATCTTCTGCTTCAGGAAGTCGATACGTTCTGTGACGCGGGCCAAATAATCACGAGGATCGATTTCGATTCCCGCGAACGCCCGCCTCACAAAACGCATCACTCTAGGACGAGTATTACCCTCCCTGAAGCAGTGCAATTTGCCGATGAGTGCTCTAGCCTCACCGATACGCCGTTCAATCCTGCACTGCCAAGCTGGAGCCGCTGGTTTAGGTCGTGTAGCTCTGTCACTGTCAGGGAATTTGACGTGAGCTACACGACATGCCGCTACAGCTGCACAGTACAGGATTGAGTGGGTATCAGCAAGATCCTTACTGCTGTCAAAACAATTTGACAGCTCTGAGTCTAGAGCACACATAAGCGCCTTGTTTTTATTGTGCATAGGCAAACGAGGTAAACGTGGTCTAAGTTCCGGTGGTACGGAGCGGTACTCCCGGAACGCACTCTCCAAAGCGCTCCTCAATTGTGCGTTGCACTGGGTACTCACGGATATAACTTCGTCATGATCATCTTCACAATCGCGATCGGGTCGCGGTGGCATACTGGAAGAACTTTGTTGCTGCACCGCGATCATTGGTGAAGCAGGAATAACTCGGTTACTCCGTGAATCCGAGCGTAGTCGATCAAGTACGGTGTCATCCAGCATACAGTTACGCTGAATGACCCGCACCTGATCCGAAAGTCGTTGCGCCGACACGCTGATACCTGGCTCAAGCACCTGAAACAGAGAGAGCATCCGACCACGGTACGCAGTCAAGCTGCTTCCCCCCTCAGTAGCCCCATAATATGCGCGCATGACGTTTTCATTCATGGACTGGGTCCATCGCATGCGCGACACATTTCCACCGGCAGCGGGGACCCTATTCGGGGCCTGTTGGCCTCGAGGTCCCAAGCCCGCTGGTGGCCGTCCTCTTCCTCGTCGTCGCGGTGGTGGCGGTGACGACGGCGGGGAGAAAAACTCGTCGCTGGAGCTCGACGCAGCTGTAGCGACCGGAGACACGACGTACTCGGGTGAGGCGCGTCCCGGCGGCTGCGAGGCGGAGCTCGGCGACGAGTCCGGAGATGGTGGGTGTGCCTGTTGCTGTTTAGTCCGGCTTCTTGTAATCATTCGGGTGATGGTGACATTAGTATGGTTTCATTTTCGTTTTTTTTGTTATATTTTCGTTATATTGCATTGTCACAATAATGAAGAATTTTTTATTTCTGTTTTTATTGTTGAATACACACGTTTTATATTCTGTTTATACGAAAAATCAATTAATGTTGTAAGAAAATTATTATTATTATTCTCTTTATTTATTTGTACACTTATTAATTAAATTTTTAAATATTTTTATAAAAAACAAACTAAAAACATTTAAAAATATAAAAAATAGCAGTCCACCAGCATCGGGAACAGGGTCCGGGCTGCCGGTGGTCAGGGCTCTTGAGAGAGGAACCTCCTAACAATACGCGCCGTGTCCAAGAGTACTGCCTTCTGAATCAAGCGCTTGATCCAGCTACCCAGCGAGAGCCTCCTCAGGTGTTGTTCGAGGCTCTTGGCGATTAAGCCATTGGCAGATACGACTATCGGCACAATAACTGCCGTATTCACGTCCCACATGTCAACAACCTCGCGAGCCAGATCAAGATACTTGAATTGTTTATCCTTTTCTGCCTTCACGAGGTTCTCGTCATGCGGGACCGTTATATCAACAATTATTGCGCGACGCTCCGATCGATCTATCACCACAATGTCGGGCTTATTGGCAACAATAGTCCTATCAGTGATGATAGGTCGATCCCAATACAACGAGATATTGCCATTTTCGAGAACTGGGTCGGGCGCATACTTATAGTACGGCACCTCCGATTCCACAAGATTGTACTTCAAAGCAAGTTGCTGGTGGATAATCCTGGCAACGAGGTTGTGTCTATGCAAATACTCGCCGTTAGCCAGACGAGAACACCCAGAAATAATGTGTCGAATCGATTCTCCCGGACGGTGGCATGCCCGACATATGTCAACCGTACCATCCTTCACAATGTATTTCCGGTAGTTATTCGTCATCATAACTTCGTCCATAATTGCACAGACAAAACCTTCGGTCTCCCCGAACAGGTCACCGAAGCGCAACCAGGATACGGACGCTAAAAAGTCTACATCGGGACCATGTAATGCCCGGTAATAGCGTCCGTGAAGCTCCTTGCTCTGCCATACCTCCTTACGATCATTAGTGTCTAATACTTTAGGTTTGCGCCAGTTCCCGTTAGCCAAGGAGAGCGGAGTAAGACCCTTGTCCACTGTGACTACATCTCGGTGCATCCCCACGTCGGCTTCTAGGAAATATTCCCTGAGACTGCATACCTCACGGTTGTACAGGGTCTTAGCATTTAAGAAGCCACGACCCCCGCACTTCCGCGGGATATACAGTCTCATCACCGACGACCGCGGGTGATGCATCCGATTTGCAGTCAGCAGTGAACGGACTCTCCTATCCAGGGCGTCAAGTTCTGTCTGAGTCCATTTGAGTATGCCGAAAGAATACATCAATACCGGCATGACCCAACCGTTGAAAGCGCGAACCTTATTACCACCTGACAAAAGACTGTTAAGTACTTTATTCAGGCGGCTAAAGAAGCGCTCCTTCAACGATTGCTTCATGTCAGCATTATTGATGCCTAATGCTTCCGACATACCCAAATATTTGTAGGTCTCTGTTGAAGAGAGGGATCTAAGGTGTATGGAATCCGAGAGTTGAGTTCCCTCTGATTCCATAATCTCCCCTCGCTTCACATGCATGACTGCACATTTGTCCACACCAAATTCCATCCTGATGGCGCTACTGAAAGTTTCTGTTACCTTCAGTAGCTTCATCAGTTGCAAGTTGTTGTGGGCAAAGAGTTTCAGATCATCCATGTAAAGAAGGTGAGATATGACCTGACCACCTCTCTTCAACCGATATCCTAGCCCCGAACCCTCCAGTAATGTACTGAGTGGGTTCAAGGCCAGGCAAAACCACAAAGGACTCAGACTGTCACCCTGGAAAATGCCGCGCTCAATCCTTATCGGTTCGCCGCTACCTCGTATCTGTCGACATCCTGGATAGCGAAGGACTGTCTTCCAGGTCCCCATACACGACAACAGGAAGGTACGTAGAGTTATATTAACTTTATACAACTCTAGCACCCTCATGAGCCATGTATGGGGTACCGAATCATAGGCCTTCTTATAATCTATCCAACATGCGGACAGATCCTTTCGGGAGCGGCGAACCTGTTGGCTAATGGCCATATCAATGAGGAGGAGCTCCTTAGTACCGCGGGACCCGTTCCTACATCCATTCTGAGAGGCGGACATGATGGAATTAGTCACAATATGTTGATTGATTTTAGCTCTCAGAATGGATGTAAGAACTTTATAGACCGTTGGTAGACAAGTGATCGGTCTATAATTTTTGGGTTCCGCAGTACTACCTGATTTATAGAGCAGGTGGGTCACTCCTGTTGTTAAGAATTGGGGTAGCGACCCTGACTCTAAAGCTAATTGGAACTGGGATGCCAAGCGAACGTGCGATCTTTTGATCCATTTAATCCAGAAGTTGTGCAGTCCATCCGGCCCTGGAGATTTCCAGTTCGGCAACAGATGAACTGCACAAGCTACGTCTTGGGGGCTGATGGTGATAGGCCCCATTTCTGGAATGTGATCGCATGCTCGCTCAACATCCCTGATCCAATCGCCCTCAGTGTGACTGACAGGCACCGACCAGATGCTGCGCCAGAATGAACTCATGGCATCATCATCCGGCAGGGGCGTGTCAGCCACACCTTGGTCCGGTCGCTCCCAAGCCCTATAGACCCACCTTTCATCGCTTTGGAAGGTGCGATTCAAAGTGTACCGCTCCACTCGTCGCTTGTACCGACGAATACGGTTTGCCCATGCACAAATCTTCTGCTTCAGGAAGTCGATACGTTCTGTGACGCGGGCCATATAATCACGAGGATCGATATCGATTCCTGTGAACGCCCGCCTCACAAAACGCATCACTCTAGGGCGAGTATTACCCTCCCTGAAGCAGTGCAATTTGCCGATGAGTGCTCTAGCCTCACCGATACGCCGCTCAATCCTGCACTGCCAAGCTGGAGCTGCTGGTTTTGGTCGTGTAGCCCTGTCACTGTCAGGGAATTTGACGTGAGCTACACGACACGCCGCTACAGCTGCACAGTACAGGATTGAGTGGGTATCAGCAAGATCCTTACTGTTGTCAAAACAATTTGACAGTTCTGAGTCTAGAGCACACATAAGCGCCTTGTTTTTATTGTGCATTGGCAAACGAGGTAAACGTGGTCTAAGTTCCGTTGGGACGGAGCGGTACTCCCGAAACGCACTCTCCAAAGCGCTCCTCAATTGTGCGTTGCATTGGGTACTCACGGATATAACTTCGTCATGATCCTCTTCACAGTCACGATCGGGTCGCGGTGGCATACCAGAAGAACTTTGTTGCTGCACCGCGATCATTGGCGAAGCAGGAATAACTCGGTTACTCCGTGAATCCGAGCGTAGTCGATCAAGTACGGTGTCATCCAGCATACAGTTACGCTGAATGACCCGCACCTGATCCGAAAGTCGTTGCGCCGACACGCTGATACCTGGCTCAAGCACCTGAAACAGAGAGAGCATCCAACCACGGTACGCAGTCAAGCTGCTTCCCCCCTCAGTAGCCCCATAATATGCGCGCATGACATTTTCATTCATGGACTGGGTCCATCGCATGCGCGACACATTTCCACCGGCAGCGGGGACCCTGTTCGGGGCCTGTTGGCCTCGAGGTCCCAAGCCCGCTGGTGGCCGTCCTCTTCCTCGTCGTCGCGGTGGTGGCGGTGTCGACGGCGGGGAGAAAAACTCGTCGCTGGAGCTCGACGCAACTGCAGCTACCGGCGACACGGCGTCCACGGGTGAGGCGCGTCCCGGCGGCTGCGAGGCGGAGCTCAGCGACGAGCCCGGAGATGGTAGCTGTGCTGGCTGTGTCTTGGTTCGACTTCTCGTAATCATTACAAAAGTACTGGATTCATTTTCTTCTTTTTTCCGTCATTTTATTGCATTGTTGTTGTTGTTGTGGTAAGACAAGACGGAGGCCATGTGTTTTCATGGCAGCCGTAACGTGCCACAGTCGAGTTACAGCATTACGGTGGAAGGAGTTCCAATCGGCGTCAAGAGGACGATGAAGTACCTGGGACTCGTCCTCGACAGCCGGTGGAACTTCAAGGAGCATTTCCTGAGTTTGGCCCCAAAGATGAACCGTGCAGCAGCCGCCCTCAGGCGACTCCTGCCCAATCTCAGCGGGCCAAACGCTTCCTGCCGTAGGCTGTACGCTGGTGTCGTGCGGTCCATGGCCCTCTACGGGGCCCCTGTGTGGGCCCTGAGCATCCGGACGCGACCACAGAAGCTGGTCGCATGCCAGAGGGTCATGGCTATCCGAATGATCCGGGGATACCGCATGATTGCCGGCGAATTGGCCAACCTCCTTGCCGGATTGCTGCCCTGGGATCTGGAGGCGACTGCCCTCCACCGCGTCTATGAGTGGCGCGTGACCCCGTTGCCTCGAGAAGTCGAGGCGCGGCGCGAAGACCTCCGGCGCGATCTCAGGGCAGTATGGAAGGAACGACTGTCGCGACCGACGGCCGGGCACGCCGTAATTGCGGCGGTAAGACCCCTCTTTGAGGAGTGGCTGGAGAGAAGTCATGGCGTCCTGACCTACCGCTTGACGCAGGTCCTCACCGGACACGGAAGTTGTAACAAGTATAAAAGTAATTATTGATTATTTTAGACGGGTAGCGCCCTCTAGTAACAAAATCGCGAACTAATAGTAAATAGTTACAGTTCATCGATAGATGGCGTTAGAGAGTAACATATTTATTTACGATACTTTAAATTCTAAATAAAATAATATAAGTACATAGATAAAATTCAAATAATTAATTGTGATATATTTCGGTTAAATTAAATTTAATTATATAACGCATGGTCTAAAAGGCAAAAGCCTAGAAGCGGGTTTGAGCGATTAGATGACGTTGAACCTTTGGCTTCTTTTTTTCTGGGAACCTGGACACGTTATAGACGCTGACTGATATAAAGAAAAAGAATATTTAATTAAATTCTTATGACGCAGACCAGGAGTGGAACATCGGCGAAAATGAAAGTGTATTAATATAAAGGAACCGCATAGGCGTATGTATTCATAATTATTTCCTGTTTTGTTGCAATTACATGGCATCACCCGTCATGATAATGGTATTGAAATGCTCACGGATTCTTTCTGATATTGTTCTCAGGGTTCCATCCATCCATTATTTTAAATATAAAATATTAAAGAAAAATTAAACGTCTTCTCTGCGCTTGGCACACATGAAGTAAGCTAGGACAAGCTCTGGTTCCAAGCCACGTATTACATTCTACAAAACACACAGGCTGTGAATGCTGTCTGCGTGGCATGTCCACGGTTCGACCTGGATAGATGGTAGTATATTTTACCTGAAGTAAGTGTTGTGTCTATAACCATAACCATGTAAGGAAGCGTGCTGTGATCCTGTACCTATGTGTGCACCATTAAATTAAATAGCTGAGAAGACATCAAGCATCTCTTTTATTTAACCAACACCTCATGCGAACAGAACCCGTTAGTCTCATGGCAATCTACGCTGGCAGCTGGTGGTAAGAGACGTAAGGACCTTACAATTGGCGCCCAACGTGGGGCATGAGGTCAGATTGGAATCTTCACTTCAAGATTAAGAGCTTGATCTAACTTAATTTAATTTAACTTAATGTTTAGTAATTAGAGTCATTTAACTTAGTACATTTTCTGAATTTAAGTTTTCAAAATTAGTTGATAGCACATGTTAACATTATTAGTAAAAGGCAAATCTTTCCACATTAATGATGTAGTAAAGCTTAAATGTATAGACTCCTCTTGATTTATATAAAGTCATACAACTTAGGAACATCAACACTTTGTGTTAAAAAGTAAGGTTATGCCACATGTCATGTTAACATTGTAAACTTGTGCAACTACTTGAATGGATTGACTCTAATTTAATTTAATTCACCTTGATTAATGTAAAATTACTATTTACATTCACATAACTTAAAAATTGGATTCAAAATACTTATCAAAGACTAAATATTTTAAATTCAATATGGATAAGACAATTTGGATTGATTATCAAGTCAACAAAAAAAATTTTTTTTTTTGAGTCTGTTCTTAAATTAATATTTTTCGACTGTCTATAACTAAAAGTAACCACAGGCTCCATTCCTAACAAATAAAGTTTGCTTTTGTACATTTTACAATGAAAAATAAATATTTTAAGATTTTGACAGAACGTTTGAGGAACAACGATCTTAGCACGCAAGAGGCGGGGTTGCGGGGGGATTGCGGGCGTGAAGCGTGGAGCGGCGGGTAGTCTGGGCAGTATGCGGGCCAGCATTACCGTGGAACACATTTGTAAGGAGGCCATTCGTGTTGCGCGAAGTCCAAAATGGCTTCTAAACAGTGTAAAAATAACGTAAACTCTTTTTGTTACACTTGTGGCAAATTCATTGAGTAAGGTCTAAAAAATTTTGTTTTTAGACAAATATAAGACTTTGTGAAGCTTATAAAGCTTAACAATATAATTATGGGCCCCTAAATTCTAGCTTCGCAAACTACCTCTTTACAAACTACTTTAGCAAGCTCAACTTAAGCTTTCAAACTCATGGGTTGAAGAATGTCCCTTAAAGTGCATATTTATGCTACATACTGACTTAGACCAGTTTAAAGGTAACTAGGAGGCATATTCAGAAGAGCAAGGAGAACGCTTTCACCAAGACGTGATGAACTTTTAACAGCGTTATCAAGAAAAATACAATGAAAACATGATGGGTGACCACATTTGGAGTTAATACGAGAAAGTTCTTACTTACACAAAAGAAAAACAAAAAAAAAAATCAATTTTAAAGCTTTTTTCTGTTTTTTTTTAAGTATTTAGATATTTGCCTTTATTGCTCTTTCTAAATTAAAGTGATTAACATATAAATTAAAGTTCTTTTTCTTACTTTTGTATTCCACTGGATTAAAAAATTCAGATATTCTTAAATTTGATATTTCGTTCTGGTTGTTACAAAAGCAAACTTTATTAGTTAAAAGTATTTTTTCCTTGTTTAGTTAGACATAATTAATCAAAATCAGCACCACAGAACTCAGACTCAAAAATCGTGTTTACTGTTGTTATCTTCGTAAAGAAGAATTATTACATGAGCTTAAATATTTTAATATATCCACAGATGTAAAGGCGACCAGGGATGTGCTTCGCGGGCAGTAACGCAGTCTGTGTGGCTTGTTTCGCAGAGGTAGCATTAAACCAGAAGATTATGCAACGCCAGCCAGTGAAGAGGAGGTACGCTTATGCTTGGAACCTATAGAAGAGCTGTGCCTATTACATAGGGATTTAACAGAGGGAGATAGCTCCACTGTTAAGCGAATATTAGCTCGTTCGCAATATTACTTAATTAGAATTTCACGTGTGAAAGATAAATCACCGGAATTAATTGAACTCAAAAAATAAATATAATTTAATATCACAATTCACTTGGAAACAAGTGATTCCCAGTGATGATGTGGGACCTCTATTAAAACAATTTCATGATGATCCCACAGGCGCCCACTTTGGTATATTTAAAACTCATAAAAGATTAGCATTACATTATTTTTGGAAAAATATGTATAAAGATGTCGAAAATTACGTTAATAATTGTCAAACTTGTAAAGAGTACAAACCGGTAAATTCATCGAGACCTGGTTTAATGGGTAACCCTAAACAGGTTACAAAACCAATTGAAGCGATTTGTTGCGATTTGTTAGGACCCTTTCCTGTGTCCACTAAAAGGAACACAAATCTCTTAGTATGTTCAGATTATTTTAGTAAGTATGTTATGTTGTTTCCTATACGGAACGCAACAGGCAATGCTATTGTTAAAATTCTGGAAGAAAAAGTGTTTCTGGTACATGGGATACCGAAATTTGTCTATGTAGACAATGGTCCGCAATTCATTTCAAAACAATTTAGAGATTTAATGTGCAAATATAATGTGCCTAATATTTACTATAATCCTAGGTATCACCCGCAGGTAAATCAGGCAGAAAGAGCCATTAGAAATGTTCTGTATGCGATTGCCTCATATGTGAAAACAAATCACAGGCAGTGGGACAATCACATGCCAGAAATTCAGTGTGCACTGAACACCTCAGTTAACGAGTCAACTAAATTCTCACCTTACTTTCTTGTACATGGAAGAGAGATGTTTGTAGATGGTAAATTACATAAAGACTCTGAAGTGCCACAGCCTGATTCAGATCTATCAACTGTAGACCCTAGAATTCATGGTGATAACTTAAAAGAACTTAAATCAATTTTCCAGCAGGTTAGTAAAAACTTGAAAATTGTGCATGATAAAAATAAAAAGCACTTTGACTTAACAAAGCGACCTTTAGAATTTAAAGTAGGTCAAATTGTCTATAAAAGAACATTTACCTTGTCGGATGCTAGTAAAAACTTTACTTCAAAGCTAGCACCGCGCTTTATAAGATGTGTTATTACAAAGAAACACTCACCTGTGTGTATAGCTTAAAAGACATGCAGGACAAAGATTTAGGTAAGTTTCACATTAAAGACATCTTGAAATATGAAGACTCCTAGTTTTATACATTAACTTGAAGAGGGATGGATGCATGTTGGTAGGGTATAAGGTTCTTTTTTTTCAAAATTAAATAGGTATACCAATTTTATTAATAAGGAATGTTTGTTGATATATGAAAGGAAACACAAAAATTGTTAATTCAAAAGGGACTTCAAAGTGTCACCACTTAACGCTTAATAAAACACATATCTACATTAATTAAAGATAGTGTTTACTTAAAAACTTGAAGTATAAAAAAAACTATACTTTATAATTTAATACTTAATAAAACACCTATCTACATCAATTGGAGATAGGGTTTACTTAATAAATTTAAAAACTTAAATAAGTATTTGCCTATACTTTGGCTTAATACTTTGTAGATAACACTTATCTAGGTTTCAAGGATAGTGTTTATTTAACTTAAAACTTAACTTAATTAGGAGATTAATTAGACTAAGGCATGACTAGTCAATAAAAAATTAGTTAATTAGTTGATGTCTGCAGAGAGTAGCTATGTGCTATACAGGGTGTTTCTTTAAAATGGGACAAAAGGGAGAAATCCGAATCCATAAGAGATACGGGAAAACTATCTCAGAAACCTTTAGCTCTTTTTTGATGTTGACAATGTTGGCGTTTTTATTTTTTTGGTCAAGTGTGAGTTGTCCACAGAAATGATTGAAATTGGTCAAAATTTTTTTTAGTGCCGTTCGACTCTATTTCATGTAAGGATCATTTCATTGTATCACAAGAAAAAAATCGGGACGGCGGAAGTTGGTCAAAAATTGCAAAATATTTTTTCATACAAATTGTTTGAACGAAAAAATTATCACTTTTTTTTATGATTTTATTTGATTTAGTGTCTATTAAGGATCATTTCATTGTATGGGAAGGAAAATGTCTGGGCAATAGAAGTGGGTCAAAAGAACAGTAAAGTTTCTTCCAACAGCATAAAGTTTATCAGTAGTAGTCAGTATTTCATTAGATTTGACCCACTTCTGTTGCCCAGACATTTTCCTTCCCGTACAATGAAATGATCCTTAATAGACACTTAATGAAATAACATCATAAAAAAAAGTGATAATTTTTTCGTTCAAACAATTTGTATGAAAAAATATTTTGCAATTTTTGACCAACTTCCGCCGTCCCGATTTTTTTCTTGTGATACAATGAAATGATCCTTACATGAAACAGAGTCGAACAGCACTAAAAAAAATTTTGGCCAATTTCACTCATTTCTGTGGACAACTCACACTTGACCAAAAAATAAAAACGCCAAAATTGTCAACATCAAAAAAGAGCTAAAGGTTTCTAAGAAAGTTTTCCCGTATCTCTTATGGATTCGGATTTCTTCCTTTTGTCCCATTTTAAAGAAACACTCTGTATATAGATAGGCAGACAGACGCTTATTATAGTATTAGTTTAGTAGATAGTTTAAGGCAGGAGCAATCAATGTACGAATATGCCAAATAGGTTTGGTTTCGGGATTGGGCTACTAGCCATTAACATTTAGCAATTTAGTCTGTAAGTCTAAGGCATTTGGTTTGTCTCAGTTTTCAATAGGATGATTCTGAGCTTTCAATACACATGATGAGAAAAAAATTTCTCAGCAAGTAGAATTTTTTTTAACTGGGGAAAGATGTATTGTAACAAGTATAAAAGTAATTATTGATTATTTTAGACGGGTAGCGCCCTCTAGTAACAAAATCGCGAACTAATAGTAAATAGTTACAGTTCATCGATAGATGGCGTTAGAGAGTAACATATTTATTTACGATACTTTAAATTCTAAATAAAATAATATAAGTACATAGATAAAATTCAAATAATTAATTGTGATATATTTCGGTTAAATTAAATTTAATTATATAACGCATGGTCTAAAAGGCAAAAGCCTAGAAGCGGGTTTGAGCGATTAGATGACGTTGAACCTTTGGCTTCTTTTTTTCTGGGAACCTGGACACGTTATAGACGCTGACTGATATAAAGAAAAAGAATATTTAATTAAATTCTTATGACGCGGACCAGGAGTGGAACATCGGCGAAAATGAAAGTGTATTAATATAAAGGAACCGCATAGGCGTATGTATTCATAATTATTTCCTGTTTTGTTGCAATTACATGGCATCACCCGTCATGATAATGGTATTGAAATGCTCACGGATTCTTTCTGATATTGTTCTCAGGGTTCCATCCATCCATTATTTTAAATATAAAATATTAAAGAAAAATTAAACGTCTTCTCTGCGCTTGGCACACATGAAGTAAGCTAGGACAAGCTCTGGTTCCAAGCCACGTATTACATTCTACAAAACACACAGGCTGTGAATGCTGTCTGCGTGGCATGTCCACGGTTCGACCTGGATAGATGGTAGTATATTCTACCTGAAGTAAGTGTTGTGTCTATAACCATGGGTGCCCTCTATCTGGCAGAAACTTGTTGCTCCGAAACCTATTTGGCAGAACTCACTTGGCAGAAACTTTTTTAGACGAACATTGTTATGGTATAAAAAATGTTTAGTATAATTGTTTTTTGGCCTAATGTTTTTATGTCCGAATTTAAATTGGGATACTTTTAAGATGGCAGAATTGTATTGGGCATAATTACCTTTGTCAGAATTACAATTTTGCATATTTTCATTTAGCATAACGTTTATTTAGAGCGCCGATTATTTGGAATAATTTGACTTAGTATACTTCGAAGATCACAGAATTTCAGAATAGAAATAATTTAATAGGCATAATAAAAAATAAAAAAATTGTTTTATAAAATCAATATGGTGTGCTACAAAAGTTAGTGACAGAAATGAATCGCTGCAAAACCGACTTCACGTAGTCTTGTTTGCCCTACCCCTAGAGTGTAATTTATAATCGCGTAGGCGCGGAGGGGCGAGGCGGCCCGCTAGCTGAGGAGCAGGTGGTTTTAACGCACACCGCTGCGGCTGAGGCTGGCCGGCTTGCCGGCCAGCAAGCCGAAGCTGCGGTGGTGGGCGTAAAATCATCTGCGACGATTAGCTCGCGTGGGACCGCCGGAGACCCGCAGCGCCGGAGCCGTGACAGAAGCCATGCTTGCTGCATGTTGCAACCTTGCATGCTGCATGCTTACTGCATCATCTTACTGTCTGGGAAATAAAAACCACACAATTATGACAAAAGATGATTCTGGCTGTGAATTTTCTGCGATATGATGATTATACTTATTGATTATTATGGAAATGAAATTTATGCCTAAAGATGATTCTGACTTACAAAATTATGGGTTTCGGTGTTATGGTAAATGAGTGTATGCGAAACGATTTTCTGCGAAAAGAGGTTTATGCTATCCGTTGCTATGCAAAATAAAATTATGACTCAAAAAGTTCTGCTATAAAGGGTGGACCCCTATAACCATAACCTTGTAAGGAAGCGTGCTGTGATCCTGTACCTATGTGTGCACCATTAAATTAAATAGCTGAGAAGACATCAAGCATCTCTTTTATTTAACCAACACCTCATGCGAACAGAACCCGTTAGTCTCATGGCAATCTACGCTGGCAGCTGGTGGTAAGAGACGTAAGGACCTTACAAAGTTTCGGGAGGTACCTGTGTCTGATGCGAAAGGAGGAGACGCCTGGGTGTCACCACTGCGAAGATCGCCCGGAGGACACGGTGGAGCATACGGTGCAAGACTGCCCAGCTTGGGCGGGGCACCGACGTGTCTTCACGGCTGCGATAGGCGGAGACCTCTCGCGCCCGGCATTGGTTGCGGTCATGCTGCGGGGCGAGACGGAGTGGGAAGCGGTCAGCTCCTTCTGCGAGGCAGTAATGCTCGTGAAGGAGGAGGCGGGCCGCGAGCGAGAGAGGACAGCGTCCTCCCTCCGCCCCAGCCGCAGTGGTAGGCGCCCACGGCGACGGACGTCGCTTGATGATCTCCGGCCACCGTAGGTGCGGGCATGCGGGCAGCGAGTAAAGGGCTACTCGCTGCCCGACCAAGGACCATGCCCGGGTCGACGGCGCGTTGTGTCCCACGCGCGCCTCAAAGAGCGTCAGCATAATGACGGGGCCGGGGGGCCTCAGAGAGGGGTCTCAGAGGGCCAAAGCCTGCCGGGGTCGCGGGATTATTCCCTTACCGTAACCCCGGAACATAACAGGCTATGAAGGACACCGTGGATTTTAGTCAGTAGAAGTCTGACAGTCCCTCCCGCCCTGCCCGGGGTTGGAGGACTCATTTGATGATTTTACCACGCTAAAAAAAAAAAGCCTGTATACATTGTTCGAAAATTAAAAATTACGCACCATACAACGGAGCGTGCGGTAAAATAGATACTCTCACCTAAGTACCTACTTCACCGCACGCTCCGTTGTATAGCACCGTGCGTTTTGTTTACGGTTTTTTTTAATTTCCATAAAAGAAAAAAATAATTCCACCAAAAAGTTTCACATTATGAGAATAAACATCCTGACGGATCGAACCTCCTTGGAAGCGCTTTTGCTCAATACGTTGTCTCACTTTAATACTTATGAGTAAATGAGACGAAAGATGTAGTTCTAATTTCCACCACGTGCATGTGGCGCCATTTTTCATATTATAATAATTATTTATGATACTAGTGCGGTAAGTTGGTATTTACAAACGAGTAGACGAATGTAAACCCGAGGCGTAGCCGAGGGCTTACCATAGTCACGAGTTTGTAAATACCAATTTCTGCACGTGTGTCATACAATGTTTTTCAACACATTTGCGAGAAAACAGTACAATATGTAATTTAAAAAACCTTAAGATAAATTATGGAATCAGGCGTTACTTTGCGGAAATCCATGACATTAAAATGTTATGAAAAATATTTAGTTTTAATTCCGCGACACGCGCGTTTTGTCGCGGAATTAAAACTAAATATTTTTCATAACATTTTAATTAAAAAACCTTATTTAACAGTAGAAAAGTCGCAACAATTTTTGAAGTTCCTAAAATATGAAAATGGCGTGAATTCGCAAATGGCGCCACATGCACGTGGCGGAAATTAGAACTACATCTTTCGTCTCATTTACTCGTAGGTATTAAAGTGAGACAACGTATTGAGCAAAAGCGCTTCCAAGGAGGTTCGATCAGTCAGGCTGTTTATTCTCAGAACGTGAAACTCTTTGGTGGAATTCTTTTTATTTTTAATGGAAATTAAAAAAAAACCGTAAAGAAAACGCACGGTGCTATACAACGGAGCGTGCGGTAAAGTAGGTACTTAGGTGAGAGTACCTATTTTACCGCACGCTCCGTTGTATGGTGCGTAATTTTCAACTTTCGAACAATGTATACAGGCTTCGTAAATGCATTTTTCGAGCAAATGTGTTGAAAAACATTGTATGACACACGTGCAGAAATTGGTATTTACAAACTCGTGACTACACACATCAACAGAATCTAGGGATATTTTATATTTCATCAAATATCTAAAAATCTATGAAGAATTTTCTTATATAGTAAATGGAAGAATGATAGGTTATTTTAAGGTCTATAATAAAAAATAAAAAAACATTTCGTGATTCTTTTGTTTTAAATAAAAATGTTTATTTTTTTAATCGCCGTAGCAAATTAATGTGGTAAAAAACTTCATTTCTTCTTATATAAGCCGCTATTATAATTATTAAGTCGGACAGGTCTCGAAATAATTAATTTTCAATAATTATTTGTATGAATAACAATAAAGTACAACTATCAGAAGAGCAAAAGGTACTGTAGTAAACAAAGAAGTACTTATTCACAACAAATAATAAGTATTTAACAATTGCAAAAGTTTGTTTGTTTGTTTTTCTATAATGTAAATATGATTATGCATAGATAAAATACGAAAGTAATTTAGTTAGGACCTACGTCAAGTGGAAGGTGAGGAAGTCGTGACGACTCTCCATCCACTTCCCAAAGAGGGATCTTACCAATCGCGGCGTGTCCCCGTCAATGGCCCTGGATTGACGTCAGTGAACAGAATGATTCTTAAATGTCAACCTCTTACCCCCTTAATATAATAAAACTTGAGAGGTGTCAAGGGACACTCGGATGGAACGAAGTTACTGTATACACTCAACAAAAATAATCGTCGCGACTCCACTCCACTCCACTCCGCTCCGCTCCACTCCACTCTTTGAGCTCTAGCACCCTTACGCAACGCGCGATAAGGAACTTCGTTCTAAAAAGTGTCGTGACAACTTTTCGTAAGAATTTTTTCCGTCTAGCCCCATTTCACAACGCGCGATAAGGAACTTCGTTCCAATAATATATAATATAACTGACTAGGTGTGGCCTCGAGCGGGCAGATTGCAACGAGCCTGACAAAAATACAGACATGAAAATCTTACAAACTATTAGGAAGTTTGGCCTGGAGTACTGTGATGTGGGGACCATGATATGGAATGTGTCTGTCATGCTAAGGGTCCTGATCTTGAATATTGATGGACGAAATAAAAAACGTAAGCATTAAATATGGCGCTATTTTAAATGCTACTTGTCGTTAACCAAACTTGAAGCACTAGCATGTGCGCGGTGCTCGAAGTAAATACTCCAATTTTAAATTGAAATTTACTATGTCATAATGTAATATACTTTTGTCAAGATACTTTTTGTTCTTTTCACTCAAATTAACAATAATGCTTAGTTGTATTTTCAAAAAAAATGGCAAAAAGTATTTGCAGATTGACATCCAGATTGACGACGAGTAATTTTTAAAACCCCTGATTTTGACAAATGGTCGAATAACTTTGGCTAAGGATTAATACAGTTACATATCACATTATAGTAACGACTTTGCAAGAACCTCAGAAATATATTTTATGTGTTAAAAACGCTAAACACCATCATGATCCAGACTCGACATCATCATTCAAATTCAAAAATAAAATTCCAGCAATTCCTCTGATCTTCTACATCGTGGCGGTATCCGTGGTTCTCAGCTATTTCTACGTATACCTGGTCTCCATGGCCTGGTTCGTCTTCATCCGCTGCCCTGCGAACGGTGACCTGATTTCCGCCATTGTTGTCTTCTCTCTGGGAGTCTCCAGCGAGATTGGGACCCTCAAACTGGTCTATATGATCACGCATATGTAAGTATTTTTCTAATTGAACAAACAAACGTGTTGTGTGTGTTATTGGGGATTTAGTGATTTCTTCTCCTCAGTTAAACCACTAACATGTTGTAAAAAGCGTGCTTTTTATGTCGTATCACGTATGTGACGTTTAATGATCTTTGTGCCCGTACTGCTTTTCTGCTGCTGTTATGATTGCATCTACTGAATGTAAGTTGGCAACGACCTTGGATAAGGGTAGCGTCGATGGTTGGGGGTTTCATTGTACAGCTGTATGTGAGTTTAATAATCAACTTAAAAAAAGAGGTTATTTATTTAAAATATATGTTATATATACACGTATTATGTATACACGTTAACAAATCAGGTACAGTAGCGGACATAATCTACCAGTCTACCTTAGGGTAATGCAGAATCAAAGACAAAGTAGGTATATCATACTAGACAATTACTGAACAAGAAAATAATAAAAAGATACATACACGCATTCATACAAACATGTATATTATTGTCTAGTACAGTGCCGTCACTAGACTTTTATGCGTCCAGTGCGAGTTTCTTTAACTGCGCCCTGGTTTGCTACGCGCTACGGCACCATTTTTTTTTTGTATCTTTTATAGTTTAGCTGGTCTGTTGCGGTTCTGCACCAGGCCTTCAAGTTTCCAAGATAAATAAATAGCCTATGTTTCGGCCAAACTTTATACCTACACAACAAAAAAAAAACATTCATATCTGTCCAGTAGTTCCGAAGATTAGCGAGTACAAACAAACAGACATACAGACAGTTTTTTTGGATTCGTGCTCTGTTGCTGTTTCTAAACCCCCGTCAATTATTATTTTTTTAATATAGTCAGCAATGTACAGACACAGTTTTTTTACTGTTTTTTTTTTTATTATATGTATAGATGTTTGGAGATTTCTAACTGCTTCAACACACACGAAGGAGGGGCGAAACACGTGTCGAGTATAGGTTTGATTGCATGGCTTTTTTTCCGTTTGTTGCATGTGTGCATATGCATGAGGGCAGGAGGGTGGGTCCTTTGCTGCATGTGCATATGCATGACTGCATAGGGTGGGATTGCATCCTGCAACAAGCCTGGATTTTTGTCGCGGAATTAAAACTAAATATTTTTCATAACATTTAACCTACCATGATGTAAGCTAGTGGTGATGGAGATTTGTGATGGAATGTATATTTTCTCCACTCTGCGGCTGGTAGCAGCCAGACGGGATTAGCGAAAAAATTCTGAAAAAAAAGCTATAGCTATCACTAAACTACCGCATTCTTCAACTTAACTCTGGTTTTTTTTATTCCCAGTGGCAAAGTCAGGGAGATAGTGTCAGAATGCTTGGCATGTGACTCCGCAGTGGTGCCAGGCAGCCGGTTTTCCAACAACCTGCTGATCACCCTGAGGCACGTCAAGAAGAGAGCCATGATGTTCTGGGTGGTCATCATTGGCAATGGTGTGGCGTACGTAACGATGCCTTTGCTGATGCCTGGGAGGCACTTTACTGAAGATATTTTCATACTTTATGGTAAGAATGAAATGTAACAAATACATTAAAAAATAACCACAAAAAAGGGTAAAATAACCTACAAAATAACTTTTCTTTCAGAAGTCGGTAGCTTTGCCATTTTTGAAGACGGCTACATTTTTTTTAAAGTTTTGTTATATAACCATTTCAAGGTTAAATATTATTCAACCCAAATTCTTGTCAAATATATAATTTTCTTACATGTGTAGGTACTAGAATTTTGTAATCCGTAGCACCGATAATAACATCGCCCATGTGTACATGCTTATTGTGTACAATAAGCTTAAAATTCTCATAAAAATAGAAACATCCGAATTGAGAACCTCCTCCTTAGGCTGCTTTTCCACCAGAGATGCACTATGCTACGTTGCTGCGGATGCGTTTGATATCCACCAATCATATTCATTGGTTTACATAGCACAGTACTGGTGGAAACGGATTCAACTAAGATGTGTTTTTTTTATACGAAAAGATGCATGCTATGGCTGCGTGCTGTGGCTGCGTGCTGTGGCTGCGTGCTGTGGCTGCGTGCTGTGGCTGCGTGCTGTGGCTGCGTGCTATGGCTGCGTGCTATGAATTCGTGCTATGGGTCGTTTTCCCTACAATCGATACATCGCATAGCTCGAGCTGCGTATCTTCATAGCGCAGCTACCTTGTGACAGCGCATCTTCGTAGCGCAGCTACTCATCTTCATAGCGCAGCTACCTTGTGACAGCACATCTTCGTAGCGCAACTACGCATCTTCATAGCGCAGCTTCTCTGTGACAGCGCATCTTTGTAGCGCAGCTACCCTGTGACAGCGTATCTTCGTAGCGCATAAGGCTGCTTTTCCACCAGAGATGCGCTATGTAGTTGTGCTGCGAGGATGTAAACGCTGAGCTACGAAACTGTGTGACCGTTTCCACCGATGCTACGCTATGTAGCTGTGCGAGTAAGATGTGCTATGAAGATGCGTAGCTCGATCTATGCGATGTATCGATTGTAGGGAAAACGACCCATAGCACGAATCCATAGCACGCAGCCATATCACGCAGCCACAGCACGCAGCCACAGCACGTAGCCATAGCCTGCATCTTTTCATATAAAAAACACATCTTAGTTGAATCCATTTCCACCAGTGCTGTGCTATGTAAACCAATGAATATGATTGGTGGATATCAAACGCATCCGCAGCAACGTAGCATAGCTCATCTCTGGTGGAAAAGCAGCCTTAGATCTACAAATGACATTTGTGACCAACCAAGTATTACGTGTTTTCTGAGGCAAGGTATAAACTCACTATGATAGATGGTCACCCATCCATAGACCAACTTACCCAGCCACGAGATAATCATATTTTTTTTCCAAATATACGAGTATATAATTACGAGTATTTGGTGGTAAAACACAAGTCCCTGAACGTTACAATCATATTATCATAACCATGGACCTAAAAAAAAAGGCGGACGGAACTTCACTAAGAAACAATTGAAGCACCCATAGTAAGTTAGTGCGCTAATGTGGACAAGCCAGCACGCACGCATTATAATGTGTAAATTTGTTAAAAATAATGAAAAACTCTTCACTACACGAGAAAAAATACAAACTCACTACACACTACGACACAAAAATAGACTAAACCAGCCAGGTTCTAAACTTAAAATACATTCCACAAGCACTTTAGTAATGTCAGTTAAAATATATAATAAATTACCAGATGACATCAAAAATGAACAAAAATTTAACATCTTTATAAATAAATTAAAACAATTTCTAATCCGTAAATGTTATTATAATGTACATGAATATTTAAATGATAAATTTAATAAATAAATAAATAATAATACCGAAAACGTAATAATAATCTATAATACAAATAATAATAATACCTACATGTATAAATTAAATAAATATTGATGCATAAATTAAATATATAAGCCGCAAAAATTATGTGATACATTTAATTATAAGCCCACCTGCCTACATTATATTAATTGAAGTTGTGAACAAATATTTAAAATAGCCCTCCTTCTAATTTTTATGTTGTTATGCCCGACAGGGCCCACAATGCTCCAAAACTATTGTATGTATCTTTATGTACCTACCACCTAAGTTCACATTGTGGAATGCAATAAACGTATTGAGTATTGAGTATTCACACCATAGTAAGTCAGCCGTCGGCCATTACGCTTCGAACGACACTCGCGGTTTTATACGGTGTTAATGATTTTGTCTAATAAATATGTGTTGCAAAAAGTTGTCTAAACCATAGTAGTTCAATTAAAAAAGCCAGGGGATCACTTTTCATAGTCAAGCATGTCAATTTGAAGCTTATTTCTCGATTTTACGTCAATAAATTTAATAAACATCTCGAAATCAATCAGTGTTGCAACTATTTCAAGGTTCAAATTATTTTAAAATTGGGAGATTTATATTTTACGAGTATGTTACTATTTATCGTTATTGTATTCTTCTATATTTTTACAGATTTCTCCACGGCGAATGAGGCATGGAAAAATGATAAGGGAGTGTAGACATGGAATAGAAATGTAGACGTGTAGGAATGGAACATAAAATACGAGTAGCTTTAATTAAATATTTATAGCCGAAAAATACTTAAACATTCGTTTTCACCACTTCAGTAAATTAGAAGGGATTTCTAGATTGTGTTGATAGCAAAAGACAAGTCTACAAAAATTTGAATCACCAAAAGGGATTGCAAAACTTTATTAACATTAAACGAGTTGTAAATATTTTAATATCCAATGTGCTTAAATGATTTTACCTTTATTTTAAAAATAGGTATCCGTCACAAAAAAATTGTAATTAAACGTAAGTTCAAGGGAGATCTTAATTAAATATTGTTTAAAAATGGGTAATTTTTTCCTTCATCTGGCATCCCTATACACACTCACACATATTTACGCCGCCGCCATTGTGGTGCTTCAATCGTTTCTTAGTGAAGTTCCGTCCGCCTTTTTTTTTAGGTCCATGATCATAACTATAAAAATTATTCACAGGTTTAGAGCCGATGGATCAGAACCCAAATTATCAAATAGCAACTATTTTGTTTCTTTTTGGATCAACCTTCACCGTGTACCCTCCAGCGAACATCACAGCCTTTCTCATAGTAGTCGCAGGATACGTCGAGGCCCAAATGTTATCTTTGTCTGAAGAATTACTACATCTCTGGGAAGATGCCGAAGAACATTACTACAAAACAAAACAGAATTTAAGTATATTAGATTTGAATCAAGCAGAATTAGATCTTAAAAGTAAAGTTATGAATGATTACATCGAGGAACATCTTAAAGAAATAATAAGGGTACATGCAAGAAATATCAATTTACTTAATAAAGTTGAGAATGTTTTCAGTGGAGCTATTGCATTAGAATTCTTTCTTTTAGTAATTGGTCTTATAGCAGAACTGTTAGGGGGACTAGAAAACACATATATGGAGGTACCATTCGCTTTGATGCAAGTTGGTATGGATTGTTACACTGGACAGCATGTCATGGATGCAAGCCTCAAGTTCGAAAGGGCTGTGTACGACAGTAAATGGGAGAACTTCAATACAACCAACATGAAGATCATACTGACGATGCTGCAGAGTTCACAGAAGACGATGAAGTTGTCTGCTGGGGGCATCATCATGTTGAGTTTCAGCTGCCTGATGCAGGTCGTAAATTCAATATACTCAACATATACGACGCTGAGTGCTACCGTGAAGTAGATGAATAGAATAATGAAAGATTTGATTGTAAAATCGGCGTTAAATATAGATTTAATTCTCCATGGCAGTAGCAAACAGAGGAAAATGGTTTTAACATTTTTCGAATAGTAGATTAATTGAAGTAGAAGTAATAAAGATACGAGTATAAATAAAGATGGTGTTGAAAATGTATTGTTTAGAAGTAGAGGAGTGAATTAATTTAAGCAATTTATAGTCAAATTATTTCACGATAACTCAGTGCTGGACACATCGATCAACACAGTCGTTATTTATTTCTATCGCTGTTAGTTATCATATTGGCATCATAAATGTTATTCTTTGGTAAATTAATACTTTTGATGATAATTGTATTTCTATAAATAAACAAAAATAACATTTGCTAGATTTTATGTTACGCACCCAATAAAAATTATTTTATATCTAATATTTTTTGCAGGTCCTATCCGACTTTCCAAGTGTCAGTTGTCAGTTTAAGTCTGGCCGCATAAATCAGTTTTCCTGATCAGGAATCCTGATCCGTTTTCTATCCGTACGCAGTGAATTCACACAAATGTGTGTGCATGCAACACACATTTGTATAACTTCCCGTACAAAGGAGAAAACTGAAATACTATGGAGCCTGGTACTTTATTCAAATTGACCGCAACCACAGATATTACTGTACTAATCGGAAGAGAATAAAATATAGTTTAACTTAATTACATCCTAGTTACGTAAATATCCTGCAAAATAAAGATTTTCATTGTTAAAGTTAAGTTCACATTGCAACACATGTAGATTTTGGCAACACCATGTTTTACGTTCCTATGCTTACCAAATCGCTAATAATTATGAGGATGGTTGTACTAAAACGCATTTTGTAGTAATCAAAGTCATAAGAATGGTTACTTTCACGCTTTGGTTCCGCAAAGAAAATTAATGAGGAGAAGTAAATAAAAATATACTTGAGAATGCATTCAGCGTACCTAGATCGGAACGCGCTGCCCTGAATGACATTTGAAAAAAGCTAGATGTCATTATCACGTTATATAAGACATAAGTCCGTTAGACAGTCCCAGACCTGTGACTGCTTGCGTTCGGTGTGTTGTTTGGTGTATATTTGATCTCATTTTAATTAGTAGTTATTAGTATTCGGTTGATTCTGTGAACAATAATTACCGTCTCGCTAAACTAGACTACTATTAACCTCTTGACTTGGCTTTCGAAGACTGGGAAAATCGTGTTTTTGTTTTCTGGACGTAGGTACTTAACCAACATGTTTCATTTTCTTGAATGGTCATGTTGTTATTATGGTTTGGTATTTGGGATGGGCACGGTCATCATCTGCCTAGCCTTTTCCCAACTAGCTTCCAGTCGAACCGGATGCAGTTGAATATCAGTATTTTACATGGAGCGACTGCTATCGGACCTCCACAACCCAGTAACTGGGCAATACGATACCCCATGGTAAGACGTTGTCAGACTTTTAGAGATTCTGACTAACAGTTACGACTATCAAAGATCTACAAATGACAGCCGGGACCAACGGCTTTACGTGCTTTCCGAGGCACGGAGGAAACTCACTATGTCTGATGGTCACCCATCCACAGACCAACCTCGTCAAGCGCGACTTAACCCGGAAGATTGGTCCGTGCGGCTGTTATTATTTAGCCACGAGCTCCTCGGGTGGGGTGGGCACGGTATCAAGACAATATTTCCCCACCTGCACCTTTTTTTAGATGGAATATTAGTTTCCATCTAAAAAAAGGTGCACCTTTTTTTAGATGGAATTTAGAGGTTTCATAGAACTTCATACAAAGAATTCGTAATGCGGGGACTGCGGAGACTGCGGTGCGGCTAGATGTGCGTTCACCATAAATCTTCATAATTATAATTATTATTTTCTCGAAAACGCAGGCAATTTCCAGCTCGAAACTTTAGATTAGGCAGTCTATTGTGCAGTATTATCTGTTATGATTTTCTTTGCAGTGGTTAAATTTTCTCAGAATAAAGTACCAAAAAAATTCATGTCCTTTCGAAAAACGGATTAGGATTCCTTATCAGGAAAACTGATGTATGCGGCCAGACTTAAAAGCAAAATAAATGTTGTTAGATATTTGAGAAAAAGCAAATCGAGACATCTGCCAACTGTCAACACGCGTAAAAGTGCTGTTGGTTTTTTTCGTGTTTTACAAGTGCAAATCTGTTTTCCAGTGTGTGAAAATGCAATAAAAATGTACTTCTAAATAAGTGACCAGAGTCCCACACTAGTAGTCACAGCCACAGAGTAGCCACTGCGGACGCTTGTGTCTCGGTCTGCTTAAGCCGTTATTTTTTTTGCCACCACCCTAACAGAAGTGAAAAGGGTATCTCTGGCAACAGGAGACCCTTGAAATAACTATCAATAACACCCCAAACTCTCCATCCCCCCCAACCTGAGTTATTGCATTCTGAGTTATAGCATCACTAAGGTGGTTCAACGGAGCCCCGCGGGGCTCCTATTTCTGTAAGCAAGGTTTAAAGTAACCTAACACGAAGGGGATGGCGGGGCACACTGGGAGTACGGTAGGCAAAACTACGTGGAGCCGGTTTTGCACCAATTCGTTTCTGTCACTGACTTAGTAGAATGAGAAACGAAATTTCGATTTTCAATATACCGAAAAAATCAGTTTATTCGGAATATTGAAACATGATTGAAACACGGAATTTCGTTTTTCGGAATGAGAACTCATCTAGCATTACATTTTTCGAATGGAACACGAAGAAATCGGACATACGACTTTCGGTCAAATAAATTTCGAGATTCTTAATAATAGATATTGTAATTTTTAAATACTTAATAAATATTTCGGAGTATTTGGGTGTTCCCGTCTCAACCACCCACAAAGTCTCAACTATTACCGAATGCCTCAAGTATATAGTCCAAGAGCTACTGAACCCCACAGACTACTAAGAGATACTACGTATCTGAACCCTGCGATTAACGGTCTTCCTGTAAGGTTAGAAAGTACACGTAATATTTTTAGCATGCTAAGAGCAATAGCGACGACCTTTTTTTTTTAAAAAAAAAAGCAGGCGTCAGCCGTGCACTTAGACAATTTAATTTTCAAAGTGTAAAAAAATTGAAAAAAAAAATTGTTCCTGTAAGCTTAAAAATTTAACAGGATGTAGTTTATTTATTGTAAATCTTGGAAAAAAAATGACAGGCGATTACAAGGTGCAGAAGTATGTGACAGGCGAATTGAAAAGTGCAAAGTTGATGAGGAAAAATAAACTTTCTCCTGTAAGATCAAAATTATCTCACGTTTGGCTGCACTGATTTTGATGCCGTTTTCAGAAAAGTGTGCGTTACATTCTGAGAAAGGTTTTAATATACAGGGTGAATTTTTTAACACGGGCGTGGATGGCTATCTCCGAAACAATGAGGAATATCGAAAATCGTTGCGCACTGTTAGCAAAGTGGCTGAGCGATTGCACTGCTCCGCTGCATGTTGCTGGTTCGATTCCTGCAAATATTTTTATGATCTACAAGCAGTGTCGTAATTTAAAATTGTCAGCGCCCTGGGCCTGTACAGCTTGCCGCCCCAAAATTTGAATTAAAAAAAACTGTCAGTGAGAGTAACTGTGCACCGACATATCCACACCGCCTTCTAGAAGAAAAACTTAAAGCAGGAGTATACAATCATTTTGTTCTGCAAATATAAGTTTTTCATGGTTCGTAAACGGTAAGAGTACGCTCGCTGCGTAGCGAGTTTGCTGCGTACAAGAGCGAGCGCAGGCAGCTCGAAAATTTTTAGATTTCTGGACTAATAAAAGCCAAATCTACAAAGAAGAATGAACGCAGCGAACTCTAAAAGTTAAACTTTTCCTTAGTACGACAAAACAAGATAAAAAAATTAAAGACTTGAAGAGCGAGCGCGGCGTGTGACAGTACCTAAATTTACTACGAGTATTTCTACACCAACATAACGCCGAGACTCCACCAAAGCTGTGCGAGTCGAGAGGTATTTTGAACAACCAATAGAATTGCGTTGCCGGAGTGGAGCTGTGTCAATAACGCAATTCTATTGGTTGTTCAAAACACGTCTCGACTCGCACAGCTTTGGTGGAGTCTCGGCGTAAGACAAGTTTTCATTGAAAAGTGAGCTAAAAAAGTTGACTTCTTTTGACTTTCACAAGCACACCCTTCATAAATGGGCGAGCGTAGCGAGCCGGAAAAATTTGAGCATATTAAATTAATAGTATTAGTAGTAGCGTAGTATTCTAGGCGTTAAACTTTCAGACCGCGTACGCAACACCACACTACGCTCTAAAACACAAATTGCTGACGTTGGTCAAAAGGCTGCTACACTGAAATGGGCTTTTTTTTTTTTTTTTTTTTTTTTAGCGTGGTAAAATCATCAAATGAGTCCTCCAACCCCGGGCAGGGCGGGAGGGACTGTCAGACTTCTACTGACTAAAATCCACGGTGTCCTTCATAGCCTGTTACGTTCCGGGGTTACGGTTAGGGAATAATCCCGCGACCCCGGCAGGCTTTGGCCCTCTGAGAGGGGGGCCCCGTCATTATGCTGACGCTCTTTGAGGCGCGCGTGGGACACAACGCGCCGTCGACCCGGGCATGGTCCTTGGTCGGGCAGCGAGTTGCCCTTTACTCGCTGCCCGCATGCCCGCGCCTACGGTGGCCGGAGATCATCTTGCGACGTCCGTCGCCGTGGGCGCCTACCACTGCGGCTGGGGCGGAGGGAGGACGCTGTCCTCTCTCGCTCGCGGCCTGCCTCCTCCTTGACGAGCATTACTGCCTCGCAGAAGGAGCTGACCGCTTCCCACTCCGTCTCGCCCCGCAGCATGGCCGCAACCAATGCCGGGCGCGAGAGGTCTCCGCCTATCGCAGCCGTGAGGACACGTCGGTGCTCCGCCCAAGCTGGGCAGTCCTGCACCGTATGCTCCACCGTGTCCTCCGGGCGATCTTCGCAGTGGTGGCACCCAGGCGTCTCCTCCTTTCGCATCAGACACAGGTACCTCCCGAAACTTCCGTGTCCGGTGAGGACCTGCGTCAAGCGGTAGGTCAGGACGCCATGACTTCTCTCCAGCCACTCCTCAAAGAGGGGTCTTACCGCCGCAATTGCGGCGTGCCCGGCCGTCGGTACACTGAAATGGGCTTGGGCCGGCCACGTCTGCCGCATGCCCAATGAGCTGTGGGCCAAAATAGCCACTTCGTGGAGCCCTGACACAGCCAGAAGGCGTCGCGGCAGACCTCGGAGACGATGGCGGGATGAGCTTGATAAAACCGATGAACAGTGGTCCACTTTGGCCCTGGATCGTGAAAATTGGAAATCATGGGGAGAGGCCTTTGCCCAGCAGTGGGATGATGTAGGCTAGCAGTATCAGTATCAGTATCAGTATTAAATTAATAGAGCTTGATAAATGTAAGGTTCTAAACTATCAACAACTCCTCTAGAGAAGCTTCGCGACCCCCTGAAGAGGCTTCGCGACGGCGGGTCGCGACCCACAGGTTGAAAAACCCTGCATTAGAAGACGTGGATGTTAAAACAACGAAGAAGAAATTGAAAAAGATTGACCCCAGGACCGAAGCAGAAGTATGGTAAGAAATTGAAGAAAATATGCCAGAATTATCTAACGAAAACCCATTCCCTATTAACTTATTAGTTTTTAGGGTTGCGTAGCCAAATGGCAAAAAACGGAACCCTTATAGATTCGTTGTGTCTGTCTGTCTGTCTGTCTGTCTGTCCGTCCGTCCGTATGTCACAGCCACTTTTCTTCGAAAGTATAAGAGCTATCCTGCTGAAACTTGGTGAGTAGATGTATTATGTGAACCGCATTAGGGTTTCACACAAAAATAAAAATAAAACTAATTTTGGAGGTTGCCCCCATACTTACAATTGAAACTCAAAAAAAATATTACCGAACCCATACGTGTGGGGTATCTATGGATAGGTCTTTAAAAATGATGTTGAGGTTACAAATCTCATTTTTTTCTAAACTGAACAGTGTCCGCGAGAGACACTTCCAATGTGGTAAAATGTTGGTCCCCTGTAACTTCTAAAATAAGAGAATGATGAAAGTAAAAAAAATATAATGATGTACATTACTATGCAAACTTCAATTGAAAATTGGTTTTTATTAATACGTCATATTTTTAAAATCGTAAACCGCAATTTACCTTTTCAAAGTTTCAACCAACTACATTAACTTTTATATTATGTTACTTGCTGCTACGGAACCCTTTATGGGCGAGTCCGACTCGCACTTGCCCGGTTTTTAAATAACTCACGAGGAAAACAAAACATCAAAGAATTGGTGTTTTCATATACCTACAGACAATATAAAAAAACTTTTTGGAAAAGAGCGAACCGACTTCAAAACCAAACATTAAAAAACTATAAAATAACTTTTCTTTCGGAAGTCGGTGGCTTTGTTTATTATTTCATTGACAGATGGCCACCGACTTCCGAAAGAAAAGTTATTTTATAGTTTTTTAATGTTTGGTTTTGAAGTCGGTTCGCTTTTTTCCAAAAAGTTTTTTATTTTTCCCTTTTTAGTTGATATATTCAATAAAAATCTTCATAAAATCGACGTCTTTGAAAATCTACAATCCTAGTAAGTAACAAAAACGGATATATGCGAGCAACTTCACGAGATATCCATTACTGTTATATATTTAAACCTTCCCTAGAATGTAACAAACAGTGAAAACCGCATCAAAATCGGTTCATACAAACGCGAGATAATCGCGGACAAACATGCAATGATCTCTGAAAATCTATGATCCAAGTAAGCAAAATCGGGTCCACGCAGGAAACGTCACGGGATATCTATTAGTGTTATATACTAAAACCTTCTCCAGAGTGTAATGAACACTTTCCTGAAAACCGCATCAAAATCCGTTCAGCCAAACGCGAGATAAGCGGACAAACATACATACATACATACATACATACAGGTCGAACTGAGAACCTACTTTTTTTTTTGAAGTCGGTTAAAAACAACTAATTAAAATGTGTAACAAGTAACACTGCAAAATGAACAAAAGCTTAAAAATAGATGTCACGTTTTTCTAGAAAATTACATGAAATAGTGAATTGAATGAGAAATTAGGATTCGTCGACAAAACTATTTTCCTGGGGATCCAATTGTTTCAAGGCTACAATGGGTTCGTCATTTAACATCCTTTGCAGGACGCCTCAGTTCAGCAGCATTTGCTGTTAGAAAAATCCTTCAATACACTGTAGATACCGCGAGACTGGTCTATTTTTCTGTGCTGAAGACATGAAATCAATATTTATTCTGCAGAAAAGAGCAATCAGGGCCAAATAAAATCTACGCAGGAGTGATTTTTTAGGACAGCCCACGACAGTAGCGTGTCAATGATAAATGACATTTATTTTGCAAATAGGTTTTCACAAACACTTTTACAAGTCAAAGCTTTTTTTCTTTTTTTAGCTAGATGAGGCCGGTGTTTCGTACCTGACTACTCTGAGAAGAAACATCCGAAACAAACTAATGGGGATGGCAGCTCAAAGCTAATCGTAGATGGCGCTGCGATAGTTGGTCCCCACGTCAGATTACTGTCTACCTTGTACAAAAAACAAACAAGATTATTTGTTATAAAAATTGAGTATAAATACAAAACAAATATGGAAAATTATTCGTCAATGCAAGTACATATACTAAAAGAAGAATTAGGACGCCGCGGTGCATCTACAAGAGGAAAAAAGTGATTTAATTGAGTGGTAATACATTTGTTTTTACCGTAATAAATCCACAATTACTTGTAGTTGAGGTTTCAATTTTTGAGTTTAGGTATGTTTTACCTGTCCTCTCCTATAACAAGAATATAAATGCTGCTTCTGACTTTCTATTTTGATAAAATATCATAATGTTTTAAGTCAGTAATTTTAACCTTTTTTTCTATTTAGATTCGAGAAATATCATAATATATTTAATTTCTTAACACCACAACTATCACAAAACTCGTTCCAGGTGATAATTCTTCCGCCAGACGAACCATTTCATGATTTATAGAGCGATGCAATACTGGTACTTAACCTCCAATGGAAAAGTAGATATTATTTTGAAAAGTGTATTCGATTGTTAAGTTATGGTATAATCATAGAATTTCATTAATAAACTCAACTAACGGCCTGTCTCGGCTTCGCAAGGCTGGATATTTGTTTATTGTATAGCTTTTCCTTAGCGATAATACAATTTTTGTTCTCACAGCAGTCACAGCAGCTACCCATTATTTCTTGATAGTGTGAACTGTCGGAAATTTGTATGTTCCATCATTTTTACAGCTTATTACCCAACATCTAGTCATTTTACATCAATAAATCGCCTTTTTTCAGAAAATTCCCTTGATTTGACAGTTCTTTGGGGACCAGACTGTCACTTGTCACTTTGACACTTGCCTTCCCCATTGGTTAAAAAATTGGTTAAGTCATGCGAGGACCCTGCAGGTTTGTGTCCGAGATGGTCTTTTGAAGAAAGAGCCATACAGTTTGAGTGGACCTGTCCAGTCAGTGCAAGCATTTGTCAGTTATCGTGAAGCTCGACTCAAGGAGCTCAACGTAACGACAAACAGTACCAAAGAAAGGACATTTGGGTAGGCCACATAAATAACTCAAACTGTCAGACAGTCAAAAATGAACCGGACGAAAAATAGAAAGTGTGACCCACGAAGATCCTCACATTCACAACAAACAGAAGTAAAAGTAAAATATTCATGTCAAGAACATTATCATGTCAAAATGTTTATAAAAATAATTGTAAATGTCAGTTTGTATATTAAAGAAAATAATCATACATGTCAGAGGGTAAACAAAACAAAAAAAAAAGTGAAAAAAAATAAGTACACAATAATACATGTCAATATGTATAGATAAAAAACATACATGTCGAACTGTATATGAATAAAAAAAACATACATGTCAAGTTGTATAAAAATACCTACATTTACAAAACATCCAGTACGCTAGAAAGAATCTGCATCTATTTAGTAAAAGAGGTGAAAGGCGCAATATTTTAGTACTAGAAATATGGACCAATTAGTTTAACCAGGTTTCAGGTTAGCTACTCGTAAAATAGACACACAACATCATTCATGGTTTTTGTTTTTTAATCGTGGTAAAATCATGAAATGAATCTTCCCGCCCATAGCGGGACGAAAGGGATTGTCACACTCGTACTGATTGAAAGCTACGGTGTCCTTTAAAAGCCCTATACGTTACAGGGTTACGGTTATCTGATGAGTCAGCGTGGCCACATTCATCAGTTTTCCTGATCAGGAATCCTGATCCGTTTTTCGAAACCTGTACGGGAAGTCATCGAATGTGAACAACACACACAAAACATGCGACACACAATCACACATTTGTATGAATTCGGATGGAAAACGGATCCTGAACAGGAAAACTGATGTACTCGTATGAGGCCGCCCTAAGTTTTCATAACGCACACACACATAATGAGTATGATTGGTGGATATCAAACGCATCCTTAGCAACGTAGCATAGCGCATCTCTGGTGGAAAAGCAGCCTAAGGCTGCTTTTCCACCAGAGATGCGCTATGTAGCTGTGCTACGAAGATGTGAAAGCTGAGCTACGAAACTGTGTGACCTTTTCCACCGATGCTACGCTATGTAGCTGTGCGAGTAAGATGTGCTATGGAGATGGGTAGCTGCGCTACGAAGATGCGCTGTCACAGGGTAGCTACGCTACAAAGATGCGCCGCCACAAGGCAGCGTGAGAAAAACAAACTAAATTTTAAATGTCGATAAGGTCGATAATCGCTTGCACCTGTTTTTTTTATCTCGCTATCGTTAAGCAAATGTTTTTCGACCTTCAAGCGATTTTCGACCTTATTGACATTTATGCGAACACCTGATTTTAATGAAGGAGCAATGTTGGCTAACGAGAATGTGAGAAAAACAAACTAAATTTTAAATGTCGATAAGGTCGAAAATCGCTTGCACCTGTTTTTTTATCTCGCTATCGTTAAGCAAATGTTTTTCGACCTTCAAGCGATTTTCGACCTTATTGAAATTTATGCGAACACCTGATTTTAATGAAGGAGCAATGTTGGCGAACGAGAATGTGAGAAAAACAAACTAAGTTTTAAAATGTCAATAAAGTCGAAAATCGCTACTAGTGATTTGACAAATCCCTAAATTGGTTCAGTGAGATGACAAAAATTACTCATCTGTGGTATTTTACAACTAAATTAAATTTAGTAAATGTTAGAAAACGTCGACAGACCGTAGCACGCATCCATAGCGCGCATCCATAGCACGCAGCCATAGCACGCAGCCATAGCACACAGCCACAGCACGCAGCCATAGCACGCATCCTTACATATAAAAAACATATCTTAGTTGAATCCGTTTCCACCAGTGCTGTGCTATGTAAACAAATGAATGTGATTGGTGGATAACAAACGTATCCGTAGCAACGTAGCATAGCGCATCTCTGGTGGTAAAGCAGCCTAAGTCTGTCAGACACTGGGCCACAGCTACTTGAATTTCGAAACATCCTTCGGGGTAATCCGGGTGTTACCTATTTTAATAAATTATTGCTCTATCGAGCACTAATGCACGTAATAACTTTTGGTAACTATTAAATTCAAATTACGTTTGCACCTATTGCAAACTTTCTCAAACGATTCATTTGTAACACGAAATTATGGAGAATTATTAGTAAGTCTGTTTAAATATGTATGATTGGATAGTCTTTACTCTAACTAGGTCGTAACTTAGATCATTATACAGGTATTAAGCTAACATAGGCAACAATTACTTTAAAAGCTATTATTTTAACTTTGTTCCAGTAAGCATTGTAACTTTCAAGTGGTTGTGGGTTTGTAAAATATAGAAAATAGCAATTAACTGTACTAATTGTAGGTATATATTCTATCTAAAAGTTAGTTATTAAAGTCGAACAGGTCTTGAAATAATTAATTTTCATTATTTATTTGTAACAATACCAATTAAAGCAAGCAAGTAACAAAAGAGAAAAAATGTTAAGGCCTATTCAGACCTGAGCGATATTCGCTGCCGCTGTGGGTAGAGGTACATTCCGCGCGGGTTTCGCTCAGGTATTTAGTATCAAGTACCGTGGCTAGAGCGACCTGAGCGATATTCGCTGCCGCTGTGGGTAGAGGTACATACATACCGCGCGTTATTCTACCCACAAGAATAGCGAAATCCGTTTTGGTGTGAACAGTAATATTACCGCATACCCACTGGGTTTTCTCTCCCGCAGACGGTAGCGAATACCGCTTAGGTCTGAATAGGCCTTTACAGTGGTAAAAAACACGCGGAAGAGTAATTAATGAATTCCAAAAGTTTGCCATAAAATAAATAGAATTATGCATAGATAATTGAAATTGAAATTATATTTTGGGAATCAAAGAATTTTAGCATCCATAGAACAAAGAATAAGGTTATAGAAATAAAAAAGAGCAATAAAAATAATAACACATTTCAACTTTCTTCAAGTTCAACGTTAAAAAGAAAACATTCTTTAGACAACTTGTAATGGTTCTTTCAACTAACTTCACCCTCTTACTGACTAATTTTCTTTATCTTTGCCACTTAGAAAAAAGGGGTCCGAAATTATGAGTTAAATACGCCCAACGACCTTTTTTAGGGTTGTTGTAAATTTGCCACAAAAAAATCTCCACGAAATAGAGAAAAAAGGACATTATGTATAAATAATCATTTTTTTTTTTATTTGTTAAACTTGTTTTCGCCTCATTTATTTTTTTCGTACGTATAGCAGAACATTAAATGAAAAAAAATCAGGACAAATCTTCTGAAAACGAGGCCACAATGTGGAATCAGAACAGAAAGTAGGTACTAGGACAACAGTATCAAAAGTTTTTTTCGTGGGGAATTCATTTTTTTGGCGAACTTACAACAACTCATTATTATTAATATAATATAATATTACACAACTATCGCACAACGCCATCTAGTCCCAAGCTAAGCAGAGCTTGTGTTATGGGTACTAGACAACTGATAAATATACTTAAATATTTCTAAATACATACATATTATAGATAAATTACACCCAGACACAGAACAAATGATCGTGCTCATCACACAAAGATTTGTCCTGGGTGGGAATCGAACCCACGACCTCCGGCATAGCAGTCAGGGTCACTAAGCACTAGACCAACAGGCCAGTCAAATTGCACGGAAGTTTGTTGTGAGTGTGATAAAATTGTTTAAATGTTTATCAGCCCAGTTTTTTTATACCTTTTTTTATACTTTACGCCTCTTAAAAGACTACCAGTCTTCAATTAGAATTATTATTTCTGGAAGTGAATGTTCGCTACTGAGAATAAAACTGTATTTAACACATTTTTAAGGCTGTTATTACAGCATAAAAATATACATCTTCAAGAGCCCTAAGTTAAAAAAATATCTCTCGTATCTTGGAGAAATCATCGTAAAAAAAACTTCTCGTAAAAACAAAACAGTTGCACGAAAAACATATCAAAACTTTTCAACTTAAGTCAATGGCCCTGATTGACGTCACTGAACAAAAGCAATGATTATAACATAACAACCCCTTCAAACTTAGTTTTCAAAAATGATATCAAGAATAATAAATCAGTTATAACTATTAACCTCGGTGGCCTCAGTATTTGACTAGGTGTGGCCTCGAGCAGACAGATTGCAGCCAGCATTATTTACTGACAAAATAATAAAGCCATGAAAATCATACAAACTATTCGGAAGTTTGGCCTGGGGTTCTGTGATGTGGGGACCATGATATGGAATGTGTCTGTCATGCTAAGGATCCTGGTCTTGAATATTGATGGACGGAATAAGAAACGTAAGCATTGAGTATGACGCCTTTTTAAATGCTTTATATAAGATACTAAAGGTACAAACTAGCACGATTGTACGGTGCACGGTGTAAACTTAAAGTAGGTAAAAACTCCGGTTTTAAAATTAATACTCGTTTCACATAGTACATTATGATATAAGTGCGGTAAGTTGATAATTACAGCTGAAGCGATATTGGTAGCACGAGCCGTAAGGCGAGTGCTATAAGAAAGCAGAGGCTGTAATTATCAAACCGCACGTATGTCATACGACGTTTTATAACACATTTGTGAGTAAATAAATTAAATCATTACATCGAAAAGGAAAAGCAAGCGGAATAATTTTTAATTTTTTACAAATTAGCGATGCGCGCGCACCAGCATCTTTTGTTTATGGCAAAGGCACAAAGAACCAGCCAGTATTACTAATAAAGTAAATACATACTTTTGTGTTTTTATTACAGATAAATGGTTGTAATTAATTGTCAAAATTAATTAAATTAAAGAATAAAATGTTTATTTTATTATATTTCATCTCCCAAAGTTAATTTTATTCATAAAATGTTGACGACTTGTCTGACATAAAAACTCTTTGCTAAGATTTAAAAAAGTACCATTCGTTTTAGACGGAGCATCTTGATAAACCGTGCGTTTTACTTTACTTTTACGCACTAGTGCGTAATAAGATACATTACGATACTGAAATAGGTGCAGTAAGAGACCTTTTCGTACCACTTGCTCAAAAAAGTGACATTCTATGCCACAAAAAGCGTACATGACAATAGTCATTATTAATCTGTTAAAAACAGGGAAAGAAAGTTGTACTGAATTTCATTCATCCTCTAGGGAAAGAATGTGATTTGAATTTCGAATACTTACCGATAGTGAACTACATCAGTCTGTCTTTACACCATTGAGTTTGTATGTAAAGCATTATACAACTTTTTGAAAAAGGAATAGACGCATTTATTATGCAGGTATGATTTAATAAAATTACGAAAACCGAAGAGGCCGTATGATCTTGATGTCTTGTTTTCTTCAAATACATAAACGTTGAGTTTATTTTAATTTATTTTTTTAAATAAGTTATTGTTAAATTTAAATATTTAATTAATGCTTATCTCATATTATTATTATGTTAATTTTTTCGCAAGTGGTACGAAAAGTAGAGTATTTTCCTCGGTGATAAAGCTGTCTTAGTCTTGGGTGAACTTAAATCCCTCGCTACACTCAGGACTCGTCTTAAACTCTCGTCAGAACTCGTTTCTAACACCCTCGCTACGCTCGGGAGTAAGCCTCGAGTCCTTCGCGATTTAAATCGTCACCCGCGACAGAAGACACTGCTTTATCCCCTTGGTTAATAATCTACTATTTACGAGCAAATGGGTTATAAATAACATTATGCATCAAAATTGTTCTTTTCACCAAAACTAATATTTATACTTATGAATATAATTATAGTTGCATTTTCATTTATTATTTAAAAAACTGCCGTACTTACATTAAGTTTACACTGTTTTTCTAGATACCATTCCCTTAGCACGAATTTTCAGAATTTGAGACGTAAACTGGAACTTTGACAATTTCAAATTGACAATTTTCAATGTTCTTTCTTCGAATCTTCGCACACCAGCTGTTCCATTTTTTCATACAAAAACGCTGTAAATACTAGAAAGACGCTGTAAAGTAAAAGAGTGAAAATCCCACCCACTGATTGACGACAAGTAATTGTCAATTTCTTGCCCCTGATTTTTAAAGGCTTGGTCGTAGTCGCCATAAATGTAGGTAATTAAAGTAGTTACTGAATTACTTTACAGAACCTCACAAGTGACTTTTTAGGGTCTGCGACCGTACTACTCTGGGGAATGGACCATTCTTGTTCGTCTTTAGTTATCGATACACACCTGCAGTCTTGCACAGTTCAACCATTGGCTCCATTCTGAAATGTATGTACTTAATTTGGCAAATGGGATATATCCTAGATCTCTCCTAAACACAGTGCCAGTGCGGAGTCCCTTAGCAAAGATATGTTCCACCTCCTGTTCAACCACCTTAATTGTATCTCTGGTAAACCTTCAAAAGGCTACCAGTCTTTCGGGATAAGACCGGGGTGTGTGGAATTTTTACCTTACTGAAACTACCTTTGCGCAGCAGCGGGATAACACAGGATGACAATAACAGTAGAACTACCTCGGTGGTCATCATCAGCACATGGGAGAAGGCCCTGTTGCCATTTAAAGGACCTGACCGTTGCCCCTTCTGTGCAACGCCTGTTAGGGCACATGCCTAGCCTGTTCAACCACTTACGCTTTAAACTTGAATGTGTTTAAAACGATCATCATCTTTCAAAACATTTGTTCCATAAAATTCCAGCAATTCCTCTGATCTTCTACATCGTGGCTGTATCCGTGGTCCTCGGCTACTTCTACGTTTACCTGGTCTCCATGGCCTGGTTCGTCTTCATCCGCTGCCCTGCGAACGGCGACCTGATTTCCGCCATCGTCGTCTTCTCACTGGGAGTGTCCAGTGAGATTGGGACCGTCAAACTGGTCTATATGCTTACGCATATGTAAGTATTTTTGTAATTGAGCAAACAAGAGTCTTGTGTATGCTATAGGGGATTTTGTGATCGCAATTTTCTTCACTCAAGTTAAAGTGCTAACATTTTGTAAAAAGCGTGCTTTTTTGGGGATTTTGTTTCACATAAATGCAGAGCTTCCACTATACTGCCGCATTTTAAAAGTAAGTCTGTTTTCTTCATTTACAGTGGCCAAGTCAGGGAGATAGTGTCAGAATGCCTGGCGTGTGACTCCTATGTGGTGCCAGGCAGCAGGTTCTCCACCAACCTGCTGACTACCCTGAGGCAGGTCAAGAAGAGAGCCATGATATTCTGGGTGGTCATCATTGGAAACGGCGTGGTTTACGTACTGAAGCCTGCGTTACTGCCCGGGAGACACTTTACTGAAGATATATTCATACTTTATGGTAAGATTGGATTGTCACATTAAAACATTAGGCTTCTTCTGGGCAAAAAAACTAATTGGGAACCATGCTACCACGATAAGAGACAACACGTTATGTACTGCCAACGTTATTTCAGTCGCAGTCTCAATTGAAGATCATAGCGTCAGGCACCTAGACCTAGTGGCCTGACTTTTTTTGTTGAATAACTAAATAGGCTCCACTTACTCGGACTTATTTGGCACAGTCGTGAGGCACACGGTTCCTATTGTATTTTTCATTATTTATACATTGTGCGCCATAGTTTGTATCAAATAAACGTATTCCATTTATTTCTTTCTTTTTCTGCCTCTCAAGGGTCACTTGAAAATTTTGTTGTGCAAAAAAATCGGCAAAAATTATTTTCGAGGAGGATTGATTATTATCTTCTTAATGTGATTTTCACTATGATTATTAGAAAAAAACTGTTGTAACAGAAATTCTAATTTATAACTTCATTGCAATACCTCTATTTAGTTTGCCAAAAACCGGATTATGTCGAGGAATAACTGACCGGATCTGGGAATGGGAGCCAGCTGCGGAAACGGATTAAAACCGTAACGTTTCCGTTGACCAGAGCCGCCACTGTAATATTAGGTATGTGTGTTGTCGACATGATTGTTGTAGCTACGTACTAGAATATACTTTGAGCTAACTCTAACCCTTTTCTTTTACGTAGGCAGGATACATAATATAACCATATCCAAACTTTGCTGTGCCCGACAGGGTCCATAATTGTTTCTCTCTAATTGTATCTTTACCACCTGTATGTACATTATGGAATGCAATAAATAATTGCGGTTTATTCTTTAAAGAGTACTGGGAGTACTGCCTTGGATTTCTAGTTAAAATGTAGCAAGTTTTCTACGTTTTTGAAACCAGGCAATGAAAAAAGTCTCTAGGCCCTGAGTGGTGGTCGCGGGATTATTTCCTTACCGTGACCCCGGAACAGAAAGGGCTATTGAAGGACACCGTGGATTTTAGTCAGTAGAAGTCTGACAGTCCTTCCCGCCCTACCCGGTGTGGGAGGACTCATTTGATGATACTACCACGCTAAAAAAAAAAGGCCCTAAGTGGTAAATGGCAATTATGGACAACAGCATGGGTTTTAATTAGTAGGATAGGAGTCTAATGGTAGCCATACACCATACTGCCTATTTGTCAATTCGGCATAAAACTGCCAATTTGCTCAAATAGAATTGAACGTGTATGGGGGTGGAATGCCAATTTGATGGCATGACATGCCAATTTTGATAGGTCATCAAATCGTTTTTGACACAACGTCAAATCGGCAGCAGTGATGCCATCTTAGCAACTTCATAGATAGTTAGCTAATTTTATAAAGGTGCTAGAAAAAAAGCTAAAAAGTGTAACTTGTGGCTAAACTTTTTAGCTACTTTTCTACAGGGACGGTTAGGCCACGTTCACACGGCGATTATTTTCCCGTATACCGTACACGAGATTTTATCGAATAGAGTTGACCAGTTTTAGGACAACTTTGCACGGTACACGGTAAAATATTATATTTCTCAAACACGGGATTTTCCCGTATGAACGCCGTTTACACTATTTTTAAGTTTTCATTTGTGAACTGTTATTACTGCTCTATTCGATAAAATCTTGTATACAGTATACGGGAAAATAATCGCCATGTGCACGTGGCCTTACCAGGAAAACTGAGGCTTTTCGCACATGGATCGCATGTACACTCGTAAAAAAAAGAGTTATTCATTTTATTTTAAACCAAAATACGATTGAAAACTTGAGAGGTGTCAAGGGACCACGAAAGCAAGTTAAAAAAAGGTTCATGCTATTTTCGACCTTATTGACATTTATGCAAACACCTGATTTTAATGAAGGAGCAATGTTAACGAATGAGAAAGTGAGAAAAACAAACTAAATTTTAAATGTCGATAAGGTCGAAAATCGCTTGCACCACTTTTTTTAACTTGCTATCCTTAAGCAAGTATTTTCCGACCTTCAAGCGATTTTCGACCTTATTGACAATGATGCAAACACCGGATTTTAATGAAGGAGCAATGTTAACGAATGAGAATGTGAGAAAAACAAACTAAATTTTAAATGTCGATAAGGTCGAAAATCACTTGCACCACTTTTTTTAACTTGCAATCCTTAAGCAAATGTTTTCCGACCTTCAAGCGATTTTCGACCTTATTGACAACGATGCAAACACCGGATTTTAATGAAGAAGCAATGTTAACGAATGAGAATGTGAGAAAAACAAACTAAATTTTAAATGTCGATAAGGTCGAAAATCGCTTGCACCACTTTTTTTAACTTGCAATCCTTAAGCAAATGTTTTCCGACCTTCAAGCGATTTTCGACCTTATTGACAACGATGCAAACACCGGATTTTAATGAAGAAGCAATGTTAACGAATGAGAATGTGAGAAAAACAAACTAAATTTTAAATGTCGATAAGGTCGAAAATCGCTTGCACCACTTTTTTTAACTTGCTATCCTTAAGCAAGTATTTTCCGACCTTCAAGCGATTTTCGACCTTATTGACAATGATGCAAACACCGGATTTTAATGAAGGAGCAATGTTAACGAATGAGAATGTGAGAAAAACAAACTAAATTTTAAATGTCGATAAGGTCGAAAATCACTTGCACCACTTTTTTTAACTTGCAATCCTTAAGCAAATGTTTTCCGACCTTCAAGCGATTTTCGACCTTATTGACAACGATGCAAACACCGGATTTTAATGAAGAAGCAATGTTAACGAATGAGAATGTGAGAAAAACAAACTAAATTTTAAATGTCGATAAGGTCGAAAATTGCTTGCACCACTTTTTTTAACTTGCAATCCTTAAGCAAATGTTTTCCGACCTTCAAGCGATTTTCGACCTTATTGAAAACGATGCAAACACCGGATTTTAATGAAGAAGCAATGTTAACGAATGAGAATGTGAGAAAAACAAACTAAATTTTTAATGTCGATAAGGTCGAAAATCGCTTGCACCACTTTTTTTAACTTGCTATCCTTAAGCAAGTATTTTCCGACCTTCAAGCGATTTTCGACCTTATTGACAATGATGCAAACACCGGATTTTAATGAAGGAGCAATGTTAACGAATAAGAATGTGAGAAAAACAAACTAAATTTTTAATGTCGATAAGGTCGAAAATCGCTTGCACCACTTTTTTTAATCTAATTCGATATTCTCATGATGAAATGAAAAGGTGCTAGAAATTGTAGCTGTCGTCACCGAATAATAGCCAGATCTAGTTGCTGAGTTGGCATCACTGGTGCAGATTTGAAGTTGTGACAAATCTATCGTATCGATAGGCAGGATGGTGTATGCCTACTATAACACTACTTTCCGGTTTATCTAAAGCAATTCATGTATGATTTACTTTCCCTCCCCAAGAAGGGGTAATTTCGGAAATACCTACGCGATTCCAAAAAAGTCTTCTCATTCTCCAATTAAAAACTATTTACTTTAGGTACGTCTGTGTCTACCAAATGATTGGTAAAACCTCATTGGGCATACTTACCTCATTAAAATCTCTACCTACTTGAAATAGGTATATCTACCTCCTTTCGTATTTTTACTTTTTTTTTTTTTCTTTGTCTCAGTGATGAACTAGTGACTGTCTTAGGAAAAATAAATAGAAGTACAATGCAAATAGCGTTTTGTTTAAATATTCAATAAGTCTAAAGTGCTAGGTAATTATATTAGTAGTATCACATTTTTTACTCAGAACGCTAAATCTTCAGTAACTGACCTAACCTATGATAATAGTAACGTCATCAAAAAGGTTTCAGCATTACCGCAAATGCAGAACGTTTTTATCACTGAACGATAAAGTCTCCGCACATACGACCGCGGAGTCACGAACATTCTTCCGTATCGCGCATCGACGGAAACACGTTGCCACTCCGCGACCGTGCGAGAGGTACGGCAACGCCGCAATAACGTGTTGGACGAATAGCAACGCGGAACGCGCCATACGTGGTCCGGCCCGCAGTAAACGCACCTGCCTTGCACGGAAAAAAAACTGAGTTCTATGGCTGATACAATGTTTAACACGAGGAGATTAATACATGAAGTTAAAATTCGGAGTATATTGTGGAATCGTACTTCTAAAAGCCAGTTAAATCAAGAAGCCAGAAAAATTGCATGGGAAGAGATCGGAAAAGTGTTTCATCTCGATTGGGACGATTTATCGTCTGCTGAGAAACAACAGAGAGGTAAGATAGTTTTTAACCGACTTCCAAAAGGAGGAGGTTCTCAATTCGGATGTTTGTATTTTTTTTTTTTTTTTTTTTTTTTATGTTTGTTCGGGCATAACTCCGTCGTTTCACAACCGATTTGAAAAATTCTTTTTTTGTTGGATAGGGTATACTTCCGAAATGGTCCCATTAAAATTTTATCGAAATCGGACTAGTACTTTTTGAAAAATCAACAAAAAACAACAAAAACCTAAAAAGTTTTCAACTTTGTCTACACCGATTACTCCGAGGTTTCTGGTCCGATTTCGATGATTCTTTTTTTGTTCGATACAGTTTATCTGCCATTTGATCCCATAAAATTTTCATTTAGTTTGGTGCAGTAGTAAATATTTTTAGCTCATTGTGTACATACATCCATGGGCGTTGTTTTGTTATTACCGGTGCTACGGATTACAACATTTTAGTGCACATGTAAGAAAATTATGTATTTGACAATAATTTGGGTTGAATAGTGAAACTAAAAAGGATAAAATAAAAAACTTTTTCAAAAAAAATGCAACCGACTTCAAAACAACCACAAAAAAAGTTCAAAATAACCTACAAAAAAACTTTTCTTTAGAAAGTCGGTGACACAAAGTCAATGAAATATAAAATAAAGTCACCGACTTTCGAAAGAAAAGTTTTTTTGTAGGTTATTTTGAACTTTTTTTGTGGTTGTTTTGAAGTCGGTTGCATTTTTTTTTGAAAAAGTTTTTTTATCTCTGTCTCTCGTTGGCATTGGTCGGTGCGGTTTTTTAAAACGGAATTCCATTCACGTGTGTTGCTGATAAAAGTTGATGAATAGAGAAAAATGTTTTTTTTTTTTTGCATTTGGATTTATTTATAGTGCTAACATTGTCCTTTTAATGTTGCAATCTCAATAGTTTGTAATAAATATGACAACTTCCTATTATATCTATTAGGTATATAATTATCTCTCTCTTGCTTATAGGTATTTTATTTTGTTAAATAAACAAATTAAAAAAATGTGTTGTTGTTAGTTTTCGCGTGTACCTACGCCGACGGGGGCATTTCATACAAATTTTTAAGCCTTTTTTGAAAAATGTCTGCGCCGATTTTAATTTAACTTTACACACAAGCAGGTTACCTAGGTCTAAAAATTTCATAAAACATCTTTAAAAAAATAAAATAATAATTAAGTATCAATTTAAATAAAGATAATTGAATTTGTGTGGTTTATTGACGGTTTAATTTTACCATAACTGTATATTTTTAGACCTATCTATCCTGGTTATAGGTATCAAATCAAGTTATATGTTTTGAAAATTCTGCATGAACGACGATTGATCTCAGAACTATTAACAAAAATACTATGAAACTTATATAATTATTGATTTATTAATTATTATTGAAAGATAATACCAATTCAATTATTTAATACCGTTTTTATTCGTTTCAGTGCTGCATTTAACGAAAAAATGGCGCAACGTAAGAGATTACTACATCAAAGAAAAGAAAATGGCAAGAAAGAGTAAAGAGACAGGAGTAATGAAGAGGAAGTACAACTATTATGACAGTTTGACGTTTTTAGATGAGACTCTCAAGCGGCAACGGATTACCAACGATTATGGTGGTAATGATATAGTTGAAGAATATTTGGAGGATACGAAATCATCTGACAATTTCGGCGAAGATTCTGATGAATCATCCTCTAGATCTGTAACAGTAAAGGAAGAAAGAGGAGAACCATTGATGAATGCTACGCCTACATTGGAGTTCGAAACCCACATGCTACCTTCACAGAGGTCACAAGAAGATGACAATGCTAGAGCAAATAAAAACTTCTTGCTGTCATTATTACCAGATGTTTCATCAATGAATGCGAGGCAAAACATGACGTTCCGTCTCGGCGTCCTGAATTTGATAAACAACATAAAATTTGGACAGAAATGATCGCAATGTATTTTTTTTTCGTTAAACTAATGCATATTTACAATAACGCATCAAAATGCGCAAGTGCGCACGTCTCAGCGCACGGCCACAGATTACACGGCCTTAATCGTATTCTGCTAATTAGAAATTGTAACTATTAACCACCCAGTTCATTTGATTAATCCTAATGAGTCTCGTTTGTGTGTGCGAAGTGTTCGTTCTGATCCGTTGCGTACTGTTTGTCTAATTTATAACCGAAATTAACTGAACTAAGAATGTTTTTGTTGATTATACCTAAATGTTTATTACGACAGTATCAAAGAAAGACAATTTGTTTTATTTTGGAATTAATTCACCGTTATTGAAATAAATAAAAACAATGTAAAGTGTTTAAGAATTTTGTTTTATTTATGCGACCTCATTCGAATTTTTTGTCTTTATAGCAAAGAAGAATATGTTTACGTCAATTTAGAATCTATTTTTATAGTTATCTATCTCTACAGAGTATAAATATAAAACAAAGCCGCTTCCCTGGTCTGTACTAATTGAAAAGCCGTTTTTTTGTATCTATTATTCCTTATCCAAATAAGTGTTAATTATCTCGTTAGTTTAATATAGATTCAAAATTTCGTTTTGGTAAAGGTCAATAAAAGACATCCGAAACCAACGGCTTTACGTGTTTTCTGAGGGAACTCGCCATGATGGTGACCCATCCAAAGACCAACTTACGCGTCTACGCGCTTCTCATAATTCCCTGAACGTTACTATCATATATCTGGTATAATAAAAAGTTTTTTTTTTCACAGGTTTAGAGCCGATGGAGCAGAACCCAAACTATCAAATAGCAACCACGGTGTTTCTTCTTGGAGTCATCTTCACCGTGTACCCTCCAGCGAATATCACAGCCTTTCTCATAGTAGTCGCAGGATACATCGAGGCCCAAATGTTATCATTATCTGAAGAATTATTACATCTCTGGGAAGATGCTGAAGAACATTACTACAAAACAAAAAAAGATATAAGTATATTAGATTTAAATTCACCAGAGCTAGACCTTAAACATAAAGCTATGAATGATTACGTTGAGGAACATCTTAAAGAAATAATAAGGATACATGGAAGAAATATCAATTTACTTCATCAAGTTGAGAATGTTTTCAGTGGAGCTATAGCATTAGAATTTTTTCTTCTAGTAATTGGTCTTATAGCAGAACTGTTAGGAGGACTAGAAAACACATATATGGAGGTACCATTCGCTTTGATGCAAGTGGGCATGGATTGTTACACTGGACAGCATGTCATGGATGCAAGCCTCAAGTTCGAAAGGGCTGTGTATGATAGTAAATGGGAGAACTACAATATATCTAACATGAAGATCATACTAATGATGCTGCAGAGTTCACAGAAGACGATGAAGTTGTCTGCTGGGGGCATCATCATGTTGAGTTTCAGCTGCCTGATGCAGGTCTTTAGGTCGATATACTCGGCGTATACGACGCTGAGTGCCACCATGAAGTAGATGGATCGAATACGATTTTTTTTTTATATTCGAAATGGAATTAGTAGCAGTAGTTAGGAGTAAATGTTTTTACAGACTGATAGAAACGCGTTAAATCATAGCTTTAAGTAATAAGTACCAATTTCTAAATGTTTTCGAATAGTAGTAATATTCTAAATACAATTGAACTATGATACAAATTTAATCTTGTAAGAAAGACAGAAAATAAAGTTGGCTACAAAAATATTTCACATATAATTGAACTGCAACTTAAATTGGATTGATTAAGAGAAACAGAGAAATAAGATGGCGGTGAAAATGCATTGCTCAGAGGTAAGAGGACATTTCTCACAAATAAAGAACAACCAAGTAAAGAATAAATTTCTTCATGATAACTGAGTGACTGACACATCGGTCAACACAGTAATTTTAATAACTTTAAAAAACAAACAAAAGTCGCAGATTGAAAAAATAATGAAGCTGGTGAAAGAAAATTGATTCATTAAAAACTTGACCAATGCGACGATTCAAATCATTTTGATTATATTGAACAGACATATACTTATTGAAAGTTTCTGGGGATTGCTCATATAATTCCAGTTAGTATACAAAAAGTAAAGTTGTGCTTAGCTTCCAACCTGAAGATGATGTATGGTTTGGGTAAAATGAGGAATTCAATCCGAAAGTTCGGCTTGGAATACTTGGATCTTTCGGACTTGGTGTCAAACATATCTGTTATGCTGAGATTACTGACACTTAATATTGATAGCCGAAACAAGAATAGTAAGCATGTCTTTACATTTAAAAACTGCTTTTAGCTTATTGAATTCAATTTGTTTTGCTATATTTTAACCGCAATGCAATAAAATATCCCTCTTCGCTGATCGGTGATTGAATGTCTCTAAAATGTTTACAGGTATACCAATTATATGCTACATCATAATGGCAGTCTCTTGCATTAATTATATCTACGTATACGTGTTCTCTGGTATCTGGTTCACCTTCTGGTACTGCCAACAGACGGGGGACCTGGCGACCGCTATGGTCTCCTTCTCTCTTAACTGCACCAGCGAGGTAGCCGTTATCAAGCTGTTCTACATGATATTATTTGAGTAAGTAAGACTCGTGTATTGCTCTGCTTGCTTCACCTTTTGACATTTAACCTTTTACTTCACTACAAGCATTGTCATGTCCTAAACTTATTCCATCTCATTTTTCAGACGAAAATTTCAGAATCTAATAGACAGATATCTAGACTGTGACTCTCGCACCGTCAAAGGAAGCAGATTCTCAAAAAACTTGAGGAAGACTCTCAGGACCGTTAAGATGCGAGCGATCATTTACTGGATGGTGCTAAACGTAAACGGTGTGCTTTATGTGATCAAACCAATCGTTACACCTGGGAAGCATCTTGCTGTGGACACTTTTGTTATCCTTGGTAAGTCAACTAGGTTATTCTCAGATGCGGTTGTCACAGCAGATTTGAAGATCACACATGACCATGGCCAGGACTTTGTTTAGAGAGAGGGTCAAAAATTATAGAATTCCACCTTGCTTTTTAGGATTTGATATTTTATCCATATTTTCGAATATATTGTTTAGACGACTAAGTATCAGATATGTGTCCGCGCCGCACATAAATGTTTCGGGAGGTTCCTGTTTCGGCTTGGGCGGTATGACGTGTTGCATGCACAAAACAATGAGCTATCAGCAAAATAATGCGACAGGGCCCGCAGAGACAAACACTTTCCATCCCGGAAGTGTCGCACCAAGGAACTGTGTAGTAATACAACCCAGCTTGCAAACATATAATTAGAATTCCTAAATAAGAAAACTCTGTTTCCACTATAATGCAGTTGATTACTTTTATTTCATACAAATATACATTAATCTTGTTTGTCCTAAAAAATTCACCAGCTTGGTGACACAATACCATGGAAATTGTCGTACTCAGACTTTCTGAAATATGATAAAAATGACAGTTATAAAACTTTTACGTTAATTTGTCTTCGATAGTTATTTCCGGGTTATTAAGTGACGAAATATTTTGCATTTCAGGTCTTCAGCCAATGTTCAAATCTCCCAACTTCGAGATAGCCTCTACAATGACGGGAATCGCCGTGTTATTCATTTGCTTTACAGTAGCTAACGTCTCTGGCTTACTCATTCTCATTCTTGGGTATACAGAAGCCCAAATGTTGTCCCTAAGTGAAGAAATTATCCAACTCTGGGCAGACGCCAATGACCACTACCAGAAAACAATCAAAGAATTAAGTAACTTACAACCAGTATATTTAAGAAAAAAAGTATTCTGTAATCTTATAGAAACACAGGTTCTCAATGACTACGTAAAGAAACATCTAATAGATATAATAGAAAGACATGCTGTTAATGTAAGACTACTGCAAGAAATAGAAGATGCGATGAGAGGTCCAAATGCAGTGGGATTTTTGTTTCTAATCGTAGGATTGATAGCAGAGCTACTTGGAGGGTTAAAGAACACTATATTGCAGGTTCCATTCACATTGATCCAACTGGGAGTGGACTGTTACTTAGGACAGAAGATAATGGATGCAAATGTAAGATTTGAGAGGGCGATGTATGCATGTAAATGGGAGAATTTTGACCAGTTTAACAAGAAGATTGTGTTGGTGATGCTCCAGAATTCGCAAAAGACAATGACTTTGTCAGCAGGTGGAATGGCGACATTGAGTTTTAGCTGCTTCATGAATATTATTCGTTCGACTTATTCTGCTTACACTACATTAGGGTCTATGATTTAGCCAACTCATTGCTTATTGTTAGTGATTACAATTTTCTAGTCAATAATTATACAGTGTTGTCCGGAAGCAAGATTTTATTTAAGAATATTGAAGAATTTATGAGAGGGAAAAAACAATCATGCTATCCGAATAAATGTCTTATTTGATTTGTTCTTTGACGAAATCGGTCATAATCAAAGAAAATCGTGTGACAAGTCTTGGTTTTGTATTAACGTTTTGTTTATTACGAGAAGTTCAAAGTAAAATAACAGGTGACAATAATTTTGTCCCCAAACTATATGAATACATAAAGACTTAATTAGAAATAATTGTGGTCTCTTTAAAACATTCAGAGAAATTTGTCAAAGGGAAGACGACACTTAACGATACCCTTCAGATTAAATCGATCAGAGAAAAGATTTTCAGTACCTACGGACGAGACGACTATTCGCTTTTATAATATGGACATAATTATAGCTTCATCTAACTGACACAAGTCGAGAAACGGTCAATCCATGGAAGGCTTGGCTCACGTTGACCGTGAACCAAGGTGTCGGAATCCACCCCATTCACCTCACGTCATGAGGGTGTAGACGTTACGTGACTGCACCGAGTGGATGGCAACGTTAACACAAACAAACGTAAATGCTAGGACACGGTGGCTCCAATATTGGCGCTCATCATTAGTGCACGCAACAACTGGAAAACAAATCAAAGCAAATAAACTTTCAAGGGAGTTCAACGTGAACAGACAAAATTATTTCTATATGGAAACCGAAAGTCTTGATATCACGATAATCTTAAATGCTACAGCGTCAGTTGTCTTCGAAGCTAAGGGTAAGAAAGAGTTTTAGCTCCAGCACATACTGGCGGTACAGGGCGATACCTTGGCATCCCTACATGTAAGCACTACTAACAAACTACTACAATAACTACATGTAATTAAGTAGCGTACGCGACCACCTTAAATAATTCAATCAACTCAGCCTATCGCAGTCCACTGTTGAACAAAAAAGGCCTCTCCCAGGCTGCACCACATCAACGCTGTATTCCAAGGTACCGCCAATCAGGTGACCCTGCATCCCGGCTTCCCAAAGACTGTTGAAGTGTACAGAATGGTGCCAACTACCTAATTATTTGAAAGCTACTGATGTGCCTGAGCAAACCATTTATCATTGTAATTTCAAGATTTTTTTGTCATAATAAGAGTTAAATTCATGAAGTCCCTTGCCATGCCTAGCCGTCAGTTTGCAGCCGTGCTGGGCTCTGCTCCATTACATCACAAACTACCCGTACCAAGTTCAGAGCGCAGAGCTCGTACTTGTCTAACATCCCACGATGTAGCATCTCTATCGGACACTTCATCATTTTAAGGAGCATAGATAAATGACAATCGTTTTTCAAAGACTCCTACAATCCTTACTTCTATGATACTATAGAAATCTACATTATACCTTTTACTTTTTCATTCGTTCAGTTTACTCATTCGTTAGCCTAGCTTTTTTTTACATCCAAATGAGTCTTAATCTTATTCGGTATAGAGTATATTACTATCCTTAATCGCTAAACAAGGTAATAGCTATTTGCCATGATGTCTGGTGTCCGCAAGTTTGGCTTGCAGTACAGTGATCTGCCTACTTCCATTGAGAATGTTGCGTTCTTAATGAAGGCTGTTACTCTGAAGATTGATGAGCGGGATCAGAAACGTACGTATTCAGTATTCTATGTAATAAATAGTAGTGAATGCATATACGAGGGGCGTTCAATGTATTCTCGGTATGGGTATGTTAGAAAAAAGATAAAACATTGAAAAAAATATATTTTATAATATAGTCTCCCATGATTTAACTACATTGGTTTGATCGCGAAATAAGTTGTTCTATTCCCTTAAAAAAATAATTTTCATCTTGACCCGAAAAATGCTCATTTACAGCTGACTTGAGCTCATTATCGTCAAGAAACCGCTTTCTACTGAGGTCTTTTTTTAAATTTGGTAACGTAAAATAGTCATTGGGGACCTGGTCCGGGCTGTAGGGTGGGTGGTTAATTTCTTCGAACCTGCACTCTCGTACAGCAACCTTGGAGAGCCGCGCAGTGTGAACCGGTGCGTTGTCGTGAAGAAGCAACACATTCTTTGCCAGCTTTCCCCTTCTTTTTTCATTTATTGCTTCATTAAAACGGCACAAAGTGGTTGAGTATTTTTGTGCGTTGATAGTTTCACCTTTTTTTGTGTACTCAATTAATAGTATTCCTTTAGAATCCCAGAAAACTGTGGCCATGATTTTGCCAGCGGATGGAGTGACTTTGAACTTCTTCGGAGGGTCTGATCCTTTTTTGTGCCACTGCACTGACTCCTGTTTACCCTCGGGGTCATGGTGATGAACCCACGTTTCATCACCAGTAACTAACCTATCGAAAACAGTTGCTGGTTTGTCGCCACACAGCTCTGAAAACTCCTTACAAGTGTCAATCCGCGACTGCTTTTGAAGCGCAGTGAGCATGCGCGGCACCCACCTTGTACAATTTTTTGTAAGGTTAAGATAATCATGTAGTATAGCATGTATAGTACCAACGGATAGCTTAGTTATTCCTCCCAACATGTTGATTTTTCAACGTGCATCGTCTAATACAAGTTTTTCGATAATTTTCACATTTTCTTCGATAGCTCCGTGATTGGCCCACCTGGGCGGGCATCAACTTCGATACTTTCCCTGCTTCTTTTGAATTCACTTGACCACTTGTGTATGGTCGTTAATGAAAGAGTAGAGTCTTGAGAAACGGCTACCATTTCTATATGGCTAGTTTTTTGAGATTTTTCATGTTTAGGAGGAATTTAATCACCGCACGATGCTCCATTTTCTTCAAGATTGTCGCGTCGGTCATTTTCGTCGTCGCTGACTGGATGTAGCAAACAAACTAATAAAGCTATCAACATGAAATTTTATATAAATACTCTCAGAGAACGTTGTTAGCTAATGACATATTTTAATTACCTACAATAATATCAAATCACCCCGATACCGAGAATACATTGAACGCCCCTCGTAGTTACATATGTTGTGGTCTTTTTATCATCATTATTTCTTATTTTTTAATGATATTTGCGAATGTTTCTCTCTCTTTCTTTTTGATTTTCATCTGACAACAAGTTGAAAACTTAGGCACTAGCAAGAATGCGCGCTGTAACCTAAACTATTAAATTAAAAGTAAAACTATCCAAACATTTATGTCCATTTTTTGGGGAAAAGTAAATCATTTTCATCATTACAGGCTGGCCTTCTTCTCGATTTTGTATGCCTCATACATTTGTAAAGTAAATATTATAATGTAAAGTAAACATTTTTAATTTTCATATGCAAGTATTTACTTTAACTTTACACCACGCAGGCCCGTTAACGCCTCTGCTTCGCTAATGGACGGTACAGTAAACATAATCTCAACTAGAGTAAGTTTAAAGGATTCTTAATTCTTCCAGCTATCTCCATCTTCTTCTACTTTCTAACCATCTTCTCCGCCGCGTGCTATTTGTACGTGTACGTGGGATCCATGTTCTGGTTTGTCTTCTGCCGCTGTCCCCAGACCGGTGACGTGTTGGCTGCCCTCATCGTCTTCTCCTTGGGCATCGCCAGCCAGATCAGCACTGTCAAGTTCTTGTATATTTTGATTTGTATGTGAGTTCAACTGTTGTATTTGATATTATTTTATGTTTTGATATCCTGTGTTCTGCTATGTTTTTTTTTAAATTGCGGGTGTTCCAAAAAGTAAAGTTGAACCAATCCACTCTCGGCCCATTTGGTGCATGGTTGTGGCCTATCTCCCAGCAGTACGTTTGGTTTCGTTGATAATGTTAATACTGTGACTATTATATTTTGCTAATGTGGTATTTTTTATGTCAAAGGTGACCTAATCTAGATGCATAATTTATTTTCTGTTATCTTTTTATAACTTGTCTTTTTCAGTAAGGACGTCAGAAAAATGGTTGCCGAATGTCTCACCTTCGACGCTCAAGTGGTCCCAGGAACCAGGTTCTCCGTGAACCTGCTGCAAGCCCTCAGAGTAGCGAAGAAAAGAGCCATGCTGTTCTGGATCGTTATCATTGGGAATGGCACGATGTATGTGATCAAACCCCTCCTGCTGCCTGGAAGACAATTTATTGAAGAAGCACAGGTTCTTTACGGTAGGATCCACAATCTGAAGTACCAATTTGACAAAATTATTCTATGGTATCGACAGGTACGTAGCTAGGCATTTGTATGGAGAAGGGGGAGGGATTGCCACGAACGAAAAAAAGGATGCGGTAGTTAACTCATAAGTTGAACAAGGAGGGTAATGAGAAATTACTTTTGACAACCAAGGTATTTATAGTAGGAGATATAACGCTATACTAATAGAAGTGTTGGCAACTAGTCATTGCGCGAGGGCTGCGAATCCTGAAGAAGTCTGAAGCACGATACTTTAATAAGATTCGGCATGTAACAGGCGGGCTGATATAATACTCGCTTAGATACACTACACCATCCTATTGCTCTTTTCCTAATTGATCTTGATTCACCTACGTGTCGTTGAATTAGTGTGGATAATCGCCACAAGTCAAGTTACAAGTCTTGAGGGCCTACAGAAGTATAATTACTTCCGAAGCGACGTGGTCAACAAATATATTCAGATACGAATTTCGATACGTTGTCAATTAAATGTTTCGACTTTTTTGTCATCCTATCGCTGACAGAATGTCAATTTGGCAAGTCCCTATAACAAAACCAGCCAGCGAGCGGGGTTTTTGATAAAGGGATGGATAAATTACTGCTTTTTAGCTTTTGTTTCTCCACAATTAGAGCCGGTTAAATACCATAACATTAATATATTATCACAACAAAACACCAGAGTCTATTCTATCTCATATAAATGATGAATTCCATTGTTTCCTGGTATTGTTATCTCTTATGACTCTAAAAGCTTTGAGAATCTTATACCCCTACATTATGTTATACCCACGTAATAAATTTTGTTAAGGGCGTCTGAGTAGTCAAGATAACCTGTTTATCATCTGTTTGAATAACAAAAAATATCTGAAGACACACACAATGGACAAAGTTGTGTTTGTTATCACAATATCAACAGTTACAATATTGAGGGGACACCCACAAAACAATGTTAATATAATGCATTATCCTGAGGACGTAAATACGTTTGAAAGAACACAATTTCTGTCAATTTGACAGCGTGATGCCCCACGAATAAAAACAAAACACTAACGAAACATCTATGCCTCGTATACCAGAAAGACAACTACAAGATCATTTGCAATTTTTTTACGAAAATTTAAACAGAGTGAGATCCCGTGGCTTCTAGACACTAGTTTATTTTCTCAGTAGGTAACGAATGGATAATACGTTATGTATTTGTAAAATACTGCGTTCTTGCCGCAGTTGGATAATTGACCTATTCACAAATATCAGACTAACCATGGCCGGTTGCTCAGACCAAGGCGTGAGTTTCTCCGGAAAAAGGAGCCAAATCCACCCGGTTCTATCTTTTTGAGGTGTAACAGTAAAAATTACGGACCATCGTGGCCATGATTACTCGTTAGTCCCGCGATCCCGGCAGGCTTTGGTCCTTTTGGTAATTTATTCAGCAGGTTGGTAGAAATTTTAGTACTTATCTATCTGATGTTTATGAAGCCTACAGAGGTGTTGATGCAAAAACAGATTCACACTTGTGTATTCGAAGCCGCCGCGCCGTAAATTAGTATGTGGCGTAGCGTAGCCATATCCACTTATTACTAGATACTGAATCCGTGAATTCTCGGCACAATACCGACACTGATCGGGGAACAGGCACGAATGCGCGTGAACCCCGCAAAAACCATCCACATTCTCGTTCGCGCCTGGTCAGGGGGTTTACGGCACTAATGTGAAGCCGCCATCACAGTGTAAAGCCGGGTCCAGACTGTTGTAATGTAACGCGAATCCAACGTGTAATGTAACGCGAATTCTAGGTGTGGACGGCACCGCCAGCATTACATGTAACGCTCGCGGCTGATCCATCGGCTGTCGGTTTTTGCGCGAACACAAAGGCGCACGCAGTATTCGTGTTCTCAATTTGCTTTGAGTTCGTGTGCCGTCCACACTTTTCATGCAGATTACACGTAATCGTAAGATTCAGGCTACACCAGTCTGGATCCGGCTTTAGTAACCATACTCTCCCGAAACGTCTTGACCGATTTCATGAAATTTTCGTTTATTGCCCGTGGTTCACCTGCTTGGTTCACCTAGGTGTACCTCGGGAAATTATTTTTGCCCGTGGTTCACCTGGGTGTACCATGGGAAATTATTTTTGCCCGTGGTTCACCTGGGTGTACCACGGGTAATTATTTTTTCCCGTGGTTCACCTTGGTGTGCCACGTCAAATTATTTTCTCTAGGTACGATTCTCGACTAATATTTATGCCACATTCAAGAAGGTTCATGGGTAGCTCACCGTCTGCACAGAATTCCAGCTACAAGCTTAGAAACTGAAAGAATTGTATTAACCAGAATAAGTACCAGGCTTACATAGGTTCAAGGTGGTATGTTTTTAAATACTTGCACCTGACTGGTTTTGTACTTTTGCTAGACTGTATAAATGATTAAAATAATTACCATATTATTAAAAAAAAGACCACCTTGAACTCATGCCAGCCTAGTAATTTTGCTGGTTAGCAACATTCTTTCATTTTCTAACTGGAATTCACGGACTTAAAAAGAAACGGTGGCACTATGGTCCCCATGCAACGAAGTGGACGAGCGACGGTAGTAGCACCATTTCTTTCATTTTCACTGGTTTGTCCCTGGGCCCAGTTTTGAAGTGGATGAGTTGCATGGAGCTCCAATTCTACTCCGTGTTAAAAAGTACTTCTTTTAAACTTTTTTTATTTTATTTCATTATTATTTTGACGGCATAAGTATTATTTAATTAATTTAGTTAACATTTTAACGTATCTCTACCTCTACGTAGGTAAACATAAATATAAGTAGGTAAGTGGGTAAGGGGGTAAAATTTAGTATAAAGTGGCAGGCGGAGGGGGGAAAAGAGGACCCCTTTTCCCACACCCCTGGGGGCACCACACCCATGATGCGGAAATGTGGTTTTGTAACCTAACCTCAAAACTCGTTAAAGTCACATAATAGGCGTATTTCAAAAAATTGGTTTCGTTTAGCATAAGGATTAGGTGCCTCATGTATCCTGGCACCACTGTCATGTTAAGGCAACTCCTAGACCCTAAACCCCGACACGGAAAGGTACTCCAAGGGTGCTCCAAGTCTCGGGACTTGCTCGCTCTTGCATCCTAGGTCAAATAACTCCCTACTACCTACCAAGGTGGCTCGACGGAACCCTGCTTCGTAGGGCTCCTAATTCTGCGTTCAAGGTCTAAAATAATAATCTAACACAAAGGCGATGGCGAGGTCTGGCATTGGCACAGACACCCTGCCATGCCTGCAAACCTGTCCATGTCGGGGTGCCCCAATTCCCGAGCTCGCTTCGCTCGCTCTTGGATCCGAGGCTTTTCTGATAAAATTGACAAACAATGACAGATGACATTCAGTTTTACGTATGCAATCGCTTGATTTTGCGCCATAGAAAATAAGTGGCAAATATATGGTTGTCAATCGCCCATTTTTACGTTCCGTTTTCGGTTTTTATCTGGTTTGAGGTTGTAAATACTTTTCTTCTTTAATGTCTGGAAAAATAAATTTCCGCGTAAAAATAGTGGTAGCATTACAATCGAGGACTTAAACCTTACCCATTTTAAGCCTCTGTTACCTTAACCGACTACCAATTATTACTAAACCCAACCCTGTAATATCACTATTTTTCTTTCGTTATACTACGATGAAAACATGTGGACATTCAGGTGAACCACGGGCAAAAATAATTTCCCGTGGTACACCTAGGTGAACCAAGCGGGTGGACCACGGGCAATAAACGGAAATTTTATAGGCATATGGAATAGGTCTGAGCATCGGCTACTATTTATTTTTCAAACCTTTAGGTGATAAAGGTTATCCACACCTAAAATTCTACTTTTATTTTAGGACTTTTTTAACATGATATTGATCCTTATCCAAGTAAATACGTTATTCATTAGAAGCATTTGAGTTTGAACAAAATTGCCCTTGACTTCAATTCATTTGAATGAATATCTTAGGAGATATCACAGTATCAAAATACTATCACATCAAAATAATGTCGGGCTGGGCAGGGCATGTCATGATTGCGGCGGTAAGATCCCTCTTCGAAGAGTGGTTGGAGAGGCGCTACGGCGGGCGTCCTCATCTTTAACCTAGCGCAAGTCCGAGATTCGGCGGATTCAGCGGCAGGCAAGGGAAAGGGGAAGAGTCTGAACGTGTGAGGGAATGGACATCCTCTACCTCTCTCCCAGCCACCGCTGCAGACACCCTGGGCGTTGGCAATCGTAGGGCATATTCCAGTCGTTTGCGGACGGGGAGCAATGGGTAGCTCGCCGTCTGATCATGAGTCATGGCGCGTCGTGTTGCAGGCGCTCCTTAAGGGAACTAATTCGGACGGGGCCATAGGGCCCAACGCCTAATTTGACGCGAGTGAAACCGCGGGCAGAAGCTAGTATTTATATAAGATGTCTCTAGAAACATAAATCAAGTCAATCAAGCATTGGGGCATGGACGAGATCATTTTCAATCTTTTTACTTCTGATAATGTCGGTGCGAACTTATACGGTATATAAATTACGACCACTTTTCGGGTTCAGGTAAACAACCAATGCCTCTAGATTGAAACTTTGGAACTAATTAGAATTTACGATTGATTGAAACCTCTTAGTAGCAGTGATACACAAATCTCTAAGTGTTTGTGTCCGCGAGAATGCTCATACATTGGCCGAGGTCATGTGAGGCGCGACGGATTGGGAAGCAGTCACCTCCTTCTACGAAACAGTCATGCTAGCGAAGGAGGAGGTGCGACACGTGAGGGAGAGGACAGTCTCCACCTTACGACCCAGCTACCCCTAAAATCGGCAGCATAGACAGGCTTCTTCCTAGGCGGACCGACGACATTATGAGAGTCACTTGCAACCGATGGAAGCAAATTGCGAAATGTCGTTTGGCGTGGTGGTTTAACGCCGAGGCCTTTTATGAGTCTTTATAAAGAAAAAACATTTTTTTTTCCATGAAGAAAGAATTTTCCAATGCTTTTCCAGTATGCTGCGCGCTCAATGATTGGGACCATAAAAGACTTTTTTATGATCGTTTACACCTGCATGCATTTGGGTACTGGTATCGATGCAATACCCGTGATATTGCAGGTTTTCTTTATTTTTTGGTTGCTTTTTGCATTGTATGGTGGAAACTGTTCTCCTCCTCCCTTACGCGTCACGCCTCATCCTTCGCTAGCATCATTGCTTCGCAGAAGGGGGCGACCGCTTTCCATACCGTCTCGCCCCGCAGCATGGCCTCGACCAATGCCGGACGCGAGAGGTTGCCGCGTATCGCCGCCGTGAGGACACGGTGGTGCTCTACCCAAGCGGGGCAGACCTGGACCGTATGCTCCAGGCGTTTCTTCCTTCCTTATCAACACACACAGGTACCTCCCGAAACTTCGGTGTCCGGTGACGACCTGCATCAGGTGGTAGGGCAGGACGCCGTGACGCCTATCCAGTCATTCCTAAAAGAGGGGTCTAACCGCCGCGATTGCGGCATGCGTGCCCTATGGAAGTCAACGCTAGGTTCGCTCGACGAAATTATAAAACACTAGCTGACCCGTGCCCACTTCGGTGGGCGGTAAAATATACATGATATCTTTATAATTTATAGCCTACACTCCAGGCCCGAAGCCAGCTAACAACACGATTCCTATCGGCTTGCCTTTCGAAATGTAGCAAATACTAGTATCTATTATTTTCATTTATCATAAACAAATTATGAAAAGAACAATAAAAAAAATAAACGCCTACATTTTTTTTCCGCGCAATTTCAACTCACGCCAAACAGATAACGTTTGTAAGCCGCAAGGCGAATCCAGAATTCAGTTCATTTAATTCATAGTTTCTCTTGTACCGATCGTGAGCTTGATGCCATATAACACCGCTAGTTTAAGGACGCTGGAAAGCCGAATATTACCGGCTTATGATAAGGATAGAAATATGAAATGCGTACGCCAGAACGAGATAGAATGATACTGAACTTCGTGATTCGTTTAGATAGTATTATTGGGATGACATATTCACATTAGTTTTGGTTCGCGCTTTAGATTTATATTTTTGTGTTTATTGTTTTCACCTGTCCATTTGCATTAAACTTGGTATTATTATTGTTGAAATTTCTAAGTTTTGTGTAGTTAGCGCAGTAATATCAAGGTTAGTTTAGTTCAATAGTATTGTTTAGTAAGTGTTCAGTGTGCATCGTAAAACAGGGTCATGTTAGTTTCGAAGTTTTCAACTAGATGGCGCTGTGCATTTACGTCACGACCCTGAATCGCGGTGTTAAGGTGTGAAGGCGATTAGTATAAGGTTGTGTGAACATAATATTTTTTTTATCGTTTTGTGATGTGATTGAGATTACCAATAATATGTGATTTCAATTTGTTTTTTTGTTGTTTCTTTGTTCGCGGGATAACTCCGTCGTTAATGAACCGATTTTGATATTTTTTTTTTGTTGTAAAGAAGATATATACACCGTGACTTTTTAGTCGTCTTACAAAAGAGGTCCACCTTATGTATCCGACCTAAAATACCTCCTGGCATGTTTTTTTTTTAAATCGTTAATAATATTTTTTTATTTTTAATAAATAGGTTACATTAGAAATATGAAACACCCTGTTAAAATGTTTACGTATCAAGCTGTAGAGTATACCTACACAGCACCGTAGTCGGGCAGATCATTCCATCTCCATTTTCTATGAGACAAGGGTGTTTCTAACTACGCCTTGCGTCATAATAACGAATAAAAATTTTGTTATTAATTTTTTCAAATCCCTTAAATACCTATTTTTTTATTATGAATGTGTTCTAGTCATTGGATACATGAACTGGGCTGCTTTTGTAAGACGACTAAAAAGTCACGGTGTATTTTTGAAAGTGGTCCCATTATAAGGAAATTTGATGATGGGAGACCAGAGAAATCAAGTAGATCTTTCAAAAATCGCAGAGAATTTGGGTTGAATATTTAAACTAAAAAGTCTAGGTTGGAGCAATAGTTACTGGAATTCACGGTTTTGGTCCGGGTTCACTCTCAAGAAATTTTACCCTGCGCCACTGCTACACTCTCTGCACTCGTGAATAATATAGCTTTTGACAAGTGAGACAATTTTTAAAATCGGTTCATTACTTCCGGAGATTACCCCCTGAGTTTAAATATTGTTGGTGTAAATCTTTATGGGTGTAAATACGGATATAACAATTTTTCCCAGACATGGAACATTTACCTAAATTGATTTTTCGTACCAATAAATACTTATACTTATTCCGAATTTCATCGTAATCGTCGGAGTCATTTTCGAGAACCGTAAAATATATTTATTTTTATGCGCGTTTAATAGTATAGGATAAGATACAGTTATATCCGTATTCAACACATTGATACATTTACATTACAATCAGATCAGAATTAAAATAATTCAAAATATTAATTTGTATCAAGAAAGGTTGGTTACGCTGTACTCTTTGCGATTGGAAAAATTCCTGGCCACCATTCATGACCTACGGAAAATTCGAGTTACTACATTTTTCAAATGCAATTTGATGTTATGGCGAAGGCACTAGCGCCGCGTCTAAAGGTCATGAATGGTGGCGTATATTTTTAATTTTAATGATTACGTGACTAATGTCAAAATGGTTGCGAGCGATACGTCCTCCCTCAATAGGCGCCCCGCGCCGTCTAAATCAAAGAACAAAATGGTCTTGGTTTTATATTGAATTTTGTCATTTCATAAAATAATTGTTTACACTATTATTTTACTTTTAAATGAACTCATTATTTTTTTGATGCAAGGTAAGATAGTAACCTTAGTTATTCAGTACTTTCTAATTAAATACCCATTAAATATTGATAGATAAAAAAATATAATTTCTGACGAAAATTTGTCAATATCTTCCTGTTTTGCGGAATTACTTTTGGTGTATTTCTGAATGAAAAATAAAGAAATATTGTCTATGTCTTAAAATAGACTATACTTGCCTACTTTCAGTAGTATTAGGAATATTAAAATATGTTATTTGTAGAACAAAATATGTTCGCAAACACAACACGATATGGTAAACATGGCAACGGCAGATCGATTTTAAAGTATTTAAACCTATCATTTTCAAGAAAAGCTTGTCTATCCTGGGAAGATAAAGAACCAATCTGTTTGTATTCGTTATTACTTTTATTCGATTTGATTCAGTTTAGTAAGAATCGGTACCGAAAAAAGGCATAATTTTGCGTCAATTGTAAACGCGTCCTTAACCATAAAACCTTATGTTTTTTTTTTTAACCGTGATAAAGTCTTTTAAAATCCGGGCTACAGGAGGCTAGTTTTTCTAACTGTCTTGGCTAACTGTTCTGGCTTGGAATAAGCTAGTTCTGTTTACATGAAATGAGTCCTCCTACTCAAGACGGGGCGAGAGTTACTGTCAGACTTGTACTGACTAACATCCATGGTAGTCACGGTTACGTGATGAAACAAATAATTTAACAAATATACATCTACAATAATCAACTCAAAATTTGATGATGATGATGAAGTTAAAGTTGTCAAAAAGTTACTGTAATTTAAATTCTTCAATGTCTACAGGTCTAGAACCGATGCTGGAGACACCGAACTACCACATCTCATTTCTTTTGACGGCAACCTCGGACTCGCTGATCTGCTACCTCTGTGCCAACATCACCGCCTTCCTGATCATCATCACTGGATACGTTGAGGCTCAAATGTTGGCTTTGAGTGAGGAGCTGACCCATATGTGGGATGACGCTGAGAAAAAATTTCAAGAAAGAAGGTTTGGAGTTACGGAAAATAATGAAGAGAAAAAAGATTTCTATGCTAAAAATGATGAAACCAAAGAAGTCATACTAAACAATTATATCAAAGACCAGTTGAAAGATATAGCAAAAAGCCATGCAGTCAATATAAGTATACTGAGACAAATCGAGGGAACATTCAGAGGTGCTATTGCTTTAGAATTCTGTATCCTCGTCGTTGCTCTTATAGCAGAACTACTTGGAGGGCTACAGAACACTTACATGGAGGTGCCTTTCGCGCTGATGCAGGTCGGGATGGACTGCCTCGTAGGCCAGAGGGTAATGGATGCAGGCGCAGTCTTTGAAGATGCTGTGTATGGTTGTAAGTGGGAGAGGTTTAGTAAGAAGAATATGAAGACTGCGATGGTGATCCTCGTGAATGCTCAGAGGCCCATGACGGTGTCTGCGGGAGGAGTCACCACGCTGAGCTATGTTAGTTTTATGACTATTATTAAGTCTATTTATTCTACGTATACTACTTTGAGGTCTACTATGGATGCGTAGGTTTAAAATTTTCTGCCATATTTTCATAATTCTAAATTTTTTTAAACACATTGTAGAACATGAAAATACGTAGTTTGTACTTTCTGAATTACACTCATTTTTTTAATGCGTTTTACGGAAATTAATTAAATTCTCTTATTAATTAAACGCTGTCTTATTCGATGACTTTTTTTCCTTTTAACCTTGTCATATAACTTTCAGTAATGACTGTACGCACTGCGCTAACCGTGCCGTCGATAAAAAACTGATAACTTATTTCAATCATGTTACTTTACTATCATATTTCCAACTTTACATAAGTACTCGTTAGAAATTTTCCAGTGAACCCTAACTATGTCCTACGTATTGTTTATCATGTCGGTAATCACACATCGCAGTCGGGCGTATATTGACATGTTTGCAAGAACTGAAATGTGTACTTAATACAAAATTACATTGGATACCGAAGGGTGCATATGTGTTTCTGTTTTATTGAGACAAATGCTTGAAGTTGCGACTGCGTAAAGTTGCAACATTTTTCTTCCTAGTTTTATAATGGTCTGTTAACTGAAATATTGCGGGACTGTCAGACTTGTACTTACTAAAATCCACGGTGTTCCTTCAATAGCCCTTTATGTACCAGGGTCACGGTTACTGAGTGGGACAGTCCCGCGACCCCAGCAGGCTCTGGCCCTCTTAGGGGGCCCCTAAAGTAGCGAGACATACGGTGCGAATTTGTCCGCTTAGGCACGGGCTAAATAGAAAAGATGTAAGACGAGGACGCGTCGCGGACGTGCGAAAAAGTATGAGTGTCGCGCCAGCGCCCCGTCTCTTCTTTGTGTTTTACGTCGCAACGCTTCTATAAAAAAGAGACGCCGAAGAGACATAATATGCCTCCTCTTCGTCTGCGTCTTACGTCATTTCTATTTGGCCGCAAGACTTCTAGGGCTTAAATGTGCGCCGACCTTTATATGTCTAGTTTATTACGTCGCCGTCGTATTCAAGCTGATCATTTGCTTTATTGGATACAAAAAAAAACTGCGTAGTCTAGAGTAACGTATTTAAATAACTTTACCCGAAAATTATACTTAGTCCTCCAATTACAAGGCGTACAATACCGTGTACTTTTACAATAAAAATCAAAGAAAAGTTTCAAACTGAGTGAAATTTTAATTTAATGGGAGTTTCCGTCTGAAAAGATATAGCAACTTCATAGTCAAGTATATCTAAACTAATAAAATATTAATTGAAATTAAACTTTTTACTTAAGTGGGTTAGATTATCTATTTAATGTATGATCTGACGGCTATCTGTCCGCTGTATTAGTGGCCAAACGTTCCCACGAAAGCTGAAATAGAGCCAGATAGCGGTGTATAGTTTTTCTAACTTTGTGATTGGTTTAAAATATCAATTGATTGGGTAGTGTCCCTACGTGTGACCGAAAGAATATTACGAAATCGCTGAAAAAAGGTTTAATATCTTCTAGATAGGTAAGCCAAAATTAATAAGTATAGGTGGTCAAATTTACACTAATCTACACTAATCTATACTAATATTACAAAGAGGCAAAATTTGTTTGTTTGTAATGGATAAACTCAAAAACTACTGGACCGATTTTAAAAATTCTTTCACCATTAGAAAGCTACATTATCTGCGAGTAACAGGCTATGTTATAATACGCGCGGATGAAGTCGCGGGCGAAGTGCCAGTACAATCATAAAAATAGTGAGTACTTAGAATTTATAAAATTAGGACACAACTGCCTTAAAAAGTTTTGAAGCCTACATTCAGTGGTTTCTTTTGTACCTAATTACTGTACTGTTTTGTCTCAAATTCTTCTAAAAAGTGGTCAATCTAATTTAAACAAAATAAGCTGTTTATGAAAAAGATAGAAAATAGTCATTAAGTGTGATGCACTCGGAAAAATATGTCACTTTTCAGGTGTGAGGACTTGTCAACTATCACTGAAGACATGATTATGGTATCGGATAACTAACAGTATATTTAAGTGTTACTTTCAAACCAAGTATATAACAGCTGGTAATTTATTTCTTCAAACTCTTGAAATACAACGCCATAACTTTCTGGTTCAACAAATTGCAAAGGTTTCTGGCTAAACCAGGAGTTATAAAGTTAAGGAAATTTCTGGAATAAGGTAGTTTTTCTAGAAAATGATAACCTTACGAGAAATTGAACATGAAATTCGCAAGTTTGGCCTCGAGTACTGCGACCTGCCAACCATGCTGGAGAACGTTTCCATCTTGTTGAGGGTCCTCACTGTCAATATAGACAGCAAATATCATAAAGGTAAGCCAGCCAAACATAAACCAGTTTACCATCAAGATTGCAGCGTATTGGAATCGGCGATCAAGCTGCATCTAGTTTGACTAGAAGCCGATCCTAAGGTATTTGGGAAAAGGCTAGGAAGATGATGAAAAGAAGCAATTTCGATTTCGGTAACGTTCAGAGAGGGCCTATGTCTAGTGTGTCTGCCGCCTAAAATAACGATTACCTACATGATTATCAAGCCTCACCTCTATATTTAGATGTATCTTAAAAATTTGATTCTCACACATGTAGAGGAAAAATGAGCAAAATGATGTAACGTCTGACAGGGGAGAACGGAAGGAAAAGGGTTGCCGACTTTAAATAGAATCGAATGAAGGTAGGAAAGGGATGATTTAAGCTCTAGAAAAAATAACCTAAGAAGAAAGCGTGAGAATGATGTAAAAGAGAAATAGTCTAAGTATCAGTTTGGCAGAGGAAGTGTGGAAGAAGAAAACGTGTTGCCCTGTCTTAAAGCAAGAGGGCAGGAGCATGAATTGTAGGCAGGCCTGGGAGACCTAGGTGGATCGACGACATGGTTAGAGTCACGGGTAACCGATGGATGCAAGTGGCGAATTGTCGTTCGGCGTAGCTGTGTAAGGAGGAGGCCTATGTTCAGCAGTGGACGTCTTTCTGCTTATGATGATGATGATGAGGAACATGAGTGAAGGAAAATGATTAAGGTCCAAAAATATCCTCTAAATTCTATCCACAGGCATTACCATCTACTCGTATATCCTGACGGCGGTGACGGCGGTATGCTTCTACTACGTGTTCCTGTTCTCCATGTCCTGGTTCGTGTTCTACCGCTGCCGCATCACCGGCGAGCTGGTGGGCGCCATGGTGGTGCTGTCGCTCGGCATCTCCAGCCAGATCGGGCCCTTCAAGCTTTTCTATATGTGCTTTTATATGTGAGATGGTCTTTTTGCTTACTGTTTTTCTTCTCGAATCTCTTCTTTAACAGGAATGATTCTTGCAATTAGTTGAGTCAACCAGCAATAAACATAAGGATACAGTTACACTTAGTCCTAAAATTGTTTATTGAATGCGTCCAAAGACTGCCTAAATTTTCTTTGTAAAACATGGGTGAAACTGGCTCAGTTGAAAAAATACTCTTAATTGCACCGGGGGGCATCATACGCGCTAATACTCAAGGTATACTCATTTAAAAATTAATTACTGTTGGTTTCCAATCTTAATTTAGCTCTAAGATCTAGCGAGCTCTTACAGACGGAACTGGAATTCCTGCACACCGACGGAAAACTGTTTTTTGCTCTACTCCGACAAGATGGTGGTTGGGAAGCAGACAGTTCTGGTGACAAACCCACCATACTATTCCCAATCCACTGCAACTCCTGGGAACCAGAATAAATAGTGGGAACCACCAGAAAACACAAGTGCCGAGACAATGAATCTCGACGAGTGTCGGAGTATGAATTTACCTGTCTTGAATCCCGCGACAAAATCAGGAAATAATAGTAGAAGAGTAGGAAAAATAAGTTTTCTCTTCCAGTTTCGTAGTTTTGGTGATATCTGCCATCACCAGAGGGATCGCTCAGTCGTCGGTCACCGTAGGTGCCGTTGTCAGCTTTAAGAAGTGGATACCAGCCACCCCTATTCTTAAGACTTTCATAAGCTTTTCAAACTACATAATCCACTCAAGACTTGACTGCCCGTTTTGTTTTCAGGGACAAAACCCAAAAAATAGCCGATGGCTTCTTGGAGTGCGACGCCAACACGATTAAAGGCACACGGTTCCATGAAAATTTAATGAAATGCTTGAGGAGTGTGAAAAAGCGTGCCATGTTGTACTGGGTGGTGGTTGCTGGCAATGGAGTCTTGTATGTGATGAAGCCTGTCGCCATGCGGGGAAGGAATCTGCCGGAGAACTATTTCATTATTTATGGTAAAAGTGTTTTATTGTGAGATATAGGAGTAGTTGCAATTTAACAACGATGGTGTATTTTCTGCCAACTTTTTACGACTACATTTTAATGAATTTACGTTATTCTCGTATTTTGAATCCAACCTGTGACAGAAATTCCAAGTCTGGAACATTCTCATATCTAAGCATGTTTTATTTCAGACCCATCTTACGATTACATTTATAAATGTTTTGTTTTAAATTATTATATGTGTTTAATTTATTGTGAGTTTCTTTAAATGTAAAAAAAACATTCTGTTTTTCAATTTACGAAATTACTATACCATTTATAATATTATATCAGACATGGTCAAAAAACTGACGAATCTCATCTTCGCAGGACTAGAACCAATGTTCGAGACCCCCAACTACCAGATTGCATACTTCATGATGATCGCTGGCGTCTTCTTCATCTGCTACGTCCCAGCCACCGTGACCGCCTTCCTCATCGTCATCACAGGCTACGCTGAAGCCCAGATGCGGGCTTTAAGCGAGGAAATGCTGCAACTATGGCCTGATGCCAAGAAGTATGCTGAGGCGAGCACGGAACTGACAGCAGCTGAGGAGTTCAGCATTTACAACGCTGAAGTAAAGATAATTATTAACCAATTTGTTCGAAGGCGTTTGAGAGAGATCATTGGGCGTCACGCGAATGTGATCAATCTGCTCAATCAAGTGGAGATCGTTTTTCGGCAAGCCATTGCGATGGGGTTCCTGTTGTTGATTGGTGGTTTGTTGTCTGAACTGCTGGGGAAGCTGGAGAATACGTTTCTGCAGCTGCCTTTTGCGTTGATGCAGGTAAGAATAATCTCTGAGCCGTTTTCTGCCCGGGTACTCAATACACGTTGATTACGTCTTGCGTCGAAGATATCTTGTTGTCGTTGTCGTCGAAGAAAACACTTGAAAGTATTGTGATCTATTCTCGGCTTATATGCCTTCTTTAAATATGTGTACTTTGACTTTGACTGACTGTCATTTTATAAGATGCCTAAAGATTATGCAGAAAATTGTGCCATATTAATTAATTTACTAACTATAAAAATTCTTAAACATAAACCAAACCACGTTCGCATGATGAAAAGTTTACGGAAAGAACCTCCACAACCAGAAGTTACCACTGCTGATTCTGGATTTCAGGAGTTGTAGTGGTTCGGTTTGATGTGGTGGGTTTGTACCATTGAAAAAAAAATAACACCGTGGATTTTAGTCAGTACGAGTCTGACAGTCCCTCCCGGTCTGCCCTGGGTGGGTGGAAAAATACGACTAGTTATTCAAGTGACTTCGCTGTTACAGGTATCCATGGACTGTTTCGCTGGCCAACGGGTCATGGATGCCAGCATGGAATTCGAGGCGTCAGTCTACGATTGCAAGTGGGAGAACTTCGACAAAGCCAACATGAAGTTGGTGCTGGTGATGCTGCAGAACTCCCAGAAGACCATGACCCTGTCTGCTGGAGGGGTGAGGGCCCTCAACTTCACCTCCCTCATGTCTGTTTTTAGAGGGATCTACTCTGCTTATACTGCTCTTCGGTCTACTATGAAGTAGGGTTTAAAAATACTACGGTAGAAAAAAAAAACAATACACATGGCATCACTTTTGTGTTAGCCAGTATAACTTGAACTCGCTTTGTATGATCTTCTCGTACACTGAACGTTCAGGTTATATTGGCTTAGTTAGCAAATTTGTTGTATATGGTTAGTGCCAGTTAAAATGGCAATAGCGGTCATTGACCCTTACCTAATAAGTCCTCGTATAATGATATAAGATAAGAATTAGCATTTTTTTGTGAAATGATAGTATTTACTTGTGAGTATTAAATATAAAAATAGTATAAAATCTTAGGTATATGTGAAATATTTTAACCATTTTGATATTTTATGAATACTAAAGTACTTATATCCTTACAATATACTTACTAATTTATTCGGTATTTTATAAAAATGCTAATTCTGAGCTTATGTCATTATACGAGGAATTATTAGGTAGGGGTCAATGTCCGCTATTGCCATCTTAACTGGCACCAACCATAGTACCTACTTAGAATTATTATAAAAGTAAACGTAATTATTTTAATAATTCTATGAATATATTATTTAAAAATAAATAAAATCCTTATGTTTTGACATTTTATTTTTATTTACTCCGTTCAGATTAAATAATAAAAAATAACACTCAAAACGTTGGGGCGCATCTTTGTAAGTTACACCCACGATCACACACGACAACGTGGGAAAAATAATAACCATAATTGCGTGAAAAGGGCACTGCCTGGATTTCTCCCAAGTGTATATTTTTATCAATACCTAGGCTGAACAAAAAATAAGTACTCACAAAAATACTACATCTACAAAGTTACAATCAATAAAAGTAATCACGAATAGCCAGCATTTTTGAAGCTTCACAATGCCAGCTAAAGCCTAATAACTTTGAAGCAATAAGACAAACAATGGTACAGATCGCAGCATCGATGCCTAACAAACAGTCGAGGAATTAATCGGAATATCCAACTCGCCCGACCAGGCCAACGCAGCTACAGTATTTACTCCATGCGAGGTTTTGTCGATGTAATAAGTAAAACACAGAAGGTCTAAAAAGGTTAAATTCATGTGAAATAACAACATCATCATCTGCCTAGCCTTTTCCCAACTATATTGGGGTCGGCTTCCAGTGAAACCAGATTTAGATGGATATCAGTATTTTACATGGAGCGACTGCGTGTCGGACCTCCACAACCCAGTAACTGGGCAATACCATATCCCATGGTAGGACTGGTTGTCAGACTTTACAGCTTCTGACTAACAGTAACGACTGTCAAAGATCTACAATGACAGCTACATGACAGCCGGGACCAACGGCTTTACGTGCTTTCCGAGGCACGGAGGAAACTATGACAGATGGTCACCCATCCACAGACCAACCTCGGCAAGCACGGCTTAACCCGGAAGATCGGTAAATAACAACAAGTAAAGGAAAACATGAGAGCAGTGGTTGCCCAGTCGTATCGTCGTATTTATTTCGTCACCACTTCACTGCTCTCAAAACGGTGAAGGAAAACATCGTGAGGAAACCGGCATGTTCAAGAACCAAAAATTTGATGACATGTGGCATCTACCAATCGCACTGGGCCCACGTGGTGGATTATGGTCCACTCCCTCTCACAGAGAGAAGCCTGTGTCTCAGCAGTGGGGACATTATAGGCTGATGATGATGAAAGGAAAACATCGTAAGGTAGCCTGTCCTAGAACCAAAAATTCGAAGCCATGACATCTACTAACCCGCACTGGGCCCGTGTAGTCTGTGCCCGTGTGGCGCAAAACCCAGAAATAATAGAGGCCTGTGCCGGCTGTGTCCCAGCTATGGAAATATTCATCATCAGCGTTTTTTTAAGTATTCAAAAGAGTATTATCACATCTTCTAAATATAAATATGTGTATAACTCAAAGGTGACTGACTGACTGGGTGATCTATCAACGCACAGCCCAAACCACTGGACGGATTGGGCTGAAATTTGGAATGTAGGTAGATGTTATGACGTACGCATCCGCTAAGAAAGGATTTTGATCAATTCTACCCTCAAGGGGATAAAATAGGGGATGAAATTTTGTCAATTTGATAAAAATGATTTGTTAAGTTTCGATATCCACGCGAACGAAGTCGCGGGCACAGCTAGTTTAAAATAAACCCGTAGTCACAGGCTCTAAGCTGCTGACCAAGGCTTTTGAGTGTCTCATAATAACATATAATAAAATATAATAATTTCTGAATCAAGCCCTTGATTTAACTGCCAAGCGATGCAACTCTTCAGATGTTTATTGCCAATTTCCGTTGAAATACCAAAAACCCCTTATTTTCTGGTAAGACACTAACTAAAAGTGGGTATCGTGGCACCGTTTAAGAAAGATTTTTTCTGTATTTTGCCAATCAAGTGTCATACATTTGTTTTGAGAAATAGGCCCTGAGAGACAATTAAGAGAAGTTTTAAGAAAACTTTAATGCAGGAAGTTTATGGCACATAGTTTCCTGAGATATGAGTAGTTTTGTAAAAAACTTATATTCACTAGATTTAGTCGTTCAATTTTATCAAAAAACGTAGTAACCCGTGACCGTCGTTAATTTCTAACATTACTGAATGAGGAAGAAGTGGTATTTTTTTCGAAATATCTTTAAAGTTCGATATCTGCAAAACCTTTCGATTTGGACCCCATGTTGTCGGGTTAAAATTGTTGCAAATAAAGTCTAGTATGGGTGATACTAGACTTTATTTGCAACAATTTTAAGGAATACATCCAATTGAAACCCCCTGTATATTTATGCTGTCATATCCACAGTATAAGTCTTGCCTATTGGTAAAGTAAAAGTGAGTTGATATTCTGAACATAACTTCATTATTTCAGTCGGTATTTAGCTTTGCGCCAGTGTACAGGCCAGAGATTTTATTGATGTAACATGTTGCTGGGAACTATTTGATGTAGAATTCAATATTCAAACTTGTAGCGATGCGATAATGGACGATTAATTAATGTATGTAGAGAGTACTGTACTGTACCCTTAGCACGAATTTTCAGTATTTGAAACGTAGAGTAAACTGGAACTTTGATAATTTTAATTAGACAATTTTCAAGGAAAAAATTAGTGCCTTCTTCGCACCTCAGAGGCGCTGTTCCATTTTTTCATACAAAAAACGATGTAAATACTGTAAAGTAAAAGAGTGAAAATTCGTGCTAAGGGTACTGTTAATTTCAAATACTTCTTATACACTGTTATAGGTGCCCGTCTTAATAAATAAATAAAAAAAAACAATAAATAAGAAATCGCCCTCCACCCCAAACTTTATTACTAGTTATAATAAACTTGTCTTTATTGACGGTTAAGCTGAGAAATAACAATATCACAATGAATACAGTGCATTTCCAAACTATAATACCCACCGTATAATTACTTGCATTCAGAATATTTGTCACCCAAACAGCTCGTAATTATGTTTTGACACCTCTAACTGTGCTGACGACATAATTACTAAGTAGGGGAGGTATTTAATACGAGTAGTATTTCAATGCTACGTCATACAAAATCTTGCTAATTTTATATATGCGAAATTTTGGATGGATGGATGTTTCTTACCTGGGTGTCGAGTCTGCTAATTATTAGTCAGAATGGCGCCACAATGGCGTTTCAATTGTAGTGCTTATTTGAACCATTTTTTACTGCTGAGTAAAAAATGGTTCGAAAATTGAAACGCCATTGTGGCGCCATTCTGACTATTATTTAGCAGACTCGACACCCAGCGAGAACCGCTGAACTTACAATTGCCTACAGTACGCGTAGCATGACAATTCCTATATCAGTTCCATTTTTTCCCAATTATGGCACAACCTGAAGACAACTGAAGAATGGAATTATTTTTTCTAACAACGCCATGCTTGCGATGATAGAAATCTTCCACAAATCCCGTTTCTACGGTATTGTGATACGTGTGCAGGACTATTCCCGAAAATATGTCTGACTGGTTGGCAAATAGTGCACAACTGTAGTTTCAATGGCAAAACTCAAACAAAACAAATACATGGTGAATATGAGTTCTAAATATAATGATCGTGTAATCAACCATATCAGTTCAAGACCTATCATTGGCCATATTTTATCAATATATCAATATTCCATAAATTAGCCATAAATGCCTATGTTTTTTCTAAGTGGTATTTTGAGAAGCCATAGTTTATTATTTTTGTATTTCCAATTTTGCACTTTTAACCAGACAAAAATTAACAATAAATCAACTATTCTTGACTGTGATTGTGGAGTTTCGAAATATTCGTATGGAAGAGCGAAGACATGCACCTTTATTTATTAATCACACGCTGAAGGTGTTATTAATTACCATTTACTTTGAATGAAAACGCTGTCGATTTAATTGTTTTGTCTTGAAGAAGCAGTTATATTGAAAGGAAAGTTTCTTTTGCGAGAACTTGCTAGTTTCGTAGATCCTTATTCAAAAGTTATTTATTCCAGCTGAAACGTTGATATGGTTAGATAATATAACACATTTTTTGTAAATTATTTCATTGATATTAAATATTAATTCTTTGACGCCCTTTGAGTCTTTTTTTTTCTTTTATCTATTTTTTTTACATATTATTAGTAAGTTTTTATTTATAGTTTGTACATAATTTTAGTCTAATAAATTTTTAATTAAAAAAATGTATTAAAAAAAATCTTTTCAGATATTCGCTTTTATTCCATTATTTTATTTGTTACTTATTTATTCTACATAAGTAAAATTGCATAATTTCAGTAAAATTCTAAGTTTCCCGGTTTTCCAAAAATATAGAGTAAGACAAATGAAGACGGAATAATGATCTTGAGTATTAGTCTACTCTATAAGATGACCGAATTTAAAAACCGATAAATTAAGCTAATTTTAATTTTTCGGTTGTTCTAATTCAGTCGAATGACTTTTTTTTCTGGTACATAGTTCAAGATTCTGTGGAGTCATATCCGTAAGTTCGGCCTGGAGTACTGTGACCTGCCGACGATGCTGTGGAACGTCTCCGTCTTCCTGAAGGTCCTCACCCTCAATATATATGGAAAGAATAAGACAGGTAAGAATAGGTAATATTCGTTGCAGGATCCAAGACAGGTAAAATTCATTCTCCTAGACACGTTCAGTTTCATTGTCTCGGCGCTTTTCTGGTGGTTGCCACTGTTTATTCGGGCTTTCAGGAGTTGCAGTGTTTTGGGAATAGTGTGGTGAATTTGTCCTAAATAAAGACAGTTAATAATATAAGGTTGTATCAAACAAAACACGAAGATTATCTGGTGCCTATTTGGTGGTAAGTGGTCACTCAGGATGAGCATGAAACGTGAGCTTTTATGCTTCTTAAAATTAAAATTGTATTTATGATATTCAATTTTATTCTACACAAAGTAGATGGCCCGTTTCAATAACCGATATTAGATATAAGGACTTTAGACCTTTACCTATAGAGCGCGATCCGTTCCAGTGATACGACCTGCCTACCAAACTGTGGGAACGAGATGGCGCTAGAAGACTTGTATAGCTATGTCTCTTTCCCACAGTCGAACTACTCTCAATGACAGACTGAGATTGAGAGTCAGTCGATAAAAGCCTTTAGTGGCCTTACATTCGCGGTAGCAATAATAAAAACACGAAACTAATATTACTGCAAACTCAATCTTATTTACAATCAGCACACGAAGAAGATTCCTTCACCATTAGAAATTCAAAATTAATTATGTTTCTCTCCATTCCCCAGGAATCCCCTTCATCTACTACATCATCATGATCGCAGCCTCCCTCTGCTACTTCTACACGTACCTGTTCAGCATGATCTGGTTTGTGTTCGTGAGGTGCTGGGAGACGGGTGACATGGTGGCAGCTACCGTGGTCCTGTCTCTGGGAGTCTCCAGCGAGATTGGAACCCTCAAGCTGCTGTATGTGTTCATGAACATGTGAGTTTCTTGGGCTGCAAGGTCTATGTGAGGAGTTAGAAGACGGAGGACACGGTTGTCTTTATCTTTGTGGGAAAAAAGATGTGCTTATAAAGCATGATAAGGTTGCGTGTTCGTAAGGAGTTAAGCCGGAAACACATTATTAACACCCGACGCCACCCGATGAAACGTGATGCGTGTTGGGTCAAATCAAATGTATTGTTTTCTATGACCAGAATCACACTATGACACGCGCTCACTGCACATCGGTTATATAATGTGTTTCCGGCTTTAAGAGACTCCAGAGACATCGGCCATTAGAACTGCTGTATGTAAGCAGTCAGGATCACTAACCACTAGACCAACAGGCCAGTCAATAACTGATAATTTTATTAATGGTAGAATTACCCAAATACGAAACATCAAGGGTGCGATGACCACCGCCTAATTTATATTAATTGTATTTAACTGCATCTGGTAAGACTGAGACTATCATGACCATTCTATCATAGCGAGTTTCCTCCGTGCCTCGGAAAGCACGTAAAGCCGTTGGTCCCGGCTGTCATTTGTAGATCTTTGACAGTCGTTACTGTTAGTCAGAAGTTCTAAAGTCTGACAACCAGTTTTACCAAGGGGTATCGTATTACCCAGTTACTGGGTTGTGGAGGTCCGACAGGCAGTCGCTCCATGTAAAATACTGATATCCAGCTGAATCTGGTTGGACTGGAAGCCGACCCCAGTATAGTTGGTAAAAGGCTAGGCAGATGATGATGGTAAGACTGAGACTGAAGCTGAAGTATAATGGGGTTTGGAAGGCTATATAGTTTTTTTGCAGTCATTTAACTGAACTAACCTAGTATTGTCACATTAGGGATTCCTCCATGTTATAGGTGCGATATAAAAATTCAAATTCACGTCCACTTGTTAGACTTGGAACAATTTTTTAGCCATACAAATATTTGTTTCGTGCTGGAATTGAGTAGGAACATATTAGGTCGATTATTATAGGTGATGATAGAAATAGAACCCACGTTACACAGTATAGCATCAACCGCTCTGCCTTGTTCTCAGTGACAAAATCCGCGGCCTCACAGATGCCTTCCTCGAGTTTGATTCCCGCATGATCCCGGGCAGCCGTCGGGCCACCAACCTGCTGAAGTACATGCGGAACGTCAAGCTGCGTGCCATCATCTACTGGGGGGTGCTGATGGGCAACGGCTCCCTGTACGTGTTCACACCGTTGCTTCGCCGTGGTCGACATCTCACTGAGGATTTGTTGATCATCTATGGTAGGTTCTGTTTTTTTTCCAACGTTACGTACCGATGTTTCTATATCTTATTTTTTATTTTGTGTATCGCTTTCTTCTTGAAAAGATTTTTCTTTTCAAAACTAACCCTCTTTTGTCCCGTTCGTTTTTTTCTCTTCATTTTCATTGCGTTTTCTAGCGAAATGTCTTAGATGGCAATAAGAAGTCTATTATGGAAAAATGGTGACATCATACACAGAAATCTTAATTAAAATAAATGAAACACTTCTAACAACCAGGCATTTTTTCTTTATTTTTTCATCTAATGGTAGCCATACACCATACTGCCTATTTGTCAAATTGGCATAATACTGCCAATTTGATCAAATAGAATTGACCGTGTATGGGCGTGGAATGCCAATTTGATGGCATGACATGCCAATTTTGATAGGTCATCAAATCGTTTTGACACAACGTCAAATCGGCAGCAGTGATGCCATCTTAGCAACTTCATAGTTAGTTAGCTAATTTTTTAAAGGTGCTAGAAAAAAAGCTAAAAAGTGTAACTTGTGGCTAAACTTTTTAGCTAGGCACTTTTCTACAGGGACGGTTAGGCCACGTTCACACGGCGATTATTTTCCCGTATACCGTACACGATACGGGAAAATAATCGCCGTGTGAACGTGGCCTTACCAGAAAAATTGAGGCTTTTCGCACATGGATCGCATGTACGCTCGTAAAAAAAGTGTTATTAATTTTATTTTAAACCAAAATACGATTGAAAACTTGAGAGGTGTCAAGGGACCACGAAAGCAAGTTAAAAAAATGTTCATGCGATTTTCGACCTTATTGACATTTATGCAAACACCTGATTTTAATGAAGGAGCAATGTTAACGAATGAGAATGTGAGAAAAACCAACTAAATTTTAAATGTCGATAAGGTCGAAAATCGCTTGCACCACTTTTTTTTAACTTGCTATCGTTAAGCAAGTGTTTTCCGACCTTCAAGCTATTTTTGACCTTATTGACAATGATGCAAACTCCGGATTTTGATGAAGGAGCAATGTTAATGAATGAGAATGTGAGAAAAACAAACTAAATTTTTAATGTCGATAAGGTCGAAAATCACTTACACCACTTTTTTGATCTAATTTTGATAGTATCATGATGAAATGAAAAGGTGCTAGAAATTGTAGCTGTCGTCACCGAATAATAGTCAGATCTAGTTGCTGAGTTGGCATCACTGCTGCAGATTTGAAGTTGTGTCAAATCAATCGTTCGATAGGCAGTATGGTGTATGGTGTATATGGACGAACTGCCGATTTGAAACAATTGCAAGCGTCAAATCTATCGTTCACATAGGCAGGATGGTGTATGGCTACTATAAAGTGTGTAATGACGATTTTTATTACCATCTATTGAAGATTTCGATTTAAAAAAGTTTTAGTAGCAAATATATCTGATTGTCCACAGGAATGGAACCTATGTTGGAGTCCCCACACTACGAACTAGCATGGACCATGATGGGCATCAGCGTTTACACAATCTGCTACATTTCAGCCAACGTCACCTCGTACCTCATAGTCATTATAGGGTACGCCGAGTCCCAAATACTGACCATGAGTGATGAAGTAGCTCACATCTGGACAGACGCGCAAGAACATTACAAAACCGTAGCTAGATTAGGAAACGTCAATTTCCTTGGTGACGAAAAAAGGAGAATCATGAATGAACATGTTAGTAATAATCTTAAAGACATCATCAAACGCCATGCAACGATCAAGAGTCTTCTGAACCAAGTAGAAGACGTATGCAGCGGACCTATAGCTGTAGGATTCACCTTACTAGTTATAGGCTTGGTATCAGAACTGCTTGGAGGACTAGAGAACACCCTCCTGCAATTACCATTCGCATTCATGCAAGTTGGTATCGACTGTTTCATTGGTCAGAGAGTAATGGATGCGGGTGAAGTGTTTGAGCAAGCTGTGTATGATTGTAAATGGGAGAATTTCGACAAGAATAACATGAAAATGGTGCTGGTGATGTTGCAGATATCGCAGAAGGCCACGGCTATATCTGCAGGGGGAATCACTAAGATGAGCTTTAGTTGCTTGATGGCGGCGATGAGGGCTACTTACTCTGCTTATACAGCTCTTCGGTCTTTTATAAAGTAGGGTGATAGAATCAGGATGGTGTAGTGGCAAATAGTAGATGTAATTTGTTAGTGAAATCATTTAGATATGCACCAAAGATATAGGAACAGTAGAAGCAAGTAGTGCAAAATTAGCGCTAGAAGAAATAATAAAGTTTGCCCCTCTTTGAATTTTTTTATATCCTTATTTTTTAGAGACGGAGCATGTTTATTTAAATTACATACGTAAAAAGTAGTACATTTTTAACTTTTAATACTTTTTACATGTAAATAAACGCAACACAATTCAGAACTCACAACCAACTTTCAGCCAAAATATTTTCCTAGCTGAAAATACGAAAGCATTGTTGGAAATGCAGCCGGAAATAACACAGTGGGATAAAAGATCAAAAATTCTCAATAGGACCGAGTTCAAAGGAAGATTGGACAGCCGCTGACAATGGGAGAGGCATATCAATATTTGAGCTTACTCTGATCCCACAGGGACCGAATGACGGAACGACTGAACGAACGGTCTCAATGGACTCATTCAGATTGTAATGAATGGGCTTTTTATGTGTCTCGTATTGTATTTGACTTTCGGCGCTGGACTTGTTTTGTTTCGGGTGAAAAGTAGGGTAAAACACCCAACTATTGACCCCTTAAGCGGTTTTCCTTGCTTCTTTCGCAAAATAAACTAATGTACGAGTTGCAAGTGGAAATGAATGTTTTTGGAAGATAAAATAAACATTGGAGAATGTAACTAAAACATTATTTCCAGTCATACAAAGGTAAAAAGTGTTTTTTTTCTCGAGTTTAGCCAGAACAGGCCATTTGACCAGTTATTAACATGCTTGTACCAAATTTTCATCATGCAGATGACCAATTTTTGACCTCCTGTAGTATAAGAATAAACTCAAATATTTTTTATTATGAATGTGATACGAGGTTTTATTTGACAAAAAAACAAACAAAGCTAGTCTTTATAGCCCTTCTCATTTTCTTTTTTCACACTATTTAGGTCTTCAGTCTTCAAACGCCGTTAATAATATTCTTGCACTTAATTTTGAAATTTTGTAGTTTTTATCACTTTTTGTTGTAGTTTTTATCACTTTTTGTCCAATTTTTCTTCTTTATTAGTAGTTATTAATTTCACTGTTCTGTATTATGCAGCAGATATAAAAATACTCGCCGGCAAAATATAAATTGAAAGAACACGGCTTTAGTTCTACAAAGTGAGTTTCAAAACCTTTGAATTAAAGGTTTTAACTTTTTAAACTTATGTAAAAGACCTCACAAATGAAGAGAACATAGATACAAATAAAAAACTAGCTCACACTTTGCCTAAACATGCAGGTTAGGGTATATTTTGTCATTTTATGCATTAAACCAACCTGTGGCTGAGGCATTGCTCGTGTTATATTCTGCAATTGTCCCACGGGACCATATACCGATATAAAAAGTATCCTGCGTCCAGGTACACCCACTTAACCAGGTTTTAAAATAATCTGCTTGCCAAATTGTGTCAAAATCCATTCAGCCGTTCACTTTTCCTATAATATTAGTAAGTCTAAAACTCTAAAATATTCATTAGGATCCAGAATGTGACAGTAGACCGAAAATTTAAGTACCTCACTCAAATTATGCTAGGTTACTACGTAAGGTATTTTTTATGTTTGTGATTATGCAGATACACACTTTTAGGGGTGCCAACGCCCATGGGCTTAATACAGATGCATTAAAGTTAAGCTACCTCACCATTAAAAATGAACCATACGTACACACCGTGGTGTCAGTAACTGGTATTCTAGTACATTTGGTAAATTACCAGCTATTGACATGTCATGTTAATAAAATGGTTATTCATACATTTGAGTGTACCAGATATTGACCTCATCATTTTTACAAGTTAACGCTCATTAAAACTTGAAAATCATGTGGAAAAGCATTGTGTCTGTCTTAAATAACCAAAAAATACCAAACTCAAAGGAATCTATCGTGTAAAACTGAAATAAAATGACATTGAAAACAACCGTCAGCTTAGCAAATTGTTAAATTTCTTGATGATTTTAGGAAGGTATTTTGTTATCATAGGTTTACGGACGCATTATTGCTTTATTTAAATTTTCTGTGACGCCAATATATTACAAGATAAATTATATTTCATTTTCTGTATTCTTTATGCAGCACTGCAAGAAGATTTATTATTATTTTTGATAAAAACTGTTATGCGGTCAATAGTTGGTGGGAGGTCAGCAGTTGGGTACTTTACCCTACATTCGGTCATCAAAAATCGGCTTGGCAACCGCAATACCCAGCTGATTTATTATTAAGTTTCACATTTTGCATAGGTGTTTTCCGTTAGCATACTAATGTAGGAAGACGAATCTAAGTTGTTACGTTATTCAAAGTTTGCGTCTTTAGTTTTTCACAAGGGAGACTAATAATTTAACTTTTTTTTTTTTTGCTATCTTTTATAATTTAATCGGCAAGATTATGTTATAGTTTAATTGTTACAACATGAAACCTCTAAATTAATTTTGGATAAAAAGGGTTGTTGTAAATTCGCCACAAAATAAAAAAAAAGTAAGCACAAATTAGTCAAAGGTTTTTTCATTTTATTTTTTTGATTTTTGCCTATTCGAAACATTTCTTTTTTCCGCACGGATAGCATAACCGCATAAAATCTATGTCTATAAGAACAGGGGTTTTTCTTTTGACACGACTGCAGCCGAAACCGCTTAACGCAGAAACTTGAATTTTGGACAGCATTTGCAGTCTACCATGTAGATTGGCAATAAGACGGGATTTTGCGAAAATCCTCCTCTAAGGGGGTGAAAAGGGGTGAAAACGTTTGTATGAAAAATCTTATTCCTTGGGTTTATAAACTTGAAACTTACCACGAATGAGAACACAAGTAAATAAATAAGATTAGAACCATTTTTTTTTTTAAACTTCCCTCCGTTGGTAATCTAGGGGTTGTTAAAGTTTGTATGGAAAAATTATAACGCGTGAGCTGATGAATTTGAAAATCAGTATTTATATACTAGATAAGAATTAATCAAACACGTGTTTTTGGATTTTTCGAAAATCGAACCCCAAATTGATGAAAAGGGGTATTCAAGTTTTAAGGGGAGGATATTAAACCACTAAACGTAGAACTCTGAATTTTCGATGGTAGTTGCAATTTATTATGTAGATGAGAATTATGAAAGGATTTTGCGAAAATCTCCCTCTTAGGGGGTGAAAAGGGGTGAAAACCTTTGTATGTAAAATCTTATTTCTTGGGTTTATAAACTTGAAACTTGGTACGTAAATATGAGTATAAGTAAATAAAAAAGATGGATATTATTACTTTTTTTAAAACTACCCTCCATTTTTAGGTTTTCCGAAAATCACTCCCTAAATTGGTGAAAAGGGATGATAAAATTTTAAGGGAAGGATTTTATTGCTTGCTTCGATAAACTCAAAACTTGACATATTAATTATCTCTCAATCGAATAAAGGATACGTATTTAATATTTTTTTTAAATTAACCACTAGCGTATTTTTGTTTGTTTGTATTGAATATTGATTAGAGATTTTCCAAAAGTATCCTATAAGGGTGAGCTGGAATTAAATTTACTGAGTTCGAAATTAGAAACACGCGCAGACGAAGTCGCGGGCAAAGTGCTAGTTTAATTAATAACACAAAACTACCGAAAACGAGGACACAATGTGGAATCTGAACAGAAAGTACTAGGAGAACAGGATTAAAACTTTTTTCGTCGGGAATTATTTTAGTAGCGAACTTACAACAACCCGATAAACATAATCCTGCTAGAGCTGAAGGGAAGTGAAAACTACACATTTTCCTACTCATCCACTGTTCTTTATTTTTGATATTTCCAAGATAGGTAAATTCATTCTCCGGAACACGTCGAGCTTCAATGTCTGTGCGGTTTTCTGGTGGTAGCCACTGTTGATTAAGGATTTCAGTAGTTGCAGTGGTTTGGGAACAAGGTGGTGGGATAGGCCTGAATACGCAGAAAATCTACACCCTTATTAATTGTTAAACTTAAACTGGCCTGTTCGTCTAGTGGTTAGTGACTCTGACTGCTAAGCCGGGGGTCGTGAGTTCGATTATAAGAATTGTTGTTGTACAAAAACACATCAATTATGCGGCGGTTATTATACATTGTCTCGTCCGTCCAGAATTACGATTTGGGCTATCCTATTATGATAGTTAATTGAGATTATGGATTCATGAAATAACTGTGTTTTATGGTATGGTGACACGGTATTTTTAAACTACAACAGCTAGAAAACGGTTTATTAGTTTTCCTTTATTATCTGTGAATATGTTGAATTTTAAAAATAAATTACAAATTCAAAGATACTTTTACAAACATCATTACTGAACAATTCTCTGAAAGATATTTGAAAATTGCTGAACAATTTGAAAATATAGGTCTTGTCTAACGAACCTACCGGCTTCAAAGAGTTCCCGACAAAGACGGCCTAACGGCGAGCCTTTGAACATTCTAATCTCCTTGTCTGATTAGAAACTAGTAAAGCTGAATGGAGGTGCTGAAGTTTCAGATCACTCTGAATTTCCGGAAACAGGGTTTGTAACAAAGATGAACTTTGACAGGAAATTAAGTAAAAAGTATGGTAGTAGATTGGACTATATAAAAAACGGTAGCCGAAGCCGGAAACACTTTATTAACACCCGACGCCGCCCGATGAAACGTGAAGCCGCGTACAGACATCGCGAGGTGTGCGACACGAATGGATCGTCTCGCATGCCTCGGGCTGTGTGGACGTGTGTGCTCACAGTGAGCATTAGCGCCATACGATCGTTGCGAACGCCGCCTCAGTACGAGCCGTGCGCTCTGGACAGGTGTTGTTTGCTTGCTCAGCTTGAGCATGTTTTGTTCGGGACGCACGTATAAATGTACCATCGTATGCCTCAGGTTGTATGCTTGTTGGTTCAAATCAAATGTATTGTTTTCTATGACCAGAACCACACTATGAACAATTGAACACCCGACGCGACGACACTCGCTCACTGCACATCGGGTGTCGACACGTTGCGTCGCATGGCGTGTTAAATAATGTTTCCGGCTTTATATTTTTAAGTCCCCCCTGATTTTTCGGATTTTTAGACCTTGAGATGGTTTTACGAAATTTTTCTTACACACAAAAATTGTCCTCACGATAAGGACCGTAGGCTGTGGAGGTCAGATAGGCAGACGCTCAATTGAAAACGTAATTTACACTAACCAGCAACCACCAGAGAATCGCCGAGACAATGAAGCTCGACGAGTCCCGGAGAATGAATTTACCTGTCTCGGATCCTGCAACGAAATTAATTAGAATTAATTAAAACTCTCCTCTCCTCTCCTCTCCTCTCCTCTCCTCTCCTCTCCTCTCCTCTCCTCTCCTCTCCTCTCCTCTCCTCTCCTCTCCTCTCCTCCTCTCCTCTCCTCTCCTCCTCCTCTCCTCGTCCCTCCTCTCCTCTCCTCTCCTCTCTCTCCTCTCCTCTCCTCTCCTCTCCTCTCCTCTCCTCTCCTCTCTCTCCTCTCCTCCTCCTCTCCTCTCCTCTACTCTCCTCTCCTCTCCTCTCCTCTCCTCTCCTCAGTCTGGGGGTAATCTATAGGGGTGTAATCGGTCGGGGGGTAATCTGCAGGGGGGTAAATTCTCGGTGGGTAATCTGTCTGGGGGTAATCTGTCGGGGGGTAATCTGTCGGGGGTAATCTGAAGGGGGGTAATCTGCCGGGGGGGGTAATCTGTCGGGGGGTAATCTGTCGGGGGGTAATCTGTCGGGGGTAATCTGTCGGGGGTAATCTGTCATGACCTCGAAATGTTTACTGGATTAAGCTTATAGAGAAAATTTAATCAGCTTTTATTTTGTTCATACATATTATGGCGCTAGGACCCATGGTTCCCTTGAGCTGTGCGGGAGGGAGTAGTTTGAAAGTACCACCCTTCAAACTACTCCCAAAGTTGCGTAGTTAAAAATCGTGTTCCAAGACTTTCCCTCTATGCCTTGTTTTGAACATCCGTTGACTGGGCTATTTACAATGTTTGTCTGGCAAGGGGTTGGAACTATCAAAAGTGTCTGGCTAAAGATTAAACACCATCTACATATAACCCAAGTATTATATTTATGAATCAGCTTTTATACTATAACGTAAGTAAACTTATAATTTCGTGAACATTAAGGGTGTCTGGCAAGGGGTTGCCACCATGATAAGTGTCTGGCTGATGAGGAAACTTCATCTACATATTACCCGAGTATTATACATAAAAATCAGTTTTATACTAGGACGTAAGTAAACTTATATTTTACACACCTTTAGTACCGTTTACCTGCCAAAGCCACCATAACCCAAACTCTATAATTGGCCCATCGTCTTACCAGTGTTGGGAGCATCCGCTGACAAAATTTTCAGCCTTTATAAAAAAACGTAGGTCTGGGGTTCACGGGCTCTTGCTCTATGAGTAACTCCACAATTAAAACTTTTGATTACTGCGCAGGTAAGTAAAATTGAGTGAAAATAATTGAAACACAGATAGACGAACTCGCAAAAATAATGTGAAACATTATAATTGAATTAAAGTTAAAAAGTGAACATTCAATGTAGTTAAAAGTTGTTCAATTTAATTAATTAATGATCGTGTAAATGGAGGCGTTTCGTTCCATCTTTTGTTTCACTTGTTAATTGTAGTTTTAATTATTTTGGGAGAGCCTTTGTCGGTAATTTTGTAATTAAAATTAAACTGGAGTATGAAAACTAATGGAAAGAAAAAAGTTGATGTAATTTTCATATCATGAAAAGAGACGTCACATGACAGACATTGTGGTTTTCTGTGAAAAAGACAATTATTATTGAAATGATTTTCTTTCTTTTTGTTAATTTAAAGTTTTTTTTTAAACTTGCATAGATAATGGTACGGACCGCACTTGACTGTTTTTTTTTAAATCTCAGTATAATAGAAAAATAATTGTTTTGTAACCAATTAATTATGATAGCTTAATGAAAATGAAAAAGCTAAAACGGGAACATAAAAACTATCCTATGTGTTAATCCAGGTTATAAACTATCTGTGTACCAAATTTTAGCTAAATCCGTTCAGTGGTTTTTGCGTGAAAGAGTAACAAACATACCTACATGTACATACACATACATACATCCTCATAAACTTTTGCATGTATAATAATTATTAGTAGGATTGAAATAAGCAATCACAGTGAACATTCGTTTAATAGCAGATATTGAGTTCCACTTTTGCAGCGCCGCCCACTGGGGACGACATTCTTTGTATTTTGGACTATGTGTTGTAAAAAACTATGGAGTTGGTTTGAGGGGAACAGTGTATAAGACAGGGATGATGAGAAATCACACACTCTAGGCAAACTTAACACAATACTAACGTAGCGCAAACGCCAACACGACGCCATTTGTTAATGGCCGCTTGTAAATGACGTCCATATTGGCGCTTGCGCTACGATAGTGTTGTGTTAAGTATGCATAAAGAGTGTATTTCCCTATTATAGCTTGCGTCGCCGTCTTATACGCCTTCCCCTAACATTTATCTTGTAGAAAAAGAAGAAACTCGTCTCCTGTGACAGATGAAATCTTTGCAAAAGCTGACGTTTCTTGCCGTTACTTTTGACCAGTTTTTCATTAACTTTAAATCATTGAAACGATGTTCGAAGAAGCGATGACAATATTTCTTATTTTAACACTTTCACTGTCCGCGCAGCAGACACAATACCTAAACAATAGTCGTGGATCACATGTGATTCATCGGACAGGGAAGTGGTTAAGACTACATTTTATAACTGAAATTTTATAATTATAGATACTAATCCTTTTTTATGTGCTGATTGTGTTTGAACACAGGTTTGAATAAATCTAAAGTTGTCTTTTATTGTACTCAATAAATGTTTTATCACCTAACTATAAAATTAAATTCGAAAAGTCGTCTCCACATCTTTCTGATCCTTCACGTAAAGTATTTTTGCTGACACTAATGTATTCACGAAGGTTGCGTGCCCCACCTGACCCCAGGAGATCACACGGCTTTGCTCGCGGAATATACGCTTTTCTGCGGAAAACTCGCTGTTGTGCGAAATCCTGGCCCTACAAATATTTGAATTTTATTACAAGTTTCGCTTTGTCATGCACTCTTTAGTTGTGTTTGTTTGAAATTAGGGAAAGGTAAGCGAAATGATTCGGATTGACCTTCAAGCTTTGTGTTTGTGTATAAGTTTTCTGTTATTGCGAATTCTGGAATATACGCGCTATTTATTATAGTTTTATGTATTTGAGATTTTGTAAAATTGGCAAATAATTTTGTAATACCAGGTTCTGTTGTGATTGTATAAAATCGTAGATCATTGTTTTAGTTAATTTCGAATGTTTGTTGTTGAATACTATTAATAGATACATTATAGGTACAATGCAAAGTCTAGAAATATTTTGCTGAATCTTAATAATTTTTTGTGTGTGTGAACGTCTTAATAGGTATATTATGACGTTCACACCCACAATGCTACCACAGCATCGACACTATAGTTTTGTATTCACTAAGTTGCAACAACGTATCGCAACACTACTTGTACTGACTTGACCATGAGCTCGTCCCAGCTTACAGCTTAGAAATTGACCTTTATAAATTGCTAAGGTTTTCGGAGAATCCTAAAAAACCTAGGAATATAACCTAAGTTCTCATGTTCACTTGCAGTATGACAAAATTAAGTCAATACTAAAGAGAAATACAGGCCATTCAATTCTAGATTTCAGAATATAGAAAACCAGTTCAACTTCAATAGTTGTGAATAGAAACCGGATAGATACAATTAAATAAACCTAGTGTTGCCGCGTGGTGTCTATTGTAACTGCATTCCACACGACTGCCGCTTGACTTGCGATCTATTGTAGCTCGGGAGCTGGAATCGTCGATCGCCCATTTTTATTTTTATTAAGCTAATTTTTCCGAAGTGACGTGCAAGTTTAACAGAGTGATTCATTCAATCATCATCAGAAATCATTTTACCCGTATTTATTCTTTTGCTCCCTCAGTCAAAACTGACGAAAACGACTTTTAAAATTCACATAAGTATTATAATATAATACTTCTAGTAATATGTGCTTCTAGTTCCATAATTAAAATTTTCTAATAATGAAAAAATCTCGAGTTTTGACGCGTTAGACAAACAAACAAACGTGTCCAATTTTTTTTAATACCGTGACAAACTTATAACTTGATGGAACGAGATCCGACAACCAAATCAGATAGAACAAAAAAAGTCCAAAAAACGTAGTTACTGACCACGTTTTTTTGACATAGAAAGTTCTTAAAAAAAAAACGTTGTTTTTCCTGTGTTTTGTCCGTCCTTTTTTCTTTCTCTTAATAAATATAAGCCTGTATTATCAGAAACTTTGTTGTGTTTGTGAGTTTTCCGATTGCATGTGTGTCCTTGACATATTCTCTCTGGCTCATGACAGGCGATTTTTTAAAAATAAGCTTTGCCGGTTTGCTCTACAACAAGAGTTTCTCCTGCGTCCGAGGTACAGTAGGTACTACAGGAGTTTGGAGGTTGGTACCGCCAAAGGCGGGCCTTAACATCCATGCCAAATTGTGTATGATGATGATGATGAACAGGGCTTGAACTGCCTAATAACTATGAAATAGAATAACTTAACTGTAGCCGTATTTTATAAAGATAATTTTAGCATAACAAAAACTTTAAAACAAGACACATTTAGCATAGAATCAAAACTTTTCTCGACTCCCGAACTAGCGTAATTGTATAGTGCAGAACGCCTCACTTTGAGCAATTTGCCAGCGAGCCCACAAACCCCAGCCCCACCCGCCCCCGCCCCAGCCCCCGCGTGGGATTGCATCGTGGCCAGGACTTAATTGAGCGTATAATGGAACATATCTCCTAAAACACATTGGACGTGAACGGACGTCGAGTTTAAACGTTTATAAATGAAACAAATGGACAGCGTCAAGCGTCATTTAAGGATTGTGTTTTGTTTTGGTAATCAAATTAGGAAGGGTTAAACTGCAAGGGGTGACGGCTGTATGCTGGGGTAAGTACTTGCCGAATACTGTTTATTGGGAATACAAGTTGTTTTTTTTAATTCTGCCCTTGAATTTCACTCTTTTTACGAAAGTGGCTTTCCGAAAGCACAGTGCTATTTTTAGAATATTATCCTTTTATTTACTTACTTACCTGTTTTTAGTAGGGATCTTTAACCTTTGTTCACCAGGTTTTTTTACGTGCTAACTACGCGCGTAGAACGCAGTTAAGACGTTCAGCAAACGCACGACTGAAGTTGTTGCATTTGTACGGCTATAAACGCGCTGGTTGAAAACTTTTCGATCGTCCTATCAAACTTGTCTCTGAATTCCATCACTACTTCAAATAGGTATATGTCCCATGCCAAGAAATAAAATAGTAACAATAAAGTAAGAAAATCTTTTAAAATAGACCAATTTGAAATGTAAAGCCTCACAATATTGTATCTAAAATTCCAGCAATTCATTTAATATATATCAAATAAATGGAGCCCCCAAAGCTGGTCGAAATAAAATATGTTTTCTGCTCAAAACCTACAAAGCGATATATTTTGCCGGTTGCCTGAATTTCAGCTACCTATTTGTCGTCGACTTGTTGTAAATAAATACGAGTAAGTTTCAGGCTTTTCTTCGAACTAAGTGCTGTGTTCAAGTTAAAACTAAAATGTTTTAGGGTGTTTTATGATCGATATTTCTAGCTCGGTATATTTAGCGAAGGACCGAGTAAAATGATTTGAAGTACCGACTCGGTACTTCGAATCTGGTATGTGAATTCAAATCATTTTACTCGGTACTACCGAGTAAAATGATTGGAATTCACGTATAATATTTAAAACAAAACTCCATCATGGTTTTTTTCGCTATTTTCATTATTTTACCTCTACGGGCAAAAGATGAAGTCTGTCTATGGAAAAATCATTCCCAAAAAGAAATGCGTTGGCTGTGGGGATACAAAAGAAGCTAAATAGGTACTTGATACATGATACATCTATTGTCGTTAAGGAGAGCTCTCGTAAAACAATAGAGATGAATCTCGACGTAGAAGAGTGTAACAGATGTAATGGGTCTTTGTTCCTGATACCTTCAATGAATAGGTAGGTCGATAATAGGTATTGTACAGTAGGGTAGCCCTTTTTTCTGTTCATATAGGTACCTATTTATGACTAGCTGTGCCCGCGACTTCGTTAGCGTAGATTTTGGAACTCAACATGAACTTTTTTCTAAAATTATAGCCTAAAGTTGTTCCTTATTACATCAGCTACCTGCTAATAGAAGTCCCATCAAAATCAGCCCAGTCATTTCAGAGATTAGATTAGCCATTACTAACAGACCGAAAGACAGAAAAAAATTAAAAATGATATTTTGGTGTATGTACAGTATTAATATTCGTGCCTATGCATTAAGGAAAATATGGTTATTTCAATATTTTCAAACAGACACTCCAATATAGATGTATAGATTTTTCGTTATAATACTTACTATACTATACCATGCAGACTTGCAGAGCTGAAGCAAAAGCCCAGGCCAAAATTGATCGCATAGCATCACCACTATTACGGACTTTCAATTTCTGAAATAAAACAAAGATGGCGATTTTGCAAATTCCATGTTTGAATGGAACTTCAAAAAAAATGGGTAAAATCAAACAACAAAAAAACGTATTTGTCTTTTTTTATTAATATTATTTACAAATCTAATCACATCCTTTTGTTCATCTAAATTATACAATTAATATGATAGAAGTGCTAAATAAAACTATCAATCACATCTGAGCAAAGTTACTTTCACACTATGTCCAAGATTTTATACATAATAATATAAAGAATATTTTAGGCCATAAGACTGGGTTTTCATCTGTATTTTTTTTTTCTTAAAATAAGAAACACAAAACACATTTTTTTTTAACTTATAATATTTTTTTGAATTTTTTTTTCTATTCCAAAATAAAGAAGATACTTTTTTACGTAAAAATAAAAAGAAATCTTTTTGCAAAATTAATGTTTTTTAGTTTTTTTTTTATTATTTTAACCTTCAAAGCGACAAACAATGGAATGGTCATCAATGAGATCATTTTAATGAAAAAATAATTAAAGAAATTACGTACATAGTGTGATTACCAAAGTTTCATAAAATATTTTACTTCAAATTAGGTCATGCTCTTTTCTTTTTATTAAAATACATAGAAGTTTACAAACAACGAAAACTTGTAATAATTTTCAATACTTTTTACAAAATAAATCTTAACTGATATGGCAGAGCCAGTCCGAAAACTTTCTTTACAAGACGAAGGATTTACATTTTATCAAAATGTCCTAATTTTATTGTTTATTACAAAGATTGTTTCAGAATCACATGTCAAAACTACTTTTTATTGCACTACTGAGACACATTTCTTTTTTATTTTATTATTGAGAAAATTCCAACATTTTTTATTTCTCTTCCAATTTTCATGCAATTTTTTTTCTACCTTCTTGAATCCGGGCCTGATTTTTTGCACAAAATTGGAAAATAAAAACAAAAAAATGTTTTTTTTTGTTTCGACTTTTGTTCTCCTCTGTACAAATGTCTACTGAACGTTAGTGTACACGTATATTTACACTAAATACAATTTACAGGCCGAACAGGTAACTAAGCTATGTCTAATTACTTCATAACACGTTCGAAGGCACATCTTTGTTTACAGAATGACCTAATTTTATTCCGTCTTTATTCTGAAGCTAGTGATCTATAGAACTTCTTGAAATATATTCTTTTACGCGTTCAAACAAAATTTATTCAATATTTACAAACAACTTTGTTCATTATTGGGTTTTTAAGAATTTTAAGGTTATATTGCAAGTTTATTTTTATTTTTGCTAAACACGTAAAAGAAACACTTCCTTTATTACGAACCAACGAAAGTGTAAATCTATACTAAGTTGATTTTCTTCCACTCCGTTGGCAAGTATATAAATATTTACATGAAATGACAAGAAGGTATGAGGTCTTCTTTTTTTGGTTAAAATCACAACAAGTACGATACTGAAAATATAATTACTTTTTTTATTTATATTTTATTATTATCTACACTCCGCCAACCACGGTAACTATCTGATGAATCAGAAACACTACAGTTTATTGTACACGACTTTGGAATCACTCGCTCACAAAACACCGAACATTTGAATTTTAACGGTTATTTTACAAATACTGGCCGTTGATGCAGTATTTTTGTGATGTTTGAATTTGGAGTTTTGGAACAGAAGGACCATAGAGCCAAAGTAGAAGAATTTGGTAGTAAATAATGCAATATGAAGTGCAATTTTAGGGACCAATTTTATAAAACAGTTTTATTTTGTTTTCTGCGTGTTTGGGCCCTGAAACACTTGACGCACTATTTTTTTTTTTAAATAAAAGTTTATATATAGCCAGTACCTAGTGCAGCCACAGCCTAAACGTGGAGAGGTCACACATGGCCGAAGCCAAGAATTGGGTCCAGGGGGCAAACAATTTTAGTTTTCCACCTTGGATAAGTTTTCGGGGTTTAACACATGGTCGATGTGTTCGATTTTGAGAAGATCATAACTGTTGTTTTCCTCTTTTTCGTGGTGATTGGTTTCCCCCCTCGATGACCGCACTTGACAATACCTTAATTTCTCGAGAACTGAAAATTGATTTATTTTTTGACCACGTAGGTATTAGTCCTTTTGTCCCTATACCCTAAATGAGAAGTCCATCAGATCCTATGTTCAAAGTTTTGTGTTAGAGGTCCGGTGCAGCCCCGCCCCGCACGCCCCCCGCACTACTCAGTAGCGCGGCGCCACGCGCGGCGAGGACAGCCGCGGGGAGCGGAGCGGCGAGCGGAGCGGGGAGCGATGCGCTACCGAGGGCTATGGCTTCAGTCTCTTGAACCCTGCAAGTAGAACAATGTTTTAAAAGGGAGAAAATAATATTGGACCAGTACGTGAGTGCACAAAAAAAAAAACAATGAGCGGCCCTTACAATAGTTGCATGCTATGTGGTGCAACTGAGAGTAATATTTGAGTTTGACATCGAAATCCACTTTGTCTCTGCGAAAAATGGCGGCTAATGTAAAACGTGATGACTCTTGGAGTGCTGAGAGCTGGGGAATTCACTTCATCAAATCAATTCCCCAGCTTAAAATAAAATCAAAATCTAAGCATTTATTTCAAATAAGCCAGTTACATAGGCACTTTTGAATTGTCAAAGACAAATAAAATATTATTAAACTGTAGAAAATGATGGTGCTACAGTCCCAGTCACAAGACATAAAAACTGTGAAAGTACCGTAGATGCCCATTCTAAGAAGTTGATCTCTATAGAGAAGAACGGGCAAGAATCCATGGACACTCTTTTTAGATCACCAGAATTATTACAGAATCTTTGTGACATCATTCATTCATTCAGTGAAGTCGAAGGAACGTCTTAAAACCAGGCTTTTTCCAGTGAGTGAACGAGATCGCGCTAGACGACTTGTATAGCTCTGTCACTTTCACTCGCCGGAACACCCCCTCTGTTCCGTTTCCGCAACCCTGGAAAGTAAACCTCATGGTGTGGGGCATAAAGGTCTTTTTATCTTACCTGCGCCATCGTGACCGAGCTTCAGTTCCTCATACAGCGTGGGATCCACCTCCCGTTGCGTGGGGATGGTGGTGCCAGGGTTGTTGAGGGTCTCTTGTCTCCAGGCCGCAGAGTTTGACACGCCGTTTGCCATCGGAGCGACTACATTGCCGTTCGAGCCGTTGGCTGTGCCGTTTGGTATTGTGCCCTGTTGAAGAGGAGGTTTGTATAAGTCCAAGGGAATTTGGCAGTTGCAGGCATCCCATTACGTGGACAGACTATAATATATATACAACATTATTTTTTGTTTATGCGAAACCCGATACACCTGTCCAATATTTTTGAGGAAAGAATCTATGTACAAAATTTTGAAACCGTATCATGAAAAATCACAAAGTTATAAGCTTGTAAAATACCTAGTTTTCCGTTCAAAAACACGATCATTTCGCGGTACAACCGCCTAAACCGCGTCTCCTGTGTTATACACTCGTGATAATAGTTTTGCAATAGTTACCGAACCGTATGGTCATTGTATTGTATAATTGAACCGGTAAAAAAAAATTATAATATTTTTGAAAAAAAAAAAAATAACATGGTGTAAAAACTATTGGAATCGAATCAGTTACTGATTCTGAACAAACTATATTCTGGTTTCGCATATACTAAAAATAATGTTGTATTATACGGTATGATGATACGGATGTGAGTGAACCGATCAGTGCAACCGATGGACCTGATCGTGTAGGTGGCTCCCCTTGTTCAGCAATAGATTGTTTTCCGGATGATGATGATGACAACAAATGTAATGTTGTCTAAACAAAGTTGTTATTATCTGCGTAGCTCTTTACTTGTTTGCAGTCTATCCTGAGGCAGCACAATATAGATATAGACGAAAATATTGCTATTCGATCTTTGAAAAGAGATAGAGTTTTAAGTTTAGGCTTCCTAGAACTTCAACTCAGTGACCAAACTCTTATTAGTCTCCTGTGTAAAGACCAAAGAAAAAAGAAATTAAGTAAGGGACTTACGTTAACGGCTGTGTCAGGATTTGGTTCCCTGAGGTAGCTCGGGTTTTCAAATGCTACACCTCCTTGAGCTTTAAGTCTAAGATTCTGGAAGAGAAAGTGTTTCTTTAGTAAAATTAAAAACATGGTCATGGTGCAAATAAATTGAAGAAGTGGGATTATGATAAGCGATTAAGGGGAAATTTCAAGCACCACAATATTCGGAAATGCGTCCTCCAAATTTTTTTAAGAGCTTTTAAACTACGTAACTTCGAATATGTGTTCTTGAAATGCATTTAGGTCTAGGTGGTGGATCATCTCGGTTTTGGGAGCCTCGGATCCGCCTTCAATTCTGGAAACCCTAGAGGCCTTTACATAGCTTTAAACTGATATTGATAATATAAACTCCCGATTTCCTTCACCAATGTTTGAAAAATATCGGGAAATAGAACTACGCGTCAATCTCATTTCAGCTTTTTTTTAGCGTCTGTAGCCCAGGGCGGGAGGGCCTGTCAAACTTACACTGACTAAAATCCACGGTGTCCTTCATTAGCCGGTAGCCTAATAGTCTTCTGATATCCTCCCATGCTTACCTTCCGATATCTATAGTAAAAGCCGGCCGCCAGCAGTATGGCAGCCACCAGTACACAGGCGACGGCGACGCCCACCGCGGATGCAGCGCTGTTCCCGCTGACGGGTGCAGCGGCTGCGCCCGCCTCCTGGCCGGCCGTCGTGAACATTATCGGCGAGCTCAGAGATGAGGTACCTGGGAATGAAAGGCTTTATGAAATATGGTGTAGAGGATATAGTCAGTGCAAAAGCAGTCCAGGGGTACAACGTCTTAAAACCAGGCTTATTTCGGCGAGTGAAAGTGACAGAGCTAAACAAGTCGTCTAGCGCCATCTCGTTCACTCACTGGAACAAGCCTGGTTTTAAGATGTTGTAATATCCCCCTTGGTGGCTTACCATGACGTCTTTAAGCGAGAATAGTTCCAGTTTGGAAAAGAGACAGAGAGATACAAAGAGGAGGTCTGTCTCCCAATAGTGGGAACATTATAGGCCGATGATAAACTTTTAGTTTTGGACACTCACCGACATCGTTAGCTGCCTTCACGACGCACTCGTAGCGCACGTCGTCCTGCAGGCCAGTCAGCACCACGCTGGTCTCGCTGGTGTCCAGCTTCTCCGGCACCTTGGCACCTAACGCCCTCCAGAACACCCGGTAAAGGTATACTGTTTGAGGGTTCTTGAGGGGAGCTTCCCAGCTGTTGAGAGGTTTTAGATTAGAAATGGCAATAAAATCAAAATTAAAAGTCATTCATTCAAATTAGCCTGATTTATCAGCACTATTTTTACCTCAATACTCAATACTCAATACATTTATTGCTTCCACAAGTGTACTTAGGTGGTAGGTTTTACAGAGTTATGAACATTGTGGACCCTGTCGGGCACTGCAATAGTAGGAGAGAGGAAGAGGGCTTTATTTGACTAAATTAGAATAATCCTAAATGAATTTTTTATAATGCAATCTATAATTATCTATTAAAATAAGTAAGTATTTGTCTAATTTAAAATTTATCATTTAAGTATTCATTGAGATTATAATAGCATTTGATTAATAGAAACTGTTTTAATTTATTTATGAATACATTATTCTTTTCTATGTCTTTAATTTTATCGGGTAGTTTATTATATATTTTGATCGACATCACATGGGCACTTGTTGAGTGCATTTTTAGTTTAGAGCTTGGTATGTTTAACCTATTTTTATGGCGCAGTGTAAATTTCGACTGTATGTCCTCTCTTGTCGTGTATAGGTGTGGGTAATTTCGCACGAATTTACATATCTCCAAAATGTATAGGCAGGGGAGGGTCAATATTTTTTGATTCAGGAAGTGGGGTCTGCAGCTGTCAGTGTCGTCTATATTTACTAATATTCTTATTAGTCTTTTCTGGAGTGTGAAAAGTCTCGGTGCCTCCGTGCTGTTTCCCCATAACATCACGCCGTAACTGAGCCACGCATGTGCATAGGCATAATAGGTGACTAGTGCGGTTTTAAGGTTAGTGGTCTTTTTCACTTCACGAAGGGCGTATGCAAATTTAGACAGTTTTGATTTTAACTTTTGGATGTGTGATTTCCAATTAATGTTCGTATCTATGGACAGGCCAAGTAGGGTAAACTCATGAACGACTTCTATTGGTGTGTCATTATAAGTGAAGTTGATGTTTAGTGGGGTTTTTTGACGGGGGTGGAAGGGCATTATTCTAGTTTTGGAGAAGTTTATTTCGAGATTATGGTCTTTCATCCAAGATATTGATTTATTTAGTGTTTCTGTTAGGTCCTCGTTTAATCCAACATTGTCCCCACATGAAGTAAGAAAAGAAATGTCATCAGCAAACATGACGCACGGTCCTGCTATGGTTCTCGGAAGGTCGTTGATATAGATAAGAAAGAAGAGGCATCCAATTACAGTTCCTTGGGGAATAGAGGCGTTAATCGTTTTACTTTCAGACCGAATGTTTTGAATTTCTTTGGTATTTTCATTGTAAAATTCTATTTCAACTTGGTGTTCTCTATTTGTTAGGTAGGATTTAAACCATTCATAAGCCTTCCCGCGGATCCCTATACCTTGTAATTTATTAAGCAAAATGTTATATTGTACTTTGTCGTAAGCTTTTGACATATCTAACAATAGGCCTACAGCGTATTTCTTGTTATTTATTATATTAAGTACTTCCTGTATGTATTTAAAAACTGCCAGTACAGTGGAGCGGTTTTTGCGAAATCCGTTTTGACATTCGTTAAATATTTTATATTTTTCACAAAAGGAGTAAACACGATTATACATTGCCTTCTCAAAAACTTTAGAGGCCGTGGGTAGGAGAGCTATTGGACGGTAATTACTCGGATCCGTTTTCGCGTTTTTTTTGTGGATAGGTTTTATTATAGCTTTTTTTAGGTAGTCTGGGAAAGTGGCATCGTCAAAAGATTGATTTACTAGTAAGAAGAATGGTAACGTAAGTTCGTTTGCACATTGTCGTATTAACAGTGGTGGTAGCTCGTCTATGCCATGACTTTTTTTGCTTTTCAGGTTTTTTAGTATAGAGTTTATTTCACCGGGGTCCACTGGGCTGAGGAACATGGTGTTTTCCGTGGGACAAAGTACGGGGGTGCCTCGCGGCTCATTGCCAGGTGTTTTTTTGCTGTCCCCGATAGACGCAAAGAAGCCTTTACCTTTACCTTGACCGGGGAAGGGTCTCAAATTGCGATAAAACTTCTTAAATACATACCTCAGTAAGACAGAGTGAGGTGTCGGCGCAACATGCGCCTTCAAACTCCTGGGCGGTCCGGGCAGACGCGCGCCAGAGTCTCGGAAGCACGCGAGCGCGCGGCGCGCGTGCTGCAGCGCGCACGAGCGGGACACCGCGCCGCCGCGACACAGCTCCAGGCAGTTGCGGGGGACGCCCCACGACGCGCAGCAGCTGCGGTGGTCTGTGTAGGGGGAGGGGAGTTAGCAGTCGTGTAAGAAAGTCAATCAGAGGGGGAGATGTTGAAGTAGAGCTCAAAAATGAGGCCGAGAGGAAAAGTGAATAAAATAAACTATTATGGTTTTTATCATAGAAAAAGATATTATTAAAGAAACGGTTTAATATCCTGATTAATCACACATATCCCTCTGTATAAGCAGAACCATAAGACCCGGTATCCACCAAAGCGGAGAGGAGAGGAGATGTGTTTGAATAACCAATCAGATGTCAGTAATAAGCGTCTGTCAAGAAGGGGGGAGAAGATGTGGACATCTGATTGGTTATTTAAACACATCTCTTCTCCTCCCCGCTTTGGTGGATACCGGGCCTAACAGTAATGCTAGCCGAACATGATTATATTTTGTCGAGCAAAAGAGTAGCTGAACTATTATTTTTCAAAATTGAGATTGATTGTCTCGGAAAAATTCAGAATGACCCTCGGTACAGCTGTTGTAATTTAGTTCCTAGTACTAAGTTTAGATACAAGAATTTCAAAGTGTAACTTTATAGATGAACATCTATTTTGGAATCCGTTTGATGTTCCATTTCGAAATTTTTCAACGTTCGTTTAATTAATCAAAATCAATAGCTTATTTTACAAACACATTTTATTATCCAAGAAAAAGGAACAGAAATAGAAGAAAATAATGAAAGATAAGCCTCTACGGAGTAATTATTGTAACACACACTAACCAGATCCATCGGCAGCACACTTCATGAGCTTGTCGAAGTCGTTCATGCACTCTGGACGGTCCATGATGTTGTCCATATCCAGGTGGAAACTGCACGCGTCAATACACGAAGAGGACACGTTCATCTGGACAAATTGGAAGACATGATGTTTTTGAACGGCCTTCTACTTCTAGATCAAGTAAAAGGAAGGGAAGTTGAAGAACTGAGAACCGTAGTTCTGTCGCAAAAGATGCAATATGAGAATATCTTTACTGATACTCGTATCGCAATAAAAAATAATCATCAAAATCGATTGATCCAGTCAAAAGTAAAAAAAAAAAAAACAAATTAAGAACCTCCCCAAATGAAAAAAGGAAACTAATCAACAGAATCGTAGGGAAGTTGATGGCATAAGTGCAATGGATGTACTGGAGTAATGTTTTTGAAGAGACCTTTGCATAGCAGTATTATATTAAAGGCAAGCATTCTTGCTGGCAATTGGAACATGGACACGATACATTTTCTTTTAAAAATGGACGGAGTTCTTTTTCCGTTTGAGTATTCTGCAAAATTGTTTTTAATAGAATAGTCTTGTTTATATGCAGCACGTATTTGTCGGCCGACTCACTGATAAGAGCCCAATATCGTCCAGCTAAGACTTAATTTCAAAGAAAATTGAAAAGTCTAGTCGCCATGTTACCACGCAATCTCAATTCTCCACAAAAACTGACCGAAACCAATTTCGATTCCGAACACAACATGTTTTCCATCCTTTCTCAACCAAACAGCCCAAATATCGTAACAAAGAGAAGCTTGTTTATACAAGTTTGCGTATCAAACTTTCAAATAAGCCAAACTTCGTTATTGAAGCCCCAAAGACATCAAATTATCGGGAAGACTTCCGAAATTAATGTTTTCAAAGCCGTCGCGGTTACAGTTACACCGTAGTTTATATTTAGATGGTGTGATACGAGTACTTTAGACTAGGACTTCCAAAGGGGTTTGCAATTTTTAGTACGGACCTTGGCATCATTTTTTTTTTCTTTCGTCAGTGATGAAACTTTGGCCATAATAGGACTACTACCTAAGAAGTCCATAGAAAAAAAAAAGTTTCTTAGCCGTACCCAACCAGAGGTATGGTGGTTTGTATTTTGTACTACCTACTAAAAATAATTCCAGATTAGAACAAAATAAGGACCGTCATACCTCTGGTTAGTTACGGTTTAGAATTTTTTTATTATTTTTTACGAACTTCTTAGGTTGTGGTCTACTAATGACCAAAATTTCATTACTGGCGAAAGAAAAAATAAACATTGATGCCAAGAAGTTGCAAACCCCTTTATGTTAAACTTTCTGAAGAAAACTCAGGACGTGATAGAAAATTCTGGGTTTTTCAAGGAATAGATTTGTGCAATACTGCGAAGTATTTTTTAACGGAGTCATAATACTGGTATATAGAAAGTGGGGATGTTTCAAGTTTACAATGAATGTGATACTCCCAAAGTTTATTTAAATTATAAATCTATTAGCCTAGACCCTTGGTTCTCACGGCGCGGGGCGTTGCTCGCGAGAAGTTCGGAATTATCACTTTGGAGCTTTCATAGCGGGATAAAAAAATCGTATATGACTGTATGGCATCTATCAATTTTTCATCTTAATCCGTTCAGTCGTATTTGAGTGAAAGAGGAACAAATATCCATCCATCCACCTATACATCTATCCTCCAGACTTTCGTATTATACCAGTTTCTAGATACCTTACGTAACAGCAACTAGATAATATCTTGTTAGACAATATTGTATTAAAGATTGGTTTACTTTTCTGATTCTGGGCAAATCTAGTCAGTTCAAAATTTCTCTCGCATTCCGAACACAGAGCTAAAATCCCGCATTTTGTCCGGAGAATTTTCGAAGTGTAGCAACTGTAAACCAGTCGGTTTATTTCGGTAAGACAACTGGAACCTACAATTTAAGGCTGAACTTCTGACCCGCAGTAGTTTTGCTGTATTTGCTTCGGGTATTTCAATTTGAGTTGACTCGCAAGTTATTTTGGGGTGATGTCACTAAGTTTCAGTGGTTGGTTGTTGACTGTGATGTGGAGGTTAAGTTTATTGACCTTTGAGAGTAAGTTGATTTATGTTGTTAAGTTAGCAGATGTTGATGTGTTCATCTTAATCTTCAACCTGATGACCTGCTTTACAATGTTGAGTGGAACACTGTTTTGATAAAAACAGGTCTTAAAACATAAAACAGTCCTTGTTCGTACACTAGAAGCGTTTTTACACACTTCAAGGAAAAAGTACGGTCAGTACAGTCACGAGCAATAACATGTAAAAACATAACAAAATTCAAATGCAATTTACACGTAAAATACTGGTCTCCACATTGAAATAAGATAAGACCTATTTCATTATTTACTTATTGGCTTTCAGAATAGAAGTCTAATGAAAAAATCAGAAGTTTAATCAATGTGGTAGCAGAACATCGCTTTTGAATACTGCTCAGTGTTTACAAACTATTGCTCGTGACTGTACAGTCAAATATGTAGAATTTTTGTTAGGGCCTCTGTTATCTAGTCATATCAGCCTTCTATCCATCGCCTCTTTGGTCTTTTTCTACTCCTGCATCATAATTATCACACTCAACATTCCTAAATTCATACCGAAATTCATTCCCCAAATGAAGGAATCATTTTAAGTTTCAGGGTAATCTTTAACAGTACTACGACCCGGTCAAGTTATGGCCTTCTATGGGGGTTCCGATAGATCGCTGACAGCGTGTGTGTGGAATACGAAGAGCCCTCGACGACCTCGGCATGTTCCATGATCATATGATTGCATACAAAAATTAAATGTCAATACTAAAGTCCACTTACTTGTGTGCAGCACTCGGTGACATTATGATGTGGCATGGACGGTCGCAGTCTGACGGACACCGGCCTCAGAGTCTTCCCGAATGCGTTCTCTGCATGACAGAAGTAGTCCCCTTCGTCTGCCTCCGCTATCTTCTTTATTATTAGACGCATTGTGTATTTGGTTTGTTCCTGGGAAAGAAGACCAATATTTTAGAAACTGTTTTTTAGAAGGAGTATACGAGTTCCTGAGAAGTATTGATGTACTTTATTTTAGTAACTATAGATGAAAAAAAAAAAATTAAACGAGACTTATTTATAGGGCTGACTTTCAACCTGAAAGTAGCTTACGTTACTTGTAAGCAGTAACTCTTGTATAACACTTGATCGCATGATCGAGTGTAAATGTGCCTGGACACAAAATTCATATTTATTTTCTGGACACAATAAGTTAAATATTTCTGGTCTCGGCTTTATCACCGGTTTTTAAAAGATTTTCTCTAGCAGCAAAATATTCACCGAAAAGTAAACATATATTACCAAAATAACTACGCCAATCTTCTTGTATATGCGGCAGAAAAGATTCAATACAAAACAAATAAGTAAACCAGAAAATATCTAGATACTAGCGGCTCCAACCACCGAGAGACATAACAGGGAGAACCGAGCAGGAGCAGTAACTGTGAAAACTTTAGATGCAAGAAGTTTCGGCACCGGATCGTTCCTCCTATCATTTTATGGAGGGAACTACCTCCTTATTGGAAACTTTGTGACACAAACTGTTAACAAGGATCAAAACGGCTTTCGTATGCACCCTTTGTACTATTCCGGGGATCCAGAAAATTGAACAGTGTATAAATAATTGAAATATTGTGATTTGATATTGTTGCGAAATCTTTCTAAAATTTTCTCGAATTTCTACAACTAGAAAATGGTCTGCATTGTTATTTTATGGAACTTTGTAGAAGTACAAGGAAGCTTCCAGAACATACTACTATGTTCTGGAAACTTATGCTATGATCGGTCGGAGTATAATAAATATTGTGCTAATCTGCCTGGTGGGTCAGTGCTGCTGTCCTATTCCAGTGACGCCCTCAGCCGAGGTTCGTAACCCACAGGGGGTACCTTTAGTGTGTGATCGCTTAGTTTTTAATTTAGTTTGTAAGCCGCTGGATGAAGGCGTTCTATTTCAGGGTCACCACTGGTTTGTCCAGTTAAGCAGCCCACAACCTCATCTACATTGGCCTACGAGATGCCATTTAATAATTCATAGTAACTTGTAAGTGCGATTAAGTAGTGAATAGTGTTCAGCACTGAATAAAAGTTTGTGTTAATTAATTTATCCCATGCCCAGTCTGTAACAATCTGAAAGGACATTATCTTGGAAGATGTCGGGGTTGTGTTCAAGTTTGATCAGGGGGATGATTATATCAGTATTTTGCACAAAGAGACTGTTGTTAGAACTCTGTGACCCAACTATTGAAGATGTGGATATCTTGAGTTTGAATCAGTTGTCACAATTGTGAAGCCTGCTTGTGACAACCGTCAGAGATATTAGAACGAGATAAATCCTGGCTTTTGAGTAAATTCATTGAATAGTGGTTGATACTACATCAATTATTATTTATTTTGGATGATTTTTCTTCAAGTAGTGGTATTATAATTATAGGAAACATCAATACCATTGCGTTATTGTCACAAAAGTCATTTTGGACGGCTCTTGGCTATGGCTCCTCCACACTATTGGCGATCACAGACGGCTAAATAGACGAGCAAGAACGTGTAGAGGGCACACTCGACTGTTCTCGGCGAACAAATCTGCCTTACGGCCGGAGCGGCGAGCGGTAAGATCAAATGTATAGAAATGTTTGAAATACACCACGGCGCGCCGCCAGTGGCGAATTCGCGTACTTACAAAGTAATTAATATCCGTCAAACCGCTCACCGCTTAGTACTGAACGGTCCGTATATGTTACCATGCTGATTAAAGACAATCACACTATCCACGATCATCACCGATTGTGCAAAGAAGAAAATGTCTTCTTTAAAGAAGAATTTATTTTAATTAATATTATATCAAAGACGGGTCTTGGATAGAGCTATGCTTGGAGTTTCTTTGCGGGATAAAATCCGGAACATGGATATTCGGCGAAGAACCAGAGTCACCGACATAGCTCATAAAATTTGCATGTTGAAGTGGCAATGGGCAGGCCACATCGCTCGTAGAACTGACAACCGATGGGGAAGAAAAGTTCTCTCATGGCGACCACAGACCGGAAGACGCAGCGTAGGCAGGCCTTCCACTAGGTGGACCGAAGACATCGTGAGGGTTGCGGGCAGTCGATGGATGCAAGTGGCGAATTGTCGCTCGGCGTGGCGGTCTAAGGAGGAGGCCTATGTTCAGTAGTGGACGTCTTCCGGCTGATGATGATGAATATTATATAATTATGTTCTTGTTCAGCTTACCTCAGGATCAGCCAACAGCTGTATCGTATAGTTAGGTCCGTCGATGACAGGAGTTCTTCCGTTGGGGTCCCTCCAGAAAGCAATGGTGGGTTTAGGGAGGGCTTCCACTCTGCACTCCAGGATGACAGCGTCTCCAGCGGCGGCCATTGTGATTCCAGAGGCTTGGATTGTTGGTACATCTGTGAGGAGAAAACGAGACTTGTATTTAGATACTTGTTACTTTGTGCATTTGTGTGTCCTTGGACATTAGATAATTATCTGCCTAGCCTTTTCTAAACTCTGAAAAAAACCTTTTGTCAACTTCGGTTACGCTTTGCGCCGTAATACTTTTGATTGACAAACTTTTGAGCTGGAAATTAATAACATCGGTGAAGGAAAACATTGTGAGGAAATCTGGACTTCAATCTGGACAATCTAAAGTTATTTCAGAGGCCTGGGAATCTCTCAGAGGCTTACACGAAAAAGAAAGATGAGATTGTAACTAAATTGCAAAGAAACTTGGTCATGTTCTTGGTTTTCGAGTAATTTATTAGTTGACATTGCTATAGAGGATAAAACATGCAAAAGGCGGGTTGAACTTCGAAGTTCTGACCTAGTGTTTGGTTTAAAACAAGAAGATTTCAATTCTGAAACCATTTAAATCTTTATACAAACTCTTGCTTACTTTATTTTAAAAACAATAATCTAACTTCTAATGGAGTTTCTTGCCTATTATTTTCCATTCAAACCTACTTTTGCGAATGGATGTAACTGTAGAATCAATCCCATCACATTCCATATAATTTAATTTTAATAATCGACATTCAAAAGTGCCTCTTTGATGGTCTAATTGTAATAAATGATTTGGCTTTGACAAAAAGATGTGTTAGTCATACCCATACGGCTTTATTATAAAACGTGGTTTAACTTAGACCAAGCTTTATATCAAAAATCAATTTTTGAATTTCGAACTTTATTCCAACTGCTATAAAATTCTAAAATGCACATTGACAACTTAGACCGGGATCTAAACTCGGTTTTTGTTTTAATAACTTTACGACGGTAGAAATAAAGTTCGAAATTAAAAAAAATCATTTTTGATTTAAAGCTTGGTCTAAGTTAAACCACGTTTTGTAATAAAGCCGATAGATTTTACGCCTATAGCCTGATTTTAAGATAATACTCACGTGATATATTAATCTTCCTGGAAGCTTGCATGGGTGTGCCGTATCCGTTGTCAGCGTAGCAGGAGATCTGGTCCATGTCTCTCGTGACGTTGTGGATCACGGTCACCATGTGACGGGTTACCTCTTGGCGGACGAGACGACCTGGGAGAAAAGATATACTTAGTTGTTAAAACTCAAAATAGTTACGTTATTTGTTGAAAACTAGAGACCCGCTTCGGATTTGCCAGGTGCAATTTTTTAAAATAAAACATAGCCTATGTTTCTGGCTGATATCTGGTTTACTATACGTTCAAGAATGGTTAAAGTCGGTTGAAGAGTTTTTGATCATGTAAATAATTAAAATAAAATTACAAACAAACGTTTTAGTATCGCTGCAAAGACAGTGTGCAAATATGAAACCAGATGATGATACAAGGCATATGAACTAATTAATTATTTCTGAGAAGTGTGTGAATATCACGCATAATATTATTCCCGGAAGGATAGACTAGATCTAAGCTATCCTATATGATGCGTGATATTTGTCATCCTGATTACTTCCTTTGAAAGCATTAACGCTTTCAAGGACCCCCTTGACACTTGTCAATCATTACCCAATGATTCCCTGAAGCTGTCTGTACAACGTGGAAAAATATTTCAAGCCTGTGAAAAGTGTTCAAACAATCGTTTTGAAAATATGTATTAATAACTCTTCGTGCTTGAATAGTATATTAATTTAACTAACTTTTGAAAGAAAACCAATAATTGTAGAAAGTATTAATAACTAAATTATGAAACCCAACTTATTTCTAAATCCTATTACGAAATAATATCGGTTTTCCAACGTCTTTTCACTCAGAAAGCAAACGAAGAACAATAATCCAGTTTATTAAAACTTGTGACAGAAGCAATTGTTTTAGAAATCAATAAACCAGGGTTTAGATGAAGCCAATCAACACGAAGCGTCGTTGTATTGGAAAACGATTGGCGCCGGTCCCCGAGGCAAGGACTTACAGCAGTGTTGTTGCTGCAGTAGAATAATGACAGAAGTTGCAATGTACTAAAGTTGAAATGTATTGAAGTTGCAATGTACTCTGAGGCCTTAGCACAAGATTTCGTATTTTACCGTAGAACGTAGGTACTTGAAGTATTAAGGCGCCAATTGTAACGAAAGTGCCTCAAGTGTCCCAAACGAACGATGAACTTTATCTATCGAGCTATCATCAAAGTTTTCGTTTACTTTACATTACAAAAACGGGCTAACTCTAGTGCGTGACCAATATTTGTACGTAAAAAAATAATCATAACCTACTCTTAAATACAGAACAATGCCACTTTTTGTTGTAATTTTATAACTCAAAAACGGGCTCACTCATTCAAATCAAATGTTTAGGCTTTGTACGGACTATGTAGTAGATGGTTCATGTGAAGCTCGCACAAAATCGATCGAGCGATTCTTCATTTAACACATTTTTTGTAACAAACGAATTCAAGAAATGGTGGATCCGGGATATTTTTTTTTGTAAATGGGGTTTTAATGTCAAAGTAGCGAAGCACGTACCAGGCCGCTAGTTCGATTATAAAATTGAAAATACTCGTTTCCATTACAATGTTCAATGTTACGTTGTCCTATGTGTTAAGCCAGGTATTAAATTCACTGTGCACCGTCGAAATCACTTCTACTAAGACGCGTGCGGTATTTTTGGGTGAAAAAGTAACAAATAATTTAAGTATCGTATTTACTTAATACATAATTAGATAAGCAAATTTCTTTCAAAGCTAAATACAAAGTGAACAGGAACAAAGAAAAATATTCTGAATTACATGGTCAGTCAAAAATCCGCAGAAGGTATATAGTGTACCTTCTGCCTATCATCTATTTTCATTCCTTAGGTCTTAAAGTAGTCTATTATTGGTCTCGGTGTACCGTCTTTTTTACATTTTATTTTCATAAAATATTCAATTAGGTTTAGTAAGAAATGCAAATTGGTTTATTTTCTTTATCGAAGAAGCTGGAAATTTATGATTTATTTAAATACAAGCCACTCGCTTGGGGTTTGCTTGGGGCAGTTTAGAACAAAAATGAAGTGTGTTTACTACTGCGATCGATTTATTTTATCACCCGCGATTGTGATTCAAGATGTTGTAATAACTCATAAGAAATTCGTTTAAATTGATGAGATAGCACTAGACGACTTATATAGCTCTGTCTCTTTCCTACAGCCAAAAGAAAGTAGCATCTAGGGGTACAACAAAAACTATAGATCAAATGGCGCCCAATTGGGACAACAATCAGTAGTAGCGTTGCGCAAGAAGAGTAGTTGCCAGAGTAAATAAAATTACGCCTATGTGGGTCTAGAGATCTAAGGTTAGATAAAATAGCGTCCAATAGTTACAACTTGTAACTAGCGTTGATGTAATGGCGCCCACTTGGGACAAGTGGTCTACCATAAATAGAATGGCACGTAGTTAGAGCAAGAAATATCCGTTGAAGAAAAAATTGATTGAAGGTAAAATAGCAGTGTTGAACAGACAGAGACAATTATTAGGACATCATGCCGATAAAATGGCGCCCCACGTGGGACAAGTAGTCTATTATAAATAGAATGCCACGCTGTTAGAACAAGAAACAACCGTTGAAAAAATAGATTGAAGGTAAAATAGCGGTGTTAAACATACAGAAACAATTATCAGGACATGCCGATAAAATGGCGCCCAACGTGGGACAAGTAGTCTATTATAAATAGAATGGCACGCTGTTAGAACAAGAAACAACCGTTGAAAAAAGATAGATTGAAGGTATGATAGCGGTGTTATACAGAGACAATTTATTAGGACATGCCGATAAAATGGCACCCAACGTGGGACTTTGTTTTATCTACGACATCCTGTAAGTTGTTTCAAGGAGCTTCTCCATGACGCGATGAGAAGCAATTTGCGCGATTCCAACCACAAGCAAAAATCATCCTAACCACTACGACATAAATGACATAAAACGTGCGGTTATCTACGGGTAGATGAAAAACAAATCACGCTCTCCACGACGACGTCAAATCAATCGAATTGCAATATTATATCGTTGAAACAAGGACGATTTTTATTTTTAGTTAGTAAAAATTGCAAATTGCGTCATGGGGCAGCTCCCTAACGCTATTGTCAAACCTACAGGCGTGGCGAACGCGAACCGTTTTTTTCTAGAAGCCAGTCACATAGACTATCGGAACCCTTTCGCTCATCTATGTGACTGAATTCAAACAATTCCATACATTACAAATAGAAACGCTTCGAATCGCAGCTTCGCCTGTCTGTTTGACAATAGCTTAAGAGTTATGGTATTAAAGATATTTTTAGGAGGCTTACCAGAAATATACAGCGATATGGTTGGTGTGGGTGTTCCCATGGCGATGCACAGGATTGTCATGCTGGAGCCTTCTACCACCAGGTTCACAGGGTTCACTGATGGAGGCTGTTGGGAGAAGAAGAAGGTTAAAACAAGAACACATAAACAATATTTTAAAAGATACATTTTGCTAATTTTTAGGTAGCGAAACACGTGTGTTGCAAAAATGATAAATAATTTTAAGGGAAAATCGTCTATTTCCATCATCAAGTTGTTGCTAGAATGAAACAACCACTTTCGAGTTATTTTTTCACATAAATATTTTTCTGTACATCTAAAAGAAATATGTACTGCGAAATTAAAATACTATAAGCTAGCTAGCTAACTTTGAAATGTAATTTAAGCAAAATGACAACAAAATTTAAATACAAATTCATTTTGAATAATCCAAGATGGCTGCTACTAGCTCTGTATCGAGACTGTTCACCCTCCATTGCATAAAAGAGTATATGAATGCAATTCTACATTTCGTTTTTATTTCCCTTTGAGCTTTTTATTTTCATACATTTTCTTATAACTTCTCAAAAGGGCCAATTTGCATTTAAATCCTCAGCGTCGAGTCGAAGTAAGGCTCGTAATGGCAAAAGATATTGGATTCAATGATTCTGTATATATTATACTTAGGAATGTTTCTAAGTGGTAAATACTGACGTTCTTTTTTATTTTATGCTGAGTTTTTATCCGTCCACGTGTTTTCTATGAATAAATTCATACTCTGATGTTGTCTCTATTGCTTGGAAATAATACTATATTATACGGACGCAGGAGGAATTCCTAGTAGAGTAAGAGGCAATGTTTTGTTTTTAAATCTATTTTTATCAGCGAATTTGCAAAACGTACATTTTTAGACCGAGATTTACAAACGCACAAGATAGTCAGTGTTATAAAATTAAAAATTTAAAAGTTCAAGATTACGGCAAGAAAATGTTTACCTCAATCAAAACACGAGTAAGTAAAGTATCGCTTACATGTAGAACTGACTATTAGCAATCCCTAGGATTTGCAGACACTAGCCTTTTATACAATAGTGATCCTTGTGTTCTTTTTGTCTTACCTCAACATACGCTGGGTAGGCAGGATCAGTCCAGGCCAACAAAGTCTCCGAAGGTTGTGAGTCCCCGGCAGCAGCATGAGCTTTCACCCAGATGACATATTGGGTGTTGGGTGATAGCTTCTCTAGAGTATGTCCAGGAACCGTTGTGGTTATATTGGTGACGTTGGTTTGGCTCAATTGAGCTGGTGATTTGAAGAATAATCTGAAAAATTAACTAAGTATTAGTTTGTATTGTTTTGGTTTTGGTCTTTGGTCAAGAAAACTAAGATTCTCAGTTAGGACAATGATGGGAGTTTTTCGAATAGAAATTCCTCAGTAGCAAACCCACCACACTATTCCCAACCACTGCAACTCCCGAAAGCCAGAATCAACAGTGGCAACCACCAGAAAAGCGCCGAGACAATGAAGCTCGACGTGTCCCGGAGAATGAATTTACCTGTCTTGGATCCTGCAACGAAATTAATCAGAAAATAATAGTGGAGGAGTAGGAAAAATATGTTTCCACTTCCCTCCTTGCAAGCAGGAGACAAAACAAAACAAGGCCAATAGGCATAAAGGGACATTACAACTGGGAGCAGCCCAGTTGGCTAGCACCACGGGTAAAAAAGACCACTAATATCAATGGGTAATTCAGTAGCAGTCATTAAGTTTAAGTTAGTACCCGGGTGATGGCAATAGACTTGTTCCATTAAGATTTTAATTGAACTGACCAAATGTGCCACCCGATGTTGAGTGGAGGTCTCTTCCAAATTTCATGCCTTTTGGCGTTTTTGTAACATGGCTATATCTAGTTTCACCCTGCCATTTTGATATGTCATCCGTTCACCTAGTTTGCGCTTAACTTTTAATTATTTCTTTTATAAAGTACAGACAACGGACGATATAAAAGTGAAAAGTGCTTTTCTAGGAATTTTAACTTATTTCTCAGAGTCAGTGGCGTTGGCATAGAAAAGGCTATAAAAAGGAGTCTGTATTTTATCAGAGAGTTTTTGCTTTACTTTATACAAGACAAAGTTAGTTTTTGATTATGAAAAAGTGAAACTCTAAAACATTTTGCCTTGTAATGTCAGTTTCTTCAAAAACCATTAATTTTCGTAAACTGAGTTCTTATCTTAGTAGTAAAGTTTCACCATTTTGTATTATTGTACGCGTTTTATTTAACGTAAGAATGGCGAAGGTTTCATTGTGCTGCGAACTACAGCAACAATTAAATTAATTCACATTTTTATTAAAAACGTTCGTGGACGTATTCGACGATTTTCGTTAAATTCCGCTGAAAATTACACCTGAACTGAAAGTGTTGCTGGCTATCTCGAAATTCATTCGTAAAATTTGAACAGCATTAATTCGCAAGAATATTTAAAATACAAGAGATTTTCTGTATGTTTTTATGAACAAACGTGCTGAACAGCACAGGGGTGAAATTTATGTCTACGTAGATGATATTATCACATTTTATTTTGAGAAGGTTCCCTGTGGTATAATGAGGCCAAAGCCTGCCATCGTGGGACTCACGAATTAACATGACCCCGGAACGTAAAAGGCTAAAAAAAAGTTGATAAAAAGATGGAAATCGCCTCGCGACGTCTATTGCCGTGGGTGTCTCCCGCGGGATTCAACGAATATGTGTTTTTAAATGTCGACGTTGGTTTCGATTTAAGATTTCAATTTTCCTTATACACCTGTCTTGTACCCTTAGCACAAGTTGTCAGCACCCTTAGTACGAGTTTTCACTCTTTTACTTTACAGTGTCTTTCCAGAATAATTTACAGAATTTCTTGTATTAAAAAATGGAACAGCGCCTCTAGTGTGCGAAGAATGAACTAATTTTTTCCTTGAAAATTGACAATTTGAAATTGTCAAAGTTCCAGTTTACTTTACGTCTTAAATACCTACTGAAAACTCGTGCAAAGGGTACTAAGTGATTGTAACATACTGAAACCATACACCAGCTATAAAAATATACTCACGTATATGTAAGCTTCTCATCTGGTTGCGAGAACTGCGGTGGTTGCCACGTGAGTGTCAACCAAGTTGCCGAGTGAGATGACACGGCCAGCGAGTGTGGCGGTGATGGTATACCTGCTACCTCCTTCTCATCTGTTGAAGATGTACTGTTTTTACCATTTGTGTGTTTTAATATCATATGGTCTGATTAATAGTGTGCGATCTCCGTAGAGTGTGTAACACTGCAGCATTAGAAGAATCGCCTGTGCTTTTCCAGCCGTATCCCAATAGTTCAATTGACTAGTCATCATCATCAGCCTATATTGTTCCCACTGCTGGGACACAGGCCTCCTCTCTGTGAGAGGGAATGGGCCATACTCTACCACGCAAGCCCAGTGCGGCGTTAGTGAGTGTCACATGTCTTCGAATTTTTGGTTCTAAGACATGGCGGTTTCCTCAGAATGTTTTCCTTCACCGTTTTTGAGAGCATTAGTGATGATGAAATAAATTACACAAAGTAATGCGCCTGCCTGGATTCGAACACACAAGCTACAACTCGTAACTCAGGGCCGATACCACTGAGCCGCCACAACTCTCACTGTTGTAGGTCATTGGAGAAGCCTTGGATAGGTCTCGTAAAGGGAAAGGGCTTTTCTACTACGTAAACATTTTTGTAGCACTTTTAGGAACAGCTACCAGTTTAACTAGATACAGCTGAATACTATGGTATTTTAAATGGAGTGGCTACGTATATGGCTTCCATGGCCCAGTTAGTATTTGACAATAAGATACCCAATAGTAAGACCAGTTCGGAAACTTTCGGGCTACTGATTGACACGGATTTCCAATTTCAGCCGGGACTTACTTCCTTTTTCTCTTTTTACACAATTGTCCAAAAAAGGTAGTGTTATCTCATGTCTTAATGTGCTCTCTAAGATAAGGAGGAAACTCGGTGTGAGTTAGATGGCTACCCATCTACAGACTGACCGTAGTAAGCGCCGGCTTAAGCTTGAAAATCGACCCGTGTGGCTTTTATTATTTAGCCACGAGTTCCTCAAGATATGATGAAGGATGACGAACAACGGTATTGTAAGTTTGAATGCATTCTGTATAAATTTTGCCTTTGTAGATTTTATGTCTTTCAAGTTTTAAATAACTTATTTAGCTCAGTAGAATCTAGAATTTTAAATTTTGTAGAAAAATATACTAGCCGAGATGAAACGCTATTAGAATAATGAAGAAATTTAATAGGATTAAAGTAGGTTAGTCTTAGGATTGTTTACTTCATTTAGGTTCTTATGAGCTTTTGAAAAGTCTTTCATTTGCCCGCGGCTTTGCTCGTTCCCCTCCTATAGTTCATAACTATCACCATCATCAGGTTCTATTTTTGCAATCAAATCATATTCACTCCCCGCAGTAAAGGCGTGATTGAGTTACTACGCTACATCCATCCAAGCTTTCATTCTACATCATCATCAGCAGCCTGCAATATTCCCACTGCTGGGACTCAGCCTACTCTCTGCGAGAGGGAGCGGGCCATAATCCAACACGCGGGCTCAATGCGGGTTGGTAGATGTCACATGTCTTTGAATATGGTGGTTCTAGGATATGCCGGTTTCCTCACGATGTTCTTCTTCGTAGTTTTGAGAGCAGTGGTGATGAAGTGAATTACACAAAGTAATGCGATCAGGCTGGGTTCGAACCCATGACCTACAATTCGTAAGTCCGATACCACTGGGCCGCCACTGCTTTTTTTTTCTTTTGTTGCTGCTTTCATACTTACACTATTAAATCAAGTAAGATAGACTCACCAGCGTCAGTGACATTGAAGAGCAGCATGCTAGACGGCAGGGACTCTCCGAAGCTGTTGGACGCGACCACGAACACGTGGTATGTGCTGTTCGGCTCCAAGGACTCGATGTTAGTCATTGTGTCTGTCACGTTCAGTTTCTGTATCAAAGAAAAGAGAGAGTAAGCGTTTTTTTATTCTTTTTGGATAAAAAGAGACAAAGATAAAGGGGTGCGATGCATGCGCGCCTGCGCATGGCGAGTAATAATGGGCGACTCGCTGATAGACCATGGAGCATGCCCGGGTCAAGGCGCGCTGTGTTCCACGCGTGTCTCAAAGAGTTTCAGCACGATGAGGGGGCCCCCCATAGAGGGCCAGAGCCTGCTGTGGTCGCGGGACCAACGAATACCATGACCCCAGAACGTAAAGGGCTATTGAAGGACACCGTGCATTTTAGTCAGTACACGTCTGATAGTCCCTTCCGCCCTGCCTGTGTGGGAGGACTCATTTGATAATTTTACCACACTAAAAAAAGGTATACTTGTCATAAGGAATGTGGCATAATCTAAAATTCGAAGACGTGAAATATCTACCAACCCGTACTGGGCCCTCGAAGTGGATAACTCAGATCTCATAGAGAGGAGGTCTGTATTCCAGCAGTGGGAACATTATAATCTAATATCTTTAAACGAGCAATTCTTGTATATTTATTTATATATAATCAGGATTTCGGAAACGGCTCAAAGGATTTTCATGAAAGTTACAGGTTAGGGGTTTTTCGGCTCAAGGAAGATCCCAGGTTCGAGAAAAGCTCGGTTCTCAAGATATAGACATTTTTGATGGGATATGGCCAGTAAAACAATAATTACTTGGTTTAGCAGAGTTTATTTAATTAAATATAGGCAGTGGTTGTGAGCCGTCGCGAGTACAGAGCCAGAGAGAGAGAGATATATATGTGTGCGAAAGAGAAAGCAGTCATTTAAAAACATAGACACAGGCAAGGATCTAACGCTATACAGCCAACAATTTTAATAAAAACCGAGCGAAGCTCGGTCAACCAGATATTATAATGTAATGCAGCGCATGCAGCGGATTGATGAGCAGTGAGGCCCTCTTTGAGCAGGCTCATCATTATTTTGAATTACATCACTATTCATCGATGATAGAAATTTAGATTTAAGAATAAATTGTGCTTCGTTTTTAGGGTTCCGTAGTCAACAAGGAACCCTTATAGTTTCGCCATGTCCGTCCGTCCGTCCGTCCGTCCGTCCGTCCGTCCGTCTGTCCGCAGTTTAGCTCAGAGACGCACAGTACTAGAGAGCTGTAATTTGGTGTAAATATACGGATTTGTTGTGCCAAAAAAGTGGTAAAATAAAATCTCGTAAAATATTTTTTTTTAGGGTACCTCCAGTACTTACACGTAAACTGAGGATTTTTTTTTTCTCGCGTACCCCTTAGTGTGGGGTATCATTAAATAGGCCTTTAAAAAATAATGATAGTTTCCATTAACAATTTTTTGATAAAAAAATTCGTTTGTGAAATATTAAGCTTTAAAGTGCTAAATTTTGCTCGATTCGAGTGTCCCCCCCCTCTACCAGCTAAACGGTTATGTTTGGGGGTGTGAAAAAATTCACAATAGTAGTACATATAACGAAGTTTAAAAGAAAATTATCATGACTAAGTAGGCTTTACAACTTTACGAGTAATAGTCGACCAACTTATAAAATGTAGTTGATATCATATTTTCTTAAACAAAATGTATCGGAGACAACTGCAAATGTAAGTTTGTCAACTTTATTTTTACAGCTTTTATAGGTATGTTTTTTGGGGATAGGTAGGTTTTTATCGTCAACTATTTTTAACTAAATTAAAAAAAAGGAGGAGGTTCTAAATTCGTTGTAATCTTTTTTCTTATGTATTTTCCCCGATTTCTCAAAGACTCCTGGAACGATTTTGAAAATTCTTCTTTTTTAAATTAAATTCAGCGAATCAGTTTAGTTAGTTCGCATAAGTATTTTGATCTGCAACTACGGAACCCTACACTGTGCGTGGCCCGACACGCACTTGGCCGGTTTTTTAGTATAGCAAGTGACAATTTTACTCCACGTCAATTTTATCTCTCTTTACTGAAACGAACTACTACGGAATAGAATTTCTTTAAAATGCACAATGAACGAAGAGTAAGTACTAGATTTCATTCTATTCTACCTCTACCTAGGTTCTTAGGTATTGCACGGCGACCCAGTTAGAACCTAAGAAATCTATTGTTAGAAACCTAAAGGTGTATTTCAAATGCGCGCCACGTTGGAATTCAAATAGGAAATGCTCAGTGGGACAGAAGAATTTAATGGGAAACCGTTAGTCGTTCTAACATTGTACGGAAAGGAAAAACGTTGTTAAAAGGTTTGATAAATTATCGTTTTGTAACCATATTTGGCAGTTGGAGGAGCAGTTTTGTCAAAAAAAAATGGTAAAATAAAAATAATTTGTCCCATTTCTTTTTTAACCTTCAAGCGGGCGCGCGGTCTTTTGTAACGGGAGCGGGCGCGCGTAACCGAAAAGACCTATGCGATGTACAAGAGAAATAAACTACAAATTGTCCAATAATTATTTATTTTTATGTACGTAGATGTATTGTGCTTATGATCAAAATATAATTTGCCAAAAAGAGTCATTAAATTATGAAAAATAAATTATTTTAAATCACTCAATCATTTTTTGGACCTAAACAAAAATTAGGAACACAAAACCCTTTTACAGGTTTATAAACTTGTCTGAGGAATCAGACTAGCTTATAAACATAGTCAAGCGATAAAATTACAAATTAGGAATAAAAAATAATTTGATTTGGTTTACTTTTCATCAGAATCAGTTATTGTTACATTTTTGCCACTTCTTTACTTTATCACTCCCTGTAAAACAGCTATTTCTTTCTGAAAGTGGCTCATTATTGTCATTTGAATCCAAGCAGATTGATTCCTCACCAGACCGAGTTCCTTGAAACAGTGTGGTCGGAAGTTTCAGAGCCTTGGTCGCAGAGGTCTAATTCGCTCTCTTCTTCATCTTATAGTAGTCTCTCGAATACTGCACTTTGTGATAACCTTCCACGACTCATTTTTATAAAAAAAACAACAAAATTCCAAGCATAATTCGATAAGATTGAGAAGAACCACTACGACCGCGTAACGAGCGCATGACGACAGGCGCGTGTAGTCTTTTCGACGACTGCGCCGGGGATAAAACAATTGCGATCTGTGGAGTGGAGAGATCACCCTGAGTGACGGTATATTCTTTATTTTACTCCCAATGACATAGCGACAGGCTACTAGAAATGAGAAATACATGTGATGAGTAATAATGACAATATGAACGAAAATGTATTAAGCGCGGTCGATTCGACTACGCGCGCCCGCTTGAAGGTTAAGTTCAGTTCTCCTTTTTTTTTAATTTTCTCTGGACGGCACTGCACGCAAAAAGAATGAGAATTGAATTTAAAAAGAAATATGACAAATAATTTGTCCTATGGCTTATCACGAATTTTCACTCTTTCACTTTACAGTATTTACAGCGTTTCTTGTATGAAAAAATGGAACAGCACCTCTGGTGTGTGAAGCAGGAACTAATTTTTCCTTAAAAATTGTCAATTTGAAATTGTCAAGGTTCCAGTTTACGTCTCAAATACTGAAAATTCGTGCTAAGGGTATTGATTTGTGTGACTTTGTCTGTCACAGACTTTTTGTTATTTTTCATTTTCGGTATAAGAGGGCGCGGCATTATTATTTTTGCAAAATTATGTCATAAATACTGGCCATAAATAATTGTTTGCAATATTACAACTAATTTAACAACAATTACTGAGATTTATTCCAACCGAGCCTTACCATTTTTACCCGACAGAACGTACTAAGACTAGTTTAGTAATTCCTCAAATTGTATTGGGACTTAGGGAGTTGCTAGCCAGACGAGACAGCAATACATCTGTGAGATTGCCACCAACAATGAGAACAGGGACCAATGAAATGGTTTGGTACTTCATTTCCATAAATTTTAAACTTAAAAAAAACAATTTTCTTACGAATAAAATGTTCAAATTCAAGTGTTAATTAATAATAATATAATAATAATAATATAATATTCCACAACTATCACACAATGCCATCTATTTCCAAGCTAAGCAGAGCTTGTGTTATGGGTACTAGACAACTGATAAACTTACTTATACATATATTTTTAAATGAATACATACGAGCGCAAAACTCAACTACATCAAAGGCGGACTGAAAATATCAGTTTTAGTAGTAACTCGTATTATAGATAAATTACACCCAGACACAGAACAAATGATCGTGCTCATCACACAAACATTTGTCCTGGGTGGGAATCGAACCCACGATCTCCGGCGTAGCAGTCAGGGTCACTAACCACTAGACCAACAGGCCAGTCAAAAAATTACATGGTAGCGATAAATATTGGAAGAACAGTTGGCCTACCATGGCGTCTAAAAGCGAGGAAAGTTTCACTGTGAGAAAGAGATGGCGCTAGACGACTTGTATAGCTCTGTTTCTTTCCCACAGGGAACTATTCTCGCTTTAAGACATGGTATAAATGTTCACGTTAGACAGGGTGTAAAGTTATTACAGTAATAATAACTGTAATAACTTTTAGCTAGGTACTACTTAGTTCATTTGTTCATTCAGACTATCAAACAAGACATTCGAAAAAAAAAACTTGATATCCTGCCAGCCGAAATAAATAGTGCGAAACAAGAGATGGACGAATACTAAACGGGCATTTATTCTTTTGTTTTTTTGGGGAACTTTGATTTTTTTGTCGTCTTCCAAACATGGAACCGTTGTGTCGCCTTCTTACTAATCGATGATTAACGATGTTTGTCAATACTGAAGTGATATTTTGGTTTGTGCCATGGCTTGGCATTAAATATTCCTCATCACTTACATTTTGAGGAGATGACTACTTATATGGCAAACAGAAAAAAAAATGATATTTTTTCTTTGGTGTTGAAATAACAAGTCATCCCGTCCTTCTGTGTGTAAGGCGCAGACCATACAGAAGAGACGTAAGACGAGGACGCGTCGCAGACACGCCAGATGTACTAGCATTGCGCCCGCGACGCAACTCTTCTCCAGGTTGTGCGTCGCGACGCTTCTATACATTTTGTATCAAAGGGACGCTGTTGGGACAAATGTCTCCACCCCGTTTGCGTCTTACGTCTTTTCTGTGTAGCCAGCGCCTATGAGGCTGTTACGTACTGTCTAAAATTCACCGTGTACCTTTACATTGCAGAGCCACGGTAGTCTACTTAGACCACCTCGAAAATTTATGCTGCAATGACCACAAAACATTGAAATAAACGCAAGAAAATCCGGACTTACATTATAAGTAGTCTGCATAGTATTATAGCTGTAGGGCTGCGAGTTATTGTCGAGCTTCTGCCAGTGCACCACATATGACGTCACGTTGGCACCCTCCTGCGGCGCCGCCCAGTCCAGGAACACCTTGTTGGAGCTCACGACTGCGTGCAGCTCGCGGGGAGGTCCAGGGAGGAGACCCGTACCTGACGGAGGAGGAGGGAGTTATTTTTGGGGTTGATTAAGGTCATGAGAGAGAAGACACAGGACCCGTTTTTTTTTCGCCTGTACTTTCCCATTGCTGATTAAACGCCTCTCCAAATTCTTTCCAAGAACTCTTTTCCTGGGCCACTTCGAACCAACCCTCATGGTAAGCGTCGTTTCGCCACCTTTTTCTAGACGTTTTAACAATGGAAAAATGTGTCTTACAAACAAGTCTTTAAAGACGAGTTTTCAACTGATGTTGATGACTGGGAGGTTTTAAAAGGTACACTATCTTATTTATCTTGTTATTGTTTAGTCAGCACAGTTCTGCAGATTGTTGCATTAAGCTATTAAAACAATGAGGCTTAAAGTAGAATGTTCCTCATTCTCCGTGGAAAAGAAAACAAGAACTTCCAACTTCTTGGTTGTGTATTCTCTCGATAAGATTTGGAGCGTAGTTAGAAGTCATGATGTTAATACCACACACAGGTTTTTAAAATAACGACACCGGAAGTATCAATTAACGTAAGGGACAAAATACGACTTTTCAGGAGAGCCAAAAAACTATTTTTATTTTTTCATTTTGTCCATAACTTTTTACTGTCTGGTCCAATTTCTATGGTGTTCAGAGCAAAGTTTCTTAGAATTTCCCCTTCTTTCTTGTTTTATACGAAAGATTTAAGAATACCCAGTAGTTTCAAAAATAGCATGTCCTTTACATTAAAAAAAAATGTTTAAATGACCGTTACGTTACTGAAATTTTATAGATATTCCGTCGAGCGTAGTGTAAGCAGCAAGAGAAATAGAAAACTATACGAAATTTTATTGTAAAGGACTTTCTCGGTGTTGCAATTTAATGTAACAATAGATTATCTACTTATTTTTTTACTATTTTAGCACTATGGAAATTAGATTAAGGGGTAAATGAGTTCAGTTTCAGGTTTTACTGCTAGCTACAGCAGATTTAAGTCCGATTTGAGTCGGACCACGCCCTTCTGCTCCTAGCTAGCTCGGTTACTAGGCTCAGAGTAGTTCTACATAGTTTTAGATGTTTTTGAAGCAGGATTCACCTGTTCACTTTCTCGGAGAAAATTGCTAGATGTGCGATGTTCTTCGTGATCGCTGAATCAAAGGAATAGTCCAAATTCTTCTCCTTTTCACAGATTACTATCCTTTTGCTATAAAAGACTCATGTTTTTCCCGTCTTAACTCTTCGATTAACATGTCTCTGACAATTCAGATACTATTTAAAACAAAATCCGTTTTTTTTTCTTTGTTGACTATAAAATATTTAACAGAATTAACCACTATCCGAGTACACTTTGTATGCAACTTACTCGTTTGAGCCCACTCGGTCCGAGCACACTTTGACCGTGTCAACGCGGCTTTAATTGGCTTTATAATTTGATTATATTAACAATTTAAGTTTTCTTGGAATTTATTACTACCTACTACTTTTTATCCACCTGGCAAGAAGTGATGATGTGTAGGTGGCGGCTCTGAAGAGGATACTTTCAGAGGATCTTCTTCAGAGCCGATGAATGAATGAATGAATGTAATGGAAACGAAAGGTCGATGAATTAAAGCATAGGAATTGTGCGAAACATGATATTATTATGATAAAGTAGAAGTGACGAGTAGAGAGGACGTAAGGGGAAAAGTAAAATAAAAGGTGCATGGGTTGTGTGAAAGATGAAGCAATAAATATCTGTTTGACGTATTTCATCTGCAGTAATTTCAGCTCATTTCGACTTAGAATGGAGATCGTGCGCTGTGGTGCTCCTTGGGTGAAGGAAGCCTATGTCCAAAAGTGGTCTTTAATATTTAAAAATGATAATGGTGATGAATTTCACCTGCAGATTGATTTGTGTTGTCTATAGTTTATGTATTTTTATGTCTAATTTAGCCGTAATTTTCCAAATCCGTTCATCCTTTTCTGTTGCATTCAAATTTTTTCGAGGTAATTTTTCGGATTTTTTATGTCGTAAGTGTCACAATTCCTAACATTTTATATAAACTTCAGATTTCGTCAAACAATTTTTTAAAGTAAGGGACATATTGTTTACAGTGAGAGACATTTTATTTACAGTAAGGGACATGGTTTTTAAAGTTAGGGGCATTTTATTTAAAGTAAGGGACATTGTAATTTAAATCGACTTATTTTTAACTAAAGTAAGGGTGTAAATTATTTAGTACGGTGACTTACTTCAATTTTTTGAGAAGAAAAAATATTAATGACTGTTACATCACTTTTTTTTTCAGAAATCGCGTTTCGTGGTCAAAATTTTTGTACTGTAAGGGACATTTTTTTAAAGATAGAATTTTTTTAATAATACCAATCGATAGAGCGCGAAATTCTGAATCCAATGATATATATAACTCATTTTCGCCAAAATGTCTCTTACGTTAATTGATACTTCCGGTATCGATAAGCTAATTTCCACTGAAAATATCTAGAGAATGCTATGTCACTGACCTTCCTCGAAGCACTGCACGATGTTCCCGATGTACGGCACGCAGGTGTTGACCCCCCCGCTGTATGCGCCGGCGCACACCCCGCGACACGCGGCCGGCACGCCGCGACGAGCGCAACACTGCTCGTGGTTGCGACCTGCACAACATATGGGCAAGATTTAGATATGGTGGCTAAACATGAACGAGATGGCGCTAGACGACTTGTATAGCTCTGTCTCTTTCCCACAACCTAAACTGGATCGCGTTAAGAGCTCGTAGTAAGGCCTTTGAGGGAGACTGAGCCGACATTCACCGAGAAATACTAGAACGTAGTCAGACTTTCAAGCTTTTGATGACAATTGACTGTCCAAGAATTACGAACGACAGTTGACACTAACTTTCTGGAACACGAAGCGATCTCTATGGAAATGTTAATATCTTACCTCCAGCACCACATCTCAACAGTTTATGGAAGTCCTGAGCACAAAGTGGAGCCAACATCCTGAGGTCCGACATCTTGGCGTCATAGGAGCAGAGCGGCATGCACACTCCTGCTAACTGCACTCGTTCACAGCACGCTGTCACGTTGTATGAGTTCGCTACTTCTTCCTCTTCTTCTATCACCTAATGGAAGAAGACTTCATCATCAGGCCTGCGGCCATACGTCAACGGTAGCAAAACTAGTAAAAAGTAAGTTCTAACCGTTTATAATTCGATTGTAGACAAAGGTTATAAAAGTCGAGACCTATTTTTGATAAGATTTGGGCTGATCTAAATTGAGACTCATTCTTCTTATTTAAAGTTCGCTATTTACGCATTCTTATTTTTAGATTTATAATTAGGTTTTGAATTTACGTGCCGTGGTGACTAGATTAAGATCAAGGTGCTGTGCAAATAGAAATCTTATTTCAATACAAGATTTAACTGAAGCCTTCAATTCGTAGGGCTTGGCTTCTTCAGATACCTAATTAATAAATAATTACAGTATTTATGAAATCATAACAATTTGTTTCTCGTATGTTAGTACTTACTTGACTTTGTGTCCTGAAGATCAGTCTTGGAGACGCGTCTCCCACACCATGTTCATTCACAGCTTCCAAATAAATCTCATAGTCCATGTTGGATTCCAAGTCTTCTAAGATGTATGGAGAATGTACCTGCGAAGAATAGATGATCGTATATACCAAATACTTAGTAAATCCATCTACTTAGAGGTGGTTTCCACGTTTCTCACGTTTTGAAGCCTAGTTAGTTCATCAGAAGTTCACTAAGACAAAGATGATTACTCATCTTCACACATCAAAGAAACATGAAGTTAGTTGCTGGAATCCGCACGAGTCAGGACCTTGTTGAATGCTATGAGGGACGTGTTTGATAGTCATTGTGATAATAGTTGTTATCATCTATTTTGTGACACTCCTTTTTGTCCAACTGTTAGGCCTTTTCCAACTCCTGCCACTTCCACTTATGCCACTTCTTCTCAAAACCGCACTTTCGTCTTCTCCACGTTTTTCCACAACCACAACCTTTTTAGGTGTTTCTGGGCTTAACGCTGCTTTTCCACCAGAGATGCGCTGTGCTACGTTGCTAAGGATGCGTTTGATATCCACCAATCATATTCATTTGTTTACATAACACACACACACATAATGAATATGATTGGTGGATATCAAACGCATCCGTAGCAACGTAGCATAGCGCATCTCCGGTGGAAAAGCAGCCTTATTCTTGCGATATTTAGGTTCAAAGGTTGTAAGAAACCTTACCTTCTCCAGAACCCTGTACTCATCTCCCGTCTGCAGGGTCTTATAATGAAGGTTGTAGTACTGCACAGTGTCTGCCAATGCTGCTGGTGGTGACCAGTGGACCACTGCGTAGTCTGTGTCGATGTTGGTGAGGTAGAGGCGCGAAGGAGCGCCCGGGAGGACCCCGTAACCTCGGAGGAGGCAGTTCGTGTAGGAGGTCATGTAGCGGAGACATCTGGTGGGGAATGACTGGATTAAGATTTTGTAAATGTTACTTATTAATCTCAGCGGAGATTTATTATCGACGTGGGAAATATAATGGAGCACAACTAAGTATCGAAATACAGTTTTTTGTCTCCCTCATCCTCATTCTGATAGTCTATAGGGATGACAATTGGAGACGATCAGAAAGAGATCGAGAGAAGTACAGAAGTGTCCTCGAACTATCAAAATGAGATGCTTCTTAAAAACTCCTAATGGAAGAACATTTACATATTTTCCTCTGAGTCCTCCTGCTCTGAGTAAAGCGGAAGGGAGTCTCTGACATAAAACCACCATCTTATCCATACTTTTGAATAGATTTCAGGACCTCGTATTCAGCAGTAATGCTTGCAACCACTACATCACATGAATGAAAAATTAAAACGAAGAATATGGTTCGGCAAACAAACACTGATACCTTGCAAATTAAATAAAAACAAGCTCTTGATGTCTCTTTGTTAAAGAGCTCTTGATATTTGTGGCTTGTTCAAGTTGAGGGCACTTTCTTTGGCTTCACTTGTTTTGTAAGAGTTGAGGGGAGCCGTAAACAATATGCTTCGTTTGGAATTTGATTTCTCCCAAGTGTTCTTACACGTGATTTGTTTTCTTTTTATGTGTTTTAAAGTATTTTTGGCGTGACGAATCAAAATCAAAATCAAAGCATTTATTTCAAATAAGCCAGTTGCAGGCACTTTTGAATTGTCAAAGACAAATAAAATATTACTAAACACTACAAAATTATGGTGCTACAGTCCCAGTCACAAGACATAAAAACTGTGAAAGCACCGTAGATGCCCCATTCCAAGAAGTAGATCTCTATGGAGAAGAACGGGCAAGAAACTCCATGGACACTCTTTTTAGATCGCTAAAATTATAACAAAATCATTGTTACATCATTCATTCTTAGATGGTACAAGAGATTGTGAAGAGATTTTTTGGCGTGAATGGAAAACTATCAATAATTTTTGAGTTTGCCATTAATTTACTGTTAAAGCTACTGTAGCGATAACTAATGATGCAATAGGCAAGTTTACAGGATTAATAAATTGCGTCGTCAGAAATATTTTTGAAAAATCATAGTTTTTTGTCTTCATTTGTTGTACTAATGCATATTTCCAAAGATAGAAATTCAAAGTTCGAGATTAGGGGCTTGTGACGTCAGAAGCAAGTAAAAACTGCACCTGCTTGTGATGTAGTGGCAATTTTAAAAGTTTTGTATCTTAAATTTAGGTACGTCAGTTTTTTATCATTATGTAGTTAAACTATTGTTGAAAATTTTTTTTGACGGCATTTTTGAGCAAAAATTGAGCAATCGACTGCTGTCTGTCTGTTGAATACGTGTCGCGGGTTCGAATCCTGCATGGAACAAACATTTATTAGCCTACAGATTGTTGTTTTAAGCAACATTAAAAAAAAAGGTTTTGTTTGCCTTTTTTATTACATTTTGCATTACACGATATTTTTCACAGACATTTCTTACTACTCGTATTATTCTCTAAGCATTACTTTGATGGTACGGTTTTCAGGCAGCTGAGATCACAAACAAATCCAAAAACATTCTTAAGAAAAGTAAATACATTAGCGTTTTCAAATAGTGTTCACTATATTAAGTAATACTATACAGTAAAGGGTACTGTAGTACGAGTTTTCACTCTTTTACTTTACAGCGTCTTTCCAGTATTTATAGCGTTTCTTGTATGGATAAAATGGTACAGCGCCTCTGGTGTGCGAAGTAGAGCAAATTTTTTCCTTGAAAATTGACAATTTGAAATTGTCAAAGTTCCAGTTTACGTCTCAAATACTGAAAACTCGCGCTAAGGGTACAGAACCAAATTCAATAAAGTACAACATTAGCTTCAAAGACGATTGTAAATTTTGTGAAACCAAAACTTGAATATATCTCGCAAAGTTACGTTCTACCAGTATACCGGTATACCAGTGAAAGCTTTGACACTGACATTTGTCATTCTTGTGTCCTTAGATAAAAACTAGCAATTTTGTTAAATAATTTAATTCATTTTAAATACTTAAGTAGGACATTGCTAAAGGTCCTGTTTGTACGATTAATATAAAAGAATGGAAAGCATGAACATTTAATTGTTGATTCTCTTTGTTTTTTAGGTAAGTAGATAACCTAAGCATTTTGTTGGTTCTGAACTTCTGATTGTGTTTGTAAAACTAATTGTATTTAAAAAATAAATCTCTTTGTTTTTTAGACGAATCAAATTGTTGTTTATTGCTTGAAGAAGAAACAGAAATCTTATAAATCAACAATTATCGTACATGTCAAAAAGAAAATACACGTAACTGACAAATAAAACAATGGAGAAATTACGATTTGAATTTACAATAAAAGCAAAACCAGACGATAATAAGACGAATGTGTATGCCATAACCTCCATTACGGATATACAAAACCAAACTTTTATTGTGCCTAGAGAGTATCAATCATTGCATTTACACAAAGAAATACTAAAGCATGATATATTTGAAAAAATAAAGAAGTCCCTCCAGAAACGGCACGATAAGAGACAGGTATGGATAACACTAACCAAGGAAATGAAATCAATATATCTTGATGATGACAACTTACAATTTGATGGATTTCTACTTGAAAAACTAGAACAAGGTCATGAATTGCCATCAACTGAAGCTACATTGTTTAGAAAAACAGAAAATAAGACAAGATTAGTAACAGAGTTTTCAATACAAAAGTTTTCAAGAAATACAACAAATGTTCAAAAATGGTTAAATACTTTTGAAAGCGAATGTGCTCGTTTACAAATAGATACTGATTTACAAAAAGTTGAAATTCTAAGATTACTATTGGAAGATACATGTATAGATTGGTACACCTCAATGTTAATCAAACATACCATAGACTCGGATTGGTCTGTCTGGAAGAGAAGTTTAAGTGAAACATTCGCTGATAAAGGCTGGTCACCAATTAGGTACGCTATGAATTTCAAATATATACAGGGATCAATGTTAGAATATGCTTTAAAAAAAGAGAGACTATTACTGGAAATTAACAAAACAATAGATAAACAGACCCTGATTTATTTGATCGCCAACGGTTTACCAAACTATGTAATGGATAGAATAGACAGAGAAAGCCTTAAAGAAGTAAATGACTTATTTAACTACATAAGAGGACTAGAAAGTTTAACAAGAAGGAACGACGCAAAGAGAAATTCAAGTACGGGAAACAAATACAATAAACAAGAAATAAAACAAACTGAAAAAAGGTCATGCAGGATTTGTGAGAACAAAGGAAAACCAAATAGATTTCATCCAGAGAATATTTGCTGGTACAACCAAGAAAAAACAACAACTGATGAGAAACATCTTAATTCTAACTCAATATTAAAAGTTGAACTAAGTGATGAAGATCCAAAAAACTAAATTTACCTCCACTAATTGAGATTGCAGTGATGTTAAATAATACCTTAGAAGCCAAGGGGTTGTATGATCCTGGTTCACGAATAACATTAATAAATTCAAGATTAGTTCAGGTGACGAATATAAAGCCGAATTATTGTTATGACACAATAAAAACAATAAGTGGAGGGGGCAAAACGAAAGGGTTTATTACATTGGATGCGGAGCTATTGCAAAAGAAGATTAAAATAAATGCATTTATCTTCGAAAATGAAAATTTTGAATATGATCTAATACTAGGATTAGATTCAATACACAAATTTGGGTTGACTCATGATGAGAATTTAAATATCCAAATACAAAAAAATAAAAATATTGAAATAAGAGAAGAGACGTTAGAAGATAAACAGAATGAAATTATGGAAGAAAACAAATATACAGTAAACTTTAATGAAGGTATAGATACAATTAAATTTGATATAGACACAGAATACTTAAATACCGACCAAAGACAACAGATAAACATATTACTGGATAGCTACTCGGAAATTTTTGCTAAAAATAAATTTGACACTGGGAAAGTGAAGAGGTATGAAGCCTGTATAGATTTGCAAGTTGAAAAGTATTGTTATAAAAGACCATATAGATGTTCAATTCAAGATAAGATAGAAATAGAAAATCAAATCTCTCAACTTTTAAAACATGAATTAATTGAAGAATCATACAGTCCGTTTGCAGCACCTGTCACTTTAGCTTTTAAAAGGGAGGAAGGAAGAAAAAGTAGATTATGCATTGACTTCAGAGACATAAATAAAATAATTATTCCTCAATCACAACCGTTTCCTCTCATAGACGACTTAATAACAAAGACGATTAATTGTAATTATTTTACAACTCTGGATATAAATTCAGCTTTTTGGTCTATACCTCTAAAGATTACAGACCGACACAAAACTGGCTTTATTACTCAAGAAGGTCATTATCAATGGACCTGTTTACCCTTCGGCCTAAAGACAGCACCAGCTATATTTCAACGGATCTTGGGAAATATTATAAGGAAAAATGGCCTGACAGGATTTGCAGTGAATTTCATGGACGATATATTAATATTCTCGAAGACATTTGATGAACACATAGCACACTTGAAGAGATTACTGGAGGCTATTCGAGAAGAGGGCTTCAGACTTAAATTAACAAAATGTAAGTTTGCATGTGATTCTGTTAAATATTTAGGTCACATATTACAGAGGAATACTATTACACCTTTGAAAGATAATTTGAAATCAATAAAAGATTTCCCTGCTCCTCAAAATAGAAAACAAATTCGACAATTTTTGGGGAAGATTAATTTTTATGGGAAATACATTCCAAATGTCTCTATAGTTCTGGATCCTTTACATAAATTGTTGAGAAAAGATCAAAGATTTAATTGGACAGAACAATGTGAGGATGCATTCCAGAAAATTAAAAACTATCTCTGTTCCAAACCTATACTAGCTATTTATGATCCACAAGCACCTACATTTATTTATACGGATGCCAGTGCTATAGGTATCGGAGCTGTTTTGAAACAAACTCAACAAGATGGCGAAGAAAAACCAGTTGCATACTTTTCTAAAAAAATAAATGAATCGCAAAAGAAGAAAAAAGCTGTATTCTTAGAATGTTTAGCCATAAAAGAGAGCATCAAGTTCTGGCAACATTGGTTAATTGGAAACTATTTTACTGTCTATACGGATCACAAACCTCTAGAGAAGCTAAATATAAGAAACAGACCTGATGATGAACTAGGTGATTATGTCACTTTATCTGTCACAATATAATTGCGAAATAAAATATTACCCAGGAAAAAATAATAAAGAAGCAGACTGTCTGAGCAGAAATCCAGTATTGAACATTGATGAAAATAATGAAGATAAATTAAGAACAGTAAACACTATTGATATTCAGGACATAAAATATGATCAGGCTCAAAATATGCAAAAGATAAAACATGAAAATAATATTGTATTAGAAGATGGAATTTATTATAAGAAAAGAGGAAACAATAGAAAAATTATTCTGAGCGAAGATTATAGTAAAGCAATCATTAAGAAGATCCATGAGAAATATTGTCATACTGGAATAAATCAAACAGAATCTAAAATAAAACCATTTTATACTGCACCACATCTATCAGAAAATATTAAAAATATATGCAAAAACTGCGAGATATGTATTAAAAATAAAACAAGATTAAATAGAAAATATGGATTGATGTCGCAATTAGGTCCAGCTAACAGACCCTTTCAAATAATGTCACTGGATACCATAGGAGGATTTGGGGGTCAACGTTCAACAAAAAGATATTTACACTTACTTGTGGACCACTTCACTAGGTATGCATATATCCTATGTTCTAAGAATCAACATGCTCGAGACTTTATCAAACTTATAGAAAAAATTCCTTCAGAAGAAGCAATAGAAATCTTATTGTCTGATCAATATCCAGCTTTTAATTCAAATGAATTCAAGAATTACCTCAAGAGCCGAAATATTCAATTAATACTAACAGCTGTAGATGCACCTTTCTCTAACGGTTTAAATGAAAGGCTTAACCAGACTATTGTGAATAAAATAAGATGTAAAATGAATGAATCAAAAGGAAAAACAAACTGGTCAAAAATAGCAGAAGAATGTAGAAATAGATACAATGAAACAAATCATTCTGTAACAGGATTTTCTCCTAAATATTTGCTATCTGGGGAGTCTACAGATATGTTACCAGATGAAGTAAAAGAAAAGCAGCTATTAACAAAAAGTTTGGAAGAAGACAGAAAAATAGCATTACAAAGGTCAATAAAATCACATAAATATAATAAAACTTTATTTGACAAGAACAGAGTACAATATGAATTTAAAAAAGGAGATAAAGTATATGTTGATTATGGAAACAAATTGAACAAAAAAAAGATGGATGAGATAAGAATTGGTCCGTTTGAAATTGAAGAAAAAATATCGGATTCGGTTTTTAAAATAAATACCGGTCGCGGGTCAAGATCTATTGGACTATATCATGTTACAAAGCTTATCCCTATGTTTGTTGATTAGGTTTTACAGCTAAATTTTACTCAAGTTGGAGAAAAAATTACATTTCAAGGGGGGGTGATGAAAGCTTTGACACTGACATTTGTCATTCTTGTGTCCTTAGATAAAAACTAGCAATTTTGTTAAATAATTTAATTCATTTTAAATACTTAAGTAGGACATTGCTAAAGGTCCTGTTTGTACGATTAATATAAAAGAATGGAAAGCATGAACATTTAATTGTTGATTCTCTTTGTTTTTTAGGTAAGTAGATAACCTAAGCATTTTGTTGGTTCTGAACTTCTGATTGTGTTTGTAAAACTAATTGTATTTAAAAAATAAATCTCTTTGTTTTTTAGACGAATCAAATTGTTGTTTATTGCTTGAAGAAGAAACAGAAATCTTATACCAGTATTACCGGTAACTTAGATACGGGCAGAATACTTGCAAATAAACTTAAGTCCGATAGTCGTCAAAGTTCTACGGAGAACTACACTAACTCCGCTTAGATATTTAGTTTAAAAATCATATTTTAAAACGTTCTTAAACTTAGCTCATAAAACTTTGGGAGATTATTTTTAAAATCTCGTAGAATATTTTAGAGTTAAAATGTTTTTGGAGTCATAAAGTCTTGAACATTAAAGGAATGATATATTACATTCTTTGGGTATGCATATTCGATATGACTGGACCAGAAAAATGGAAAACCTCGATAAATTTACAAGATATTGAAATGCTCATTAAACAAAACTTCATCATCACTATCATCAGCCGGAAGACGTCCACTGCTGAACATAAGCCTCCCCTTAGACCGCCACGCCGAACGACAATTCGGCACTTGCATCCATCGGCTGCCCGCGACACTCACGATGTCGTCGGCCTACCTAGTGGGAGGCCTGCCTACGCTGCGTCTTCCGGTCCGTGGTCGCCATGAGAGAACTTTTCTTCTCCATCGCTTGTCATACGAGCGATGTGGCCTGCCCATTGCGAACAAAAATTTTTGGGAAAATTCAACTTTTATTTTGTTTTCACATGCTATGTCCCTAGGACGCATAGTTTCCGAGAACAACCAGAAAATGGTACCTTCAAACCCCCTCCTACCCTACAACTCATGGGCTAGGGGAGGGACGTTTAATATGTTATCTCCTAGTTAGTTTAAACAAAGTTACGCAGTAAAAAATTGTGTTCCAGGAATTTCCCTTTATACCTATACTTTTGAGCATTCGTTGACTGGGCTATAAATGTCTATCTGGATTTTGAGGGCAGAATCCGGCCGTGTCTTTGATCTCCACGATTGTACTCGAAATGTTTCGTGATAAAAAGTTAATTAAGACCTCGGTTGATTCGCGTCTCAATGTCTAGCAACTATTCCGTAAGGCCATTGCAAATTGGACCGTCCGAGATAAGTTTGGGTAGCGAATCGATTTATTGGAAACTTTGTTCCAATTTTTAATCCAATTAGTGGTCTCGCTAATTGAGCGTGAAATTCGGTCGTCTGATAAAAGTTTTGAGCTCACATTTCTAAAAATGTGGTTGGAATTGATATTTTTTGGCTGATATATTACGGTTGAGCATATATACGAAACATAGGTAATATACGATTACCTATGTTTGTGGTGTATCAGAGTTTTAGTTACTTTTTGTATGGCATTAGATGAATAATTATAAGATGATATAGGTAAATTATAACGTAACATTAGATATTTGAAATAACGAAATCCTGCATTAGGAATTCCTGCTGTATCAAAGATGCATTAACAAACATTTTTGCTCACTCATACAACCTGGATGGTTGTACCCGGAACAGTTATTTAGAGGCCATACAAATATATTCCGGATTGGAATCGAACTTTCCCAGCAGCTAGTAATATCAAACGGCTCAGCCATTTTGTCACACACAGTTAATAGTTTTTATTTGCTCATGATTCTCGTGACAAAAACAAACTCTTCAGTTTTATAATAATATGTAATTTTTAAAGTGTCCTTTAAGGCCGCTTTCACATTAGGACGTTAGCAGCGCGACAGTAGCGCGGCAGAAGCACATTTCTTCACATTTTATATGAACAGTCGCGCATAAGCAGCGTCTGTCGCGCGACTGTCGCCCAAGTGTGAAAGCAGCGTAATAGCCCTTACGTTATAGGCTCACGGTAATTCGTTAGTCCCGCGACCCTGGCAGGCTTTGACCATCTATAGAGAGGCTCCGTCATAATGCTGACACTTTGATTTGAGGCGCGCGTAGAACACAACGCGCCGTCGACCCGGGTCCTCATGGTCCATGGTCAGACAGCGAGTCGCCCATTACTCGCCGCCCGTAGTTTAGAATACTTAGTAACACCCTTGATGTTAAAAAGCGACCTAAAATAATAATTAAAAAAAAAAACCAACTCACTTGAAATGATTAAAATCAAGCGTTGTAATATTCCCGCTGCACAACGGTAGACAGGATTCTGGCAGACCCTTGGACCGGCAGCAGGGGGTGTGGTCCATCCCGTTGGCGAGGCAGCCGAAGGTCACCCCGGCCCAGGGCGCGCAGATCATCAGGTCTGTGACCTGCAGCTGAGGGTTAAGACCGGTTCCATGGGTGATCGTGCGTTAGTCACTGATGATGTGGAAGTTTTGAAGTTTTATGAGGTGATGGTGATGACGGTTATCGTGTTGATGTGAGTGTGGTTGATGGATAATGATTTTTGTTTGAGCTGGTTGATTTTGTGATGTTTATTTTTGTCTGTTGCATAATGATTTTAATTTGAGCGTTTGATTTGCAGAATATTCTGATCTGTAGGTAAAAGAAGAGGTGTGAACCTACATATTTTTCGGTATTTCTTCCCATATGATACCTCATACTAAAATTCACATCGATACCCGAATAAAAAAAACATAGGTCCATAATGACATAGAGTAACCAAATCATCCCCGTGTATGTTCCGCGATTTTTTTATAGTTTTCGAGTTCAACCGGCGACTCTGTTATATTATAACAAGTTTGATACATGAATGTAGATGTTTGAGATCATCGGTGATGACGGATTTGGTGGTGATGCTTTTGTGACGGGTGATGTTTTAGTGCTGGTTGAAATTAAGATGTTTAAGTTTGATATTGACTTTGGATGAAATTACTGCCATAGGTAAAAGACTTTATTTCTTCATTATCTAGTTACAGCAAGTTAAAAATATGCTGCATTAGTGAATGGTTTCCATATTTACTACACTATAGGTCTTCATTTATTGTGGCATTAGTTTATTTAACGTTATACCTTGTTTATCTATTGACTTCATCACACTAAATTCGCAACTTTATCATAATCATAATTGCATAACAAAGTTTGAATCTAACAAAAGTTCTAAGTAACCATCAAACTAGGAAATCCATGACATTAACATTTAACCATTAAAGTTTAAAACACCTTAAAAATGAAAATGACAAAAGATGATCATATGAACTCATCACCAGAACACAGAGATGATGATGCCCACTTACTGCTATCTCGAAGGTCTTGGTGGGGTCGCACAGCTTGTCGACGCAGCCGTAGTGGTTGACCCCCGCCGCCTCGCAGCAGCCCCGCACGTCCGGCAACTTGGGGGCCGCTGCCACCTCCGTGGACTTCATCTTACCTGGGGTCAGGGTCAGGGACCTACAGAAGAAATTAAACAACATAGGTAATTATTATACGTAAACGTGGCTACACAGTCATTACTGTTAGAAGAAGTCAGAAGCTGGAAATCTGACAACCTGCAGTCTTACCATGGGGTATCGTATTGCCCAGTTACTGGGTTGTGGACTGTGGAGGTCCGATAGGCACTTGCTCCAAGTAAAACACTGATATTCAAACTGCTTTGGTTCGACTGGAAGCCGACCCCAATATATTTGGGTTGTTCTTATTCGTAAACATGGGTAGGTATTTTATTTTCTGCTACAATTCCATCGCACTATTCCCAAACTATTGCAACTGCTGAAAGCCAGAACTAACAGTGGCAACCACCAGAAAAACGCCGAGACAGTGAAGTTCGACGTGTCCCGGAGAATGAATTTTTACTGTCTTGGATCCTGCAAGGAAATTAATAAAAAGGAGTAGGGTAATACAGGGTCCCTCATTGGCATACACTCGTAAATATTACTAATGGTCAGTCTGGGCTTTAAGCCTAATTAAGTTCCAAAATAGTATTTTTTTTTTAAATTCGGGTTTTTGAAGGAAGCGTTGATTATTGTAGTTACAACAATTGCTTGCACATACATATGGGACAAATGCCTCAGAAAAAAAACAATTAGAGCTATAAATCATGTTTCGGAAAACTGTTTTTCACGATTGTCAGAATTCGATAAAATAGTAGATTGTTATACAAGGGTGGAAAGGAATCAATTCCCATACGAGGTATTTAGACGCACGAGCGAAGCGAGGGCGGCTATAGTTCGAGTGGGAATTGATGACTTTCACCCGTGTTAAACACTCTACTTTTCATTTCAAATATAAGGAAAGTAAAAAATAGTAGTTTTTCTAAAATATTTATTGATAGTAATAACACGAGCAGTACCTATTTAATCTTTTTTAATTTAAATTTCAAATATGGAACACACCGCCCGCGTCACCGCCGCGGGCCATCCCACCATAATATGTTTTTTTTTAATTCACATTGGCCGTATACACTCACAAGACCGCAGCATTTTTTTTAATCGATATTTTTCTTAATTATTAAAAAAAAATTATAGCCGACTAACAACCAATTTTAGTTCTATTTTTAAAATTCATTCCCGCCCTAGGGAGGGAAGCAATTACTATGAGTTTTTCCCGCCCAAGGGAGGGAAGCATCGTTTTCGACCCGCTGCTCTGATCAAACAAACACTACTTTCCGAGTATGAGAAATGAAAAAATACAAACAGGCTAAAACCAATAAAATGGTACCACAAAATTCTAGGTTTTAATTGGAAGTGAAGTGTATAATTTACGGTGTGAATGAAAACGCAGTTTTTCCGGAATTCTGAATTCATTGAAAGCACGACATTCGATAATAGTAGGTAGGTATTTCATTCGTGGAACTCGAAAGGTAAATCTGACCAGAGGTTTAAAAAAGAGGGACATAGTATTTATTTTAATTAGTGGGCAAAAAGTCACTTTGATATTAGATTTTAACGGAAATTAATGTACTGTCTAGATATACCATTACACTAGATCACAAAATACCTTTTGCGAAAGGAGAAAATAGAACCCTTTATCCAGGACACAACAAGCTCATAAATATAATTAAATACACGGTCAAAGGAGCATGATCAAAATGTATGTGGAAAAACGATTTTTATTAGACCAAAACAAAAAAAAAAAAACTGCCATAATGTCTAGAATCAATGGTAACAGTTACCACCCCCTAGAGCTAAATAAAAAAGCAAAAAAAAGGGAAGTGTTTCAAAAAGGTCGGGTGTACTCGCAATCGGCGTGCTTATATGACCAGAGGCCTTACCACGAGCTCTTAACGCGATCCAGTTTAGGCTGTGGGAAAGAGACAGAGCTATACAAGTCGTCTAGCACCATCTCTTTCTCACAGCCTAAACTGGATTGCGTAAGCAGCTCGTGGTTAGGCCTCTGATGTATGAATGTGTATGAGGCGAAAGGACTATGTAAGAATCGTAGCAGGTTGCGGCTCTGTGGTTTCTGCCTACACCCATGCGATTATAGGGAGAGTTTTATGTAAAGTATGCAGCGGGCAGCCGATGGATACAAGTGGCGAATTATCGTTCGGCGTGGCGGTCTAAGGGGGAGGCCTATGTTCAGCAGTGGACGACTTCCGGCTGATGATGATGATGATTTAAAATTTGAAATCGACTCACCTGATAGCATAACTTGGCAAACTAGCTCCATGGATATTATACGACGTCACAGTGATTTCATACATGGTGAACGGCAACAGATCATTCAAGACGAAGGAAGTCTTATTTGGAGGAACCCTGTAAGTCATGGGCAGCATCACAGCCATGGAGTCATTATTCTTGATGGAGCTCTCCGAAGGGTCGATGAGATGAGCGTCAAAAGACCGTAACGTGGTCACGTTGACCACGTATTCTGTGACCGAGTCTGTGTTCTCAATTGGGGGGTTCCAGGATACGTTCAGCTGTTTCTCATTGAGAGGCTCCACTTCCACGTCTTCGGGGGGACTTGGGAGGAGTTCTGTGGAGAAGGATTTGGGTTAGAATAGGCTATTTTTTTACAAAAAAAATATTAGTCCGAAATATGAATTATAAAAAAAAAGTTAGACACGTATTTTTCTTTTGTCGTAGGTAAACCAAAATTGGCAATGATACAGTGCTTCTAAAATTCATAAGACGTCACTCGGTAGGTATTATTTTACGGCGTTATGAAGTCACAAGCCCCCACTCCTGAATTTAGAAGCGTACTCATATTTATCATTTTTCACCGATTTAAAAAAAAAACAGAATTTTTTGTGTACTTTTTTTTATTCTAACTGACTTACGAATCAGATTTTCAATGTAATATTGCAGTAAACTATACTAGCTAACTATACTAACTTGGTTTGGACATTTTTGTAATTACAGTCAATTCTGAATACCTTTTGAAGTCTCGTGTCAAATAAAATTACACTGCACGTTGTTGGAGAAACACGAATTCAGAACTCTGTACCCTTAGCACGAATTTTCACTCTTTTACTTTACAGTATTCACAGCGTTTCTTGTATGAAAAAATGGAACAGCGCCTCTGGTGTGCAAAGAAGGCACTAGTTTTTTCCTTTTAAAATGTCAACTTGAAATTGTCAATGTTCCAGTTTACTTTACGTCTCTAATATTGAAAATTCATGCTAAGGGTACAGAACTCTGGACGCAATATACAAATATCGGTACAAACTCACCAATTCCTTCCACAATGCAAGCCAAAGTCTTCTCCATGTACGAAGCACATGAGTAGTGTGTCTTAATGTTGTCCGTGACTGGAGTGAACTCTCCCCGGCAGACGTCCTGGCAGATGTCCGGCACTCGCTCCTGGACACAGCACGGGACGTGGTTGCGACCGTCTGCCATGCACCTGGTGGGAGGAAAGGGGTCATGAAAAGGTGAATAATGGTCTAGAATTCCATGAATAGTTGGTCAGTTGAAAGCCTGCCGGGGTCGCGGGATTTATTTCTTCACCGTGACCCCGGAACATAAAGGGCTATTGAAAGACACCGTGGATTTTAGTCAGTACAAGTCTGACAGTCCCTCTCGCCTTGACCGAGGTGGGAGGACTCATTTGATGATTTTACCGCGCTAAAGAAAAAAACAATTAAATGACATCTTATAAATAAGTACGAAAGCTTAGGAACCACAAATTAAAGACCCAAATTATTTCAAAATTTAAATTGCGACTGGTAAAATAAGTTATTCTTTTTCCGTAAATTGATAGCTAAATCACAATTTATTTAGACCCTTATAAACGGATAGTCCCTGATAAATAGCTACTGAAAACGAAGGCTAGCTAAAGGGTGCTACGAAACATCGATCTATCTTACGAAAAAATGGTGATTGATTACTGTCGTAAAGGTCAAGAGGTTTTGCCATTGTATTCAGGAAACTACAAGGAAACAATATTTTAAGCCTGTCTAGAATATTTTAAGACAACATTAGACTACTTTTTTGGCAGTATATTCAAAACTGTTGAAATATTGTTATCTTTTTTAACAGTTCAGAGCATTTTTCTAAAACGGGCAAATAATACTAGAATAAAAATTTATTTATGTACGAAGTTTCCATTACCATAAATTTCTTATACTAACATAATACCTAATTTTATAGTTCATTAGACAGTTTCTAGATTCTAGACGATGCAAATGTCATTATTTTTAAAACTTCGCGGTTTAAGAGTTACATTTCAAATACATTGATCGATTTGCCTTTACCATAGATCTTAATATTTCTGTAGCCTTTACTGCTCAGCTAAAACCTCTCTAATTATTTTAAATAACTTTGAAGTGTAGGGTATCTCAAAAAGTGTAATTTACATATCATTTTATCCAAACTACATCGAAACTTAGGGCTGCCCCATACATCAGTTTTTTTTCGTTCGGAATTCGAATGATGACAAAACATGCACTGCGCACATTTGTATAATTCTGTTCTGTGTTCGGATAGAAAACGGATCAAGATTCCTGATCAGGAAAACGGATGTATGAGATCGCCCTTAATTCTGGGCCAGTCTTGGTGAAACTATGTAGGTACTACTGGACTTAGATTAACAACATACGGCAGGTCTTTCTACGGATACATTTTCAAGGCAGCCTCATATGCTTAAAAAGTTCAGCACTTACTTGACAATGGCAGGAAAATCAGGCTGGCAAGTCTCAGGGTCCTGCCCCGTTCCTTCTAAAATAGTCTGGATACTGCAGAAGCCGAGACAGCCCTTCGTGACGTTGGCAGCCACGCAGCAGTCCGTGTAGTTATGTGATAACGCGAGGGATGACAACGTGGGGAGGTTCGCTGAGTAGCTGTCTGTCACATTTTGGTTCTCCGGGGGGGTTAACCCTCGGGAGATTACTGTGAAACAAAATTTGTATTTTCGTTAATGTTTTTTTTTGTTGGATAATTTACTATCTAGGTGAATGATGTAACAAAGGTTTTGTATACATTTGGGCGATTTAAAAAAGAGTGTCCATGGACTTTCTTGCCCGTTCTTCTCCATAGACATCTACGAGTACGCTTTGGAAGGGCACCTACCTACAGTACTTTAGTCCAGTCATTAAAGCCTAAACCCGAAAATAATTAGTAACACGCTGAAATGACAATGGGCAAAAGCGGTCCAAGATCCTCCACTTATTACACTTATGGGAAATGAAAGAACATAGTTGTGACATCATTCTGGCAAAAAATTATCGAAATCTGTCCTGGGGTTCTTTTTTTATTTCCGTTTAAAAGTGACTACCTAATCTAACCTAACCCAACTTTTCATTAAGCTGTAAATGATGCCCGACGTATATTGAACCATGTGGGAAAGCGGATGGCTTATGTGTGACTTCGAGCCACTAAAAATACCAACAAAACCTTAAATAGCTAACCTAACCTAACTTTTTTTGTTCAACTAAAAATGACGCCCAACGTATACTGAAACATCTGGGAAAGCGGTTGGCTTATGTGTGACTTCGACCCACTAAAAATACCAAAAAATCCTTAAATAGCTAACCTAATCTAACGTTTTTTGTTCAACTAAAAATGACGCCCAACGTATACTGAAACATCTGGGAAAGCAGTTGGCTTATGTGTGACTTCGACCCACTAAAAATACCAAAAAATCCTTAAATAGCTAACCTAATCTAACGTTTTTTGTTCAACTAAAAATGACGCCCAACGTATACTGAAACATCTGGGAAAGCAGTTGGCTTATGTGTGACTTCGACCCACTAAAAATACCAAAAAATCCTTAAATAGCTAACCTAACCTAACGTTTTTTGTTCAACTAAAAATGACGCCCAACATATACTGAAACATCTGGGAAGGCGGTTGGCTTATGTGTGACTTCGAGCCACTAAAAATACCAAAATAACCTTAAATAGCTAACCTAACCTAACTTTTTTTGTACAGCTAAAAATGATGCCCGAAGTATACTGAACCATCTGGGAAAGCGGTTGGCTTATGTGTGACTTCGGACCACTAAAAATACCATCAAAACCTTAAATAGCTAACGTAACCTAACTTTTTTTGTTCAGCTAAAAATGATGCCCGACGTATACTGAACCATCTGGGAAGGCGGTTGGCTTATGTGTGACTTCGACCCACTAAAAATACCAATGAGACCATAAATAGCTAACCTAACCGAACATTTTTTGTTCAGCTAAAAATGATGCCCGACGTATACTGGTCCATCTGGGAAGGCAGTTGGCTTATTTGTGACTTGGACCCACTAAAAATACCAACGAGACCTTAAATAGCTAACCTAACCTAACTTTTTTTGTTCCGCTGTAAACGATGCCACTATAAACTATCTGGGAATGCGGTTGCCTTATGTTTCACTTACACCTACTAAAAATACCAACGAGACCTTAATTAGCTATTTAAATAGCTAACCCAACCTAACTTATTTGTTCAGCTTCAGCAGACCTTAAGGTCTCATTGGTATTTTTAGTCGGTGTAAGAAACATAAGCCAACCACCTTCCCAGATGGTCCATTAAACGTAGGGCATCATTTAAAGCTGAACAAAAAAAGTTAGGTTAGGTTAGCTATTTAAGGTTTTGTTGGTATTTTTAGTGGCTCGAAGTCACACGTAAGTCAACCGCTTTCCCAGATGGTTCAGTATACTTCGGGCATCATTTTAAGCTGAACAAAAAAAGTTAGGTTAGGTTAGCTATTTAAGGTTTTGTTGGTATTTTTAGTGGCTCGAAGTCACACATAAGCCAACCGCTTTCCCAGATGGTTCAGTATACTTCGGGCATCATTTTTAGCTGAATAAAAAAAGTTAGGTTAGGTTAGCTATTTAAGGTTTTGTTGGTATTTTTAGTGGCTCGAAGTCACACGTAAGTCAACCGCTTTCCCAGATGGTTCAGTATACTTCGGGCATCATTTTAAGCTGAACAAAAAAAGTTAGGTTAGGTTAGCTATTTAAGGTTTTGTTGGTATTTTTAGTGGCTCGAAGTCACACATAAGCCAACCGCTTTCCCAGATGGTTCAGTATACTTCGGGCATCATTTTTAGCTGAATAAAAAAAGTTAGGTTAGGTTAGCTATTTAAGGTTTTGTTGGTATTTTTAGTGGCTCGAAGTCACACGTAAGCCAACCGCTTTCCCAGATGGTTCAGTATACTTCGGGCATCATTTTTAGCTGAACAAAAAAAGTTAGGTTAGGTTAGCTATTTAAGGTTTTGTTGATATTTTTAGTGGGCGAAGTCACGCATAAGCCAACAGCCTTCCCAAATGGTTCAATGTACGTCGGGCATCATTTTTAGCTGAACAAAAAAAGTAAGATTAGGTTAGCTATTTAAGGTTTTGTTGGTATTTTTAGTGGCTCGAAGTCACACGTAAGCCAACCGCTTTCCCAGATGGTTCAGTATACGTCGGGCATCATTTTTAGCTGAAAAAAAAAGTTAGGTTAGGTTAGCTATTTTAGGTCTCGTTGGTATTTTAGTGGGTCTAAGGCACGCATAAGCTAAGCGCCTTCCCAGATGCTTCAATATACGTCGGGCATAATTTACAGCTTAACAAAACAAGTTAGGTTAGGTTAGGTTTGGATAGGTAAAGTTAGGTTAGGTTAGGAGTCACTTAAATAGACATAAAAAAAGAACCCCCGGACGGATTTTGATAATCTCTTGCCGGAATGATGTCACAACCATATACTTTCATTTCCCATAAGTGTCATGAGTGGAGGATCTTGGACCAAGTTCCATACATTTTTGCCCATTGTCCTTTTAAGGGGTTCTTAAGGAAGGTAAAATAACATACGGGGTGATTTTGCAGCGTTCTGGGGTGTACGGAAAGGGTTGAAAAGGGGTGAAAAGGGTTTTTCGTTAATAACATTGCCAAGATTAATAATAACGTTATTAATAATAATTAATAACGTTCCAACTTTCACAGTTTTTATGTCTTACTATAATTAATTTCTTGCCTGTTCGTGTTCGTGCCATAGAGAACTACGCTTTAGAATGGGCACCTACTACAGTAATTTCACAGTTTTTGTGTCTTACCATAATTTTATAGTATTTTTGTATTTTGTCAATTTAAAAGTGCCTGTAACTGGCCTCCTTGAAATAAATGATTTGAATTTGTTTCAAGTAGGCCTATTGTAGTTACTGCTGCTTCTGATTACATTAGAAGCCAACTTCAACATAGTACATTTACCATTTTTTTTTTTTTTGCATTTATCATATTTCTAAACAAATAATAAAAAATCTTTTCAGTAATCTGTAATTTAAGTTCTATTGACTTACGGCCTTGTTACAAAACGTGGTTTAACTTAGACCAAGCTTTTAATCAAAAATCAATTTTTGTATTTCGAACTTTATTCCAACTGCTATAAAATTCTAAAATGCACATTGACAACTTAGACCGGGATCTAAACTCGGTTTTTGTATCAATAACTTTACGACAGTAGAAATAAAGTTCGAAATTCAAAAAATCAAATACGTCATGGCTGCTTGATAATATCATAAAACTACTCTAGATATTAGATAGCATTTAATTAGAACGTTCTTTGATGTTTTTCACAAATTATTTTCATTTTTCTTGTGGCTTTGTCAGTAAAGTGCTCTTGACGATAATGTTCTTTCATCTTTTTGGAAGTAAATTTTTAGGTATGTTAAAAATTACTTTAGAAGATTGGGTGTTCCTTTCGATATAATGAAGACCTCCACTATGTACTAATTAAACTATCTTTAGACTTTAAGCTATTGTCAAACAGACAGGCATGGCGAACGCGAAGCGAGACGTTTTTGTTTGTAATGTATGGAATTGTTTGAAGCCAGTCACATAGACTATCGGACCGCTTTCGTTTTTCTATGTGACTGGATTCAAACAATTCCATACATTACAAATAAAAACGCTTTGGATCGCAATCGCTTTGCCTGTCTGTTTGACAATAGCCTAGTCACCCAATGCGTGTCTCTTCAAATTCTTTCCAATTTTGACTGTTTTGTGACATAGTTATCCAGTTTCTTTACGAGACTAGAATAAAAAAAAGTAAGGCTTTTAATTGATGCTTAAAATTGGTGATTTGAGACAGAAAACATACGCGATAGATTCTGCCAGAACTGCGGCTGTATTATGAAGTCTTAAAACCAGGCTTGTTCCAGTGAGTGAAAGAGACGGAGCTATACAAATCGTCTAGCGCCACCTCGTTCACTCGCTGGAAAAAGTCTGGTTTTAAGACGTGATACCGGCCCATGGACGGAGAACACGGGTGTTTGCGAGAAGTGAGAAGAGTGGGGAAAGGTCTTTTTTCAGGAATCGGACAGAGATAAAAAAGTGGTACAAACCTGTAAGTTTATGGAAGCTCCTGACAGGTGGTTCCGTGTTCAGCTCACACATGTATAGCCCCGCGTCTGAGGCCTTCACGGACTTGATGACCAGCGCCCACACGTCACCGCCCTTCGCGATGCCGGGGCCTGGGAGAGGCTCGTCAGCTACGAAGAAAGAGTACTTTAGTGTTGAACATTACGTTAGTACTTATTATACAAGGACTTTGTAGAGTTGTCTAGTACAGTTATAGTGTCTCTCAAACATTGTTCTGCCATGCCCGATAATTTTCACAATGTCTCTTCCTAACCCACTTCTTTTTAACCCACGCTGAGCTTAAAAGCTAGTTAAAATGTATGTAACCTGTGCCGGTTTTTGTTTTGATTGCCCGTTACCGGGACGCTACGCAGCAATTAGGAAACAGTGGTCTAGTAGATAGACGAACTGAGGACTATTATACAGATCTATTTTAAATGTTGCCTAACTATTTTAAAGCCGTCCACATTTAACGATTACGAAAGCGGAGGAATCGGTAGTTTCATTTTTTTTTGTTGTTACCGATCTTTTTTTTATTTTTTAGCGCGGTAAAATCATTAAATGAGTCCTCCGGCCCCGGGCAGGGCGGGAGGGACTGTCAGACTTTTACTGACTAAAATCCACGGTGTCCTTCATAGCCTAGTTGTTACCGATCTTGGGTTAGATTTAAGTTTTTTGTGTTTTTATGACTTTTTGAAAATGTGTGTCTGTCGTGGTCCCTTTGCGCCAAATAAATGTTTTTTCTTTCTTTCTTGCTTTCTTTCTTTCGTAATTTTTTTTTAAACTTGGTGTTACTTTGGTTCATGCTAGTTATGTTATGTCACTAAAAAAAATTTGGTAGTATTTACTAAGTAATTCACTATAAGCACTAAAAGAGTAAGGTAGATTCTAGGTTCTCATAATCTTGAAGACTATCATGACCTTTAAACCTACAAACTTAGGTACGGAGAGGAACTGCAAAGTAAATCTCCGTCGACTATATCTTGCTGAAGTCATTATAATTGCAAATTCAGGAGCGCTATGTTTCATGTAAATAATGTATTTGGTGCAAGGTTGCAAACAGATTGCTTTTTGACGGTTTAAAATGGTTTTAAAGTGGAGAGGTGAGTGAGGTTGCTAAAGGTCAATGTTAAACGTAAAACAAATTGACATAGGGAGTTTTACTAGAACACCAAGGTCAAAAGGGTAAGCAAAGAGATGCCGGTATAAACCAGTTCATTAAAAAAAGGAATCTAAAATGGCGGCTTGTACTTGCGATAGTACAGTCATAGCGGATCAGATTTCAAATTAAAAATAATAAATACAAGACTGGATCACAATATTTTCTCAAAAAACTAAATTCAACAACAATAATCAACAGGTAACAAAGGAAAAATAACAGAAAACTATAGTTTTCGCGAAAAAGATTACTGAGGGCGTCAAAACATCAAGACTATCTTTTTTGCTTACGCTACGCGTGGGAGTGAGTACAGCCGGCACTAGTGTGCGAGCGAGAGAACACGATAACCGCAATTTTCTTCAATGAACCGGGATATAGTGAGTTCCACTCATTTGTTATTATGAAGTACAAGTTAGTGAATCGGAAGCACCAAAGCCAATACTCACAGTCATCATGCAGTACATCAACTCTATCATCTCTCGTCACCCTCACTCCACCTGCAGTCAATAGCTGCAGGTCCTTCGCTCTCCTCCACAGCACCGGCCGGCCCTTCGCCCCGAGGACCACACACGTGAGGAGCGCGTCCTCTCCACTCCTCACGGCCACGCCTCCGATGGCTGGTGTCCTCATGTAGGCCTTTGGTTCAGGTTCAGTCTCCTCTTGTGAACTGCCTGTTGACGTGCTGGCACTCTCCACTGATTCATTTCTTAATTCTGTTGGCAAAGAAAGATGAATTATTAGAAATGTGACATAGTTTTGAAGGTGATGCTGCTGAAAGTGTCAAACTCCACCAACTTATTTTGTCCAATCGATTAAGGTGAATGCTCCAACCAGCCCCCGAAATTCAAATTTTCTTACGTTTTCGCAATTTGCAGGCCAGTGACATTTTTACCTTTTAACCCGATTCGGGGGGTCGGCAACCTATTAGATATGTAAAAAGCAAACAAACATTAAAATTGATTACCTCTTTCTTTTTTAAATCGGTTAAAAAATACGACACTATATTCTATGACTCAACCATGTAGAATCATAATAATAACTCTAAATATCGATATAATAATAATGATATCTAAAATACACATATAATAATATTTTTATATTAAACGCATTAACGCATGCGTAGCGAATTTTCAAAGATTTTCTTTGGAAAGGAAAAATTCGATCCGCGGGTAGGATTCGAACCCACGACCTTCGGATTCAGTACATCCGACGCTCATTTCCAACCGAGCAACCGAGGATCTTATCCGCCGCGGCGAATTTGTCCTTCCATATCTAACGTCTCATGGTGACGTTCAGCGCCATCTATTGTAGAGTATTAGAACTAATAATAATAAGAACACATATAATTATTATAACACTAAAAGCAACAGTTATTAATTAATATTGTTTATTTATTTAATAAATAAACATAAACAGAAAATCGAAAACAGCTCCAAAACCCAACAGAACCGGTAACAAAATACAATCACGCGACCACAAAACCACATTTAAATATGTCCCAACAAACATCAAAAGAAAAGTACCAACTATTAAAACAGTTACTTAAAACCTTCTCTAAGTACTAAACTAAACTGTCATAGTCAAAAGCCTTTGAGGGACTTAAAAGGCAATTCGGACCTCAGCGCTCCACCTCTCTTAGAAAGGCCATCCATACTTCAGTTGGGCGTCTACGGTAATATAAATGTCAAAAAGAGAGGTATTTGGTTGGGTCCCAGTGTTCGCTGTAAGCTGATCAGTTTTCTTTTTTTTTTAAGCGTTGTAACATCACCAAATGTGTCCCACTCAGGGCAGGACAGGAGGGACTTTCAGACTTGTACTGACTTAAATCTACGGTGTCCTTCAATAGCCTTTTACGTTCCGGGGTCACGGTAGCTGTTTAGTCCGACCCCGGCAGTCGTCGGCTGCCGTCATCGTGCTGACACGCTGTCGACTCGGATCGAACAGCGAGTCGCTCAAAGTTCATCACATTTGGGAAAGGTATAGTTTTGATTTGAGGCGGGGCCTTGTGGCTTTTTGAGCTTTATAAACCGCAGAATCGCTTAAATACACCCTTTTCTTACCCCATATGGGATAAAGAGTATAATATACTATTAAAAAGGTTTACGAAAACCACAAAAGGTTACCAGAATTTTATCATAAATGGTTGGACCTGTGCTTGATCCTCAACTCCGTTTTATTTATTAGTGTCATGATTATGCGTTCGTTAAGTATTTCTTACTTGCATTTCTGATGCGGAAATAACATCACTGAGAAGAGCTGAAAATTAATAGTGTTATGGTAGCTTTTCAGGGCATGTGATGTCACGTGCTATCACGTACCGTGAGAAGCCAGCATTATTTATAACAATCATGTGTGTTTGTGTACTTGAATCGTGAATGAGCGGGGGAACCAACAATGTACACATATAATAGGATTCATATAACTTCAAAAACGAAAAAAAAATAACCTCCTTTCTATTATGTTTGTAATAGTACAAGTTTTAATTAAATAAAATACTATTATTTTATTACGCAGGCCTTAATATTTAAATAACCAATCGATTGTATTGCTCCAATTAATCATTCATGTTATAGATTATATTGTTATGGTTTATTTTATGTATAGAACTATAACTAGATTGTTTTTATAATGGCTTCCTGCTTATTTAAATCAGAATAGGTAGGAAGGTAATAGTTACTCAATGCTAAATTACGTAGCAACGTTGATACGCGGTTAATAGCTTCGTACGAGTAGCTGTAATCACCACGAACGTAGTGATAAAAACACAAGAAACAATCCACCTGTTTATCTTCAATCTGTTCTAAGGGTCACACACAAAACCGCTTGTCCGCGCGGAAGAGCGGTGAAGTATTTTCAGGTAGTGTTTTGCCGTTGATGCAAAATAAATGATAACAAACGTACTCCGTACAACCACGCGGGTGAAGGGCGATCTCCATCTGATCATCACTTGCTTGACCGACAAGCGTTGTTATGCGATATTTGCCGTAGATCTCCATTTTGTTTTTAAATAAATGAAAGACATTTTTTTTTCTAACAGTCCTTCTTAATAGTGTCAATAGACGGGCAAAAGAACGGTTTATTCCGCGTTCAACCCCTACGATTTTCTACCGTCTTCTGCGTTCGACCCTTAAACGTTTCCACATTCAACCCCTAAGGGTTGAACGTGGAACTCAGTACATAGGTAATCTTTAAACATGTCTACGATTTTACACAAGCCCTTTGCCAGTCAAAACTTCTTTCTTTTCAACTTAAATTGTTTAATAGGCTTAAATAAGTATAATTTTGGTTGCAAGCATGATTATACATTAGTTTAGTATCGTTCTCACAGCTTGGAGAAAGACTGAGCAAGAGAAAATAAAAAGGTGCCAAGGGAAACCCGGATGGAACGAAGTTACTGTATACACTCAACAAAAATAATCGTCGCGACTCCACTCCACTCCACTCCGCTCCGCTCCGCTCAGCTCCGCTCAGCTCCCCTCAGCTCCGCTCCACTCCACTCCACTCTTTGAGCTCTAGCACCCTTTCGCAACGCGCGATAAGGAACTTCGTTCCAAAAAGTGTCGTGACAACTTTTCGTAAGAATTTTTTCCGTCTAGCCCCCTTTCACAACACGCGATAAGGAACTTCGTTCCAATAACTTGTTCTACGAATCCCGCTATCACCACGACCCCACATCTCTTCTCATTTAGATTCATCTCAGAAGAGTCACGTCCGACCGGGCCTCGGATAAAGAAATCAACGCAAATTGGCCGTACACACGCTTCAATTTACCACATATTTTACCACAACGAAACAATATGTATGATAACTAGTCTGGAAGTGGCTTTAGCACAGAAATTGGGAAGGAAAGTATACTCTTAGGAGGTAAGAGCTCCCAGGTGGATGAATTTGGAATAAAAGCATTTTTTAGGGTTCCGTAGCCAAATGGCAACAACAGAACCCCGGTCTGTCTATCCGTCCGTATGTCACAGCCACTTTTTTTCGAAAGTGTAAGTAGCTATCCTGTTGAAACTTGGTAAGTAGATGTATTAATTATGTCAACTGCATTAGGATTTTCATACAAAACAATCACTGAAACTCCCCTGTGATTTCTAAAACAAGAAAATAATAAAACTAGAAAAAGCGAAAATTAGTTTGAACGAGATCAAGTAATTAGTTTTTTTTAATACGTCACAAATCGTAAACTGCAATTTACATTTCAAGTTACAACCAACTTTACTTTAACGTTACATGAACTTTTATATTATGTTACTTGCTGCTACGGAACCCTTTATAGGCGAGTCTGACTCGAACTTAGACGGATTTTGTATATGAAGTGGGTGGGATAAGGTGATGAGGGCAGTAAGAAGTTATGTTTATAAATTGGTGGGTTTTGTGTGCCTGTCAAGGTTTTCAATGAGTAACGGGGTACCCAACTGGCAACAAGAATATGTGCGCATTTTTTTTTTATTTATTATTTTTTTTTTTTTTTTATTTACCTATGTAGGGCATGCGGGCAGCGAGTAAAGGGCAACTCGCTGCCCGACCAAGGACCATGCCCGGGTCGATGGCGCGTTGTGTCCCACGCGCGCCTCAAAGAGCGTCAGCATAATGACGGGGCCCCTCTCTCAGAGGGCCAAAGCCTGCCGGGGTCGCGGGATTATTTCCTTACCGTGACCCCGGAACGTAACAGGCTATAGAAGGACACCGTGGATTTTAGTCAGTAGAAGTCTGACAGTCCCTCCCGCCCTGCCCGGGGTCGGAGGACTCATTTGATGATTTTACCACGTTAAAAAAAAAAGGTCTCCCCCATAACCTTCCACTGTTCCCTTTCCGCGGCTTTCTCCGGCCAATCTCTCATGAATGCGTCTAGATCGTCACGCCAGCGTTTTCCAGGCCTCCCTCGGCAACGACGCCCATCCGGCACCCACTGCGTAACGACTCTGGTCCACCGATCCCTATGCATTCTATACACATGGCCCGCCAAATCCTCAATGTCTGTGTGCGCATTAGTGGTAGACAATTCTTCAATAGAATATATTTGTATGTTCAGCATTTATTTGAATAAGTAGTTATTTACATGAATAGTTAGCTTTGGCTTGTTCTTTAAAGTAATAAAACCTTTAGGTGTCTTTTGCCCTGCAATTTGGGACATGCCCTGAATAATTCTTAGTGTAGGTACATTTTTGTTATTTTTTGTGTTCAAAATCAAATAAATTGTGATTCATCAGTCAGTCATTATGCTTACTTAAAGTAAAAATAAAATTTGCCACAATAATAATTGAAGCAGCTATGGCACTATGCATAGTTCCTCGCAGAGATTTCATTAACGATTAATAAAGATTACGCTGGAATTAAAAATCCCAGCTCTAAGAACAGTTGTGCTGCAGTTTGTAATTTATTCAAATTGATGGCACAAGAATGGAAACCAACGCTTTTTGAAGTTTGAGCTGGCATTTCAATTTACTATGTTAAGCTCAGGATTATATTGTTCTGTTAGCTGTTTTATTGCATTTTGATGTAATGACATACGATACTAGCGCCGCGTCAAAATGATTTCAGAGCCTGTAGCCAAACGGCAAGCGACAATCGTTAACGTTCAGCAGTCGCTAATCCATTTTCAACTTTATACCCCATCGCATAAAGTTGAAAATCTAGTAAAGACTGCTGAGCGATAGCGAACAAAACAAACGAAAACGATATGCAATCTTTGATAGATTTTCAACTTTATGCAATGGGGTATAAAAGTTGAAAATGTGTTAGCGACTGCTGAACGTTAGCGAATGTCGCTTGCCATTTGGCCATTGACAAAGTTGTGGCGGTACAGTGGCCGCTACCGCGCCAACCACCGCCGCAATATCAAACAATGGCGGCGTAGTGGCGATGTGGTTGCGGCACGGTGGCAGCGCGGTGGCGGCAAGGTGGCGGCAGTGTCGTGTACAGGAGCTCTTATCAGTCCGCAAAGATTTTGACATTATTTAGATTCGTTATCCGTATCTATACTCTTCTGTGTCGTTGTCTTTGTTCATGTACTTTAGAAAGTAGACCCTCTGATTTCTTTGGCCGCGTCCAGCCAGATTTTCTACCCAACTCCACTTAAGGCGTTTCATATAAATGATGCATATACAAACTGTTATGCATGCATATAAAAATATTGTTAGTGTTACCAGGCAGGAAGTTAAATTACTCTACGGCCCAAAACACACATGTATTTCAACAACTTTCAGGATCCGAACAAATAAAAACAGGCTTTCCATTCCATTTGAATACGCATGTCGATGTTTCTATGGTTTTTTCCCTTTATTTTTAGTTGTTCCCAAACTAAATGTAATTTGTACACGGACTTTTTGGTCAAAATTCGAACATGGGAAGCGGCCATTTTGTTTTTTCAATGAATTGTACGAAACAATTTTGTTAAACGGTAGCGAATGGTTCTTTTGGCGCTTTTGTTTTTATCCGAGGAGCACTGTTGATAAAACATTGTGTGTCTGTGGTAAGTATAATGAAAGAAAGATAGCGGTGTGACTTTTAACCACTTCCCTGTCCGATGAATCACTTGTGACTCACGACTATTGTTTATGTATTGTGTCTGCTGCGCGGACAGTGAAAGTGTTAATAAAGTTTTAAAAACAATTCAGAAAATGATATCAAAACTGCCGTCACTTTAAAATATTGTGTCTCCATAATTGTAAAGTTCCTGACTCCATCATTCTAACCTGATCTTAAATAAAAGCGGGGGGAGGGGCTTGTCCGGTATCCTCAAGCTACCAGAGCTACTAGATAATTTTACCCATAATTTTACCCAACTGCCGAAATATAAGAAAGGTTTTAATATTGTTCACCTAGATTTTTTTTTTTTTGGATACGGGCATCTCGCAGGTCAACCTATAAGAGGTTGTATGCTGCTCAACCGGACTTTCCTGTGGTTGCCATAGATGACTCTAAGGCCTCCAGCCAGGGGTTTACAAACTAAAATTAAAAACTAAGTGACCACACGCTAAGGGCACCCCCTGTGGGGTACGGACCTCGGCTTAGGGCGTCACTGACAGAGGACAGCAAGGGACAGGCTGGATAACTAAATAGTCATTATTTAGGGGCTAATTTAAAACTACTGGCTCAGCATTGCGGGCTGGCTCTTGCAAGGGACGGGGGGGAGGGCATTGACTTGGGCGTCGCTACGGGCGGTTTCGGCGGCGAGGGCGGAATGACGGTTTGTGTATATGTTTGCGAAGCGTGCTGGTTTCCCTACGGCTCTCCTGGAGGAGGGTGATGGGGTCGTCGGGGGTGATGAGGGTATGCCTTGGTCGGCGAACGGAGCTAATACGCGATGGATCGTATCGAGCGGACGATGCGATTAACGGATTGGTGTTCACCTAGACTTCTCCCTTTTAGTTTTATACAAAAGAAGCTTACAATCGACTCTATATCTCATATTTTGCTGTACCAGTATTTATCAATATCGGTTCAGCGATATACCAAATAGGCGTGTAGGCGTAACGTAACACACAAACACAGTATCGCATTTTGGTGATTGCTATTCAGAAATACGAGCGTCAAGTTTTAGCCGGTTGCTAGTACCTACTAAGCATTTGACCAAACTTCCTTGTACCATTGTAATTATAGTTCGTTAACCTCTGTACAATTTGAACGTATACTACAACATACATACAGACATATGTCTAACCTGTGATTATGTGTAGTGCACTAAGAAATTGTGCGCACAATGCGGACGTAAAGTGAAGGGTGGCACAATGTCGTCATGGAAAGCACTTTCCTAGTGCACCTTAGCGTATGATGGGAGAGACATACGTAGAGTTATGAATAACTAGCTGTTGCGACCGGCTTCACCCGCTACAACTCGAAAATTATCCCACGGGAACATAAAGTCGGGATAAAAAGTATCCTATGTGTTAATCCAGGTTATAAACTATCTGTGTACCTAATTTTAGCCAAATACGTTCAGTGGTTTTTGCGTGAAGGAGTAACAAACATACCGACGTACAAATACATACATCCTGACAAACTTTCGCATTTATAATATTAGTAGGATTATAGTGTAGCGGAGTCCTGGGGTCATTGCTGTCCTTAAGCGTCTCAATCAATATCAATAAAATATGTTTCATTTTTAGGCATTTCTTGACCAACTAACGAACCAAGCTGCCGCTACAATGTGATTTAATTTGAATTAGGATCAAGTTTCTTGGGAGAAAACGATATGTCTAACTAATATTATATGTTTGGGAGTATTATGTGAATGTGTGTGTTTGTTACTCTTTCACGCAAAAACGACTGAACAAATTTGGATGAAATTTGGTACGCAGTAGCTTATGATCTGGATTGGGTTGATGGGGCACAAGAAATTTTATCCCAGTATTCTTTTATGTGGGATTCTCTTTTTGTTAGTTATACGCGGGTGAAGCCGAGTGCAAACGCTAGTATTCAATTAAAAAGCATTATCATTTAAGATCTTATAATGTTGTGTCCTGAGCCTTCCAGGACTAATATAAAAGACAGTTTAATGATGAACAAGAATGTAATTGAAAAATCATGTTAAAAACAGCTTACATAACAAAGTCTCCATCTTGTAATGCTCCTGTATTGGCTGCGTTCAATAATAATTCTTAAAATATGCGTTCGGAAATGCTAGTATACTACAGCTTTTTTTTTTTTTTTTTTTTTTAGCGTGGTAAAATCATCAAATGAGTCCTCCAACCCCGGGCAGAGCGGGAGGGACTGTCAGACTTCTATTGACTAAAATCCACGGTGTCCTTCATAGCCTGTTACGTTCCGGGGTTACGGTTAGGGAATTATCCCGCGACCCCGGCAGGCTTTGGCCCTCTGAGTATACTACAGCTTGGCAAAAAACTGTGGAAAGCCGGAAGTCGCCACTGTCTTCGCGATACTGCTACCACTTAGAATGTTTTTTTTTTTCACTTATTACGTTTAATAAATCTAACAAACCTGCGGTCTTTCTTTACATGAAATATCAAAGATTTTAGAACGTTGTCAAAAACAAAAAGAGTAATTCCGTTTCAATCCGTTCTGGCCAAGCTGTACAGTCGAATTCAAAAATCCTTTGTCAATTTCTCAACGCAATAGCCTGACGCTTCGCTGTGTCTTACGTCCTTTTGTTATAAGTTGTTTTAATACTATACAAATCAAATCAACTTATGGTATACTTCATAATTTCAACCAGTTTCCTACAAGTAATGTTGGCACAGTGGTAAACTATACCGCTCAGATAGTGCGTTGACTGACGAGCTGTGGCGTGAGTTCAAATCACTTACTTTTTTTTTAGAAATCAGAAATCAGAAATCAGAAAGCTTTATTTGTAAACATAGGTCAAGTTACACATAGTGTGAGTTGTTAAAAATGGGTAGATCCTCCATGTTTTGCCCAGAGGCGTACAAATATAATATAATTGTTTGGTAATTATAATAAAATAAGTGTAAAATTAAATAGGCATGGCATAATTATCAAATACAAAGAATAATACAATCTGTTTATAAATAAATGTCAAAAGGTTTAGTTACATGTCATAATAATAATTAGTAGTCATAATGTCGAACAGAATTAAAGGTCATTAGGTCAAGTAGGGTGTTTTTAAGGCAGTAATTATAGAATTGAATTGTCGTCAAAATAGTCTTTTATTGAGTAATAGCATTTATTAGTCAAAATTCTAAATAATTCTTTTTTGAATTTATCCAGATTTAATATTTTAATACATTCGGGTAGTTTATTATATATTTTTTTAGCCATACAGAATGTGCTCTTATTCATAAGTGCAGTTTTGCCATAACTTATTTCGAGTTCTGACTTATTTTTATCGCGTAATTTTCTGTAGGAGCTTTTACTAGCTATTTTGTATGATGAAATGTTGGATTTGACAAATACATTTGTTTCGTATATGTACAGCGATGGTAAGGTAAGAATCTTAAGTCTTATAAAAATCGGTTGGCAACTGTCTGTGCTTTTTAGGCCACACATAGCTCTGATACACCTTTTTTGGGCTCTAAAGATTAATTCTCTGTCAACTGAATTGCCCCAAAACATTACCCCATATCTGAGTGTTGATGCAACATAACCGTGATAGGCTGTAAGTACGGATTCTAGACTGACTATTTTTGAAAGTTTATATAGGGCATAGGTATATGTGTTAAGTTTTTTGCATATTTCGTCTGTCTGGGATCTCCAAGTCAAGTTATTATCTATATTGATACCAAGAAATTTAGTAGTAGTAGTTGCTTCAATATTTGTCCCTAAATAGCTAATGTCAAGTTTTTTATTTGGGATTCTTTGATAAAAATGCATAATTTTTGTCTTGTCTAAGTTTATTATTAGATTATTGCTGTCAAACCACGATATAATTTTATTTAATGTCAGATTTACCTCATTTTCATAATTTTTGGGATCGTCACATTCAATTACTACGGTGCTGTCATCGGCGAATAGCACCATGGGGTGATTTATTTGTTCCGGAAGGTCATTTATGTACAATAAAAAAAGAGGGGGTCCCAGTACGGTGCCCTGGGGAACGCCGTATTTAATTATCTCACTTTCGGAGCGATATTTTTTCTCAGAGCGGGTTTTTGAGCATATTTGTGTGATTTCTACAAATTGTTTTCGTCCTGTTAAGTAAGATCGAATAAGATTTAGTATATTTCCCCTGATACCATATTTTTCAAGTTTTTGTAGGAGAATCGGGTAATCTACATAATCAAAAGCCTTAGTTAGATCCATATAGATAGCACATACAGGATTTCTCTTATCTACATTTGTCATAATAGGAAGAAGCAAGTCATGTATGGCCATATTGATGGTCTTCTGTTTACGAAATCCCTTTTGTTCATTCACTAATATGTTTGACTTCTCGAGGTAGTTATATAAGGACTTGTAAATTACTTTTTCAAAGATTTTTGAAAAGACGGGTATCAACGCAATAGGTCTATAGTTAGACATACTGTGTCTATCATTCTTTTTGTGCAATGGTACAATTATGGATGTTTTTAATTTTTCAGGGAAGATTCCGTTATAAATACTCATATTAATTATGTGACTGAGATGTGGAGCTATATACTGAGACACTTCCTTGATAACTTTAGTACATATTCCATCATAACCAACACTCTTTGTATTTCGAAGAGATTGAATATGATTGTTTATATCTTGAGGTGTTGTTGGCTCCATAAATATAGAGTTTGAGGTGTTTGAGCGGATTTTAATTTCTGGTATAGTTTTATTTTTTGACTTCGTAACTTGGTTTATATAAAATTTGTTAAAAGCCTGAGCTATTTTTAATGGGTTCGTGATTTTATGTGATCCTGTTTGAACGTGTGTAATTGGTTCTTTAGGGAAGCTAGTTTTAGATTTATTAATTACAGTCCATGCCGCTTTAGATTTATTTTGAGACGTCCTAATAAAATAGTTATTTCGTGATTTTTGTGTTAACGATATAATTCTTTTAAATCTTGCAGAATATGTTTTAAACGATTGTTTGTTCTTTGGAGTAGGATTTTTTCTGTATTGCCATAGCAAATGCCGCTTATTTTTACTACATATTCTTATTACCATTCATAATTTCATTTTCTTAATTTTTAATCGTTACTTTATACTTTTTGTTATTTTTAATACAATTTTAAAAGGATTTTGTTAGTTAAAATTAGTTTTTTTTTTTATAATTACTAATATTAGTTCGATCGTCATTAGTGTTGTGTGTATAGTTTGTTATGTTCTCATTAATAAAGTTTTGTCGGTAGATCTCAGAAAACAAAAGTAAATTATTTGTAGGGTAGACACAAATATGTTAGTTCGTTTCGAATCACCTTTATTAGAACGTTGACTTGTTGATTCCTGGTTATTGTGTGTGACGAGTGTTTGAATCTCCGATTACACTTGTTATGATTACCGATTTGCAGTGCAATATAAACAATGGAATTTTTACATAATAAAGATTGGGGGCGAATATTATAGCCCTACATAAATGTGAATGAAATATAACACAAATGTCAAATGAAACCGGACTAAGTGTGAGTATTAACATTTAAATTTTAATTATTTCACATGTTAATGTTCTTATTGATTATATTATAAGATTCCGTATTAAAAAGTGTTAAAACGGTTTGTTTAAAAGTAAAAAAATCTGATTGATACTTAGTATGTGTATAGATTTTTCTTAAAATAAATCAACAGCTGTATTTTACATAAAGATATTACTTGTTTTGTTCTAGTGTTGAAATACTGTCAGTCTGTGGGATATGAGAAAAAAAAAAACAAAGCTTGAAGAGAGCAAAGTGGAACACTTGTTATGGATACGGATTGTTGTAAAGGATATGCATGGACGTCAAAATATGGTAAACGAAAACGAAGGATAAGGTTTCCCTCAATGAGTAACTTAAATTAATAACCGTTCACCGTGCACTCAACACTGAAGGCTTATATCATCGAACATCAGCTAAAAACCGTTTACGTTTTACAGGAAAAAAAAAACGTTTAAGATTTTCGCAAGAATATTTTTAAGACATTATGTTTTTTTTTTTATTGTAAATAGACTGGAAACGTTAACATAGTTTTATTAACACTTATATTTTATTTTAGGATTAAGATTCGAGGTTATTGAGCTTCAATCCTCTTTTCGTAATGAAACAGATATTTAAGCTAATAGTAACCTCGCTATCCTATACAGGGTATTTTTTATGAAGTGCGTAGTTTATTTATAATAATATCGTTTCCGTAATATACACCGTGACTTTTTAGTCGTCTTACAAAAGCAGCCCAGTTCATGTACCCAATTACTAGAACACGTTTATAATAAAAAAATTGGTATCTAAGAGATTTGAAATTTTTTAAAATAAAATTTTAATTCTTTAATATGACGCAAGGTTTAGATACAAACACCCTTGTCTCATAGAAAATGGAGATGGAATGATCTGCCCGACTATTGCACTGGGTAGGTATACTTTACAGCTTGATACGTAAACATTTTAACAGGATGTTTCAGATTTCTAATGAATCTATTTATTAAAAATAAAAATTATTATTAAAGATAAAAAAAAAAATAACTTGCCTAGAGGTATTTTAGGTCGGATACATTAAGTGGACCCTTTTTGTAAGACGACTAAAAAGTCACGGTGTATAACTTCATTTTTGCTAAATCGCACTTGGTGAAGCCGAAGAAACTTGATGTGGTCAAAGCACAACCTTTTTTGGCACCGCGACCTGGGAACGCAAAGATCGACTGGCTCTTTGCGTTCCAGAGTCGCGGTGCTAAAAACTCTTATATTGACACCGTAAAAGGGCATCGCCGCCCGGGAAAGCAAAGGAAAATGAGCTTTTTGCGTTCTAAGGTCTTACTTAACCTAACCTGTGCGAGTCAGGGTGACCCAAGTCCCCAGCTCACTTCGCTCGCTCTTACTGCCCTGGATCGCAAAGGGCAAATAGTCTATTAAATTTCAGGGTCGCGGTGTCATGTTACTGTTTCAAAATAATCAACTTTAATAACTTAAATATTTCTTTTGGTAAAGTAATTATACGATTTTATTCATTTTCTTAAAAGATAATAATTAAAATAAAATGTCCGCACTATAATATGTATAAAAATACCCTGTATTTATTTATTTGTTAAAATATAATAAAACATTAGTAAGGGTTAGTACAGTCATTTTTTTACTTTTATTTCGATTTGTTGAATTTTCTTATTTATTGTTTAATAGCTCTCTTCGAAAGTCCATTGAATCATTTCATAATTTTGTTAAAATAATAAAAAAAATCTACGAATTTATAATACTTAAATATTATTATATTATCATTAAACAACAAAAATATAATTATTGTTATATCATAATTATCACGCATTTTTTTTTATTCTAAACCCTTTATACAATGTGTTGATCTGCAACCTAGTCAAATTCAAGGACGTGATTATACTCATGATTCTCGACCCAAATCAACAATAAAATAGGTAGGTATTTTTTAAATTTTATTTTTCCTTTTTCTGAAATCCGTAAGTGTGAACTAGTTTCTTCAAGAGTAGTAGATTCAATTCACGCACACCAGCTGCTCATCGCTGTGTGCGTACGCGCGGACTGCGTAGTCGGGTGATTCTCTTTCATTTGTATTGAATTAAGGGTTTAATTCTGAAATACTGTAAAATTTCAACAACAAAAAAAAAAGCAGCCCTTATTAGTTTTGCCCGGTACTGTACTTTCAATTGATTATTTATGACTTTTGTGACAACCACCTGAAGTTTGACGAAAATGCAAAAAAACAGCCTGTATAAACCATCATCATTATCAGAGCCTTTAGTAAGAAATTGAAAAAGAAAAAATCAGGCGCACAATTTTGTGCTACAACCGTGTTTTACTAAAGTGGAAACCGGTTCTTAACATTCCTTTGCATTCATTCGCAATGATCTAACATGTGCTGATAACTGTTTCTGTTGGGCTAAGTGGATTCACGATCAATAGATGGATCTGAGTTCGAATCTTAGTAAAGACGTTTGCAGTTTTTGTTTCTTTGATGTTATCACAATATTTAAATAAATAACTTAGATATTGGTTATTTAATTGAGTAGAAACCTACAAAAAGATTATCACTTTGTGAGGTTTGAACTCGCGTCTTTTTGATCACAGTAATTTTGTGGTCTTACCGCTTAACCACTAAGTCAACTGGACACGCTTTACAATGTTGAAATTATGAATCCTATGCAATCAGTAGTTGATGATACATGTGTCCCTCGAAAGTAGAAGGTCATAAGTCAAACTAGACGTTAAGCTATTGCCTTGTAAGTGCGACAAACCAATTTTGAGCGTGACTGTACATATTGATGTAAGTGTGATAAAGAGAGAGAAAAAGATTTTTATTTATTTATTTTGAACGTTGTGACACTTTCGTCTGTTCGTCAAACATTCTGCCCATATGACACAATATTGTAACACCGCCTGAAGTCTGCTTACTCCCCGTAGGTACGGTTATGTAATATTACAGCGGCACTCGTACAGACGAGTCCTTCAGACTACGAGAGTCCTTGCTTTATTTTCTGACGGTTTTAAGCTTATGTTACAAGGACTATGTATTTTTAATACAGCTGTATTCTTTTATGATTATATATTTTTAGTAAAAATGGTTGACTTTTAAAGGCGATTGACAATGATTTATATATTTTTTTGTTTTATTTTTAAATATGTATTAGTTTTAGTTTAGTACCTATCTTTTGTAAATATTTAGTTAGTAACACTTGTACATTTGTAGTTTTGGTTATAATATGTTATGTAAAGTTCTCTTGTACAAAATAATAAACTAGTTACCTACCACAACCATCTTGATAAAAAAATTGTTTGTATATTTTTTTATATTTATTGTTTTCTGTTGTTGCTTTTCTTTTTATCCAAATGCAGATATATGCAAGATAGTTCGTGATTTCAATTGTTTCATTTGAGTTTACAAATGAACAATAATTCACGTTGTGTTATCTCCATCCTACCATCATGCATAAATTTCTGTAGGAAAAACCCAACCTGAGATACGAACCGAAGAACTTCATGCTCAGCAGTCGAGCTTAGAACACTAAACGTTAAAAAAATGGGGCTGTATAGTTCAATAAATACTACCTAGTTGCTGAGTTTAAGAAACTTATTCTTTCAATTACAAGAACGACCCACACCAAAATTCATGAGCAGAAAAAACAGAAACTCACTAATAGAAACACGTACAAATGAAAATTGACTTTCTAACTAATATCTTAAAGTATAATACTGTTTGACTTTAGTTTTCATCCCCTTGTAAATATTTATATGAGGTTTTTTGGTACGTACAAGGGTTGGATTTCAGTTTAATGGAATCCTAAGGGTGAGGTGGATTCGAACCTGCTCCCTTATGAATAGTAATGGGGGTTTGGGATACAATATGGACTGAAAATTACTTCAGTCGGATCTAATGCAATGTATGAGGATGTTTCTGTAATTTGTTATTGAATGCTATGGACCTCTATTTTCTCGGAATGGACGGTATCGTAATGAAATTGGTTACAGATATCTATTTTAGTTTCTTCTTGCCTTTAGTTTCTTGGTCAGCTGCGCTGCTAAAAATAATTTGTTAGCAAGTTAAGAGAAAGTGGTCGTTATATGTGAAACATAAAAGCTGTTTATGACGTCTAAAAGTCACATAAACCACTAAAGTTATTATAGTCACATCAAGTTTTTACAGTCAAAGCTTTTGTATATGAATACAACATTAGAAAGACCGACTTCCAGTCTAAATTCTAGATAGTTCTTACTTTTTAGTAACGCAAACACGATTAAAAACTGACGCTGGCAGTCTAATGCTGAAATAATCATTTCAGTCTCTCACATTAAATGTTCACTAAAGCCCTGTAACTCAGGAATTTCAGTCGAAATAAGTGAAATTCACAAATTCACATTTTGCATCATTCATAAACTTAATCCCAGGGATACTGACAGAGCTCACTGAAAATAAAAAATAATAATACACGAACAAGCGCTGCATCGTTATAAGCCGTAACACAAATTAGTCCAGGAGACAGTGCACGACAAAGTATTTCCATAATACAAATAAAGGAATTGCGAGATTTTCACAAATTCACAAATATTCGCCGTCGCAGCTCCGCGATGGTAATGAATTTGCGGGTGCTCTCTTAGCTCCTTGCCTAGTCTCAAGAGCTCCCGCTTACATGAAATCGCATGTGCTTCTAGGATATATACGCCAGGAGACAGATCGTAAATTAAGACCCGTTTGTTTGATACTGGGTTCAACAATATTAATAGTCGAGGAGCTAGTGGGTTTTAATTTTGGAGGAAAATGCATTGTGTGCTTATTTTCGTAATTAAGTTTCTAATGTTACAGTAATATATTAGCGTTTCTCGTTGGTACTAAATAAGCACTAAATTATGAACGAATACAAAAAGCAAGTGAAGTTTTTACACGAGTTTAGTGTTAGCAACAGTCCAATAAATGTGACAGGCGGGAAAACGAGTGACGTTGACAAGCAGCTCCAACATTGACTGAATTTAAATGGGTTGTCTTAAGAGATAATGTTGAAATGCCGTACATTATATTACGTAATGGAAAACTTTGAACAAACTCTGGATATAGATTAGTCGGAACAAGGAAACTTGCTTTGCTTTCTGTTTTTATTTGAGGTAAAATCATCAAAAATTATGCTCAAGTGAAGGTTTTTAAACGATTCCAGATTTTATTTTACGGGGAGAAATCAATCACCCAGACACGAAACAAATAATTGTAGGTCGTACGAATATTTCTTACGAGCGGGAATCGAACCTGAACAAACTAAGGTCAATAAAATTCGTGGAACATAGAGGGCTATTGAAGGAATACCGTTGATTTTACACAAGAAGAACTCATTTGATGATTATACCACGTAAAATGGGCCAGTAATAGGCACTTTAGAATGTCAAACGTAAAAACAAAGAAATAAGCAATCGACTTTCCATTCATAGTCTTGAATGGAAATTCTCAAAGTTCAAAAGTTACCAAATAAGAACACAAACACGCCCCAAAACCTCACCTTATCAGTTATTTAAAACAAGCTTTTATCAACAGGTAAATCGTTTTTCAATTTAATACGACCACGTACACATCCTCTCGGGTTGCCGCAGCCGTATTAGGGAGATCCCTATGAACCCGTGATGTATGCAGATCGAGCGGCATTACGTGCTCGACTTAATCAATGTTTACATGAAGCTTGGGGCTCCATGGGAAATATGTTTTGTACAAGCTTGATTTTAAAAGTAGGATTGGAAAATAATAAGATGTTAACTTTTAAGCTGAAAGTAAAGACTTAGTGAAAACCGTGGAATCTGCTGGATGCGATAAGTAAAGGCCCAGCCGTCATGGCCACGCTTTGGGGTTTTATCGGCTGATGTGCTGAATATTTAGCCACAGGAACTCAGCCACAATGTAAAAAAATAATTAATGAATTGACCACATTAACAGTTAAGATACAAGTTGTCATTAATTTGGATTCGTTTAGTTTTAACAACAGTTAGTCACTAATTTATAAGGTAGTAAATTTTATTTAGTTCATTACAAAACAGAAAGTTTTACACTCGTAGAAATTCTATTTCCCGTGCAATGCAATTAAACCCCAAAATTTACAATCCCAACTTAAGCTGACGGAAGGAAATTGACGTGAAACCATGAAGGTTAGAGCAAAGCTCCATAAGTTACTTAGTTAAATATTATTCCACAAATTAGTTAAGCTTGACCTGATCTCAACAAAAGCAGTTTGACAATAGGAGACTGTTGCCAACTTAAAGCCAGAGTTGGCCTAGTTTACCTACAAATTAGTTCCGGTTAATTTATGGTATTTTCTGGTTGTAACACAAATTTTGATACCAATTATATTCAATTTTTCTTTTCAAACTATGCGTTATTATTATCGAAAAATACTGGTATGCGGTTTCATCCCTTTAGAATCACTGGTAGTCAACGATCCCTATATTAAAGCTTTTTCGTGGTTAACATTATCGTCAGTCGACTTTCACTCTTTCAGTATTAAAACTGAAGTAACAGCCTGTCTGACTTCTACAACCCTAAAATAAGTTGGCACAACGTTTCCTAGAAAGACTGACTGTTATACTATGTAGGGCTTAGCTACATAAATATTAGTAAAGCTAGGGCCACACTAATAGGAAATGAAAAATGGAAAGATGATTTTCGCGGTTAATTACCGGGAAAATGCCTTTAGTGTGGCTCGGCTACGTCTCTGGCCCAATATACTTTCCAAACATGAACATCATAAAAGATTCGCTAGCTCCGCACCTAAGTACTTGTTCACGTTGACTCGCGGGCGCGGTGGCGGGCGCGGTCACGAAATATCAAACATATGGCGTAATATCCAAGTGTTCACGTACGAAACGCACGTGCGGTGTAAGTAGCGGGCAAGCTAGCGACTGGCGCGCGCGCGCCGCTCGCGTCAATATCAAACGCGTGAGATGTTTGTGCGTGTTCACGTCGAACTAGCGGCGGAGCGCGCGATTCACTCGCGACGTCTGTAAGTTCAACCAGTTTGAACTTGTCGCTAGAACCTCACCCGCGCAAACGCCTGGCGGCCAATGTGAACACGAACCCGCCACGTCTTCGCGACCGCACCCGCCACCGCGCCCGCGCGTTCCAACGTGAACAAGTACTAAGAGTGACGTAACGACTTTACGTGGTGCCAACTTAAATAATGTTTACTAAATTAAAGTCGCGTACCGTCACCGTTATACGTTATTACGTCAAAAGCGACGCCATATTACAATCTTAGTTCGTCTTTGTTTGCAACTGAACGTCTTGAACGAACTGAATGAAATGAACGGAGTGAACTAAAGGAACGAAACTTGCTTTTGGAAAGCGTGTGGAGTTGAAATTTTATGCAGATTTTGTTATACGAAGTATGTTTCCGAGGTGCATGAAATGTGTCGCACGTATGAAGTTGATGCAGTTTTAATAACAGACTTAGGTGAGTCGTGTGTTACTTGAAATGTGTTTCAAAAGCAAGCTTTATAAGGGACTGGGTCGGACATGTTAACAGTAGTGTTTTAAACTTTTTAACTAAATAATTTCGAGAAGAAAACAACCGATATTGAAAAGTTACGTTTTGGAAAGCACTGCAAAAATGTAAATTAAAAGTACAACGCGAAAGTCTTGAAAGTTAAAGTTAACAGTCTATTGGGTACGTTCATACCATTGCAGACTTTGCCCCACACAAGATGACTAGAGCAAAACCATTATATCAGTAAAAAAATGAGATAACATGAAGAAGGCCATTAAAATACCAATGTATGTACAAACATTAAGCTTACTTCACACACTCCAATTCCAAAAGCAAAAAAAAAAAAAAAAAATTAAAAAATCTAAATCCGCACTATTACATAATACCACTCTACCATAGCCAACAATTCTAGTCTACCCTCCTTTCCAGTAATAATCACAAGTCATTAGCCTTGTAATTTACCCGCACTTCAGCTAACGGCGTCATATCCATAAAATTGTAAAGCCTACCTGTGCATGCGACGATGGCAGAGATAATCCGTCGAATCGTAAATCTTCCACGACAGAGCGCATTCCACACTTATTAACTCGGGAGTCCTCGGGAGCAGTCGGGACTTTAGTCGGGGACGTTCGGGGGTATAGTTGAACGAGGTGTTTAGTGTACTGTCACGAGCAATAACATGTAAACACTCAACAAAATATAAACGCAATTTACTCGTAAAATACTGGTTTCCACATTGAAATAAGACCTATTTGGTAATAGTATGGCTTCCAAAATAGAAGTCTATTGAAAGGCAAAATTTTAATCAATATGGTAACAGAACATTGCTTTTGAAAACTGCTTAGTGTAAACATACTATTGCTCGTAACTGTACGGGCAAGACTATTCCTTCATTGTTTCACTACTAGAGTGCATGCAAACTTTTACAGTCAGAACCCTGTTGATACAGTACCCTTTTTCCGCGATAACAACTCTCAATTCTTACTCACTACACATTATCGGGGTAAGAAGTTGGAGTGGAGAGCTAGAAGGGATTACAGAAGACTAGATAAGCCACAACTGAGATCGATCGACCCGGCTGTTAGAGCAGGGAAAAGTTGGGTACGGAAGGGCCAAGTTTGAACTTGCAACACAGTAAATAGGACTTCTGCTTGAGACTTTTTTATGTTTTGTGTATATTTGTGAAATGTATAAAATATAATATATGTTTTTAATCGTCTTTGAAAGAGACAAGGATCTCTATTGTTTGCTTTTCTATTTTTTTTTTAAATTTTCTTGAGGACTTTTGCCTGCATATCAAACAGTTAGTTCCATAGTACACGGGAGTGTGAACTTATTGATGGTAACACTGAAAACACTGAGGCATTGCGTTTGTAACATCAGATAAATGTTACTGCGCGGTTGTGTGTTTATTACTGTTAAATATTGGATGCGTGGGTAGTGTGTAGGGTTGTTTATACTTTTTAATTAAATGGAGGATTGATATCAAATTGTTTTCTGCCTTCGTGGGTAATTTCGCATTTTAGGGCGACGTGGTACGCGATTAAAAATGGTTACATACAGAAGGTCTGTAAAACTTTGTCCGTGGTACCACAAAAACTTTTAAACGACTGTTGAACACTTGTCTAATAAATGACAGATTTTTTTGACAAGTGTTTAAGTTTTCAGTAAGGCTGTGTAGGTTTATTTATTCCTGATAATATTAACTTGCATGACGATCTAGACGCATTTATGAGAGATTGGCCTGAGGAAGCCGCGCAAAGGGAAGGTTTTGGGGGAGACCTTTGCCCAGCAGTGGGACAATATGGGTTAATAAAAAAAAATAACTTATCAAAAATAAAAATGCACTTTTCATCATCATCATCTTTTTAGACGCACAACGTCCACTAATGAACATAGGCCTTCCCATTTCTAATAGAACCAGTAGGAAGCGGCTTGCGTCGATCCTTTGATCTTTCTCAGATCGTCTGCTTGCCCTTTTAATTAAGTTAAAAAGAAAACCTAATAATAAAATTCTACATTTTCTCTCTATCGTCTAAAATTCTTGGCACATCTATAAGTTCTTGCAGTCTACGTCCCAAACGCCCCGTGTAAATTATGGAGTAAGCGCCGGTTTCATTAAATGCTTTAATAAAACTCATGGGCCCCCCGCCCTGTTTCCCGTTTGTGGATTAACTGGCAACACTGGTCGGTTGGTTATTTTTTAGTCTGGCTACATTGGAATGGATTATTTAAGCTGATTCGTTTGAAAGCAAACGATCGATTTTTACGATAGGTAGTTTCTGGGGTCGAGGAACTGTATTGGGAAACCGTGACCTTAAAACGTAAAGGGCTATTGAAAGAATAGTTTAGTTACTAAGTTACTACGAGTCTGATCTAGGGCGGGAGGACTGGCCTGTTGGTCTAGTGGTTAGTGACCCTGACTGCTATGCATACGGGGGTCGTGGGTTCGATTCTCACCCAGGACAAATGGTGTAATGAGCATGATCATTTGTTCTGTGTCTGGGTGTAATTTATCTATAAATATGTATGTATTTAGAAATATATAAGTATATTTATCAATTATCTAGTAACCATAGCACAAGCTCTGCTTACCTTGGGACTAGATGGCGTTGTGTGATAGTTGTGGAATATTATTTAAAAAAAAAGATTTAATCTAAGGTCTGTTACAAGGAGTTGTAGTAAGTTCGCCACAAAAATAATACCACACGTAGAAAAGTATTGATCCTGTTCTTCTAGTACTTTCTGTTCAGATTCCACATTGTGGCCTCGTTTTCGGTAGTTTTTAGCGAATTTACAATCACCATCATCATCATCAGCCTATAATGTTCCCACTGCTGGGACACAGGCCTTCTCTCTGTGATAGGGAGTGGGCCATAATCCACCACGCGGGCCCAGTGCGGGTTGGTAGATGTCACATGTCTTCGAATTTTTGGTTTTACGACATTTCGAGTACTTCGAACTCTGTGGATTTTAGTTTCGATGTTATTCAAGGTTTCAACAATTCTTCTTTGTCCATTAAGAACAGATAAGTTTTATCTGTGAAAGTGGTTGCTAATCCTCAAGTTTATTTTGTGAGTGAATCTAGGATTGTATTAATTACTTTTTGTTTGTTATTTGCGGGATTTGTTACTTTGTTCAAACTGTTTTAGTTTTTCTGTGAAAGGGGCTTTATTTAGGTTTAATTACGTTGGACGTAGTTTTCCCAAAATGTGCTTAATTTCTTAATTTTTTTTTAAGAAAATGTGTTTTTTTATGGATGTGGTCTTTTTACCGTGTTACAATGGGGAGGGACTGTCAGACTTGTATTACTGACTAAAATCCAGGGTGATCCTTCAATAGCCCTTTACGTTCCAGGGTCACGCTTACCTGATGAGACATATAAGGAAGTGGATTTTAATGTTTTGGCAGAATCAAGTTTTGTTTCAAAGCTTCACTGAAGTTGTGAAGAACTGGTTTGTTACATTAATAAAAAAAAACTGTATTAATGTTTAAGTGACAGAAAACTATTTTTTTTTTGTAGTTGATAAAGTTCTAAACAATTTTCACGTTTAATAAGTTACATTATTATTAGCGATAGCGAATAACATAAGTTGCCAAGTATATTTTCAACTACCCAAGTGAAACACTGACAGCTAGTGATCATAGACGAAACTATCACTTACTCCCAAACAGCAAAGAAAAAGGTAAAAACCTTTTCTTGATCATGAATCAGAATATTACCTACTAAGTAGAGTGTTCAAGAAAAGTCGGCAGGCAGCAAAATAATAGCAACTACAAAGAGTAGCATATCGTATGGCTTTGATATTAGCGAGTGTTCGTCTTCGCGATAAGAAATGAAAGATTTTTCTCCGCAACGCAGCTTCCCATGGGTTCTTTGTTTCGGGACACACGGACGTGAAAGATGGTCAACAGGATTTTTTTATGAGTAATTTTTTTAGAAGTAATGAAGTTCGAAATATTTTATAGACGGCATTTGGTGCAGTGGCTGAGTAATAGGACTGCTGCTGTCGTGAGTTCGATTCCCGCACGGAGCAATTATTTGTGTGATCTATATGTAGTTGTTCCGGATCTGGTTTGTGGGTGTGATTTTATGTTTGTAAACGCACCCGCGACTCTTCTTTTTTTTTTTTAGCGTGGTAAAATCATCAAATGATTCCACGGGCAGGGCGGGTGGAACTGTCAGACTTGTACTGACTAAAATCCAAGGTTCTTCAATAGCCCTTTATTTTCCGGGGTCACGGTGAGGAAATAAATCACGCGACCACCCACGATACTGGAGAAATTCCTAGTGTTGGTCAACGTTATAAAAAATGTGCGTTCCACTTGTTTAACAATGAATTCAATGACGGATTTTCAACCCTAATACTTTCACAAAATTTATATATGTATGCAAAGCAAAGCACTGCCAAAAAACAACAAAAATGTAAAAAAAAACATAAGCCTACCAAAATGAGCACGTAACAAAAATTACAGCAATATTCTGCTCCATTGAATTCCCAAGTGAAACGTTACTGTACGTGATATGATTTTATTATTAAGTGGTGTTGAAAATCGTGAGAGTCGCCGTGTCTGTGCGTCGGGTCATCTGCGAGTAAAAGTGGTTTTTAGATAAACTTGAAGCATGGTACTTCATGACACGTTATAAATATGTTTATACAATAATATTTAGTGCCTAGATCTAAGTTTTGCACAGTACAGTAGAAGTATGTTAGGATGTAGCATCTCAAAATGAATGATGTCTTCAACCAATGTGTGTTACCAGTGATGAGTTACGGCACCGAAACGCGGTCTTTCACTATCGGCCTCATCGCTCAAAGTCGCTCAACGAGCTATGGAGAGGGCTATGCTAGGTGTTTCTCTATACGTGATTGAATCCGAAATGAGGAGATCCGTAGACGAAGTAAAGTCACTGATATAGCCCACCGGATTAGCAAGCTGAAGTGGCACTGGGCAGGTCATATTGCTCGTAGAGCAGATGGCCGATGGGGTCGAAAAGTATTAAAGTGGAGACCACGGACGTCCACCAGCAAGGTGGACAGACGACCTCATAAAGGTCGCCGGAAGACGCTGGATGCAGGTCGCCTCCAACCGGTTTATGTGGAGATCAAAAGGGGAGGCCTATGTTCAGCAGTGGACGTCCTATGGCTGAGATGATGATGATGATGATGATAATTAAAGAAAAGTAAAAGTGTATTTTTGGATTTTGTATATCCTCGGTTTAACAAAATTCTAGAGTAAAATATATTAATGGTCAAAATAACAATCGTTTAAATTAACCGCTCAATTCAAATAGTGCTTAAGACAAAACATTTATCACTGTCCCGCTGACTAATCTAAATGAATTATGTTTTAGTTCGAGAATTAATTAATTGTAGAACTTAAGCTGCTATTTTAATTAAAAAATACTTTTCATTTTACTCACTGAATATTTAGTTTCATTCGTATTGGGATTATCAACGTTACATTTCAAATTGTTAATTATATTCACAATGCGCATAGTCGTGGAGCTTACGAGTATATATTATTAATTTCAATTATTAAGGAATTCTGTAAAAAAAAAATTAACTAATATTATGTTGCATAACTTGATTCGCTAAATAAATTAAAATTGATGTCTTAAACATAATGTTTGTTATTTTACTAGCTTAAACTACACATATTTTTGTTATTTTATGTTAGTAAGGTCTAATCCATCCATCCATCCATATCTCCAAGGTCCGATCTACATTTGCACCAACGAAGAACTCGTCAAAAACATAATTTACAATTAGATATTTATAATATAAAGACCCTTCTTCTTCTTTTTACTATAAAAAATAATAAATGAACGTTTATAATTTAAAAAAGCGAAATAAATCACGAAATTAATAATCGGTGTTATCTAATTATTTTTTTTACATTTTGCTCGCTATTCTTACCGGCTGTATGTCACTCCACCGGTACATCCATTAAGTATATTTGCCGACATTTCCAAACTGAAAGAGGTCAGATATCGGCAGATTGGAATGATGTATTGTTGCTAGATTTCATTTACTTTCCCTTTTACAACCACAGATTTGTCTTTTTGATGTTTTGACTCAAGAACGATCATTTTTAGACCATTGTGTCTCAGGATTTATAGATTTCTTTTTATAATGGAAGGGAGTGAGTTGGTGTTTTTTTTTTAGTTTTTAAAAGGTTTTATTTTATACCAGTGCGTATTTACTATTAACTATTTATATTTGAGAAGTAGCTTTACGTATATTATTATGCAAAAGTAAGCTGGAAGTCTGAATTGTTGGCAATGGCACACCGTGTCCGTTAGTCATTACTTCCTATTCATATTTACTATTCTTCTCACAGATGTGTTTTGAAACAATTCAAAAGCGACAAAGTCGCAGAAGACAGAGAAACCAGTGATGTCCCTGTACACATTGCAATTTAGTCGTTATGACACTGTGGTTACGGTCGCTTTTGTATTTACAATTTTTACCCTGGACAGTCGTCTCTAATAAATAAAATAGAAGCCCCGCACGGCGGGGTTTCTATTCTTACTACCAATCTAACATTATCAAGTTGTATGTATTAATTGTAATTAAAATGCTGTAAAATGTTTTGCTTAAAAATTAAGACTAGAAAAATTATGCTAAAAAATCATGGGTATGCGTACCTAAATCTTATCTGAACAAAAGTTTGCCATATTATATTTTATGTCTCAAAATGTTCTGTAATGCCAATGGTTAAAGGAACCATTTAAAACGTACAAACTTCACTGGCCCAAAGTCAAAGTTAAATCTTGTGATGAGTAAACAAAAATTAGGGATTAATTGAACACCAGTTTCAAATACCAAGGCTCACTACGTAACAAGCTATCAACAAGCGAGTTTAAATTGCCTGTTTTTACCAGCAACCCGCTAACTGTGCATGACCAGCAACTTTGAACGTGTTTACGATTTTATTGATTTTATTCTTTAATGGAACTGACCTAGTTTTAGTCATGTTTGTTTCTTAAAAGTACACATAGTTAACTTTTAGTTAAGAGCAAATAAAAGTAGCAAAATTGATAAGCGATTTTTCCTCCTCCAGAAGCCCTTGCATGAATTCTACGCATTTGGCCCGGGCGTACTTGAAATACTCTGACGTCAATCAAACGGAAAATGAAAACGCGCCTCACCGTGGCCTCGGAACGTAAAGGTCTACTCAAGGACATCTTGGATTTTAGTCCGTCCAGCCCTAAGTGGGAGGCTGAAAATTATCATCACGGCACTTGTAACAGTGACAGAAACTCAAAACAAATAATAAACATAGAAAGCATCTTGTTATGGTCGCGGGACTAATCTCATGCCCGTGACCACGGAACATAAAGGGCTATTGAAGGACACCGTGGATTTTAGTCAGGACAAGTCTGATAGTCCCTCCCGCCCTGCCCGGGGTGGGAGGACTCATTTGATGATGTTACCACGTTAAAAAAAAGAATATCGTTATACATTTTCATAATAGACTAAATGATCATGTCAGTTCAAACATTTTAATCGCTTATACATTTTGCCAAGTGTATACTTTACATTGCTCGTTGTATACTTTATGAACTTTTAGCAACGTTAGAGGTAGTGACTTAGTCAAACAACCCTTCTGAAGCAAATAGGGGAACCACGGCATATCCACATACGTTGTATAAATGAACCCTGGTTAGCCGAGTTATAAAATATCCCTCAGTTATGCGCGTATTGAAATAGGCCGAAATGTTGAATTAATTACATATTTAGTTGGAAATTACGCTCTCGGAAGTCAAATAACACGTTTTGTTTTTTTGGTGAGATTATTTTATGCTTACGTGGAAACTTAAGCTCTATAATACCATATGGGAGCGTCCACATCTGAGGAATGCGCCACAGAAGCGAGGCTCGCGCGCCGTTTGCGAGCGGCAAACGGCGCGTGCATGCGTTCGTCACCGCGCTATATTGTCTGATGTGGACGCTCCCTACAATACATAATCCTACAGGATTTTATTAAGAAAGCGAGGACGATTGCATGACGTAAACGTCATAAAAATACGTCGTCTTAAAAAAAACAATTAGGTATCTTTTAGAATTTTAGTCCAATTTTGAGCAACGGGTACAAATATTCCTCGCAGACAGGAAATACGGTTATTCTCATTTCATAATTAAATTGGATACTCTGCGTACTGAAGTTATTACCTACATTTTTTAAAATCCTTATTAAGTTATTTCTTCTACGAGTATCAATAGAAAATTTATAAATCAATGGTAAAAAAAGATAATAAGAACTTAAATATCAACTTAAACATCTGTAAAACCAATCAAATTTTATTTCTAATTGTTACATTCGTGAAAAAAAAATTGAGAAACAAAGCCACGACATAACATTCCTATAGGTATAAATATGTTTTAGAACTCTAATCACCCCAACACAGAAATACGATAAAACTCCCAATACCGCGATCAAAGGAGATTAATTAAAACAAACACTAGCATTGTGCTGGGTGCACCAGGGGGCCTACTATTTTAGTCCGTCAACGAAAATTCAGGCTCGACCGAAAGTAACTCGAAAGTTTTGAGTGACTTTTCGTTATTAGTACTGAATTCATAAGTTTAGGAGTCGCGACAACTGTGCAATCATGTTGTCACCGAATTTTAGTTCGCATCACAAACTAATTTTATTATTTTCAATTATTATACCTACAGTCATGTTAACGCTTTCGTCGTGAATTTAGAAAAGATTTTCTTGGAAAGAAAAAAAAACTCGAACCGCAAGCAGGATTTCAACCTTTGCCTTTCGAATTCAGTTCATTCATTGCTCTTACCAACCGACGAAAGGAATTGTAGAAGAAATTGACGCTTATAGCTAAGAAAAACCTCGGTGGATCAGGTTATTCTTAGCTATATATCCGAAAGTCACAAGTTCAAATCCCGCTCGCTGTTCGATTTTTTCTTTACACAGAAATACTAATCTGTAAGAGATAAACGCCTGAAAATTCGTCCGAAGTTACGGGTTTCGTGCTTAGGTAGTAGTACCCCAATTCCCGTCCTAGCCTCTGATTGAGTTGGCCGTGTGAATGCGGACGATAATTAAACAGTGCCCTTACTGTAATGGATTTGTTTTGTATTTTGTGCGCTGGTAATGTCGGTGGCAGCTTCATAAGTCCACTGTTGGACTTAACGAGTTTCTAAATGAAATTGTTGTGTTATGTTGGGGAGTGAGGGCTGTTTACTTCTTTGTATGATGATTTTCTTTTACTGGGTCTAGGTTTACTTAGTTCTTATGATTTGCAACTTTAAGAGGAAGAAAGTTTTTTTTTTTTAACGTTGTAAAGTCATCAAATGAGTCCTCCCACCTCGGGCAAGGCGGGAGGGACTGTCAGACTTCTACTGGCTAAAATCCACAGTGTCTTTCAGTAGCCCTTTATGTTCCGGGGTCACGGTGAGGAAATAATCCCGCGACCCCGGCAGGCTTTGGCCCTCCTAGAACCACAAGAAAGATAAACAACTGTTAAAAACTTGTCTAAAAAAACTGTCAACGTCAAAACGACATTTCACGTTGATTAAGGGTCGTTTTACAGTACACTTCTTTATACAAGCGTTCAACAGATGTTTATGTTTTTGTGTTTAGGCGGTAAGTGTCAAGTTAAATACGTATGTATGAATTTTCAAAAATATCTATTAATCCATTTAGACTAACAGGGACTTGAAACTTTGTATGAAATACTAACAAGAAGCATAACACATAATTATCAACAGTCACAGACAAAACTTACGTCCCAAGACGTCCCAATTAAGCCCTGTCTTAAACTAACCCATAGACAAACAATCTATCCATTCTACCCTCAATTCGTGGAATAATAAACTAGTTTGCAGTTTAAACCTTTATCTGGCGACGAGCACGCCCTCTAGCGGTCGAACTGTTTGCGCACCAACGAGCCTGGATAATTTTGGATATCGAGTTTAGTGCAAGTTTTGATTGTGTTTTGTTATTCGTAAAGAACTAGATTTTTTAATTTCGAGGTTTGTGAGCGTATCGAGGTATTCTCAACGATTTTAGAGCACCAGTGTTCTATGTTCTATGTTAGGGGTTATGGTTTCCGCACTTAGTCCTTTAAGTGGACCATTGTGCGTGGGCCATAGTGATAGAGCACCAGTGTAAAAAAGGAAGAATCAAGAAAATATAGGTATACATGTTTTTTTAGGTTGAGCCGTGGTCGCAGTTATTGCATACCTACTATGATTATGGGCGTGACCTCGGCTCTTACTTAACCTTTTTGGTACCTATGGTTTTCTGGATTTCTTTTGTTTTTCATGAATTTATTCCCGTTGAAATCCCACTTTTGGATCTTGTTTTGTTTTGTTATAGTTTATCATGAGTCTCAAATAGTCACAATGACTAAGTATGACATGCAATTGACGGAGCACCCCTCTAGAGGGCCAAAGCCTGCCTGGGTCGCGGGACTTATTTCGTTGCCGCGATCCCAGAACGTAAAGGGCTAATGAAGGACACCGTGGATTTTAGTCAGTACAAGTCTGACAGTCTTTTCCGCCCTGCCCTGGGTGGGAGGACTGATTTGATGATTTTACCACGCAAAAAAATAATAATATACAGGACGTGTAAAACTCTAAAAATATACCAGACAAAGATCAAATTCACAAACAAAAAAAAAAGGTTGCACTCCAGGAGTGCCGGTAGAAGTGAAAACTTTTTTGTTACTATGTTTTATTTTTAATTTGAATGACGTCTTACTCATTTTCGATCAGGGTCACGTGACCCTGACGCGAGTTTTGGTCACGTGACCCTGACGCGAGTTTTAAATTTTTTACCCATTACAGAAAAAGTGTACAACGCCGCTAAAGAAGTTTTCACTTCAAAAAAATCCGCAAATAACTGAAATACGTGGTACAGATAAAACTTCAATTACATTTAATTGAATTGACTCCAATCCAATTAATAGTCTGTAATAAATCTGCTTCAACTTCTATTTACACTCAACAGGAAAAGGGTACCAAAATAAGAATAGCTGAAAAATTAATGGATTTTCTGACGAACGAGCTTTTTTGGGGTTCCGCAGTCAACAAGGAGAAATAAGGACAATCTTTTTTCTATAAAATTAGGATGGCTAAAAGAGAAGAGAAATACTAAAACGGACAAGCAGTACAAGTTACATAATGATTTGTGTATAATCATCACCAGCCTATATTTATGTTCCCATTACTGGAACACAGACCTACTCATTGTAAGAAGGAGTCACCACGTCGGCCTATACAAATTCGCAAAAAAAAAAGATTTTCATACTGATGGGCCCAATCAATTTCTCATTTTGTATGAAAAACCATTTTTTTTTTATTTCCAAAAGTCTTAGTACAAATACTGTTCATTAACATGGGCTGAATTGACCCCACGAGGGGTTTTGTGCATTTTACGTTACACGTTGTATAAGTCTTTGAATTTTTAGCTTTGGGTCATGTTGGTTTTCCTACGATGTTTTCCTTCACCGTTTTGAAAGAAGTGGTGATAGAATAAATTACACATAGTAATGCCTGGCTGGATTCCTACCCACGAGTTAACAACTCGTAAGTTGGGGCCAATGCGACTAGGCCACAACTGCTCGGACATATCGCCGCTTAACTTTGGTCGTCCAAAAACGGACCTCGGAAAAACATTGATCTACTTTTTTCCTCATTAAGAGACTTTAATAATTGTTACCATACTTTATTTTCCCATCCCAAATGGTAACTGTTCAATGTTTAGTTATTCAACACGAATACGGAACCCTTTAACGCGAATATTCCAATATGCACTTAGCCAGTTTTAAATTCTCGTTTGATGAGAGTTATACAGGATGTTTACTTTTTTTACTGAAAGTTGATGTTGGATTTTTATCATTCTAGCTTTCAGATGCAAGGATGCCTGTATAGTTCTTTTTTCAGGGCGTAACTATGTTTGACTTTATAGGAATTTTGTGTGGCGTGGTCGATCTTTTATCATATTTTGAGCTTGAATATCAAATTCCTGTTTTAAAGGTGTTTTTAAACATATTTGCCTGCGGTGCGTTGTTCTTAAAGGTTCGTTTGATACTTTTAGCCTTATTTTTTATGAGTTGTCTTAGATTTTATTGGAAAGTTCACTAAAACATTAAAAAGTAGTCAAACGATTAAAAAAACATTTTTCTAGTATTCCATTTATTTATACGTTTCGAAAAAAACCAATACGTCTCGTTGTGGTATACTTTTTAGTGCGTTCTGCCATCATAGCTTCTCGCGAGTTTGGTGACTGATAGAAAAAATACGTGTGCATTATTTTTGAATGCTCTGTACTGCACTGCACACCGTACACAGGTTGTTCGGCGCATGGACCGACACCACAAACACCCTGTATAGGTTTACAATTTATTGATACTGTCAACTTGATATTATGATAATAATAAATAAATAAATAAAAAGCCTTTTATTTCCAGTTACCACGTTTACATGCAAATATTTTCTACTACCTATAATAGTTAAAAAAGAGTAAAATAAAATAACAAAATTAATCTCTATACACTTAAATAAAAATTATCTTAATAGCTATTTTTTATTAATATTATAATAATAGATATTATGATAACAATACGTTTAAATATTTTTATTTGGCTATCAGACTGACAAACATTTGTAATAAAATTTCTCTTTTTCTTTATCACTATTTCTAAAGAAAAAATATTCGACTAACAAATCCAGCTCAATCTCGCTAATTGATCTTATTAATTGGAGACGAAAACTAGACCATTAATAAATAATGCTGTCACTTTCTGATAGCTTGATAAATATACGTTATTTATTATAGTAAACTGAAGACTAGGAGAGGCCTAGTCGGATCGGACTTAGGGTGCTCCCACATCTATCGACGCGGAATCGGCTTTTTCCGTCGCCCTTTCTCTTTCTGTCGCTTAGAACTGCCATTTGCTAGACCGCCTAACGAGTTGTTAAGAACCCAGCCAGGCGCATTACTATGTGTAATTTATTTCAACACCACTGCTCTCGAAACGGTGAAGGAAAACATCGTGAGGAAACTGGCATGTCCCAGAACCATTCGAAGGCGTGTGACATTTGCCAACCAGATCTGGGCCAGCGTGGTGGATTATGGCCCACTCCCTGTCTCAGAGAGGAGGCCTGTGTCTCAGCAGTGGGTACATTTATGGGCTGGTGATGATGAGACTCGGAGGGAGGACTTTGCCTAGCAGTACTGTGCCAGAGTACAGCTCATCATCATCTTCTTGCCCTTATCCCATTTTACTTGTGGTCGGCGCAACACGTTTTTTTCTTCCCTTCTCCCCTATCACACGTCTTAGTATCATCTACTCCTTTTTCTTTCATATCATTTCTTAGACAATACATCCATCACTTCTTTGGCCTTCCTCTTCCTTTCCAGAGTACAGCTAATAAAAAAAAAACTCGGTTGTAGTTCAATCACATGTTATTCCTGAAAAGTTAGATGCGTGTACTGTTAGCATTAGTCCGCATTTCATTAGGTATGATTTTAGGTCATGTCTATCGGTCCTCCAAAACTCAGTAACTGGGTAATACCATATCCCTTGGTAAGACTGGTTGTCAAGCTTTAGCTTCTGGCTTACAATGACAACTGTTAAATATCATCAATTGGTACGGAAGACACTAGCGATTATAAATGGTCACCCATCCACAGACCAACTTCGGCAAGCACGACTTAACCATAAAGATCGTAGTGCGTGGCGGGTATTGGAACGAAGTTCCTTATCGCGCGTTGTGAAAGGGGGCTAGACGGAAAAAATTCTTACGAAAAGTTGTCACGACACTTTTTGGAACGAAGTTCCTTATCGCGCGTTGCGAAAGGGTGCTAGAGCTCAAAGAGTGGAGTGGAGTGGAGCGGAGCGGAGCGGAGCGGAGCGGAGTGGATTCGCGACGATTTTTTTTTTTGAGTGTATACAGTAACTTCGTTCCATCCGGATGTCCCTTGACACCTCTCTAGTTTTTATTTACCCACGACGTTCTCTTTGAAGAATTGAAGCCGAAAACTCAATTAATACTAAACTTAGCTGTCAATTTCCGATGCCTTAATTCATATACGTTATTTATTCTACAAGCAGTGGAGCAGTAAATCAAATTATATGGTTGCTTGGCAAGCCACCAAAAAGTACGGCTTCTCTTACAACGCGATTTGTACTCAGCAGAGGGGAAACGCGGTCGGATTGGAACACCGGTGTGTTTAGTAACGATATTTCATTTAAGTTTACCTGGGTACGAAGTTAATGGTCGAAATCTGTGTGTAAGTCTGCGGAACGCACATATACATACATACTCACACACTTTTATTCACGTTTAAATAACGATGTAAAAAAACATCACAAATTTTGAATCGTACGGTTCTTTTGTTATACATAATTGACCGTTCAGCAAACTCGTCTACTTATTTTATTATTATGCAGATAGAAAAATATATATATCTTCGTAAATATTTATTGATTAAAAATATTTATTGATAAAAGAAAAAATATCTGACCAAGTGTCCTATATTTTAAAAATCCAAATTATGGTTCTAATGATTTATTACAAACAGTTATCATTAATAATTAACACAAATGATTACAAAAACATAAAATACGTCCAATTTTGGGTTTGTACTTTTAAAAAGGCACTTACAATTTATGGTTTAATTCGATTAGCAATCGATACATCAAGCTTTATCAAATAGAACCCAAAAACAGAGACCATAAAACAAAAATTTAATTCGTATCCAACACGTATAAGTAACGTAATATCACCAAATCACACGCAATAAATACCCACTCAATAAAAAAAAAACAGATCAAAACAAAATCCATAATATTTGAATTCGTACATTTGAATTGAGCGAAAGTTATTTTTGGTATCACGCTGTCCTGTTTAATAATGCAGCGGTTGGAAGCCTCCTTCCGAATCACTTCACACATTGGATAAAATGAAAATTTCCAAATATCGATATCCGTATCTGTTATGATATTGGCGTCATAACAGAAAATCGGAACGAATCTGAAATAAAGGTGCCATTCCATTGCTGCGTCCTCGCTTGAACGTTAGTACTGTAGGTTTCTTCTTCTACTAGGCACGTATGAAACAAAACTGTAGATCGCTTTTTTATAGCCGAATTGTAAATTAAGTATATCAAATTATTATAAAAGGCCAGTCTTTGATAAATGATAAGATTTTGCAGTCTTCAAAAACGTTGTTTCTTCGTGTTCAACGGCTTTAAATCAAAAGATTGGCTTGTAAAACCTATGATTTAGCAATATTTTTATTAACAGCAATGTTTAGAAAAAAAAACACGAGTATATTGATTAGCCTGGCGTTGAGCAGTAACGGAACCACGCCTTTATCCGCCGCCAAAGGGGTTGTATTTTAATCGCGTGATTCAAGTTGACTGAATCGATTCCAATCATCTGTTCATTTGTTTTGAGTTAATAATGAGGAAAAGGAAATTAAATTCCGTGCGTGGTGAGGAGGGAGACTTACTTGGAGTGTGGATCACAAGAGTTAATTACTGTTGGCTTAATATATGTGAGGATCTCTGTATACTACACACAAAAGAGCATAATACCTATATGTTTGTCAAGGAGATTATGTGCAGAATTAAAGTGTCAAGTGTATGTATGCTTTACTTTGTTTCCGTTGCTTTCTGATCTTTTAATTTATTATTATCATTATGTGTAGAATAGATTTCCTGAAAAGAAATACCACAAAACAATGCGAGCCCAAAGTCGCTTTAGACGTTAAACAATCACAATTAAATGATCTGATCTTAGGATGGTATTTGTTATAATAATAATAATAATAATAATTAATAACAATTCAAGTATCTTGATCTGGCTCGCGAGGTTGTTGACATGTGGGACGTGAATACGGCAGTTATTGTGCCGATAGTCGTATCTGCCAATGGCTTAATTGCCAAGAGCCTCGAACAACACCTGAGGAGGCTCTCGCTGGGTAGCTGGATCAAGCGCTTGATTCAGAAGGCAGTACTCTTGGACACGGCGCGTATTGTTAGGAGGTTCCTCTCTCAAGAGCCCTGACTACCGGCAGCCCGGACCCTGTTCCCGACGCTGGTGGACTGCTATTTTTTATATTTTTAAATGTTTTTAGTTTGTTTTTTATAAAAATATTTAAAAATTTAATTAATAAGTGTTAAAATAAATAAAGAGAATTATAATAATAATAATATTCCACAACTATCACACAACGCCATCTAGTCCCAAGCTAAGCAGAGCTTGTGTTATGGGTACTAGACAACTGATAAACATACTTATATATTTCTAAATACATACATATTATAGATAAATTACACCCAGACACAGAACAAATGATCGTGTTCATCACACAAACATTTGTCCTGGGTGGGAATCGAACCCACGACCTCCGGCATAGCAGTCAGGGTCACTAACCACTACACCAACAGGCCAGTGTTATGTCTTCAAGGGTCCACCTGAGTTGAGTGGACCTATCCAGACAGTACACGATATGTTTCAGTTTTCATCAGCTCTATTTTTAGCCCATAACGAGAAATCAATAACATGACATACCTTCAGTGGTTTCTGCTAGAGTGGCGATGAAGAGCGCAAAAAGCGCCACTCCAGACGACACCAGTCTCATCTGAAACAAAATTTTCATTTATTATTCCTTGATTGAGATTTCAGATGACTAGTCTCATCATTCGACTAGTGGTCGCAATCGTGAATGCTGATCATCAATAGGTCTCGGGTTTGTTTACCAATTCAGGTATCAGTGAAATTAAGTTTTTTCTAGCAAATAAAAACGAGTAATTCTCCTTTCCTGGGTAGAACGGAAGGGACGGTCAGTTTGTTAACAGATACTAGACACGCGTGGAACACTACGCACAGACGACGACGATCTTTGATCGGACGGCAAGCTTAAGCCAGCATTATAAAGCTATAGCTTTATAATGCTGGCTATCATTATCATAACATCAACCGTAGGACGCCCACATCTAAACATAGGCCTCCTCCAAGGCGCGGGCCACATAGAAAAGACATAAGACGAGGACGCGTTGCGGACGTGTGAAAATGCATGAAAAAAAATGCGTGAGTCGCTTCCGCGCCCCGTCTCTTCTGTGTGTTTTAAGTCGCGACGCTTCTCTACATTTTGGATGAAAGTGACGCCGAAGAGACATTGTCTCCATCCTGTCTTCGTCTTACGTCTTTTCTATGTGGCCCGAGCCTTAAAGCTGACTATACTAGATACACACATCTGCACGAAAGTCAAACAAAATAAACAAATAAAAGCTTCTCACTTCCCGCACTGGATTTTGTACCGAATGCCATTACACTGACAAATAAAATGGCTGACATTCAGGCTTGGAACAAATATTTGTCACCATTGAAAATGTTTGTTCCAATATAGTGAATCGAATGGAATTCTAGGAAAAATACCCAATTCTAAGGTCACGGGTCCTTATGTACTTAGTTATGTAGTAGCTGCCGTTTCTAAATATCAAGTTCAAGATAAAATGTCAAATGATATTATACGAGAGGAAAAAATGTGATTCGGTATTTCGCGTTTATAATACAGGTACTGATAGTTGAAAGTTTGAAGAAAAAATAACAGTGAATGAGTTGAAAAAATAACTTTTGTTCATCGTTATTTTAATTGGATATTTATTTTTAAGAAGACTAGTTACTTGCTTGTATTAAATAAATACTTGCATAATTATAGTGAAATAACTAGGGTGTTTGTTGAATGATCGTAACTGTTTGCCTTGTATTTCATTTATTAAGCGGTCAAACAGTTTTTGTGAAACAGGACTCAATCACAAAGATTTTGGAAAATAAATTGAAACCGTCACTTCTAAGAAAACATTAGGAAAATCATACGAAAACTTGGTTTATCTTTTGGAATTGAATTTATATCTCTGTTTACCTTTCACCCCTTGAGGCGTCTAAAAATAAAAAGGCTAAAATAAGCATCTCAAGTATACAAGCCTACTCGAATGTTTCGACGAATTTAAAATTGGAATAATATAGAGTTACACTTTTCCCCGACTCACCCTCAATTAGTCCTATTTACTGACGGAGGATTAACCTCTATTCAGTGTTAGAGGAAAGGTTAATTTCATGTTATACATTAATATTTATTTTACCTACATACTTTTACTGTAACAAAATGACTCAAAGTAGAAATCATATTTTCTGAAGAACCCTCAGGTAACGCACGAAAAAACTAACGTAAATAAAATCAATCATAACATTTCGTACTAGTATTTGTTCGCCATATTTCGTATTATAACAATACTTCGATACCAAATGATCCGATAAATCTTACTTACATAGCGTACGGCTTCCAAAGAATTCACCAAGAAAAGTAATAAGCCAATAACTCGACAACCCTTTTGATACTATCAAGGGGAAATTTTCTTTGCCCCACAAACTCGCTTTTCAAGTTTTCAACTCTGAATTTTCTACAAGCGTTTTATTCGAGCATTCGTAGAGAGCGCTACGAGACCGCTACGAGAGCGTAATTGCTACGAGGCTACGAGGCTACGGGCTACGCCATGATTGCGCGTCGGACCGCGCTCGGTGGTAAACCGACAGTTTTATATTAATTGACTTCTTTGTTTTATTTCACTGGGAACACTAACTTCTGAATGTGGTCGGTTAAAATTTGATGACACGTTTCAATCTGTGGTTTCATTGATGCAATTAAAAAGTTTCCAGTGGAACGGACGATCGGTAAAGACTGCCATTATTAAGTAAGTATGAACATTAAATTCTGCTCAAATGCGCGGATGAAATGGTCGTTGAGGATTTATATTAATTATAGGTATTAAGTTAACGCGCTTTTTGAGCTTGACGATCACTTCAGGGAGTGAAAAAGATGAGCTTGAAGCGAAATGGAAATATTCCAGAACTTACGGATGAATAGTTTCATGAAAATATTCGTGTTAAATAATGATCGCAATTTTCTTTAAGTTTTTTGTTTAAGTTATTAATTTGTAATGTTATGTACCTTTAAGTTGTATGGTGTGCATAATAAAGAGTATTCTATCTGTCTATCTATTCTTTACCTTTCATTTTTGGTTATTCTATCTTATGCCCCGTTCACAACATCGTATGATGTGACTATCATAATTATTATGACACACGCTTTTGTCATGTGTTTCGTTTTCGTGACTACCGTCGCGGTTTGCAAGTTGTATCGGTTGATTGACTCGTGTCATACTCTTAGCAATTTCTTTCATATAATTTATCTGCATCCTGTATCAAAGCACCCATCTCGCTTTGCCAAGCAATAATAAACAAAAATAGATTTCATGAAGCCTCCCGTTACCAGTACACCAGGTCTGTGCACACAGAGCCGCATATTGCTTGCATTACAGCCATTACTGACGGCCACAACGTATTATGTGCGGCGACCCGTTACCAGAGACTGTGCAGTGCTGATACACACCGGGCACCGTTTTATTGTGTCTGTAACTTTTGATTGTAGCAATGAAGTGTGTCGTCGAGGTTGTGGACTAGAGTTAACGTAGAAATATAAGTTATGGTAAGAAGTAGGACTTTACAGAGAAGGGAGATTGCTAACTTGAATGCGTTGAAATTGACCTTTTACAAATGTAGATGTACCTATGACGCTGTCATAATAGCGGCTTTCTTGTCATAATTATCTGTCATGAGCAACGGAATCGTTGGCGCAGTCGATTCACTGCTGCGGTGCATGTCGAAGTTTCAATTTCCGCTCTGAACAAAATATTATTTTGTAAGATCTATAGGTAGTTGTTTCGTTAATTGTGTTGTTGATATAAATTAAGATATAATAATACAGAGAAATTATAAAAAAAACTAATTTTGGTCAGGAATTTTAAAAAAGCTTGTATCCAAGGAAATTCATATTCTATCATAATCCAAATGCTAATAAATTTTCTTTAGTGGCTGTAAGAGTACAGGCTTATTTACACTTCCTGATCAAAATTGGATTTTAAGCCAATTTTCTCAAAAACCTCTATTGTGTTCTTATCCTAATCATGGCAGTACAATACGTATCGCCCGGTGTATAAGCGTCCTGATTACGTAGCCCAAACTCACTGTTTATACATGAATAATTAAAGCGAGCGTATCACAATGGGCGCGAGTTTCTATCAAATGGGGCTTCGTGTGTTGCTAAGAGATGTAGTGGTTTATGAGATGGGTTTCACTTCATGACTGTCAAACCTTAATTTTGAATGGCATTTTGGTCTAGTGGTTAGTGACCCTGACTGCTATGCCGGAGGACGACCTCCGGCGTTTGGGTTCGATTTCCACCCAGGACAAATGTTTGTGTGATGAGCACGATCATTAGTTCTGTGTCTGGGTGTAATTTATATATAATATGTATGTCTTTAGAAATATATAAGCACGTTTATCAGTTGGAATATTATTATAAATTATTATAGTAGTTTATTAGGCCTATTTATTAACTGTGACCGTGTAACTAAAATGAACCGGTCACGTCTGTAGACTGTAGACGAGTGGAGACCGCGAATGGGCAAACGTAGTGTAGGACGCCCAGCGGCAAGATGAATCGATGATTAGAAGTATGTGGCTGACAGCGGATGGATGCGGATTTTTCAGGACCGGGAGGGTTGGCGCTTTTTGGGGGAGGTGTACGTTCAGCAGTGGAAGGCAATAGGCCGTTAATATACACATAACTTGAGTAACAAAAAACGTTTTAGGAATATCGTTTAAGGGGTTATCATCTAGTACTAAGGGATTGTCTGGGGTCACACGTGTTATGAGTGAGAAGATTGGTTTGATGATTTCACACCAAAAAAAGAATTTAGATTAAAACTTTAGGATCACCAAAATGTAAGTTAATCGATGGTACCTAATAAAATGTAATGTAAGGTTTTTTATAGAAGTAAGCAAGAGAATTTACTGCTGTTACTTTTAATGCGGCAGAAAGGATTTTTTTACTTGGCAAATGATATAAATCTCTGTTAAACTTTCCGGAATTACAGGAGTACCTTACTCAATTTTACAATGTTAAAAGAAACTTTTGTTTTATTTTATTGTAACAACATCAGTCCAGTGCAAACAGGCGCAGAGTAAACAAACTTTAGGTATATCCCTTGGGACGTAAGTACACCGATGCGATGCCAGGATGTCAGGAATCCCGGAATACCCCTTTTTATGTGTTGAAAACGACCCCCGAGTGTTTTCTGTTGAGATCGACGTGCGCACATTTTGTCGAAGTTTCTGAAGTTCGCAAAGTTACGTTTGTACAACTGTCTATAGTGTTGAAAGGATTTTTTGTATTTGAAATGACATTGATAGTAGGATACTGTTGTTATCTTAACATTGGTGAATTTTAAAGAAAAAAATTGCGTTCAATCCGATTTTAGCAAGAGTAACCGGCTATGTCACCAAATAGATAATATTCCGTAAAATTTTCGGTGTAGTGAAATGGCAAATAAATCATTTGCCAAAGGAAAAAAGTTCAAAATAGGCTTCGGTTAAAAGCAAAAAGTTATTTAAAAAACCGGCGAAACATTATTCGGTAAAATAATACCTTCATGATCTAAAAATATTTTAAATAGTTCCTAATACAGAAAAAAAAGACGTCGGTCTATAGTTTTCGGTAAAATGAAATTCGAATACCTATTAAACATTCGGAAATGTGACCGGTTCCCAGCCTTATCGTTGATAGCAATATCTTCCTGACAACCTTAAAAACACAAAATTGCTTACAGTGAAGTAATAGTAGCAACAGTTTCTCAATGGCTAAACCATTGTGAATGAACCCTTGTGTAACTCAATAGCCCATTACTGACATAGTACATGACAGGAACCATTTACAACAACAATCCTGGTAACAAGAAATTATCTCCAGGAATTGATGCGTGCAATCCAGTTGTGCCTGTAATTGCCTGGGGTTCACTCCGTAGTACCAACCACAAGGGCTATAAAGTCCCAGTCTACGGTCTATACCCTATATTGTTCGAGTTAGAACGATGTGTAGTCACAATGTATAGGAGATTGTTTGTTACTGTAGAAGTGCGTAATTGAGATGGGTATGTACGGATTTTCTTTATCATTTTTTTTTTGCTGGAAGACCATATACAGTCTACGAAGCCAGGTTGGTCGCGGCAAGTATAACATGGTCTAGTGGGGGTACTGTGATGAGGAAAGGTGCAACTGCGGAGCCCCAGTACAAACAATGGCCCACCTCCTCACTTGTGCTTTGAGTAATTCCACCTGCACTCTAATAGTAGGCATACACCATCCTGCCTATCGATACGATAGATTTGCGGCTTGCAATTGTTTCAAATCGGCAGTTCGTCCATATACACCATACACCATCCTGCCTATCGATACGATAGATTTGTCACAACTTCAAATCTGCACCAGTGATGCCAACTCAGCAACTAGATCTGGCTATTATTCGGTGACGACAGCTACAATTTCTAGCACCTTTTCATTTCATCATGAGACTATCGAATTAGATTAAAAAAAGTGGTGCAAGCGATTTTCGACCTTAACGACATTAAAAATTTAGTTTGTTTTTCTCACATTCTTATTCGTTAACATTGCTCCTTCATTAAAATCCGGTGTTTGCATCATTGTCAATAAGGTCGAAAATCGCTTGAAGGTCGGAAAATACTTGCTTAAGGATAGCAAGTTAAAAAAAGTGGTGCAAGCGATTTTCGACCTTATCGACATTAAAAATTTAGTTTGTTTTTCTCACATTCTCATTCGTTAACATTGACTGGCCTGTTGGTCTAGTGGTTAGTGACCCTGACTGCTATGCCGGAGGTCGTGGGTTCGATTCCCACCCAGGACAAATGTTTGTGTGATGAGCACGATCATTTGTTCTGTGTCTGGGTGTAATTTATCTATAATATGTATGTATTTAGAAATATATAAGTATGTTTATCAGTTGTCTAGTACCCATAACACAAGCTCTGCTTAGCTTGGGACTAGATGGCGTTGTGTGACAGTTGTGGAATATTATATTATATATATATTATATATTGCTTCTTCATTAAAATCCGGTGTTTGCATCGTTGTCAATAAGGTCGAAAATCGCTTGAAGGTCGGAAAACATTTGCTTAAGGATTGCAAGTTAAAAAAAGTGGTGCAAGCGATTTTCGACCTTATCGACATTTAAAATTTAGTTTGTTTTTCTCACATTCTCATTCGTTAACATTGCTTCTTCATTAAAATCCGGTGTTTGCATCGTTGTCAATAAGGTCGAAAATCGCTTGAAGGTCGGAAAACATTTGCTTAAGGATTGCAAGTTAAAAAAAGTGGTGCAAGCGATTTTCGACCTTATCGACATTTAAAATTTAGTTTGTTTTTCTCACATTCTCATTCGTTAACATTGCTCCTTCATTAAAATCAGGTGTTTGCATAAATGTCAATAAGGTCGAAAATAGCATGAACCTTTTTTTAACTTGCTTTCGAGGTCCCTTGACACCTCTCAAGTTTTCAATCGTATTTTGGTTTAAAATAAAATGAATAACTCTTTTTTTTACGAGTGTACATGCGAGCCATGTGCGAAAAGCCTCAGTTTTCCTGGTAAGGCCACGTTCACATGGCGATTATTTTCCCGTATACTGTATACAAGATTTTATCGAATAGAGCAGTAATAACAGTTCACAAATGAAAACTTAAAAATAGTTTAAACGGCGTTCATACGGGAAAATCCCGTGTTTGAGAATTTTACCGTGTACCGTGCAAAGTTGTCCTAAAACTGGTCAACTCTATTCGATAAAATCTCGTGTACGGTATACGGGAAAATAATCGCCGTGTGAACGTGGTCTAACCGTCCCTGTAGAAAAGTAGCTAAAAAGTTTAGCCACAAGTTACACTTTTTAGCTTTTTTTCTAGCACCTTTATAAAATTAGCTAACTATCTATGAAGTTGCTAAGATGGCATCACTGCTGCCGATTTGACGTTGTGTCAAAAACGATTTGATGACCTATCAAAATTGGCATGTCATGCCATCAAATTGGCATTCCACCCCCATACACGTTCAATTCTATTTGAGCAAATTGGCAGTTTTATGCCGAATTGACAAATAGGCAGTATGGTGTATGGCTACCATAAGGGACCTGTTCGAGGTCACCATCAACGCCGTAAATGTGCCTGAGTTTTGGTCGAAGCTCATTATTTAATCCTGGGGAATCATCGACACGACGAAGATCATTTTTTTGTGGTAAAATCATTATATGAGTCTTCCTACCCCATACTGTTAGACTTATACTGACTAAAATCCACGGTGATATTTCAATAGCCCTTTACGTTCCAGGGTCTCGGTAATTTGATTAGTACCGTGACCAGAAGTATTGCAGCGTTTTTAAAAGAAACGCTACATTTTTGAGTAGCACCTTTTTTAATAGAAATTGTTATGCAACCTGTTTTTGGAAGCCTTGACTCAATTTTTTTTAAGTTCTGAATCTTTTTAAATTTGAATTTGTTTTTGTTCTCGAAAAAAAAGTGAAGATTTTTTTCTTGGTGTCAGTTGGATGTGGATTGTTGCCCGATACGTTTAATCGCTGAATTCTTCATTTTCTTTGTAAATCAGGGCTTTAAATCAGTGAAGTGTGTATATCAGTGCCGCAAAATAATTATATTGCTGTTCTATTCGCCGGAATGGCGTAATCTGAAAATTTTCTCATGGTTCGGTAAGTTTTTTTAATAGATTTTTCTGCAAATTTGTCTTCTGTTCAGTCCGTACTTTTGGTCTCATGCCGCCTGTTTTTCTTATCTACGTTGTGCAGGAAACGCTGAGTACGGCATCACCCACAAGTTTATAAGATAGCAGTCTGGAGCAACGCTCCGCCGCGACCCGGTGTGGTCGCGTACAGCCTTTTCCGGTTCCTGAATTTGCCAGGCTCTTAAGCCGGCAAATGTGATCCAGAGCCAGATTTTTTTGAAGACCTGTTTCTGTGTTGACCGAGGTTATCAACACGGTGCTCCGCAGCAGGCCGGCAGCGCGTCTCGTCATCCTGACAGGATCCAGCTGAGCATTTCCATTTTGCTGTTTTATTTATTTCTTTTAATGTTAAAATTGATATTTTTATGTAAGGCTTAGCAATACAACCCCTACTCAGGGTATGTGTGAGGATTTCGGCATTTAAAAACCACTATCTTACACAATCTTTCTATTCTTACCGAGGCGCGTTAATTAGCATTGGCCAATTAGTTAATTACCGCAAGGTTCGCTTGATTATTTTACCTCTAAATTTCAAGATTTTGGTTTTCCCTTAATAAATTAAGTAATAATTAATTCATACTTTCGTTGGTTAATCTGACATAATCGCATATTAACTCAGTTTTAATTGTGTGCAACCAATTTGTTTTATAATTCAATACTAGATACTATCGATAACCTGGCACAATCGCAACCCAACTGATTTCTTTTATGTTTTTTTACATTTTGAAAATATTTAAAAATTATACGTATTTAAATAGGGGAACGCTGTTTTTTTTTTAAGTATCCCGCTATAGTATGTACAATCTAATAACAGTATATAATATCAACGATCAATCAACCATAATTACGGTGATACCACCCACTCTTATATTAATAAACAAATGTCTCAGCATTATCTTAAATATGAGTAGGTATACGTTGATTATAAAATTCTTTCTTTTTCTTTTGTTCATATTATTGGTTAATTAATTAAAATAAAATCAATTTAAGTTCATAAATAATGGCGCGGAGTCTTCAATGCAAATGGCTGATGAAGACACTAATTAAAAAATTGCATCACTATTATAATTAACTTCAGTCAACACAATACATGAACAGCAACTGAATATAACCTCCTCCTTTTTTTGAAGTCGGTTAATAAAAAAAGGCTTTAATACAGTAAAAACTTTTTTTTTTACAACGCTCGTTCGCATCTCCGTTTCTGTGGCAAAACTACGCAGTAACCAGCTTCTAAAAGTCTGAATACAGCGTTATTTATGTTACTTTTTTAATTAATCGCAATTGAAACACGAGCTAGCTTACACGTATCAACTTAATTAATTTTTAATTTTACCTCCGTTCATATAATTAAGTTGAAATTAATAAACTTTTTGTGGTTTTACTTGGTAAGCTCGCAGGCTCCGTATTACATTGAAAACGCATTTCGGATTACGAAATACAGATAATTTGGTTGAGTTTGGTGTCGAGAATTAAATTCGGAAGAGTTTTCTGAATTACAATGTATAAAAATTATTAAAACTTGATTAATTTGGTTGAGTTTGGTGTCGATAAATTCGGAAGTTTTCTGAAAATGTATTAAAATTAAATAAAACTTGATTTTGGCGCGCGGCTTTGCTCGCGTTTATTTAGAATTTAACAATCAAAACAGGTTGTGGAGGCATTTATTATCATACGAATTTTAGTGTTGTTTCTTGGGAATGGAAACTGTATTTATTTTTTTGGTATGAAATGTAATGCGTGAAAAGGTAAAAACAACTTACAAATACTTAAAATTAAGTAAGGAATAAAATTTTGATCCTAGCTCGTGTCAAGTTTTGTCCTAACTATACCAAGCGGGTTGCGCAAACACACGTTAACATCATTTAGTTAATGTCCAAGTCTCAAAATGTCCAACGGTTTCAAAATGTCCATTTCTCAAAATGTCCAATTCACAAAACGTTCAATTCCCAAAATGTCCAATTCTTAATTTGTCCAATATTTGAAAATGTGGTAAATATTCAATAACTCATCAAAGGTCTTTTTTAATATTTACGTCAAACAATACATACAAAATACTGAAATAATCAAAATAAATGTTAGTGAATGTTAGTGAAAGTTCGCGCTGGCAAAGAGCGCTTTGTAGTTTTTAGAACATTGTCATCGTGCACGCAACGTTCGTGTTCTCGTATTCGAACGAATGCTCGCTTCGGTTATGTTTTTTTTTTTACGTGGTAAAATCATCAAATGAGTTCTCCAACCCCGGGCAGGGCGGAAGGGACTGTGAGACTTGTACTGACTAAAATCCTCGCTTCGGTTATGTTACGTGTTTACATATACATAAAAGTTATTTTAATAAATTAAATACAATTAATTAGTATATTTACCGTACCACGCGTTAAAAGTTATGATTGGTACTTGCAAAACCATTCGCGGAATTAATTAATTAAAATATTATGTTTTGTAATTTTAACAGCATATTATAACTTTATGAAATGGACCTGTTATTTATCATTCATTTTGTTTCCAGGTAGTATAAACAAACAGACATATTATTATTTTTTCGCCTCATGTTATACACTTCTTTTTTTATCGTGGTAAAATTATCATTTATTATATTATTATGCTCTAGAACATTACGCGGAAAATCTTGTGTAACCTAATAGAGAATTGCATATCTGTGTTGTAGGTGTGGCTACCAACATAAAAACTCACATACACAAACACCCAGGCCCGGAAAATTACTTGCCATACAAACATTTGTTCCATGCGGGAATCGAACTCGTGGCATCGAGCGCAACAGTCGATCGCTAAGCTACTGCGTCAACCAGGGCGTCTTTACAGTATTCACACTTCACATTTTTAGGTATTCATTGATGTCAAATTAGTGTCATAGGTATGTATGGAGGAGTACTTCAATTAGTAAGTAATCCTTTGGGTAATGGAAACACAAACAGAGGTACATATATTATATTCTATTTTTACTCAAAAATATACATAAGTAAATGTTGTCGCACAGATTTTACTCATACGAGTACATTTATAATTCAAACCCACATATTGCGAGTAAAATTATTCCATATTAGAGCACCCTCAAATTCCACAGAAAATATAGGTTCCGACTCAATATTTACATTTCGCATTACACCCCTTTCATCGGATTTCAAAGCACATAACATAAAATACGTGAATAATAAACATTTACCGAACAAACCTATAAATTGAGAATCAATATAAACAAACAAAAAACCGTAAATAAATATTCCTTGTTATTGGAACCGGTAAAGCTATCGGATATCTAACGTAAACTCAATCAATACCGGTAAATATAGCAAGATGGGGACGAAGATTTAAGTCTGTAGATGAGCTCTCATTGCACGTCTCGTGAAATGTGTTTACACTTAGTTGACATATTTTTATAGAATGAAAGATATGATCTTTAGTATGGATAAGTGCTGGCACGATTGGATCTGCAAGGATGAGCGATGCTTGTTTTCGTCTGTAGATTGGTAACGATCGCTACATATCGAGTTGCTTTTATGTCTCGGAAAGCACTTTGAAACGTCGGTTTAGGCTATCTTTAACAGACTTTAGAGGAAACCAGAAGTAATCGAAAGTCTGACGACCAGTATTACCATCGTACTCCTTGGTAAATCTGGTCAGGCTTTTCTTAGCAAGTAGTTCGCTGATAGGTAGTCCGTATTAAAATGTTAGTTTTTAGCTGCATACGGTTAGATATAAAGTCGAACGCAAAATACATAAAAAAAGAATGAGAGCGAGACAATACTAGGTACTCTAAACAGAAGCATAATTATTCATTTTTATTTATCTAAACATGGTCTTTTTCATTTAGTATTTTGCACCTACTATGTTTGTTTCTCTGCATCACCCTAAGGTTGACTGGAAGAAAATGCCCATGGCATTAAGTCCGCCTTTGTACTTCTTTGTGCATGAATGAAGCTTTAAATAAATAAATGTCGCATTCTTGTCACGAAAAGTACAACTGAACATAATAGAGGACTTTAATCAGTAAGAGTGTGGAAGTCGCTTCAGCTCCAACTAAGCCGAGAGGACCCATTTAATAATAATTATTATATCTCGTTTTTTTTTTTTTAATAACAGGCTAATCCAACGATTTATATCTCAGGATGGGTCTCCGTTTACAGTTACGTAGCGTCTTTTGTTGTTCGCAATGAGCACTGTTGATTGATAAGCATTGATATGCTCTGATTGATAATTTGATTCTATTGCCTTTGTGTACTGTTGTGTGTTTATATTATTATTATTGACGTATATTTGGGTTTATTCGGTCTAATGATAATTCGCTTATCTTCTTAGAAAGGTATTGGTAAATAATCAGAAAAGAGACTCGAATCTGTAAGGCCCTGATTCAGAAGGCAGTCCTCCTTGATGTAATTCGTATTGTGAGGAGGTTTCTGTCTGCAGCCCTAAGTCCTCTGGGTATCTTAGACTCTGCTTCCAGCACGGACGTTACACAATTTTATGGAATATTTAAATACTAGCTGTTGCCAGCAGCTTCACCCGCTACAACTCGAAAATAATTCCACGGGAACATAAAATCGGGATAAAAACTATCCTATGTGTTAATCCAGATTATAAACTATGTGTGTACCAAATTTTAGCCAAATCCGTTCAGTGGTTTTTGCGTGAAAGAGTAACAAACATCCATACATCCATACATCCATACTTACAAACTTTCGCCTTTATAATAGTAGTAGGATTTATACTAGCTGTTGCCAGCAGCTTCACCCGCTACAACTCGAAAATAATTCCACGGGAACATAAAATCGGGATAAAAACTATCCTATGTGTTAATCCAGGTTATAAATATATGTACACCAAATTTTAGCCAAATCCGTTCAGTAGTTTTTGCGTGAAAGAGTAACAAACATACCTACATACACATCGTACATACATACATCCTCACAAACTTTCGCATTTATAATATAAGTAGGATTTGAATGGATGCATGGATGTTTGATGATGAAACTATTGTGTGTTCGTTATAAGGCTAGTTGATAATCAATCGGTGATTCGGTGATCGAGTTTCCTTATGTTTAAATGTAAATAAGAACACGTGTTCCTATTAATCAGGTCAGGTGGTAAGTACTTCATTGTAATCGGACATTCCTATGTTAATCCTAGTGTACTTATGGTCAACCTACGTTGGTATTTCAAGGGTGTATCGTAGAAACTTAGGAACTACCGACAAGAAGCGCCCCTGTGATCAACAATGTTTTTTCTTGATTTTAATGTTTTGATTCTTGTGGTAAGTAGTTCGTTTATAATCAATGGCATACAGTAGTAACAGTGGCATACGGTAGTAACATTGTAAGGAAGTGATACTGTGCCAATGTAACGTTTTATGAAAGTGATATTCCGCAAAAAATGACGTTCTGCATCAAAAAGGAAAAATGTTTGGATTTGTCCTTGCCTACCTATTCCATTTGATCCATACATCCAGGGACATTTCGTATAGTTTGAGACTGATGTATTCCGAAACACGAAAGCACAAATACAATTAAGTATCTACACGGAAAGAGATGTTTACTTACCTCAACATAGATTAGATAATCCACGCAAAAATATCCAACTTTCATAGTAATACGTATTACTTCATCTGCACAAATCCCAAATAGTTCCTAATCCAATCACCGAAAGAAACTGCAAATCATTTTGCTATCCCGAAAACGGCCACTTTACCACGACACTTCGATCCTTAGCCATTCCATGAGTATTACAGGTCAAGTTTAAGTAGTCGTTCGATAGCAAAAATGTTCACAATTACGTATTCGGATAGTGTTTGGCTGAACTAACGAAGTAGCGATGTGTGGCAGGTACTTGTAGTTAGCTGACACGGAATCGGTGCCTGTGTCGATAAGTAGGATTTTTACTTTTTAGGTTAGAAGCGTGTTTCATTGGGTATTCGGTCTTGTTTTGCGATGATGGAATCGATTTGGAGAGTGAGGAGATCATCTCATCATCATCAGCTTATAATATTCCCACTGCTGGGGCACAGCCCTCCTCTCTGTGAGAGGGAGTAGGCCATTATCCACAGCGTGGGCCCAGTGTGGGTTGGTAGATGCCACACGTCTTCGAATTTGATGGTTCTAGGACATGTTTTCCTTCACCGTTTTGAGAGCAGTACTGATGAAATAAATTACACAAAGAAGGCGTCAGGCTGGGTTCGAATCCACGTATAATTAATTGTTATCTATATTAATCATTTCAAAAGCGAAAGTGAGTATTTTTTCCGTTGTATTCCCAAAAAAATTGAAAAAATCAGTTTTGATGAATTTCTTTACTTACATAGATATAATTATGAGATTCTAAAGTCGGTTATTGGCTTCTTATTTTCATATTAAATTAGGCTTGAGTTTATGATAATGAATGACTGAATTACCATATAATTAGTAACCTCTCATACCCAGAAATTAATGATAATTTCAGCGAATTGTAGGTATAATTTGATATTTTATCTAAATTATAGATATATTGCTGTTAATAATCCTCTTTGCTGTGTACAATTTATTACATAATTTTACCAATAAATCAAAGTTTGAACGACCCTTATAAATAATAATTTAGCTGAAAGACTAATCTGATAATCTAATTACAAATTAAATAACCAATTTATGAGATAAATCATTGTTATTTTGCGTGTGATCGGTTTTTCTAATTAATCCTGACCTTTGTAACGATATTTAGAAACCTTATTAACCTGGCTTACGTAAATTAGATTATGAAATATACTTTGGCGTCGCGTCGTCGGCCGGAGGTGGCGAAAAAATTATTTGACAGTCCTCCGCGCGGATAAGCGGAAAAGTGCCACCCGTCCGCGCGGTTGAAAGGCTGTCTGTCAACAGGAGCGGAACAGTGTTGAGTAGCGGAGAAATGGAGAAATATGAATCAATAGGATTGCACAATTGATCAGTAGAGTAGATTTAGTTAGGGTATTTCTTTATAATACACATGAGTAACGAGAATTCGCGATTGCAAATTCATATAAACTTTAACTTGAATAAAATACATAAAGTTAAGGCTAACAGATAATTTGAATATAGTGATTAAAATTCTGGAATTTTCTATTCAATGTGTAATATTTATTTTTCTGGTTGAAAAAAAAAGAAATAAAGAGCAAAATTGTAAGTATTTTATGAAAATTAATGTAGCACGTTCTGAGCTTATACGATAACTAGGTAAATAAATATATTTCTATCACGATACCATAAATAATTCACGAGTTGAGATCGCCGTGAAATATGGTAGCCATGACTTGGGGCTAGGGTTGCCATTTCAAAAGAAAAGTCCTGACAAAAAACCGGATATTTATTTTCGAATCTTTCTTCTTTTGCTCGTCCCCTTACCTTTGTTATTTCATAAAAAAGTGCGGATTTTTTGAAAAGTCCGAGAATATGACAAACTGGACAATTCCAGACAGGGCTCAAAAAACCCGACAAATCCACACAGATGGTGTCCATATACGGGGGGTGAATAAATAGAAATCGATCTCAAAGTCTCACCAATTTTTTTCTTTTTTTTACTCCACTTGATTCCTTCGTCACGTCACGATAGATTTATGGTTAGACTTCTATGTTTATGGTCGGCTCGGATAGATGCCGATGATATTTATTTGTTTGCGTGTGTATGTAATATCTCTATTTGGTTTGGTTGTGGATTTATTGCGTGGAGCGTACCTTTTAGTGGTGATTGGTCGGGGTTCGGATTGGAATTGATTGCAGGGCGTTGTTGCGTGTGCACTCTGCTTTGTATTTAACGGGTCATGCGCCTGATGGGGTTGCAATTGTTAAAAAATTACGAACTTCTGTGAAAGAATGATCGCTCATTTTTAATCCCTTCAGGCAGAGAATTTTATAAAAAATCTTCCTTGGTGCTGACTGGTCTCAAAAGAGATTTTCTTTTTGTATTTTCTTTGATATAATGGTTGTATTTCTTTATAATTTCAAATTTTATTTATTAGTATAATGTTAATTTATAATTTTAATCTGGATTTTAAATTGTAATTTTTATAATTGTCTATTTTTAATTCGAATTGATGTAAGTAATTGTACGTTGTTATAGTTTGTAACATCAAAATAAATAAAAATAACCATTTATGTTTACGGGTCTGTCGAACCCACCAGGCATGCCATGTGATTTTTACCTACCAGGCACCCCAAGGGTTAAAGGTATTTTATTTATTATTTTATTTTGTATGTGAAAACTTAAGAATTTGTCTATTCCTATCAGTCTGTGATAGTACATAAATGCATTTAAGTATCTAAATGATTTAAAAGAGCCTTTTTTCCAGCCACTACATTTTCTGTAAATGGGAGTATAAAATGGCGACCAACGAGAAAAGCCTCTAAGAGATTGGAACTCGGCAAGTTCCAGCGAAATGATTTAACTGTGTCGGAACCCGCAGCGAAATTGCAGTGCAGTGTGGCTTGAAAATAAAATATTGTTGTTGGGTTCCTTATGAAGGGAATTAACTGAAAAGTTGCTCTGTTGTTACACAGTATTACTGTGATATTCTGCTTTTAAGAGTACAGTCACGAGCAATAACATGTATACACTTTTTTATTTTTTTTATTTTAAGCGTGGTAAAATCATCAAATGAGTCCTCCCACCCCGGGCAGGGCGGGAGGGACTGTCAGACTTCTACTGACTAAAATCCACGGTGTCCTTCAAAAGCCCTTTCTGTTCCGGGGCCAGGGTAAGGAAATAAACGCGCGCCCCAACATGTATACACTTAACAAAATTCAAACGCAATTATTACTCGTGAAATACTGGTTTCCACTTTGAAATAAGACCTATTTCTTAATAGTATGACTTCCAAAATAGAAGTCAAATGAAAATGCAAAAGTTTGATCAATAATGTAGCGCTTTTGAATACTAATATTTCTTTCAAATTTCTCCTTTAGAGGGTCTGCTGGCAGAAATTTCTAAAAGAAATAAGCAGTACCTTTGTACTTTAGTTTTAATTATTATGTAATTTCCTGTAAATTTATTGTGTGTACATAAATAGTTAAATAAATAAATAAATAAATACTGCTTACCCAACAAGCAAAATCAGTATTTATAACGATCTCAAGTCTTATTTTATTTCTACTTATAAGAATCTTGTAAAATGCTTCAAAGCTTAATTTGGGTACAGTTACAGGATTAGTTTTACCTATATCTATCTTATAATTAACTTACATAATGTTAGTAAGCCTTATAATATACTTGACGAAGCGCAATTACTCCTATAATGATAATTATGAGCCTAGACAATTTGAAGTATAAATGCTCTTGTTAATATCTGACAAGTATTTTACTGGAACAATTTTGTTTAAAAGACACTAGTAATGTACTTAGTTCTCAGTTATAAGTATATTTTATGAGGTTATCTTTGTTGTTGCTTCTGTGGTTTTGTGGTAATTAATATAAAAAAGGTATATTACTATTATACGTTAAAAGTTCTACCGCAATGCCAATCCAAGAACGTTATAAGTAATGATAGACTTATGAGCTTTTCTTATAGGAGGATTACTTTGCTTGTTGGATAGTGTATACATACTATTGCTCGTGACTGTACACATAAATACACATATTATGGACGCTACTAGATTATATTAACTTTGCTACAAGTAAAAGAAGATTGATAACATTTCACGCCTAAACTGCTGAGCCAGTTATCCTGAAATTTTGCATAGGTATACGTTGTCAGGTGTACAAAACCGGACATGGATACTTTTCAGCAATAAAATAGGTACTGTAATTGTGTAATTTCATAGGTATGATACTTGTGATGTACATGTTATTCGAATCTCGACTGAATTATTTTAATATATGACAAACAGAATAATACCCGATATGAATGAGCGAAGCCGCTTTCGTAGGGAGTTATAAATATAAATTACGTTCCAATACTGAGTGTTCGAATACCTTTGTTGATTTAGTTTTAATCTGCATGCATTCTTATAAATATAAATGTTTGTAACTTTTTTAGGCAAAACTACGAACGTACCTTATAATGTACATACAACATGTAACGTAATTAACGCACACCCTCAGACACCCCAATTAGAATATTATGTCATAATCATAAACATTTATATTTAATTTTTAATTTAACATGTAAATGCATTGTTATTAACTAAAATAGTTATTTTGCAGTAAGGTTTATTTTTTCTTTATTTTGTATTGAATGACGGAATTTGTTTAATACAAATAAAATTGCACTTTTAAGTCTTGTTGCCTTGATTTGCGGTCTATCTTAGTTTGTTTTGACTGTACAGGGGTAATGTGACTATGACTTCCGTAGTTTTAATTATTTTTGATAAAAAAATTACTTTATATTAAAATTTAATTTCAAATTAATCTAATTCCGTCTGACCGTCTCTTGATGTTTGATTCAGAGATAGGTTATAGTCTAAAATAACACAGGAGAAATCTTTTATCTCGGTATTAAGTGCCCGTGGGGTAATTTTCGATATACAAGCGGGAAATAGCTAGTATTTCTAAAAATAACTTTTGTTTTCTTGATATTATTAAATAAAAGTATCTTACCTTTGGTTTGGGGTACGGAACCCTTAGGTTTCTTATCAGCTAGCTTGCTGGTCGCATGCGAAACCTGCAACGAGAAAAAAAAACACAAATCATAATACTTATGTTTAACAACAAACATTATTTTGCCACTAAAGAACGATCTAAAATGAAAATGTATGGAATATCTTTAAGCATAAATTCTTATGCTAATTCTTCATTAAAAGTCGATTCAGTAATTTCGTTATCCATAACTCAATAAGGGAAGCGGAAAGAAAATTCAAATTCTAAGCATTGAGTGCCGCCACGTGTACATGTAATAAGAATATTAGGTCATATTCACACAAAGGAACCTTGTTAATTATTTTTAAAGTGGCCATAATTAGCAAAAGTAATTAAAGAAACTCGTGATTGTCCGTCTACAAGAGGCCTTATCACAAGATTTCCGGATTTTACCTACGGCGTACGCGTTTGTTGTACGGAAAATGAAAAAGGGCCTCTACGAACGAGAATATTTTTGTTCCGTCAAATTGACGTCGTAGTTCCAGTTTACGTTACAGAAACGTGAAAATTCATGGTAGGGCCTCAGACTGTCTGTCTATTTAACCTCCGTCATCCAGTTACCATGTAATATTATTCGCCTGTAAGGCCCGGTGCCCACCAAAACGGAGAGGAGAGGAGATGTGTCTGAATAACCAATCAGAAGTCAACAGATGTCAACTGAAGCTAAGCGGAGAGGAGATGTAGACATCTGATTGGTTATTCAAACACATCTCCTCTCCGCTTTGGTGGATACCGGGCCTAAGACTGGTAGTCAGACTTTTAGTCTTTTAAGTACCTGTACCGACTGTCAGATCTATGTATAAGTATTTGAAGGTAAATCGAATCATTTTACTTAAAATGTCAGCTGGAAATTACGGTTTAACTTACTTTACGAGGCAAGGAGGTGGTTTGATATGAAACAAACGGTAACCCATCCGCAGATCGACCGTCGCAAACGTAGATTAACGGAGCTTAATGGAGACAATAATATTTACAATCACAATACACAGTCAACAAACCTACTCAAAGTAACTTATAATAATAAAAAAAAAAAACATAAGGCAACAAGATTTGAAGAAAAAGCAAAAAAAGTTGCCCAAAGTTCCCTGAGGTTGTAAGGGCGTGAGCGATCGCCCGTCAAATATTTAGCCTCTGGGAGTAGCCTGTCAACGGCCGGCCGACCAACTTTGTGCCCAGAGCAGAATACTTAACTACGGAGTCCGACTTAGTTGGGGACTTAAAATATTGACGTAGGTAAGTGACTTGTTTTGAACAACGCTGTGTTTCCGAACGAAGGTTGCGATGTCAGGTGAATTAACATAGCGCCGCGTAGCGCTTTTTTTTTCTCGTGGTAAAATCATCAAATGAGTCCTCCCACACCGGGCAGGGTGGGAGGACTGTACTGTCAGACTCGTACTGATTAAAATCCACGGTGTCCTTCAATAGCCCTTTTTTGTTTAGGGGTCACGGTAATAAGTCCCGCGACCCCGGGCCGCGTAGCGCAAATGTGAATAGATTACTTCTAGGCAAGCGTGCTTCACCGTTGGGCACATCTTCGCTTACGATGCGATATAGGCTTCGAAATAATTTTTGAGGGATGGAAATTCAATTTTATTTGAGCATATGATGAGAACACCAGGGATTTATAATATCCCGGTAGATCCCGGTCTTATTGGAATGTCAGACTTCTACAAAAAGAAAGGTCGAGAGACGAGTTTATTACAAAATCTGAACTTTAGTTTTACTACTTATTTTTTCACATACAAAAGAGGCAAGTCTAAGCCGACGACTGCGGTCGAATCGAAATTCTAAGTTAGGCAACCTACAAATAAATCGCGTAAATCAATCGGACATAGGTCCGACTTAGTACCTATCAAAGTAATAACTTTATTTTTCTTGGTACTATGTTGAGATAAAATGTTGGGTGGCAGTTAAAGCCTTCTCGTTCAGTGATTTGTTTCCATAGTTACAAGCTTAGACTATAGAATATCCAGATTTCCAGTAGATCATTGAGAATTAAAGACAAAAAAGGAAAAAATATACTTTCCCTTCGTTCGATACAAATGAACATTTCCAAGGAAAACATAATTATAGATATTCATAATTATGTGCGACATGTGTATGGCATTCACTCATTCACACATTTATAAAATAAATATTTTTCTTTTGGACATTTTACTCGTATAATCTATAAATCTAAGTATAATTGGCGAAGTGCACAATCTGCGTCAGACCTATACAGAATTTGCCCGCGACGACGTCAACCGTACATGTTACAACGAGTGCATTATTGCGTATTAATTAATAGTCTTGGTCTACCAGTGTGCGAAAGATCGAAAACGAAAAAAATAACAAAATCACAGACCGAAAGATACATAGAAACTACAGTTCAGTGACAAAACGTACTCTTTTACACATAATATAAGTACCTACTTACCAAAACATTATTAAATAATAACACTCTAAAACTTATTAGCTACTAAACTAATATTTGGCACACAAAATAAAATTAACTACGGAATTACGTAAAAGAATCCATAACTTAGCACAGCCATTTTCTTTTTCCCGCCTTTTTCCGTGTACCATAAACGAGGCGTCCCGTCGTACGGCGGGTACAATATTTAACACGTCATTGTGCCCCGGTTCCCTGTTCAGCCTGTTTACACCTCCCCGGAGTTGTTCCGACATGTTAGAGGACGTGCGGTGATTCCACCACGGTTTATTGCCTACTTTTTATGTTATTTAACATCATGATAAATGTTTCAAGTGTTGTTACCACGCATTTGCGCGGGAAAAGTGACAAGTTTATTCTTTATCTGTGGTTTGGAAGATTCCGGTGCGTTCTTTTAAAATGAAAGCCGTATTTTTCGTGGCTAATTTTACACACCTATTTAAAGGAGAACCTCCTTTCATAAATTTCCTTACGTGTTTTATTAAAGCGAAATAGGTGAGAATTTTTATGTTCTTTATCTTTTTAAGTTCTTTCATAAATCTTTTATTAGTGTTATGGCGGTGCCGTCGCCGGGTTCGTAAGATATTTTTCTTTGGAGTTAACCCTATAATACGGTTCTGTATTCGCTTGCATTTTATGAGGCAAGTTTAATAAATAGTGACGGTGTTAACTCGGCGCTAGGCGCTAGTTTGCATACTCCTCGGTCCCCGCGGCATGGTTTGTTTTTAAATGTAAATCAGCCTTGTGAGATAATTATTTTCTTGTGAACTCGATGAATATTGAACTGGGAAACTAATTGTGGTGGTAACTTAACAGTGATATGCATAACTATGCTTTGTGTACCTATAGCATAAAAAAATCGTGTATTTAGTAAAAAGATTTCGAGTTATTTTGATTGATAGTCTACATTATTAGGTAGTTACATTTACATACACAGATTTAAGATAATTCAGTAAAGATTTTTCTACAGTTATAAAGGAGTTATTTACTGATACATTTTAAAGATCTACCTCCCTAGCTAATTATATATACCATTTGGCAATATTTTTAATTAAAAAAGTCTGAGAAAGCCGCGCCTCTGGAGCGGAAAGGAAACTGAGGATACATCGTGAAGGTTTTGAGTCAGTGAAAAAAAAACATAAATAAGTTCCATTTATAAAAATTATATATACCATTTGGCAATATTTTTAATTAAAAAAGTCTGAGAAAGCCGCGCCTCTGGAGCGGAAAGGAAACTGAGGATACATCGTGAAGGTTTTGAGTCAGTGAAAAAAAAACATAAATAAGTTCCATTTATAAAAAAAAAAAAACTTTCATAAATATTGAAGATTTCTCCCACCTTTCATTTGCAGTTCAACAAAGTAACGTTAAAAAGTTCCCGGCATCAAGATAAATTGCCTTCCTTTATAGACACTAATTATTTTTCCCGATATAACTTATATATAGGTATAAAATTAGCAACATAATACCCGGGAAAGTTTGACGAGAACCGTCGTCAGAGTCTAACTTGCCGTCACTAAGTTGAAGGCCTTGTCTGCAAACTTCCTCCTGCTACTTGGAAATATTTTATTTCTTGCCTTTTCGCGCCGAAAGACATTAATAATGGCCGCTATGCATGAGACACGCGTTTTGAACAAAGTTTTGTTTGGAACTGTTGGGGACACCTGAAAATGTCGGGCAAGATTATCCAAAATATGCCTAATTTGTCATTTAGTAGGACTGGTAGAATTTATATTTTATTTTTTACTAAGAGGCATCTTAGTATTACCCAGTTACTAACTGATTAGTCGCTTTATTTTGATACTGGTATTCAGCTGGTTAGACTAGATTGAAGCCGACTGTAATATTTACAGTTTAAAAACGGCTAGATGATGATAATTTTGTTAGTATTCCATAAAATAATATATCGACTCAAATCTATTTACAAAATGACATCCATGACAGAACACTGGCTTTAAATTCAGTTTCGAAATTCGAATTCAATCACCATTCCCTGTTCCGAAACCATTCAAAATGCCGTGTCATTTGAATTTCGAACCGAAACCACAAATAAAAGAGTAAATTCGGGAATGTCATACTGTCACTTTTATTCTTTTGTTCAGAAACGTGAATATTACGTGAAACATATTTATGACTTCACTACTAGAACTTGAAATACCTTATTCGACGCATTTCTCGCTCCATCAATTTTCACGACACGTTTATAAAAGAAAATAATGTAGTTTACAGTACAGTTGTCACAATATTATAAAGTGGGTACTCCGTAGCCATTTTGGTTTTATATTTGAGTGTATTCTGGTAACGTTAAATATAATATTATGAATTAATTTTCTGCTCTACTTAACTTTATTTCAATGTTATTATGTTCATGATAAACATATTAAAGAGAAAGAGGCCCAGTGGTATCGACCCTGACTTACGAGTTGTAGTTTGTGAGTTCGAAATCAGACAGGCTCAGGAACATAATATTGAAGAACATATAAATATTGACCTACATAAATATGATATTCTACTTTTATCGTGCCTGCTAGTTTCGTATATTTTGTGCCCGATTAATGCCAATAGGCTAAGATCTATCACCTACGTGTAAAAACATAACTGGGGAGGGTTAATTCTTCTAAACCGTTAAGGAAACAAGGCAATGCTCCAATTTCCTGATAATGTATATTTACCTACATAGCCTTATACCTTCGTAATATGCAAAACCTAAATAAAGCCCCAACACGGCTGACTCACGAGTTAGTTCAAAGCGGACCTAAATATCGTCGTAAGTGGCCTGACCACAATAGGTTAGAAGGCAGTTAGAAGTCACGACCTTTATTAACCCAAGACCTCACTCCCTAAATAACAGAAGCCAACCTCTTTGGTTCAGAACACAGAACCAAAAATAGCTCATCCATAATAAAAGACAATAAAGACTCCACTCATGTCTCTGGAAAAGGTTAAAAATAAAAAAGCGTTCTATTTTCAAATCCTAACCGAAATCTCGTGTCTAAAATCCTATTACAAAAAATATATACGTGAGAAGGCACTCAACATTTATACCTTTGCCCAAAAAAATATAAGATCTTTTTAAAGGCAATTTTAACCCTATGAACATTCAATTGAGGGCAGCGGGAAAGTGTTACAATTTCGGCGGGGTCGTCCCGGGGGCTGAAGTGACCGGCGGCGAAGGGTTAGATACGGTGCCGATTTATTTCTATTACCATCTGACCGCGGGTGTGTGGTCGGGGTACTGAGAGCATGATTATTTTATCCTAACGTTGACCAAGCGATTGTTGGCGACCATTTATTTAAAGGAGCCGGTTCTTAATTGTAATCCAATGGCTTTATTGTTGACGTCTGTAACCCAAACAGGTTTTGGGAAAATAATTTCTTACATATTTTATAATACACCGTACTGTGTTTTGCCTTCATGAGGTTAAAAGTGGATACGGCATCAGCTACCAATACCTTATTGCCCAGATAAAACTGCTCTACGGGATATTCATCGCTCAACTTTCCGCTGACAATTTAGAAAAGTAACAAAGCAAACTTAATAATAATAATAATAAATTTATTTCAGACTCATCATACGATTACATCCATATTTTGTTAGTACAATTATTACGAGCTTACAAACTAGTATTAGTAATAAAAAATAATAATAAAAAAATAAATAATAATAATAATAAATAATAATTAATTATTTGGTTGACAAAAATAGCGACACTGAATAGAACAATTTTAAATTATAATTCAAATTCAATTCATAATTCAAATTCATTAATATAGAAGACGTAATTAATACGTACAGCATGACAACTATGCATATTGAAGTAAGGTTCCAATTTGATTTCAACCCCGACTTAGACAATTTCTAATACCGACTTTTCTTATCAACATAACAAAAAAACTTAAATAAAAAAACTAAAATATTCCACAGACAACAATAGAGGCGCCCCACTGTGCTCAGTGTATTACATTCTTAACCCTTCCCGGAGAATAACTTGCGGGTCAAGATGTACCGATTGGGTTTTTCCCGGATTAAATTTCAGGCACTTGGATCTCCTGTGGGTGTTAGGGTTGATATGGGGTGGGGTGGGATATATAGTGCGGCGCTGACAATAATTGCTCTGTCGCATGTCTGTGCCTGCCTTTAATAAAGAAGAGGATTCTGTTTGGATTCGGAGTTTGAATCTGAATATGTTTATTTTCAACGTTCTTTATTAAGGCAACTGTTCAAACTTAGTTAACACAGTCATGAAAAAACTTAAATCTCGTCAAACCATGTTGAAACACAAAGTATTTGAAAAGAGTATCAAGTACCTATTTACTTATGCAAATAAACTTGTTCTGAGAGTAAAAATAAGAAATTGTCATTTATAGAAACCACATCCTTCATTTTTCCGAGTGAAACCCAAAGAGAAACCTATTGGTTTTCAGTTAATATATGACTGTAAAACAAAGAAGAAAACACATTGAGAAAAATCCCCTAAATTTCCACCTCCAATTACACCAGGATATATCTATTCCACCATTTTACACTGCAGATTAATTTGAAAAACGCGAGATACAACAATAAATCGCTCTAAACCGTTGCCATAGCAACGATAAACAAACATTGTAATTGAATTTTCGACCTGGTGCGTTTATTTGCACGAATCGCATGCAAAATCTGCGTTCATAACTTTATTTGTTGTTGGAGTTAAGCCGTGACAAGGGTGTTGTCAGTAACACGCAGATCTCAGTGTTGCCAACCTGATCGATACAACCCATGTTTTATGTCATGCACGGATTTATTTCTAGAAAGTTGCCGGTTCGTTTTAAGTTGTGCCAACATTACGGTGGAAATTTTAATGCTGATTATTATTAATAGGTTGGCTACAACAGCTGGCTGGTGATTTATTAAGCACTTAAAAGCGCTTGTAAATTATGAGAGAATTAGATACCTAGTACTATGTGAATTAAGGCCAGGTAAGTAGGTACTCTTATTTACAAACAAATTATTACATTAAAACGATCAAATATTTTTCTATATAGAATAATACATACCTACATCAGCTCAATTAGCGGAACACAAAAGAAGCTGAGTTTACAACATATTCTAATAAAGTGTACAACTGTCCATAAATATTGAAAAATAATATAATTATAGTCAGAATAAATATATTTGACCTTACCTATGACATCGACTTTATGAAGACTTAATTAAATTGTATACCTACCTATAAGTATTATATTTGTTTGACAGCTTTTGAACTTAACGATAATAATGATTAAATGTACATTACAAACACCCAAAATGAAATTAAAACAAATAAAACTCACACAAATAATCGTAATTTGGTACAAAATTGTTATTTTCTCTCTTTTTCGTTTCTTTGTTAGATAAAATTAATATCAGGATACATAATAAAAAATAATAATGAAAATTGAGTTCTTTATCAACAGTCATTAGCTCCTTTTGATCTATTTTGATGGAGTGTTTGTTTGTAATAGAGATTGAGCGTCTAGAATTGTATCTTTGAACAAATTACAACGAAATTACTTTCGTCTTGATTGTTTGAGTACTTTGTCGAAGTTTGAGAAGGGAGCTTAATGTTATCAGGAGCTTTTACTTGATGTATTTTATTTAAGCCACAGAGGTAACACAAATAAAAACATGGCAAGTTTAAATCCTCGAAAAATAACAAACGAAATAAAACTTATACTATTATGGAACTCACAAAATAACCCGCTAAAAGCTCCGTGCAGAAAATAAAACATTTTCCACAATGCAACAGTGTAATATCGACACTTCGTATAAACTTTTAACAGTTCAACATAAAGAAAACGGACATTATATTTTACCGTTCCATTTTTCGCAACATTGCGTCAATACGAAAATAGAATATCGCATGACCATTCTAGTGTTATGTATGGCAGATAAAAAATTCTCAATTTGAAAGTATTCAAATGGAACTGGCCGCGACACGGCACACGCCATTTTGCCGGGAAATTAGAATAACGCTTTTATTTTAAAAATAGAATTGTAATAGTGTTGTCACAGTTATTATTTACTGCTGTATAGGTAATAATAGTTGAGTAAGCTGAAGGTTTGTTTAAAAAAATCTATTAGCGGCAAATTCAGATCTAATAAGTCAACTAGAGGTAAAATAATGTAAAATTACTAACAATAGCAACTGCTATTTTTCTTCTTTACTATATTACTATAAAGATCTGTTTTAAAAGAAGTTCTAGTAATGGGTATTTTACGAAGGAATCTTTGCTTATTTCTTTTGTTTTAATACGTTAACGCAAAATAGAAGTTACGCTTTGAAATCCAAGTTCTACTCGTATTTCTTTTCTAGGCTAGTGTGCTTTATCTTTAGCCACATCTTTGCGGGCGAGGCTGTGGGTAGACGCAAGACTGTCGATATCGGAAAAAGCTTTGGATCTCTAATTCAGTTTTGCTCTTGATTTTATAGATAATGCAACATTATTTTAGTTATAGGAATAATAAACGTTGCTTACAACAATTTAGGAGAAAATACTTATTTTGGAAATATGTTTCATAATAAAACTGTTAGGCACGCAGAGATTGAATGTTCTAAATTCAAAAACATCGCCCACACTTTTTAATTTGAACGTTGCCAGTTACAAAAATAAAGCCCGCTATTCTAGTTGGTGTGATTAAGTTTTTCCATTCTGCAACTCTTCTTTGATGAGTTATTTTCAGTCGCACCACGACGAGAATGGAATTTCAAATTTAAAAGTTTCCTTGTCACCGCCGGGCCGCGTTCGCTGAAATTCAGGAACTGATGCAATTTTTAAGAGCAGCCCCATTTTACTGGAATACATCCACCGTCCTAGTTTTCGCGGTCTTTTTAGGTTCCATATTTAACGTTGAATTAATTCCGCCATGTTTCTTTTTTTCCCGCGCGAGGTGGAACGAATTAGTTTTAATTTTAAAAGAAAACAATGGCGGTTGGCCGTTTGCCAAAACTCTCGGCATGAATTCATAAAATTGAAATTTCACGAACAATTTGCAACGTCAATTGTTATATGGTTAGTCGGGGCTGTAAATATGAATTTTAAATTGCGGTAATGAATTTCGTGGTTTAAAATATTTCGCTTATACGTATTTTATTTGAGTGGGTGTGTTTACATGTGGCAAAGATTTTTTTGTTGTTACAAAACGTAGCACTGTCCCAAGCTTTCAAAAATTAATGCTGCTAATACAAAAAGGTCGGTACCATAGATAAATGGACTGAGCGTTTTCTAATATTCTGTAAATTTACATAAACTGGTAGAAAACTAGTGACCGACCGAAATTTCGGTTTCGGTTTCGGCCGGTTTCGGCCAAAAAATCGAGTTTCGGCCCTGGTTTCGGTTTTGGCCAAAATATAGCCGAAACTTTGCCGAAACCGAAACTTGACGAAACTCAAGTGTTCGTGCATTTTCGTGCGTCGTTCGGTAACATACGTAACCAACACGTGCTTGCTTGACGGCGCGGCCCGCCCGGCGCTGTTCGCCACCGTTCATTTAATCGTATGTTGAGGTTATGTTTTCGAATTTACTGCCAAGAGTAAGTCTTGTATATTCATGTAATAATAAAATATATTTAAACTTATCAATCGTCATGGCTCAGTAGAAGTTAAATAACATAAAAAAAATAACAATTTCTTAGAAACCTATTTGTTCCATTAGTTTGCCGTATATTTCCAGAATTTGATCCTTATTAGCAACACTATCGAATGGTGTAATAATGTGTGTTTTTTTTTTCCAAAATCTGCGGTTTCGATTCCTGACCAGCACTATTGATTTTTCTACAATCCAATGATGTAGTTTTGGTTTTCAACAAAATCGGTCTTCAGTCATCCTGTAATTCCTGTATAATTATACACTTTGTCTTAAGTGTTAACAAATGTAAAAAAAAAAACATAAAATTTAAGAAAATAATCGAAAATTTAAATGTTTTAATAAGTTTCGGTTTCGGTTTCGGCCGAAACTGAGAGCTAGGCCGAAAGTTCGGTTTCGGTTTCGGTTTCGGCTGAAAAATCAGTTTCGGTCGGACACTATAGAAAACAGAGAGAGCGACAAGAGTTCAGTGTTTCTTTCAAAAGAAAGGTAAATTTCATTGAGGTACTATCCATGCAGTCAATTCTCTTTGTCTATGGTAAATACATATCTATATAATTATTATCTGTGGTAATAACGAAACCCGTTCGAATTTCAAATTACAAGGGATACCTTAAACTGATTGTATGTTTCTCGAAGCTCATCCAATTAGCATGACAGCCTGACTTTGATAACTATTCAGAGGTGTAACGATAGCATTTTAGTGGCTCAACTATCACACGTCTGACACGTCTGTTAATAGATATCTTACAATTAGCAATTAAGTGCCGAAACATGAGCAAATTATGTGGTTTTGATACGTGTTGCTAGGGAGATTATAAGCTGGTTATATGAGAGGTATAAAATCAAAGACGAGAGTGAATTTTGACTCAATTTGAGTTTTAGAAAACAATAAAGTATTTTATTGATAGCTTGGATTTTTAAGAAATCTCATTGAGGCTCGATTTAAATTGCCTTTAAAAGAATCAGGGTCTAAGTCCAATTAAATCTGGATGACTTATTAATTAAGATAAACTATGTCATCGTAACAAAGCAATGCGTTTTTAGGGTTCCGTAGTCAACATGGAACCCTTATAGTTTCGCCATGTCCGTCCGTCCGTCCGTCCGTCCGTCCGTCCGTCCGTCCGTCCGTCCGTCCGTCCGTCCGTCCGTCTGTCCGCAGTTTAGCTCAGAGACGCACAGTACTAGAGAGCTGTAATTTGGTGTAAATATACGTATTTGTTGTGCCGAAAAAGTGGTAAAATAAAATCTCGTAAAATATTTTTTTTTGGGGTACCTCCAGTACTTACACGTAAAGTGAGGATATTTTTTTTCTCGCGTACCCCTTAGTGTGGGGTATCATTAAATAGGCCTTTAAAAAATAATAATAGTTTCCATTAACAATTTTTTGATAAAAAAATTAGTTTGTGAAATATTAAGCTTTAAAGTGCTAAATTTTGCTCGATTCGAGTGTCCCCCCCCTCTACCAGCTAAACGGTTATGTTTGGGGGTGTGAAAAAATTCACAGTAGTAGTACATATAACGAAGTTTAAAAGAAAATTATCATGACTAAGAAGGCTTTACAACTTTACGAGTAATAGTCGACCAACTTATAAAATGTACTTGATATCATATTTTCTTAAACAAAATGTATCGGAGACAACTGCAAATGTAAGTTTGTCAACTTTATTTTTACAGCTTTTATAGGTATGTTTTTTGGGGATAGGTAGGTTTTTATCCTCAACTATTTTTAACTAAATTCAAAAAAAAGGAGGAGGTTCTAAATTAGTAGTAATCTTTTTTCTTATGTATTTTCCCCGATTTCTCAAAGACTCCTGTACCGATTTTGAAAATTCTTCTTTTTAAAATTAAATTCAGCGAATCAGTTTAGTTAGTTCGCATAAGTATTTTGATGGGCAACTACGGAACCCTACACTGTGCGTGGCCCGACACGCACTTGGTCAGTTTTTTAATATCTAAAATAAGGCACCTCTGTAATTTGTATAATCCGTATCCTGTAAAATCAGAATGACAAAACAACCTACACGACTTGTAAAAAAAATTTAAAACTGCTTTTAGTTTAAAAGTTCCCATCGTTAAGTAAGCCTAATGCCAAAAACGTAAAATTCAATCAGAATTGGAACGCTGCATTCGAAATTTTAAATTCCCAATGGAACACCGAATCATGTCCGGATAGAAAAGAGAAAAAATACCACTCCGTGAATAAAAACATCACCATTGAATCAGAAAACAAAAGGATTGGAGGAATCCTTGCCGTGAATGGTCGTATCTATAAAAAGGCGCCAACAATGGCTGCCGACTGAAAAGAGATTTCAGAAATCAGAGCTATCGTGGCAACAGTAAAGATTTTTTTCGCATTGACGTTGATTCTTGAGGTGAAAACATCTGCGGTACGGTTTTTAGAAATCCGTACCTGATGAAAGCCAACGGGGCCGTTTTACACCCTGTCTGTCTGTCCGTCTGTCCCAGAGTTGTACCTTTTGAACTATAACTGGTAGACTCTTGAAATATTTATTCATATAAAAGCAAGATTGCTTTGTAAGTAATAAAAATTTAATTTAAAAAAAAAAAAAAAACGATTTCTGCGAACTACCGTCAAGAAGAAGTTTACGGTTAACATTCATGAAATCTATTACTCAAAACAAAATTAACAATTTCAATTTATGTGATTAAATACATATTATAAATAAAAAGGAATTATAACAAGCCATCATAAAATTCCGGCTGTCAACTAGTAATATTAACCTTAAAATAAAAAAAAATAAACCCTAAAGTAAACTATTAGAAAGAAAAAACGGATACATATTTGAATATCGAAAATTAAAATATCTACGCTTAAAATATCGATGTTCGGAATATCGAAAATTAAAATATCGATTGTAACAAAATATCGAAAAATGTTACATCTACGCTTAAAACGTCGAAGATTAAAATGTCGACTGATTTAAATGTCGAATGATTCAAAATATCGAAAGGCGTTATGTCGAAATTCAAAATATCAACGTTTAATACATCGCAGTTCATAATATCTAATTTCATAATACCTACGTTAAAAATACGTACTTGTTGAAATATCGAAAAAAAAAACCACCTACCAAGGTAAGTAGACGGAGCCCCGCTTCGCGGGGCTCCTATTTCTGTTTGCAAGGTTTAAAGTAACCTAACACGAAGAGGATGGCGGGGTCTTTCAGACCCCGCCACCCTCTTCGAACCTAACCTGTCCGAGTCGGGGTACCCCATGTCCCGAGCTCGCTGCGCTCGCTCTTGCGTCCTTAGTCAAATTACTGATTACTACCCAACAAGGTAGTTGGACGGACTTCGGATGCAAGAGCGAGCGAAGCGAGCTCGGAACTTGGGGCACCCCGACTCGGACAGGTTAGGTTCGAAGAGGGTCTTTCAGACCCCGCCATCCTCTTCGTGTTAGGTTACTGTAAACCTTGCAAACAGAAATAGGAGCCCCGCGAAGCGGGGCTCCTTCGGCTTACCTTGTTAGGTTCGATATTTCGGACAATCGATAATCTGTATTTCGATATTTAGATCTTTCGATGTAACTTTTGTAGATATTTAGATTTTAGATATATTGGACGTAGATCATTTAATCATTCGATATTTTAAACTTTCGATATTTTAAGTTTCGATTTTATGGTCATTCGATATTTTCATTTTCGATATTTTGAACATCGATATTTTAAGCGTAGATATTTTAATCTTCGATATTCAAATATGTACCCGAAAAAACATTTTGCAACGTACGGAATCCGTCGTGTGCAAGTCCGTCTCGTATTTTTCAGGTTATTTTTCTCACGTAATAATATTTGGTTGTCTGTGCCTTGTTTTTTACTAACGTGTTATTGTTAGCGCAGCCATTTGCATTTTTATCATTTTCTTAGTTTTTTCGCTTAGAAATGTTGCCCTGTTTTTCGTTTGGGTTTGCGAAAACCGTTTTAATTTTTTTTTCTGCTATTGACATTACAAACATCAAACAGTAAACAAAAAACAAACAAACAGTAACAAACAGTAACAAACAGTAACATTTCAAACAAAAAACAAACAAACAGTAACAAACAGTAAACAAACAGTAACATTTCAAACATCAAACAGTAAGTACTATTACAGATAAATGTCAACAACACAAAGGTTGCAAGGTTGGTAAGGGACTTTACTCATGGCACAATGCGACGCGACGCCATTTTCGTGCGATATCGAGTCGATTGCCGATTTAATACGCACGTACATTTTTACTAATGGAGTGATGCAATGCAATTCAGCCGTGCACTTCAAAAATCCACCTCACGACTACGACATAAAGGCGCTGCAAACCAACGACAAAAGATTTCGCACGAGACGAGTAGTTGCGCAATCGAATTTCGAACACAGAATCATGTGCATTGTTATTAGAACGTACATGCAATTTGATATACTTAATTTTATATTATATATATTTTTAATTTGGTTAGACTGGCCTGTTGGTCTAGTGGTTAGTGACCCTGACTGCTATGCCGGAGGTCGTGGGTTCGATTCCCACCCAGGACAAATGTTGTGTGATGAGCACGATCATTTGTTCTGTGTCTGGGTGTAATTTATCTATAATATGTATGTATTTAGAAATATATAAGTATGTTTATCAGTTGTCTAGTACCCATAACACAAGCTCTGCTTAGCTTGGGACTAGATGGCGTTGTGTGATAGTTGTGGAATATTATATTATTATATTATATATTATATCGAGGAGATCTGTGAGCGATATCGTCAATCCGTGCGACTCCATTAACAAACACTAGCGATCGTCCATACATTTTCTTCGGCCGAACGCTTGATCGATCTGACCGATATCGTCAATCGATGCAAATCGATATCGCATCGCGCCCTGAGTAAAGTCCCCAATGCGCAGTCATTGAATGTGATGACCTTTTATTTACAAAGAAATGTCATCTCTGTTTGACGTAACGTAGCACTGGCCATCAACAAAACACTCAATATTTGTCAAAGACATACAAAGTAAAGAATATTACACAACGAACCTTCGCGGTTGATACTTGCGCGACGCGTGCGCTCCCAAGCGGACAATTGTGACAACTGCGCAAGGGCATTATTGCATAAATGTTGTTAAGTGCTCGTTTATAGTGTCATTGTCTTTGGATGTTTGAATTAGAGCATGTTATTGTGTGTCAAGCGGCTATTTAAGAGCCTGAAACATTAGCTGCTGAAATTAGCATTCGTTTTGTTATATTTTTAGTACACAACATGTAACGTAATTAACGCGGTGTGCGTTAATTACACCCTCAGACACCCCAATTTGAATATTATGTTATAATCATAATACATAATTATATTGAATTTTTAATTTAACATGTAAATGCATTGTTATTAACAAAATTAATTATTTTTTTGGCAGTGAGGTTTATTTTTCTTTATTTTGTATTGAATGACGGAATTTGTATTAATATTAATAAAATTGCACATTTAAGTCTTGTTGCTTTGATTTACGGTCTATCTTAGTTTGTTTTGACTGAACAGGGGTGATGTTACTATAATTTCCGTAGTTTTAATTATTTTTGATAAAAAATTATCTATATTAAAAATGATAGAAATGGATTCAGTTAACGACGTAAAAGTTCAGAAGAACAAACTAATTTCAGGATGTGCGGTAATTATGTTACATGTTGTATGTTGGCCAGATGTTGGCCAACAAAAGACTTCAATGTCCCTGTGAGTAAAATTATAAATGTAAAACTCTGGGTGATTCATGGATGTTTGTTACATAAAGGCATATAGACATTGGCAATTTATAGTCTGGCAATACACATTAGCTTCCTGCCATTACTGATTATTTGAGAGGCCTGTTGGTCTAGCGGTTAGTGACCCTGACTGCTATGCCGGGGGTCTTGGGTTCGATTCCCACCCAGGACAAATGTTTGTGTGATGAGCACGATCATTTGTTCTGTCTCTGGGTGTAATTTATCTATAATATGTATGTATTTAGAAATATATAAGTATGTATATCAGTTGTCTAGTACCCATAACACAAGCTCTGCTTAGCTTGGGACTAGATGGCGTTGTGTGATAGTTGTGGAATATTTATTATTTATTATTATTTATTTATTATTTATTTCTTTTATTCATCTTTGTTTCCTATTGTTTACATTTTTAAATATTTCTAAAAAAGAAAAAAAAAAACATTTAAAAATATAAATAATAGTGGCCCACCGGTATCGGGAACAGGGTCCAAGCTACCGGCAGTCAGGGCTCCAGAGAAAGGAACCTCCTAACAATGCGCGCCGTGTCCAGAAGAACTGCTTTCTGAATCAAGCCCTTGATCCAGCTGCCTAACGAGAGCCTCTGTGACACTAGCCCCTTTAGGGGGTTGTCAGCAGGTAGGTAAGAAGGGTTCGTAAATAATAAGAGCACTGTAGTTGAGTTCACTTATTATTTATTGCCTAAAATTCCGTGGCCGCCTCACGTCCCGATTGCAGAGGAAGGAATAGTGGAGTAGAACACTGGCCTGAACCGTCTCCAGTACGATGATGGTCCGTCACAGGCTTGACCGCAACACAAGTCCAGCTCCAGGTTTGGTAGTAGGTAGCCGTAGTGTAGGGTAGGCGTAAATCACCCTGCAGCAGAGGATCTTCTCCAGTCGTCCTTCTCGACGCTGGAACCACGCAACGTGGTAGAAGGTTGTAGGGTAGACTTGAATCCTGGAAGTCCAGATGGAAATGGAAGCGTAAGCAAGCTGCCGGAACCAAAGTTTTGTCGGTCCAAAGGTCACAGTGTCCCAGATAGGAAGATAGGAAGAAATACAGCAAGAAAACTAGTTTAAAGAAGTTCTAGGAACACCTTACAGTTAGCCCTTCTCAAAAAATACAAGGAAACTTACCCTAGAGGGATTCCGCGATGTATTTAATACAAATTATTTAATTTTGGTCAGAGCGCGCGACACAGCCGTCGCCTCCAGTGTTCTAAATCAACTAGTCATCGTCCTTTCCGAGGCTAACCGAACCACCATACCTCGGCGCCGCTCGGTATTGATCGTTTCAAGGATGCGCGGGCGCATAAAAGTGATAAACCTTTAAGATAATATACGTTCGTAGGTTCCGTATACTATTATTTAGTTATAATTATTTATTTAAGTTTTAGGTTTACTTAATTAGATTATAATAGGTTAGTTTTTTAAAGATTTATGTAAATAATATAGTTTTAAGTGTATATTTGTTTCTTAGTTTTAAGGATTCTTTATAATAAACTCTTTTAATTTGTAACTTGCAAGGTGCAACGTTACAGTACCCCGCCAAAAAGCGAAGGATTTTGCGTACTAGTTGCAAAATCCGACTAGCATTACTACATTAACTAAACTGACTAATACAGACAAACTAACTTTCATACCTCACGCAAATAATCACCTTTCATAACGTCTTCCAGTCTACTAATAAGACTTGAGACCATAGCAACAGAGTGATAACTATATTTATTAGATAATTATACTCAATTAGTAAGTTAAAATGTATTAAAATAGCAATAATTATTTGATACACTATAGTTTATGTAGTAGGTTTTATATAAATTAAGGCTAGGTTAGGTACTATGAGAAGCTAAATACTGAGTTTAGTCTTTATAGTTGATAAGTTTAATATCTTTGATATGCCAAGAACCTAGTGGTTTTCCAGACATATCAGCAAGTTCATAAACAAGTGGAGACTTTTTACCAATAACTTTACATTTTATGAATTTTGCAGCTAATTTCTTATTAAAATATTTGTCCTTATCACTCTGATAAAAGGTCCTTTTCCAAACAACGTCACCAATATTAAATTCAGCTGGTCTTCTGCGTAAGTTATAATGTTGACAATTTCTACTATGAGCCTGCAGCAATAGTGCTTGAACCTTATTAAATATACTAGATAGTACGCCCAGGTTCTCAGCGTAGGAATCGCGTGGTTGAAAAACAAGATCTTCATCATTTTCCGTATCAATGTAGTGTGATCCACAAGCAATTAGTTCACGCCCGTAAACTAAAAATGATGGAGTAAAACCGGTAACCTCGTTAACAGAACTATTGACAGCGAATTGTATTTTAGGTACCAACTGATCCCAAACACGTTGATCGGTAGTGATAAACGTTGAGATAGCGGTCATTATAGTTTTATTATATCGTTCGACTGTATTTACATGTGGTGAATACTTAGGAGTAAAATGTAATTTCGGTACCTTATACTTATCCAACATTTGTTTTAGCGTAGCACTCACGAATTGTTTACCATTATCGAGTATCACTGTACGAGGTATGCCATGTATTAGAAATACTTGTTCCTCTAGGATCTTGGTAACAATTTCAGCAGTCGCGCGCTTGATTGGAAATAATAAGCAATACTTACTAAAACAACAAGTCACGACTAGGATGTAGGAGTTTTGTTTTCTGGTAGTCGGTAGTGGTCCTACCAGATCTACGCTAATAACTTGAAAAGGTCTCGAACATTTCTTAGGTCTACCCATTTCACCTAGGGGAGAATGAGTTTGATGCTTATGTGCAATACAGATATCACACGACGTAATCACTTTCACGACATCAGCATGCATTCCAGGCCAGTAATACCTGAGACTTACCCGCTTGTAGGTTTTAAAAATACCAAAATGACCAGCAGTTGGTTCGGAATGGTTTTTTAAAATAATTTCTGTTCTAGACTCAGCAGGAATTACCTCCTTCCACTCAAACTCTTTATTAAGCGGATGTTTGGTTTTCATGTATCGGAATAAGCGATTATTTTTTACTAGATAATTAGGAAAAGATGTTGGTGAATTTTGACAACCGTTAAATATATTTAAGTACCATTGATCACTAGAAACTGCAGTGCTAGGATTAGTGTCTATAGCAGATACCTGGCATGCGCGAGACAGTGCATCAGGAATGACATTATCCACGCCACGACGGTGTTTGATTTCAAAATTGAACGCTGAGAGACGAACACCCCAACGAGCTAGGCGTCCAGTAGGGTTATTTAGGTTAAGAAACCACTTGAGAGCTGAATGGTCCGTATATACTATAAACTTTTTGCCATTATCAAGATAGCATCTCCAGTGTTCTAAGGCTACTAGTACAGCGAGAGCTTCCCTTTCGGTGATGCTGTAATTCCTCTCTGACCCCGTTAAGGTTCTGCTTGTGTAGGCTATAGGATGCTCGACACTGTCTACAGTCTGAGTCAATAGACCTCCAACACCATAATCGCTAGCATCGGTGTGGACTTCAAACGGTAGGTCAAAGTTAGGGCATGAAAGAATCGGAGCAGAGACAAGGAGTTCTTTTAATTTTGTAAAAGATTGTTCAGCTTCTGCAGACCAAAGGAAGGGATTAGATTTTTTACTAGTGGAAGTTAATTTGTGTAATGGGCCAGCAATAGTGCTAAATTTAGGTATAAATTTACGATACCAAGACGCAATTCCAAGAAATCGTTTTACGTCTTTTTTGTTTGTAGGTGTAGGATAATTTAAAATAGCATTGATTTTATCAGAATCAACATGAAGACCTTTAGAGTCAATGACGTACCCTAGATACTTAAGTTCGTTACGAAAGAAAACAGATTTTTCAAAGTTTATTGTTAGATTAGCCATAGTTAGTTTCTTGTGGACCTTTAGAAGAAGAGAAATATGATTTTCGAAGTTAGAACTTATTATAACAATGTCATCAATGTAGACGAAGACAGAGTTTTCAAACTCAGGGCCATAGAATAAAGTATCCACGAGCCTCTGTTGAGTAGCAGGTGAATTTGTCAACCCAAAGGGCATAGTAACAAATCTGAAAGTACCACGATGAGGAATGTAGAAAGCAGTCTTGTTTCTATCATCTTCTGCAATAGGAATTTGCCAGAAAGCTTTGGATAAGTCGATGCTACTTAGATACTTAGCATTATTTAAATTATACAAAATCTCAGATATATAAGGTAACTTGTAGGCGTCCTTTTTAGTAACCGAATTTAACTTACGGCTGTCTAGACAAAATCTGAGTTTTCCATCCTTTTTAGGAGTCAATAGAACTGGTGAAGACCATGGACTCTCACACTCTTCCACAACACCCAAGGATAACATTTCATCTAGTTGTTCAGACAAAATACGTTGTTTCTCAGGAGAAACCCTGTAGTATCTTTGCCTAATAGGTAAGGCATCACCAGTATCAATATGGTGCGTTACTAAGGTAGTCCGACCTAAGCCACGTTTTTCTGAGGAAATATTTTTAAACTGATCTATAATGTTATCAGCAGTTACGCGCTGATCTTCAGTTAGTTCATTATAGGAGTGTACTACACTAGTAGTTTCGGAGATCGCAGTTACTTCATTGACATTGTTTGTGACATCTTGTATTGAAATAGAATTATAAAATTTAGGAAATAAATTAAACTTAGTCCAAAAGTCAATGCCTAGTATTAAATTTGATTTTATAGAAGGTACGACGTAAGCTTTCAGAATGTGGAATTGTTTTTCAAAAGTTACGGGTAAATTAATATATCCAATAGATGCTAATTCTTGTCCACCGGCAGCTGTAAAAGTTTTAGCAGTGCACTTATGTAGTTCGAGACCCAATGCAACAAGATGTAAATGAAAATTATTACCTATAATAGTTACCGTAGAACCGGAATCTAGTAAGCCACAGAGATTCGTGTCATGTACTTGGATAGACGCGTACGGTCGTAGATCGTCCTTAGGTTTTTTATCGAAGATTGTTGTAATGAAATAACTAGAAAAGAAGGTTTTGACTGTCAAAAGCCAATTTTTCCAATCCTTTTCATCAAAGTTAGTTTTATTTGAATCTATAGTGTTAACATTAGCTTTTACAATCCTTTCACTACAACAATCTTCACTAACTAGTTTTTTCCTTTTATTTCTTTCATTTTCATTTCTTTCACTTCCTCTTGTCACTAAACGTGGAAGGTAGCTAGTATTCTTGCAATTCTGTAAAGAACACCATATAATATATCACCTCATAATCTCTTCTTTCATTGTATTCATTCATTAATTTCTTTCATCCTTCTGTTAAACATGGAAACTTACCCCATTAAATTTTTTGTGCTTAATAAAAATGAACTAACGTATGAAGTTCTCATTAGAGGCGAAGAACCTGCATCAACCGTACTCGAACTTCGTAAACAAATAAATAAACTAACACCTATTATACCTACCTCGGATATTTGTGAGTCTGGAATCGAGCCTGACGTCGATATATCTGGCGTTAGTGTTTCTATGGTCGAACTTTCGTCTCGTGTCAAAACTTTAGAGGAAAAGTTTGATACTAATCTTTTCGAACGCACTAAAGCTTTGTGTAATCACTTGTACCACCGCATAAAAAGTGCACAGTGGGCCCCACGTTGGGCCCCACTGTGACACTAGCCCCTTTAGGGGGTTGTCAGCAGGTAGGTAAGAAGGGTTCGTAAATAATAAGAGCACTGTAGTTGAGTTCACTTATTATTTATTGCCTAAAATTCCGTGGCCGCCTCACGTCCCGATTGCAGAGGAAGGAATAGTGGAGTAGAACACTGGCCTGAACCGTCTCCAGTACGATGATGGTCCGTCACAGGCTTGACCGCAACACAAGTCCAGCTCCAGGTTTGGTAGTAGGTAGCCGTAGTGTAGGGTAGGCGTAAATCACCCTGCAGCAGAGGATCTTCTCCAGTCGTCCTTCTCGACGCTGGAACCACGCAACGTGGTAGAAGGTTGTAGGGTAGACTTGAATCCTGGAAGTCCAGATGGAAATGGAAGCGTAAGCAAGCTGCCGGAACCAAAGTTTTGTCGGTCCAAAGGTCACAGTGTCCCAGATAGGAAGATAGGAAGAAATACAGCAAGAAAACTAGTTTAAAGAAGTTCTAGGAACACCTTACAGTTAGCCCTTCTCAAAAAATACAAGGAAACTTACCCTAGAGGGATTCCGCGATGTATTTAATACAAATTATTTAATTTTGGTCAGAGCGCGCGACACAGCCGTCGCCTCCAGTGTTCTAAATCAACTAGTCATCGTCCTTTCCGAGGCTAACCGAACCACCATACCTCGGCGCCGCTCGGTATTGATCGTTTCAAGGATGCGCGGGCGCATAAAAGTGATAAACCTTTAAGATAATATACGTTCGTAGGTTCCGTATACTATTATTTAGTTATAATTATTTATTTAAGTTTTAGGTTTACTTAATTAGATTATAATAGGTTAGTTTTTTAAAGATTTATGTAAATAATATAGTTTTAAGTGTATATTTGTTTCTTAGTTTTAAGGATTCTTTATAATAAACTCTTTTAATTTGTAACTTGCAAGGTGCAACGTTACACCTCCTTAGGTGTTGGTCGAGGCTCTTGGCAATTAAGCCATGGGCCGACACGACTATCGGCACAATGACAGCTGAATCAACGTCCCACATATCGACAACCTCGCGAGCCAAATCAAGATACTTGATTTGCTTATCTTTCTCAGCTTTCACGAGGTTCTCGTCATGCGGGACGGTTATGTCAACAATCATTGTGCGCCGCTCTGATCGATCCACCACCACTATATCAGGTCTATTAGCTACAATAGTCCTGATTGATCATCACTGACAAACTAAAACTGTATTTATTTATTATTATTATTACTAAAATTCTGTTTTTTTGGGATAATTTTCTACTCCACAGGGTCAAGTCGCGGCTACAGCTTGTTTACTACATACTCGTATTAACCTGCTAATTTAAATGATTTCGTTTTAATAATGAAAGCTATTATATATGGTTATAAAAATGTTGTTCTGATTCTTTTGAAAACAAACGCATTAACTAAAATGTTTTCAAAAGAAATAAGTAAGTACTTACTTAACGTTTTCTCTACAGAAAAAAAGGTCAGTAATCACAATCAGGTACCTTTGCACTGGAAGAAGGTAATAATCATTATTATTATTTTACAAAATCACACAGATTACTCAAAAATTCACAAATAAATTGCAAAGAAATATCACAAATAACGAACTTGGAAGAATTTTCTTTGAGCCGAGTTCAAACAAAACCTCTAATTACGTGCTTCATCGGTTTTAATTAATTTCCGTGTTTATTTATATCTCCTTTTCAAATAAACAATAACGTAGGTCTTGTGCTCGCAAGCGTGACCGCTAAAAATGGGGTCTTGGGTTCGATTAAACAACCTACCTTTGCGAATGGGTGTAGAATCAATCCCATCCCATCTTATTTCCTTAATTTTAATATTCGACGTTTAGCGCGGCCGCATACATTAGTTTTTATTCCGTTCGGAATTCGAAATGATGAATGAAATTGAACAACACGCACAAAACATACACACACATTTAGGGCGGCCGCATACATCAGTTTTTTTTCCGTTCGGAATTCGAAATGATGAATGAAATTGAACAACACACACAAAACATGCACACACATTTGTATGAATTCACTGTGTACGGATAGAAAACGAATTCGGAAATCGAATACGTAAAACGTGTGTATGCGGCCAGCCTTAGGGCGGCCGCATACATCGGTTTTTTTTCCGTTCGGAATTCGAAATGATGAATGAAATTGAACAACACACACAAATCATGCACACACATTTGTATGAATTCACTGTGTACGGATAGAAAACGAATTCGGAAATCGAATACGTAAAACGTGTGTATGCGGCCAGCCTTAGTATGAATTCACTGTGTACGGATAGAAAGCGAATTCGGAAATCGAATACGTAAAACGTGTGTATGCGGCCAGCCTTAAGGGCGGCCGCATACATCAGTTTTTTTTCCGTTCGGAATTCGAAATGATGAATGAAATTGAACAACACACACAAAACATGCACACACATTTGTATGAATTCACTGTGTACGGATAGAAAACGAATTCGGAAATCGAATACGTAAAACGTGTGTATGCGGCCAGCCTTAAAGTGCCACTTTGATGGCCTATTTGAAATAAATGATTATTTTGACTTTGATTAATTTATTTTCAAGATTTTGGATTATTTTCTCTTTGGTGTCTCTTCTATTTTGGACTTAAACATGACTGGCGAGATGTGGGCGTACTATTAAGGTATGTAGATAAAAAAATAATTCTCAGTCAACGAATAATCAAAACGAAGTAGAGGAAAACTTTTGGAACACTATTTTTGCGTCGGAGGTGAACATATCAGAAGTCACCGCCCCTAGCCCTTTAGCTGTGAGGGAAATTGTGCTCGAAGAATTTACCTTTATACTTTTTTTGTTATCTAATAAGCCATTTTCCGATAAATAATATAATTTCATGGACGCAAGACGTCTATGGCTAATATTGATTAGTAATATCTTCCAGATAGCCTTTGGATGAAAGCCCTAAACCTTCGGGGATTTTATCGACAGAAGATTGGACAAAATGACAGGACCTAAGATTTCTGTTGTTTGACATTGATATTGATTTTAAAAGTGTAGAAAAAAGCCTTCGGAGCAAAATAGTGTAATTTTGTAAAATAGAATTTGTCTGTTCTTGGTAGATCCGTAGAATAGACAAAATTTGTGATGTTACGCGTGTAAGTGTGATATAATGGTAGTCATACACCATCTTGCCTATCGTATGACGCTTGCGATAGTTTCAAATTGGCAGTTCGTCCATATCCACCATACATATCCACCATACACCACACTGCCTGTCGTACGATCGATTTGACACAACTTCAAATCTGCAGCAGCGATGACAACTTAGCAACTTTATAGCTAGCTATTATCATCTAGCTATTATTCGGTGGCTGATAGCTACAAATTTATAAAATTGTAGCTGTCGTCACCAAATAAAAGCTAAATGCATCACTGCTGCCGATTAATTGACGTTGTGTCAAATCGATTTGATGACCTATCAAATTGGCATGTCATGCCATCAAATACAACAAAACAATTGCGAGCGTCAAATCGATCGTCGATAGGCAGGATGGTGTATGGCTACTATAACTCATCATATGCGTGTACCACATAATAGGTAGGTAACTACACTTCTGCCCAAATGATCGAGGATGTCAGTCTTCATGTTACATTTCACAGCCTTGTATGACAAAGAAGTAATAACAGACAAAAAGACGGACAAATTGTTCTTCCATATGCGTCAAGTCCTTGCTTCCTTACAGGGAGTCCATCGGTGCGTGTACGACGATAATTATAGGGTTGGCAAAGCAATCTAACAATTTTGTTTGTTCACAATCGTGGCTGCGTTAATTCTTGTAATGCTTAGGATATATCATAATTATTAACTTTGTTCTTTAATCTTTATTTGAGACGCAAGAGGAATTGCTGCATAAGACCAATCATTTAGCAATGATATGTTTTATGTATTTCGCAACGAATCGAGATTTCAAACAAAAAAATGGCTTTTTATGACACTGTATGTGTTGTTTTTACTATCTCGTCATCATCATAACCATTTCTGCTTCTATTCTACTAAGAATGAACAAAATTATTTCTCTTTTTATTATTATTTTGGACATTTACCATGCTCAAGATGGGATTCTTTCGAAATTCTGTCTATTCTATTATTTCGTTGACAACGTTTTTTTAGGGTAGGAGTCGTTGCCCCTCATTGAAAATACTGTGCCCTGTGTAGTTTTTTTTTAACGTGGTAAAATCATCAAATGAGTCCTCCCAGCCCATACTGTCAGACTCGTAATGACTAAAATCCTCGGTGTCCTTCAATAGCCCTTTATGTTCCGGGGTCACGGTGATGGAATAAGTCCCGCGACCGTCCTGTGTACATACGTTATCCTCATTTGAGAAATATTATAAAAAAATACATTTAATAACAAAAGCCCATCAAACAAAAATTCCTCTCTACTATTCTCTCGACAGCCCTGCGCACACGCACGGGCCCTACTGCTCTGTATGCAGCAGCCCACAAGTACCAAGGCCGACCACATCGCTAAGTACTCAGTTATCTAAGAATTAATTAGTTAATTGTTATTTTACTGCCGCTACAACTATGTGAGCGAAAAATCTAATGAAGTGTCGTGTTCGATGGATTGTTGGGTGTGTACTTGACCTTATTTGAAGATGAGTTGTGAGTTATGATAACGTTGGCCGTTTTTTTCACAGACTACAAAAAAAAAAAACTAAACTCGACAATAAAACAAAAATTTAGAGTATGTCTAAGAAAATTAGGTATTCGACAAGAATTTCGGTTAAACATTTAAAATAAAACCACCGTAAATATTTTGTTAAAATGTACTCTATTCTCTCGAGCATAGATTTTATGTTTGTTCATAATAATATTTAGTATTCTGTGCTTTAGTGCTGAGGAACAAAGTAAAATCTGTGTAACAAGATAAATACTGAAATTTTCTTTAGAGCTTTTCTATCCTTCAGTCTATCGAGACCGTTTTCCAGGGAAAAATACTCAAATCTTAATTACGACGGTCCCTACAAACATTACTGTTAAAAATATAATCAGTTCTAAGTAAACTTAAGAACACAATCAAAACAGAATTTTAATAAAGAAAGTTACTCAAATCGTTAAAAAGTTCTCTCGTCTTAAATTGTAAATTGATTATCCTAATTAATAATCTAACAGCCGGCTAGTTAATTTCCTTAATACTCTGACAATAGATGAAGCACATTAATTTAATTAATTTTATACTAATTAAGAACAAGGATAAGCGATTAAGTATACCTTGTGATTCTTCTTCAGAAAAATTGCTATAAAGGTACTACACATCTGACACTTCTCTCAAAACGGTGAAGGATAACATCGTGAGGAAACCGGCATGTCCTAGAACCAAAAATTCGAAGACATGTGACATCTACCATCCCGCACTGGGCCCGCGTGGTGGATTATGATCCACTCCCTGTCACAGAGAGGAGGCCTGTGTCCCAGTAGTGGGAACATTATAGGCTGATGATGATGATGACATCTGACGATACGGTTACACAGTAACTGCGTGTCGCGGGATCGATCCCCGCTGGGAACAAATATTTGTATGATCTACAAGTAGTTGTCTCGAGTTTGGGTATTTGCATGTGCATGTGAGTTTCTATGTTTGTAGACGCACCCACGATACAGGAGAAATTCCTTTTCTCTTTTCAGGCGAGTTTTTTTCGCTCACACACACACAACCACTCACCTACTATGTGACGTTTGTCACTGTTTCGGCTTTTCTTTGGTTGGTTAGTGCTTCGAGTGACTGAGATAGGTATCTACGAAGCCACCAAAAGCTACCAAAACTAGCCATACTACCTCTTTTTAAAGATAGATGTGAAGTATTTATCGCCAGTATCTCTTACAATTATTTTATTGGGAAAGAATCAGTAAGTATACAATGTACAATTTTGACAATAAATAGTTTGAATCCGTCAAACCGACAAAGAACAAAGTCGTTACCATGGATATGTATGTCTATGCAAATGTGGACTTAATTGTATTTGAACGTCTGTAGGAAAATAAGCTTATAGTGGGTCATAATTCCACTTTGTCGATTGTTCCTATACTTAGCTTAATCAACGTGTTAATGTTTTCCACTGCAAGGACACAGGCCTCCTCTCTGTGAGTGGACTGTAACCACTTCGAAGGCCCAGTACATATTATTAGATGTCACATATCTTCGAATATGGTTCTAGGACATTTCGGTTTCTTCACGATGTTTTCCTTTTTCATTTTGAGAGCAGTGCGAGCGTCAATGGGGGCCACCACCTTCTCTCAATGTTCTTAATTGCTAAAGACATTGGGACACACGAATGCAATATTGAATTGGCAAACTTAATCGATCCTTAGCACCTTATATGCTGACATTGGTCTTCATTATGCTATCGTCAGTCAAGGAAATCACATTATTATAGTGTTACATAAGATTTTAATGTATCTTCTATTATAATCTATAGTATCTTTTATATCTGTATCTATCTTTGTCTGTATTGAAGGTGCTTTTGTTTGTCTGTCTGTATTCTTCTTCGTCGATTCACTCTTGACAGAGTGATCGTGGTCAGCATGTTGCAGCGAGACATCGTGCTGCCATAACTCGCCTCACAATGCGACGCCATCCCTCCCTGTCGGCTGTAATTCTTGTGCACTCGTGTTGCGGACCACCTACAGCAGACTTGATCTGGTCAGTCCATCGCATGGGTGACCTGCCGCGTGCTCTCGTGCCTTCCACTTTCCCCTGGACAACCAGCCGCTCAATAGAATCGTTGCCCCTCCGGGACACGTGACCAAAGAACTGAAGTATTCGAGCCTGGACCGTAGCTGATAGACGCTGCTTGATACCGAGCTCTTGGAGAATGGATATGTTGGTACGAAATTCAGTCCAGGACCAGGAGACTCCAAGCATACGAGTATTTAAAGTCTGTCTGTATACGAGTATTTAAAGAAGTGCGATATGATATATTTTGAAGAAAGTTTTATTTAGATCGGACACGGATAGTTTCACACCCGAAATTAATGTTTAATCTCAATCCAAATCCCGTACTTTTGTTTTTGGCGGCATTTACGATTTGACGTCTTCAACGAGATTAGCAAACGAAATATAATTTACAGCGTAGTAGGTATAGTTATTTTCAGAAAGGTCAGGTGCGTCGTAATCTTAGCTGAAAAGCTTGGTTGACTAGACGAAATCCGTCTCTGCCGTGTCATACTACGTGTAGAGGTTACACGTAGTAGTTTCTGCCTGGGATTAAATTTTAATGTGACACATGTGTTTAGAATATAAAATGGCGTGTCAAAAGCAAAAAAAAAGCACAATAGAAATAGAAAGAAGAACAAAAAACGAAACCTCAATGTCTTATCAATACATAAACACCAGGCCAAGCAAGGACAAGTAGCTAGTGTTATATAAACCTTAATGTATTCATTATACATCGTCATGGTCGATGATAATAGCTGCCATAACGCTGAGGTCAGGGTTCCGTAGCGTTGCAGGAAAATATCGTGTCAAACAATCAATTGATTTGTTTAATTGTTTTGTTCTAATGATCACATCGGTTGCCTCATCATTAGAGACGTTTATTGTCCGCTGTTGCTGTTTTGAATAAAGAATAAACGAATGGGTCAATCTTAAATTTTTGGACTTCCGTTTAGGATAATGACGCCCGATACTTTTACTGTTAGTGCAACCATCCATTGACAAAAAACAAAATATAAATTATTCTAATTACGTTTAACTAAAATGAAAATATTAAAATAATATATATTTTCATTTTTTGTCAATGGATGGTTGCACCAGCACTAAAAGTATCGGGCGTCATTATCCTAAACGGAAGTCCAAAAATTGAAGATTGGCCCGAATGACTGTTTTTTTTTTGATGCTTTGTAATGATGCCATGTCACTGACACATGACAATATTATTGAGGCTGTTCTATTTCTTTAGTTATTAACTTTTTTTTTAGATATTTGTTTACTACCACGTGGGGCAACCAAAAAAGATAATTATACCTACGCCATACCTAGTTAGAAAAACATGCATCATGCCACGTAATTTACTTGTTAATTCTGCAGTTATTTTGGTAATTTTTTTTGCACGTAAAAGTAAACCTTACCTTGTCGTTATGTTGAAAAAGAGCAAATTATTAGGACTATGCTATTAATTAGAGTTTTTCTTATTCTTATGTTTTATTGGGAAGTTTTTCTTATTCTTATGTTTTATTGGGAAATACAGAGGTGCGCATAAAAACTTGCACACGGTGTTCGTCGACCTCGAAAAGGCATATGACCGAGTGCCCCGTGAGGTTCTGTGGTGGGCCCTTAAGGAAAAATGTGTCCCTGGGAAGTATGTACAGTTGATCCGTGCTATGTACAGTCGATGCAGCACCCAAGTCCGGTCTACAGCGGGCACTACCGGCAGCTTCAATGTGGCTGTAGGCTTGCACCAGGGTTCGGCTCTCAGCCCGTACCTCTTCCTGATGATAATGGATGCTCTGACGTCGGACATTCAGGAAGAGGCCCCCTGGTGTATGCTGTTTGCCGATGACATTGTGATGATTGCCGAGAGTGGCTTAGAGGTCCAGAACAGATTGGAGGTGTGGTGGCAAAGACTGGAGAACGTTGGCCTAAAATTAAGCAGAACCAAAACAGAGTATCAGTTTTGCGATTTTGGCGGTCTCTCCAGTCCTGTGTCCATAACTCTTGCAGGAACGCCCATACCAGTCTGTTCCGACTTCCGGTACCTCGGGTCGCTTGTCCAAGGAGATGGCGATGTAGACCGGGACATAACACACCGGATCAACTCGGGATGGATGAAATGGCGACAGGTCACTGGAACAACTTGCGACCCACGGATGCCCCTCAAGTTAAAGGGGAAAATATACAAATCCGTGATTAGACCTGTCGTATTGTACGGATCGGAATGCTGGGCTGTGAAAAAGATGGATGAGAAACGATTGCATGTAGCGGAGATGAGGATGATAACGATGGATGGGTGTAACAAGAATGGATAAAGTAAGGAATGAGTTTATAAGGGGCAGTTTGAAAGTGGCGCCTGTTACAGAAAAAATGAAAGGGAATCGTCTATCTTGGTATGGACATGTGATGAGGAGGGATGACAGTCATGTGACTAAGAGAGTGATGAGTATGAATGTTGATGGATGGAGAGGAAGAGGAAGGCCAAAGAAGAGATGGATGGATTGTCTAAGGAATGATATGAAAGAAAAAGGAGTAGATGATACTATGACGTGTGATAGGGGAGAATGGAAGAAAAAAACGTGTTGCGCCGACCCCAAGTAAAATGGGATAAGGGCAGGAAGATGATGTGCAATTTCTTAAAGAACGTTCATGGGCGAGTATTCTGAAGGATTCTCTTATGTTATAAATTACACATAAATGTTCTGCAGACTTTTAAAATAATTATAAAGTTTTATTTTTCACAATGTGTTCTTTCGCGTGGTGGATTATGGCCCACTCCCTCTCAGAGAGGAGGCCTGTGTCCCAGCAGTGGGATCATTATAGGCTGATTATGATATTATGTTCTTGATATTATATGATGTGTTCTTTTGAAGCGAAACTTGAATCACATTCAACATCACAATATTCCAACCTAGAACATATTCCCAGTTTCAATTACGTGAGAAGTATGTCTGCGTATTAAAACATAATTTATCCAACGCCGTATACAGAGTAGAGAGGCGCGAAATTTGGTTTAGACGTCCCACATAACATGTCCTTGAATCTGTCGCTTGTATACCTAACAAAGGCTGCTTTATGTACTTCTATGAAAATTCAATTATATACCAAAATAATTGGTTTACGAGATGACACCCACCGTGGTTATTATTGAAATTTAAGGCTTTGCCAAACAGCCAGGGCGGAGCGATGCTAGTGGCGACCCAGTGACGCTACGAAAACGCTAGTGTCCTTTTTTTCACGTGGTAATATATCTAGTGCGTCATACCCAGGGCAGGATGCGAGGGACTGTCAGACTTGTACTGACTAAAATCCATGGTGTCCATAAGCCCTTTGTATTCCGGGGCCATGTTTACCTAATAAGACAGTCCCGCAACCCCGGTAGGCTTTGGCCCTCGAATTGAAGGCCCCGTTAGATGCTAGTGTCCTTGGCTTGTGCTTATTTACTCTGACAAGTAAGTCGTCACACAAGACGCGACTTTAGCGGCGTCTTTAGTGGGACGACTCACGCCAAGGACACGTCACGCTATCGTCGCGCCAAGTTCAGCTCAAACCCATTTTATGTATCATGGTAAAATCATCAAAAGATAAGGAACGGAAGGGACTGTCAGACTGTCCCATTGATTAAAATGCAAGGTGTTTCTTCAATGGAACGTTCACAATTACCTGATAAAATAGTCCGACCCTGTTTGACAAAGCCTTAAATGTAAAATATTCGTTAATGAGCACTCAAATGTCAAATAAAATTGACTTCTACCCTGAGAGCGTCATTATTGGCTGAAGATTGTTTAAACAGAAATAATTATTAATTATTCTCTCAAAACATTATTATCTTCGAAGTTTCTCAGACAGATAGAGTCTTAATTGAAGATGATTACAGTTATTAGCTTTAATTTATTAATTGAATTTCCATGAAGTTGATGGTGGTTTTTTATAGCCTTTAGCGTGTTGTTATATCATCGTTTTATAAAACTTTAAATAGCTCGTCTTTGTTTTATTAATAGGACCTTCTTTCTACGCAAAAAGGGTCATATTGAAGTGAAAAGTTTTAAGTTATTTAGGAGCCTAAAGACGCTTTCGAATTACGTAGCTATTTTGGGATTTTGGAGCACCAAATCTCGTCTTCTAAGAAGGCTTAAGGGGGATGCTCCAACCAGCCCGCGAAATTCAATTTTTTTTACGTTTTTTGCAATTTGCAGGCCAGTGACATGTTGTAACTTTATAAATATTTGTGTTGCGCAAATAACAAGTATAATTTTAAATATTAAAAATATCAAAAAACTCGCTCCATCAGCTCTCACATAGAAAAGGTGCATCATGTTAAAATCTCCGAAATCTAACTACGATGCACCTTTTCTATGTGAGAGCTGATGGAGCGGGTTTTTTGATATTTTTTATATTTAAAATTATACTTGTTATTTGCGCAACACAAATATTTATAAAGTTACAACATGTCACTGGCCTGCAAATTGCAAAAAACGTAAAAAAAATTGAATTTCGCGGGCTGGTTGGAGCATCCCCCTTAAGCACTATTGTTACATCATCGTGGGTCAGAGCCCATTCGTACCCTACGATTCGCACCCTGTGCCCACTCGTACCCTGGAAGTTTTGAGGGGCCCACTCGTCCCCTGAAGAATATTTATTTGTATTCATTCTTCTAATATAAGTACATGTACATGTGTACACTGCAGCTTGGTAGTCCTGGTACAGTCGAGCAGAAAAGGGTAAAGTAAAAATATAATAATTCGGTAGATATCATGTTTATTTCAAATATGATTAAGTTATAAATGCTTCTAGGCTCTAGGCATTAAGTCAGTCTTCAAAATAATTAATCAACTTTTAGTTTCTTGTAAATATTTAGCAAAATATATGATAACTATAATAATCTTTATACAGTAAAATAAAACTGTGTAACTATTTAAATAAAATTTCAGTAATAACTGAATTTTAGATTTACATCCAGTGTACAAACAAATAACCAAATATCAATACCAATATAAAAAATAAACAATTAATTGTTAGTACTTCGTACAGTCAAAGAGATCTACAAAATAATGCAATATTACAATAACTTTGTATAAAAGAAATATAAAAAGTAGAATCAGTCTTTATCAACTACGTAAAACCAACATTTTTACTAACAACAAATACACATACAAAATCACAATTTCCTAGAAACTAACAAAATACAACTCTTTTTACAAAAATCAGCCTTGATTGACCATCATTTAAATCAACATTTAATATGAAATATGCAAAAAAAAAACACATATCAACAGTAAATAATTACTTCTTATTTTTGTTTGTATATTTACCAACTACATACATGCAAAATCATAATAACTTAAATCTTATTTGCTTGCGCGCAGATACTCTGGCTAAGTTTACATCTCCCGCTTCTGCATTCCACACCCTGGAGAGTACTGACCAACTTTTAACTCAATTTTTGGAGCAAAACAGAATTAATGTTAGAACGTTCATTATTTTCAACCGACTTCCAAAAGGAGGAGGTTCTCAATTCGGACGTTTGTATTTTCTTTTATGTTTGTTCGGGCATAACTCCGTCGCACAACCGATTTGAAAAATTCTTTTTTGTTGGATAGGGTATACTTCCCGAATGGTCCGATTAATATTTTATCGAAATCGGACTAGCACTTATTGAAAAATCAACAAAAACCTATAAAGTTTTCAACTTTGTCTACACCGATTACTCCGAGGTTTCTGGTCCGATTTCGATGATTCTATTTTTATTAGGTATATCTGCCATTTGGCCCCATAAAATTTGGGTTGAATAGTGAAACTAAAAAGGATAAAATAAAAAACTTTTTCAAAAAAAAAAAGTGTCCGACTTCAAAACAACCATAAAAAAACCTACAAAAAAACTTTTCTTTCGAAAGTCGGTGAGAAAAACAAAAAGTTTATTTCGTTAGGCGAACTTCATTTAATAAAAGACCAAAGACACATTGAACAGTCTCGTATTCGCAGTCACTTTCAAGAACCATTAATAAACTGTTCACAAGTGTACTCTGTTAACCGTTTCATTAGTAAAATATAGCTAATTTTATCTCAGGAGACCAATAGGCACCTGAATAGGTGCCGAATCTTTAACTTATATTGTATTATATTAGAGGGTACGAATGGGTACCTTAAAAGTAATATATTTTATTAAAATATTAATTGGTACCCTACCAGGAGACCAATGGGCACCTATAAAGGGGCCGAATCCACAACTTTAATGCTGGGGTACGAATTTTAGGGTACGAGTGGGCTCTGACCCTCATCGTTATCTTTAAAGCAATTATGCTATAGGCTATTTTTTTTTAATTGAAATACTATTTCCTACTTCAGTATTGAACAATAATGGACTACTAGTCCATTATTGTTTTGTTTGTTAAGTTTTTGATCTTTTTTAAACAAGGAATATTGACAAAGATAAACCGTATAAAAACCTTTTTTTTGTCTCACCTGATGTTATCCTCCTGTATTGTGGTGTGGGTGCGTTTTCAAAAAAAAAATTAACCGCCTTTAAAAACAACCACAAAATTGTAAAATAACCTATAAAATACCTTTTCTTTCGGAAGTCGGTGGCTTTGTTTTTTTACTTCGTTGTCTTTTTGCCACCGACTTCCGAAAGAAAAGATATTTTTTATAATGTATCGAACAAAAAAAGAATCACACTAATCGGACTAGAAACCTCGCAGTAATCGATGTACAGAACATACATTTAAAAAAAACCGACCGAATGGAGAACCTCCTCCTTTTTTTGAAGTCGGTTAAAAAAATATACCATGGCATAAGGTATTATTTGTGCGTCTATTTACAAATGTTTTTTGAAAATCCAACTGATTACATAGATTGGTCAAGCTGGCCCATTCTTTGCTATTTATTAATATTTTAGACACCCCTAAATATTGCGTGATTATGAATAATCTAATTAGTTACGGAATACGGAAACCGGTAGTAATGAAATTGCACTATAAATTCGTCCACAAACATTTTACTAGGCAAATATGAAAACCGGATGTTCCGTTGCCGTTGTGAAAACAAAAACATTCCAAGCACTGAATTCAGAATTTCCCAGAGGCAAAACTTATCAGTACGTCGTACCGACATTATTTAATTTTGTTTTAGTTTCTTTTTTTAAATCAATAAAATTGCTGGCCAATCTGATTCTAAATCTGTTATTAATTTTTATTTATTTCTGTACCCTTAGCACGAACCTTTAGTATTTGAGACATAAAGTAAACTGTAAAAGTTTAAAAACTTATAAAGTAAACTGGAACTTTAACAATTTCAAATTGACAATTTTCAAGGAAAAAAATTGTTCCTTCTTCGCACACCAGAGGTGCTGTTTCATTTTTTCATACAAGAAACGCTATAAATACTGGAAAGACGCTGTAAACTAAAAGAGTGAAAACTCGTGCTAAGGGTGGAATTGTGGCAACAATTACTATGACCTACCTATGACGAATTTACAGATGATTGCATGTGGCGAATTTACTTTCAATGTATGGACTTTACAAAACTGTGGCTAATTAACTTTGTGGCCAACTTACAACAACCCACTGATTCTAGTCTTAACTAGAGGTGACAAAGACACATTCTACGATGGAAAGCCTACTCAGAAGAAACTATTGTTGTTGTTTGTGAAGAAAAGACACAGGTAGTGAGTTTCACTCTTTTGCCGAGCAAATCAGTTTTTAGTTATTTTCACGGAAAAAAATATGATTTTTATTTATAGCTTTGAAATTCTTTCATAAACAACATGTAACGTAATTAAGGCACACCCTCAGACACCCCAATTAGAATATTCTGTTATAATCACAATACACAATTATATTGAATTTTTAGTTTATAATGTAAATGCATTGTTATTAACTAAATTAGTTATTTCGCAGTAAGGTTTATTTTTATTTATTTTGTATTGATTGAATGACGGAATTTGTATTAATACAAATAAAATTGCACTTTTAAGTCATGTTGCCTTGATTTACGGTCTATCTTTCTTTTTGTTTGTTTTGACTGCACAAGGGTAATGTGACTATAATTTCCGTAGTTTTAATTATTTTTGATAAAAAAATTACCTATATTAAAAATGATAGAAATCGATTCAGTAAACGACTCTGAACAAACTAATTTCAGGATGTGTGTTAATTATATTACATGTTGTATACACCCTACCAACTTAGCTATAAAGTTTCATACAGAATATGCTGTTATATTCCTCTCTCATAGGTAAGCAAGCACACAAATCACTCATCAGTTTTTCCTCTACAACTTCAATTGTGCAATAATTGATCAATTAAAGTTAATTTCATTTGTTTAGCGACAGCATGGCGTTCTTACAATGTAGTCGTGTCGTGTAATGATCCTGACGTGCACATGACAGACACGAAGCATTGCGAATGACAGGAACTGGTTATGAAAATTAAGTAAATATAGTAAAAGACTATTAATTCTTCTTACAATTTTATTATTTTTGCTGTTCAAAGTAGGTACCATTAACTTGACGATTGTACTCGTCGAGAAGCCTTATCATGAGTTTTAGTAGTTTTAGCATAATGACGGGGCCCCCCTATAGAGGGCCACAGTCCTGCCGGGGTTGCGAGACATACGTATACTCCGGTACACAAAGGGCTACCAAAGGACACCGTGGATTTTAGTCAGTACAAGTCTGACAGTCTCTCGCGCCCTGCCCTGGGTGGGAGGACTCATTTGGTGATTTTACCACGAAAAAAAAACATGAGTTTTCACGTTTTTGTAACATAACCAAACTGAAACTTTGACAATAATTAGATGGAAAAATTAGTTCCTCGTTTCAAAAATAGAAGCGTTTTTTCATTTTTCCATGCAATAAACGCAGTAAAGCTATCAAGCACGTTGTTAATAAATTACAGAAATCTATTGATAAGGCCTCTGTTCGCGTAGCATGATTCAATCACCTCTAGTCAAGAATAGACAAAGATATCTATCCTTTAGCGTACCTATACGATTGAAGAATTGAAACATAATTTTAACCGGCTTCAAAAAGGAGGAGGTTCTTTATTTGGTTTTAGCGAAGGTCATAGAGAACGAATTTTCACGAAACGAACCCTTAGCACGAATTTTCACTCTTTTACTTACAGCGTCTTTCCAGTACTTACAGCGTTTTTGTATGAAAAAATAGAACAGCGCCTCTGGTGTGCGAAGAAAGAACTATTTTTTTCCTTGAAAATTGTCAATTTGATATTGTCAAATGTTCCAGTTTACGTCTCAAATACTGAAAATTCGTGCTAAGGGTACTGTGTTGGGGGCAACAGGGCACAGGTCTGGTCTGGTTTTTACAGGAAGTCCAGAATAAGAGCTATTGTATAAACATGGAAGAGGCTTTTGTCCAGCTATAGGCTAGACCAAAAACCCCAGGGAAACAAGTCTCAAAAAAGAAAAGTATTAACAAGAAAATAAATCGAAGAATATAATTTAAAAACAATTATTCTAGAAATTCAAACGTCCTACAACTTACCTTCTTATACAAAATCTCGTCTTAGGATTACCGCTAACACATTTTTATTATCTACCAGACTATTATTATGTCCATATTCTTTTTTCTTTTTTTATTAACAACAAGATATTGATAGTTTTGTAACCTCAGTAGTCAAACCAGTTCAGGTGAGATTGAAAAGGTCAACATTTTTTATTTACATTTATTTTTTGGTATTATCAACGTTTTATATGAGAGCATTGAACTTGATATCGATTTTGAAATTAGTTTTTGAATTAGTAGCGGTTTTGATACTAAACATTTGGGATGAATAACATCATTAATAGAGTTGAATGTCTTGGTCCTGGGTTGATTCCCACGTACAACAAATTATATTTTGAAAGCTATTGCATAGCTTTTATCGCGGGCTCTGAGCGTGGCAACCAAATCAAGAAATTCCATAACGAAAATACCCACTGAAAAAAACTTAACAAAACTACCTGACACCCCGCATCGTCTATCGTTGTTTCAGGGTGTCGAGTCTGCTATTTATTAGTCAGAATGGCGCCACAATGGCGTTTCAATTTTCGAACCATTTTTTACTCAGCAGTAAAAACTGGTTCGAATAAGCACTACAATTGAAACGCGATTGTAGCGCCATTCTGACTAATAATTAGCAGACTCGACACCCAGTTCGGAAGACTTCGACAATCATAAAAACATCCGTCATAAAGACAATTTACCTTTTCTTACTGATTATAAACGGCCAGTTACAAGAGATAATTTTCACAATGAAAACCTACTAAACCTATTTATGAAATTCTCCTACAACAAAGCAGAGTGGCGCTCTGAAAGCATGCTAGACCCATAACCTGTTGAAATTTTTACTCAGTTTGTAAGCGAGACCTGGGAATTCTGTATATAAAAGACCCACTTATATCTTCATTATAATTTATTTTTCTTTATTACATTATAGTGCACTAGAAACATTCTCGTTAAATATTCGCGGTAGGCGCAAAAATTTTCTTGCTTTTTAAAATTGCTATGCAAATATAGCTTTACTGCGGCAGTCCCCGAGTGCCACACCTATTTTTATTCTGTAAACTAAGTAGAATTCTCAATTTGAGTTTTCTGTCTAGGACATGTTGCCCGTTTAGACCGACTGTCGAGGTAGTAATAAAATACAGCTACTTTATACAAAATTGTACTGCTACCATGAATCTACTATACTCTTGATTTTCCTTATATTTTTAATTAAAACACTTTACGAAGTACAATATAAATTAAAAATCTCATAAAATAATTCAAGTCATCGCAATTTGTAGTCTACGGTTTTAAAGTTAAAGTTTAATTTCAAATGAACTTTGATGCAGGAACTTTGGGATATTATCAGTATTGGCTTCCGCATGCAACGTTCAATGAATGGATGTGCGATCTTTTCTAAGGTCGATCGTTAGGTAGTGTATGATGTTCTATTGAATTCTTTTATAGTTATAATCTTCGTGCGATCCGGAAATTATTTTAATCGTCTGTATTACTGTTCAGTTTTTATTCAAGGATGTTTTTTTTTGTTAAATTGAACTTAGTTTTAAGGTTACTTTTAGGTTGTAGAGCAATTAAAGGATTATTATTTGACGACACGATTGGGGCAGTGACTGTGCAATTGGTCTACTAATAAAGATACAAGTAGTTGTTTCGGGTCTGTGCGTTTGTGCATGGGAGTTTTTCATGTTTTTTTAAAATTCACCCACGTTACAAGAGAAATTCCTAATACACAGTTTGGAAAAAAGGTCTTGAAACGAAACTAATCTTTTTGTTTATTAACAACGTTTTAAAATTTTGACATTTGATGTAAACAAAGAACGCAGGTTTGTTAGATTTATTACTGTGCCATAAAACTAACGTAATAAGTGAAAAAAAAAAACATTCAAAGTGCTGGTAGCGAGAACACAGTGGCGACTTCCGGTTTTCTACTCTAATCAGCCAAGCTATAAAGATTTTTCTTAAAAAAAAGTGAAAAACTAAATTTCAGCGTCGGGATAATGGGGACTCAAAATAATGAAAATACACGGAAGATAATTATCCCGTAAGTGATATTTTAAATTGTGAATTGCAATCTTACTAATGTGACGATTTCACATTAATTTCAATTGTACACTACGCAATACATACCATCTTTGTTTGCCAATATGTAAACCAATCACCACACATTACTGTCCTAAGTAGGCTATAATACGCAAGGCTATAAACTACAGCTTATAACCAGTTTATATGCAATTAATATGTGGTTATATAATCAGTTTGTTGAACAACGTAAACATTAATTAACGATGCAATTAATTGTCCGTGACATATTAATATGGACGACGTGATCTTAGTTCACGACCTCAATAAGCATTAGTGATCTTCTTCAAATAAATTAATACAAAGATAAAATCTTTTCGTGACTTAAAAAACGCACCCGTTTTTGTTGACCACACTGTACATGTACATTTTACTTCCGTATTCATGCTACTTCAATAACACTTTTACGTAATGAGAAATAGGGTTCAATTTCCTGTAAAAATAAATGAGTATTATCCATTACGCGTTGACCATTACTGTGACGCATCGTTATATCAACTTTATGTTCTTCAATGTAAGGTTCTTTTTTGCGTACTCTGAAATGGCTTCAGGAATCAGATAGGTGAGTTTCCGATGTGCGCTCGTTTATAACCATTATCTCATGAATGTTATGACGTATGATTCTGATGACGTCATGAACGCATTCTATCTATTATCATATGATGAAGGGCATAATATAATATAACTGTAACAATGGGAAGCACGTTAAGCCGTAACTCCGGCACGCTGTCATTTGTAGCTCTATGAGAGATAAAGACTGTCATATTTCTACCAAATGCCGGGTAGAAGCCCATAAGTTTGACAGCCAGTCTATTCATAAGTAGAATTAATGCCATTTTCCTACTCCTCCGTTGTTCTTTTCTAGTAAATTTACCCTTCGGGACGCCTCTACTGCCCTACGAAAAAGACAACCCTATAAGAACTCTTAATTTTGACAGTTGAGTTTAGTTTATATCTCAATTTTTCTACCATCCGGGGTCGCGGGTCTTATCAGATAGCTGTGACCCCGGAACGTAAAGGGCTATTGAAAGACACCGTGTATTTTAGTCAGTACAAGCCTGATAGTCCCTCCCACCCTGCCCTGGGTGAGACGATTCATCATCATCATCATCATCTCAGCCATAGGACGAACAACATAGGACTCCCCTTTGGATCTCCACAGATACCGGTTGGAAGCGACCTGCATCCAGCGATAGACGATTAATTGGATGAAATACCACGTAAAAAAAACTACTATTTTAGTAAAAATGGTAGAAAGTTGGTTAAGAGGTAAAAAGGTATTGTAGTCTGTTAATACCTAAGGCTTTGAAAGATGGCCTGAACAGGTATATTTATAGCGGTAATGACTTCACGTTAACGGTCTGTGAGAAAGGTTAGAGGTTAAATGGCTTTTAACCTGATTATTGATATTATGGCGGATAATGACCGCCGGTATAGATTCTACCAAGGTTTTATGAATATATTTTCTGTAAGGTTGATAACTTTGAGAGGAATATAATGTAAAATAACATTTATTGACACTAGTTTAATGTCAGCGTCTTTACTCGCACGGTGATGGTAGCGAATTGTGACACAGGAACTTGTTCATCATCAGCCGGAAGACGTCCACTGCTGAACATAGACCCCCATTAGATCACCGCGAACGACAATTTGTCACTTGCATCCATCGGTATGGAAAGAGCTATGCTCAGAGTTTCTTTGCGGGATAAAATCCGGAACATGGATATTCGGCGAAGAACTAGAGTCACCGACATAGCTCATAAAATTTGCAAGTTGAAGTGGCAATGGGTAGGCCCATAGCTCGTAGAACTGACAACCGATGGGGAAGAAAAGTTCTCGAGTGGCGACCACGGACTGGAAGACGCAGCGTAGGCAGGCCACTAGGTGGACCGACAACATCGTGAGGGTCGCGGGCAACCGATGGATGCAAGTGGCGAATTGTCGTTCGGCGTGGCGGTCTATGAACGACTTCCGGCTGGTGATGATGATGATGATGATCCATCGGTTGCCCGCGGGAACGTGCTGATAATAGTAAATGCACAAATGGCTACTTGGCTGTGGATTTAATGCCCTTCAGTCGTTTAGGCATGGCATACACATGTAACGAAGAGATTGACATACTGAGTTACATGAAATTTATAAAAACAAGTGTTTTTTACCATAGGATAAAAGCAAAAGACTCAAAAACTTAATAACTTCGATTAAAGGAGATTTACAATATCATTCTAATTATTTCTTTGGTCAAAACTTCATCATCAATTAACCCGTTGTCTAATTAAAACATCAATATTGCATCTAGCAATTATAATCTTTATTTACTCACAAATTAATAATAAAACACTAAAAACCCGTCAATTAAGATAAACAAATGATCTAAAATCTAGTTTTACCACAAATAGACGACTTAAACCAATAAAGATTAGGGGTCAAATTTAAATGACAGATAGGTCAATGACACTCAGAGGTCCACACCACACAGCTATGACCTTTAGCAAATGCGACTTCTAATAAAAATAAAAAATATGGCGATATTCTAGTACTGCACAGCATGTTTAGGCAATTTAGACGATTTTCTTGTAAAATAAAAATAGTTTTATTTCATTATCTAGGACTTTTGAAGGATAACTAGATGAATGTTTATTTTATTTTTATGATGTAGAATGATGATCTTCGTAGATAAAGTAAGTATTTTTGATGTGAACATAATTATTTTGATAGGTGATTAGTTTGTTTTTTTTTTGAAAAGGTGTATTTTAGAAGTGGAAAACGAGCTGCGCCAAACCATAATACCTAAATGAGTACAAGAATGAGACTACAATGGTGCACCATGCTTAGTGATTCTATTTGGAGTAAATTCAGAACTTTAAAATTTAGGCACTTGTACCTATCCTAATAAGTACCCATTTATACTTTATTATGACATAAACAAGAGTTAAAATAAACTTTAATTTACTGCGCAGATGATCTTCACCATACTGACTCACACTACCGCTATTTTAAACTAGCATTTTTTCAAGTAAAATATGGAGATCAGCCTACCCTTAGTACGAGTTTTCACTCCTTTACTTTACTGCGTCTTTCCTATATCTATAACGTTTCTTGTATGAAAAAATGGAACAGTGCCTCTGGTGTGCGTAGAAGGAACTATTTTTTTCCTTGAAAATTATCAATTTAAAATTGTCAAAGTTCCAGTTTACGTCTCAAACTGAAAACTCGTGCTAAGGGTACTGGTGCTAGGGTCAACAAATCACCTACTACAACACAAACATACACAACAACGCACAAATCAACAAACATAAGAACACACGCCACACAGCACACAAATCACTGGTCGATTTGCATGCAGATGCGATGATACCGAACCGAACTGTGTTAAGGTTAGCGGCTCATCTTCGCCGAGCACCGGGCGGCCCTCATCCTTGTTGTGCGTTTTATTGACTCGGCTACAAGAGGCATATTTTCTTAAGGTGTGTTATCCCTACTCAATAAATTGCCTGTTGTTTGTGCTGTTTCGGTTTTTTTTTTTTAATGTTTAAATGGGACAAATCCAACACACTATTCCCAAACCACTGCAACCAGAGAGCCAGAATCAACAGTGGCAACCACCAGAAAAGCGCTGAGGCAATTATGTTTCGGCAATATCTGGTAAATTGTCTATCATGTTACCTGTTATGTTTTGTTTCTGCATCGGTCTTAAGCCTGATGCCTGTTGCATCTTTTGGTAGAAAATGCGTAAGTGATTCAGTCTACTTTTGCACAATATCGCTGGATGCAAGCTGAATCCACCCCGTCCTAATGGAAATCCATAAGGAGGACCTATATTCAGCAGTGGATATTCTACGACTCAAAGGATGTTGAAGATTAGGTGCAATGGCTGAGCAATTAACTGTTGTGTTTTGTATCGCGTAATAATATATAGGAGAAATTCAATCAAAATTGTAGCTTATAACTGTTTTTATCCCTACGAATAATCACTATCATCCGTCTAAAATGTTCCCACTGCTGGGACACAGGCCTCCTTTCTGTGAGAGGGAGTGGGCCTTAATCCACTACGCCGGTCCAGTGCGGGTTGGTAGATGTCACACAACTTCGAATTTTTGGTTCTAGGACATGCCGGTTTCCTGAAGATGTTTTCCATCGCCGTTTTAAAATTTGTGATACGTGGAGTAAAATTTAATTTAAAAAAATCGTTTTTTTATTAACTGTGTTCCAGAAAAGTAGCACTATTTTGGACGCTCTAAAAAATCAAATCAGAAACATAGATGCCTTTCATTTAAACGCACCTTTACAAAAAAGATGGACATGTCAAAGGAAACTGTAAATCCTATGACTATAATGGTCGGTGTCACTGCCATGATGTTCACTAATGGATTAATTGATTGTCACATATATGATTAGTTCATCAAGGTGTTGAGGTACATATCTTACGGTCAGGAAATGAGGAAAATAACAAATTCGGTAATGAAGCTAAGTTTGTTTTGTAGGTTGAAGTGGCAGTGAGCTTGTGTTTTTTTAGAATGTTACTAATATCTGCCGCTCAGGCTCAAAATGTCCACTTCCCAAAATGTCCACCGATTGCAAAACATCCATTTCCCAAAATGTCCACTCCCCATAATGTCTACTTCCCAGAATGTCCACTTCCCAAAATGTCCATTTCCCAAATATCTGCGGGGTGGGGTCCTGGTGATCTGTAACTCGGGTTAACACCTATAATAGACACCAGCTCTTCACAGACTGCTTACCTACCTGTTATCAATCAATCTTTGTATCTACGGTCTTGTTTGTGAGGAGAAATAAACTGATTTATTATGTTTAAATTATGTAGATTGCTTTTGATTCAATTTCCGTGGATCCAAGAATATTGTTATGCACCGGAAAAAGAAAATTTGTCTCCTAAAATCCTCAACAGGCCTTGCAGCATTAAAAACGAGATTCACGTGTTCCAATTTGGTGACATTTTTGACCAGGGATTTGTCATCAGAGAAGTGGTGGCCCAGAAGAGCACTGGTGGCACAGTGGTATCGGCCCCGACTTACGAGTTGTAGGTCACGGATTCGAATCCAGGCAGACGCATTACTTAGTGTAATTTATTTCATCACCACTGCTCTCAAAACGGTGAAGGAAGACATCGTGGAAAAACCGACATGTCCTAGAACCAAAAAATCGAAGACATGTGACATCCACCAATCCGCCTTGGGCCCGCGTGGTGGATTATGGCCCACTCCCTCTCACAGAGAGGAGGCCTGTGTCCCAACAGTGGGAAAATTAATATGCTGGTGATGATGATGATTTGTCATCTGGTGTCGAATAGCCAGGACGCCAAGATAAAATAATATCCAACTACAACTACTAAACCAAAAATTTTAAAGTTTTAACATTGGTAATAGGTACCTACGTCACAACTTAGTAGGGTATGCTTTGTAGAATAAGAAAAGGAACCCCCTTATTAATGATGTCTCTAATAAAGGTGGTTTCTCTTCTTTGCAGCTGACTGTACTCTTGAGTATCAATGTTTTATAATAACATGTTTGTTAATATTAGTTGAATTAAAAAAAGAAAAAAATACGGCTTAAAAAGTTTAGTAGTTAATTGATACTATCGAGTGGCCAATATAATGCGAAAAGCGAAGGTCAGGGTGTTATGGCCACTCCAGACGAAGGTAGGCTAACTCGATTGCCTAAGTTAGGAATGAGAGGTTTTCTTTTTCTTTCTAACGTGGCAAACTCATAAATTTTTTAGGGTTCCGTAGTCAACAAGCAACCCTTATAGTTTCGCTATGTCCGTCCGTCCGTCTGTCCGCAGTTTAGCTCAGAGACGCACAGTACTAGAGAGCTGTAATTTGGTGTAAATATACGGTATTGTTGTGCCAAAAAAGTGGTAAAATAAAATCTTGTAAAATATTTTTTTTTAGGGTACCTCCTGTACATGTAAAGTGGGGATGTTTTTTTTTTTTCTCACGTACCCCTTAGTGTGGGGTATCATTAAATAGGTCTTTAAAAAATATTGATAGTTTCCATTAACAATTTTTTGATAAAAAAATTAGTTTGTGAAATATTAAGCTTTAAAGTGTTAAATTTTGCTCGACTCGAGTGTCCCCCCCCTCTACCAGCTAAACGGTTATGTTTGGGGGTGTGAAAAAATTCACAATAGTAGTACATATAACGAAGTTTAAAAGAAAATTGTCATGACTAAGTAGGCTTTACAACTTTACGAGTAATAGTCGACCAACTTATAAAATGTACTTGGATTACATATTTTCTTAAACAAAATGTATCGGATTCAACTGCAAATGTAAGTTTGTCAACTTTATTTTTACATCTTTAATAGGTATGTTTTTACGGTATCTATGTTTTTTGGGGATAGGTAGGTTTTTATCGTCAACTAATTTAACTAACTTCAAAAAAAGGAGGAGGTTCTAAATTCGTATTTTCCCCGATTTCTCAAAGACTCCTGGACCGATTTTGAAAATCAAATTCAGCGAATCAGTTTAGTTAGTTCGCATAGGTAAGTATTTTGATGGGCAACTACGGAACCCTACACTGTGCGTGGCCCGACACGCACTTGGCCGGTTTTTTGTTATTTATTTTCAAAGTGTCATTGATATGATGTGACCATTGAGATTTAAATTTTTGTTTATGGATGTGTACGTTTCGTTTTTTATGATCTCGGTACAAGCTTAGATCAAAAAATGACGTGACGTTCCGTTCATTGTAGTCACATACCAAGTTCAGCGCCATCTATCATTGACTAGGGAAAACATAAAAAGAAAATCCCTCATTACGTGTAAATTGTCCAATGTAATGGCTCTATAAACAGTTCCTGTTGACTTCACCTGAGGTATTTTATCGTGGCAGTTAAATTGATGCAAAGTGCACTTATTGGAGCAGAAACATTATTGATAGCCAATCATTTTTAATACACCTGATTTTTACTCGTTCATTTTTTCTATAGTGATTTTTTTTTAGCGTGGTAAAATCATCAAATGAGTCCTCCAAACCCGGGCAGGGCGGATTTTTACTGACCTGATTTTTACTCTATAGTGATTGGCAGAAACTGCAGACACCAGAGCCGGTGCCTATTTTTTACCCGACTACGGCAAAGCCAAAAGGAGGGTTATGATTTTGACCGGTATGTATCTATGTATGTTTGTCTGTTCCTTCATATCTTCTAAACTTCTTATCATTACATGACAAATGAGGTGTCGATAGAAGCGTCTCAGTCGTCCGCTGGTTATAGGGTAGGTGACGTGTCACCAAATCCAATATGGCGCCCTCAAGGCGATGTAAAGTAGTAACCGAAAAAAGAAAATTCGCACAGTATCGACATGGGTATTCAATTAAAGGGCTTCATGTGCACATTTGAAATCTATATGCATTATATAGCTTTTTTATACATTAATAGCTACTTTGCCTGTTTATAACAGTGTCAACATGGGTATCAAATGAAAAGGCTTAATGAGTACATTTGAAATTTACTCGCTACTTTACTTTTGTTATTATAATACTTATCAAATAATTAATAACATTTATAACCCCAAAATAGGTCTGGTTGTTTCCCACAATCTTCATTAGGTAGGTGGCACACGACCACGGCTAGCACAATATCGATCAAATTAATATTGTTCTTGTTTTATACTTTTCAGTGCACATTTTTGTCGTAGTCGGGTTTCAGTTATTTTTAAATTATTTTTTATTTATACACCTTATCATTATAAGCTACCGATGTCATTTTAAAATTAGCTGGACGAAATATTGCATTGACTAAATAAAACAAAAGTAAACATTCCACATTTATTTAACTACACTCTCGTGGAAGCTACTTTAAAAACAGAATAACATGAACGAGGTGTTAACAGCCGACAAAAATTATGCAAATATTTTATTTTTTTGTTTGACAACAATGCATGACCTCTACAAATTATGACATAATACGTATGACAGATTGTCAATGTCGCACACTAAGGCCGTACATTGTATAATAAAGATGTTCACATAGTAAATAAATAAGTATTTTTATGAATACGAGTATCGATATATTTTGTACAAGGTTTTTCTTATAATGAGTTTAAGAAATATTGTTTGTTTTATTAAAGGTTTTTGGTCAATTTCGTAAAAAAAAGGCTTTCTAAAATGGTTATATAGCGCGATAATAGTCCTCTTAATGACCCGTTCTTTTTAATAAAAATATATCCCTACAGCCTAATTAAATGGTAATTTATTTTTGGGACACTAAATTATCTTTTTTTTTATTAAATAAAACTTTTCTTATATTTTTTTAACTTTTGAAGGCATTCCCGTAACAATACGAGATCCATTGGTGAGACACTAACTACTTATAATACCGCATTTACATTCAGCCGTAGTGAGCAGGGAAGTGGGCAAGACGAGTGTGTAAACGCGATACTTCTCATACCACTGCCATTGCCACTCGCGCTGCCCGATGCTCCCCAAAAAGGCGGTTTTTTGTGCGGAAGTCAAAGGACCGGCAGCGCGAGCGGCAGTGCGTGTTTACATTCTGCTCCGACGCTCAGTACTCGACGAGCGCCTGGAGGAGAAAGACGTTCGGTAACATCATCGAAAATACTGTACGAATGGAGCAACAAGATTACAATAAAATTCTTAGCACAACTAGAAACGGAAAAAGTAATTTGGGATGTTAAGGATAAACAACATGAACAGTTATAACATAAAGTTCTATTTCGATGGATAGATATCATCCACCATCGTCTACGACAAACGTTCTTTTTTGTATTCGATATCTTTTTAAATATCGAACGTAATTAAGTATCGCAAAAAGAGACAGCGCGGCCGCTGTAATTCTTTCGACGTCTGCTAATTGCCGAATCTTGAAAGCGAAGTAAGTGCAGGGCAGAATGTAAACACGCACTCCTCTCGATCCTGCTGCAGCAGTAATTAGGGAATTATTGCCGGCAGCGCGAGGGGCAGCGGCAGGGGCTGAATGTAAATGAGGCATAAAAATATTGGTAGGAATTCACTCGGAGAGCTCTCTCAATCTTGGTTTCGTTTTACTTCAATGAATTATTTCCGCGATAAGAATAAATGAAACAATTTAATTCAAGCATTGAACGTCCATATTGTTCTCGTTTCCTCCCACACCTGCGACCACCACCTTCTCATAACAAATAATTTTAATTAACATAAATATTTCAAGGTACTCACAGTATAAACTAAGTTGATTCACAGCCAATCTGCAAAAAAAAACAAAACATTAATATTCATTGCAAATTGAATATTATTATCACTTACGTAAGGTACTTATTGCATTTCTGCATAATGAACAACATCGATTATGGAAATGGGTGTAACTGCGACTTAAGAAAACTGGACACCTACGGTGTGAGCATAATGATTGCGCAACAAGAACATAACTATGCGCATTGACATTGAAAATCCCTTAATGTCTTTTGATTTTTCATAGATTTACACTGATATAAATAATTATTAAAAGCAATATGGAACGTGTGTCAGCAAAGTCTTCAAACCTTATATATTTAAAGTAAAAAATACTTTAATTGGCTGATATTTAAAAAAAATGGAATGACTAGCAATTTCAACAAAATTTAAATATAGCACAAGTTTTCGAAAAAATACACTTGGACAATCTGACAGACTTCTCCCTCATATAATATTCGTTTTAAATCCTAACCCCTTAGCCAAGAGCACAATATAATGCTACGTTCATACGCTCACCGACATAGCTCATAAAATTTGCAAGTTGAAGTGGCAATGGGCAGGCCACATCGCTCGTAGAACTGACAACAGATGGGGAAGAAAAGTTCTCGAGTGGCGACCACGAACCGGAAAACTCAGCGTAGGCAGGCCTCCCACTAGGTGGACCGACGACATCGTAAGGGTCGCGGGCAGCCGATGGATGCAAGTGCCGAATTGTCGTTCGGCGTGGCGGTCTAAGGGGGAGGCCTATTTTCAGCAGTGGACGTCTTCCGGCTGATGATGATGATGATGATGTGTGAACGTAGCATTATGTTTGGCGACACTATATCACCTTAACATTTTACAAAGACAGATAACCTTGATTTGACAGTTCACGATGACAAGTCTAAACACTACTTATAAGCATGCAACGCATTAAATTACGCGCGTGATCGCATGCATTAATGTTCGTGAGTAAATGTGGACGCACCCTAATATAACGTACACGTGTTGCCCACTTCCTTGCTTTTATTTAATAAATACCGCTTTTATATCGCAATCAATAACAAAGAATCATCACCACTGATAAGTGAAGATGAATGTGGAAAATCACAACTCTTTCGAACTCTTCCTAGATTGATTTAAACGATGTGAAGTTCGTTGAACTTGACGGCATGGTTGGCGATGGACTGGATGGACTGCTGTTCATCTCGTGAAATTCCAGGAACGTCGTCGACTATTCCTTCACGAAGTGAATCATTATGAATATTGCTTAAAGTGGCCGTTTTAGAACCTCTGCGTCACGAGTTTAAATCCCGCAAAAAACTGTATGATTTACAGGTAGTTGTTTCAAGTCTGCTTGTTTGTGCATGTGTCTTAATGTTTTGTTATCGCACCAACGATATATGAGAAATTCTTAGGAGAAGGCAAAGTAAATTAAAACAAAAAAAAAAAAACTGGTAAAATCAGATTTGGAGAGAAGAGAAGCACAGTCTTATTACTAAGACGATGTAATGTTTATTAGTTGTATTGTCTAGTATTTAATGACGTGTTCCTTTTCAAGTAGATTTCACTGTAGTATTCAGTAAAAACAACAACCAACGAATCTGCCGATTAAATAACAAACAATAAAAGAAACAGTTATCTCCCAATAACTCTACAAAATCCAGTAAACCATAATCTGTAGTCCAATAAAGCCGATGCCCCCCATGCCATAAAACTTCCGTACAATAAATAATTTATATGAGCTCGTTAGGACATCGTTTTGCTCCCAAATTGGTTGAAAAAGTACGGAATAAGACTTCGTTATTGGCAACGTAAATATTATTATGACAGTTTAATGGACTGGCATTGGACCTCCGCTTTTTTATTTTTAGACTAGCTTTTGCTAGTTGTTTTGCTCGCTATTCTAGTCTATAACCGTCTTCAGAGTCGCATCTATCTCTGTGCCAACATTCATCTAAATAGGTCCAGCGGTTTAGGTGTGAAAGGGTAACAAACAAACTCACATACAAAAGCGCCCCACAATAGGAATTTTTCCTGTATCGTGGATGCGTTTACAAACATAAAAACTCATACACAAATACCCAGACCTGTAACGACTTGTAAGTTATACAAATATTTGTCTATCATCATCAGCCTATATTGTTCCCACTGCTGGGACACAGGCCTCCTCTCTATGAGAGGGAGTGGGCCATAATCCCCAGGCCCGGTGCGGATTGGTGGATGTCACATGTCTTCGAATTTTTGGTTCTAGTAAATGCCGTTTTCCTCACGATGTTTTCCTTCACCGTTTTGAGAGCAGAGGTGATGAAATAAATTACACAAAGTAATGCGTCTGGCGGGGTTCGAACCCACGACCTACAACTTGTAAGTCGGGACTGATACCACTGGGCCACTACTGCTCGCGCTCGGATGCGTTTACAAACATAAAAACTCATACACAATTACCCAGACCCGTAACAACGACTTGTAGGTCATATAAATATTTGTTCTATGCGGGAATCGAATCCACGACACGCTGCGTAAGTAGTAGCAAGTTAAATTGATCAACCACAGCAGTAACCCTAACCGTGACTTGTTCTTTGGCAAAGCATTAGATAAAACATTAATGCTTGTAAGTATATTTTTGAAATCTAAGCCCGCGATGTCACCCGCAGAACGGGTAATGGGTTGACCCATCGGGAACGCTAACAAGTGAACGATAAGTTAAGAGGTTAGGGCTTTGCATTACCGTGGGACACGAATTACTTACATTATTCAATTATATGGGGGTTGAAAATTATCCCACGGAGACATGAAACCTTATGACCGGAAAAAAAGATTTCGAAAACATTTTTGAGGAGGCCATTAACTACACTGTCGAGCAAAAGCTACACAACTAACTTCGACTCCACGCGAACTGGAGCACTTTTTTTTGCGTGTTTATATCATCAAACGAGTCCCACCCAGGGCAGGGCAGGAGGGACTGTCAGACTTGTACTGACTAAAATCCACGGTGTCCTCGACTACAGACTGCCCTTTGCATTCCGGGGTCACGGAAGCTGTTTAGTCCCGCGACTCCCGCAGCCGCGATCTGGAGTACTTTATAACTGAAAATTTAATTAGATTAAGTACTAATTCAGACTTAAAACGGCTAGAGAAATAAGGTAAAAACGGTTCATTTTCTGGGAAAAGACAAAAAAATATTGATGGATGTGTTAATTTTTCTCCTTCACAAGATTGACTGCGGCAAATAAGACACTCGTAAATTAAGATGTCAGATTAAAAGACGGCAAAAAAGACCACTGAATAAAATTCTTTGTTCCGTCCATCCCGTCTTTTTCAGGATTTCAGTAAGAAATAGTAATTTCCTTTTCAAAGTTACATCCGACATCCCTACATCAACCGAGGGTCAGACCACGAGGTCAGATCAATCAAGTCAGTTTCCCAAGGGAATAAAACATTTACATTTATTTTGTGTTTCCGACCTAAATATCTGCTTAGGCTAATGCTTTTCCTGACTAAGGAAATCGTGTCTTAAGCTCGATTTAACAATGAAAATAAACACACAGATATAAATGTAGATAACCATATGATACCCTGAAACCCAATTTCTCGAAAAAGTAATAAGTTATTTAATTAATTAACTAATTTATACTGTAAAATTGTGACAGCTTTCAGAAAAATTACATCTTTAAACAAAATTCATGGATGTTTCTTTACACGACTTTTACTAACAACTAGAACTAAGAACTAGATCAGTTTTTTTTCTTCTTCGAGTTGGCTGTCTGTGATCATAGGTTGAAAAAAAAAGCGATATGGAATCGAATATTCAAAGGGACATGGTGAAGTAGAACTATTACCGATTGCCAATGCTATAGTCTACTCATATTCTACAGAAAAAACAAGTTGTTTGTCAAAAAAAATGAAATACAATGTTTTAGGAACTAAGACACAAATTACATAAATGGAATTTCCATTTATGTAATTTGTGCACATATTTTAGTATAAAATGTGTCAGAAAGTTGAAAAAAATACGAGTCTCATTATTTTGTATTAATTTTAGTTTTACTAGTTGTTTTTTACCTTTGTAGTGAAAAATAAATCACAAGTATAGAAAAGGTTCGAAAAAGTTCTAGCTAGTTCTAGCCAAGGTACGGTTGTGGTACGATTGTATGATGAATAGTACCTACGGAAAACCGTACTTTTTGGTACGGTCTGGCAACGCTGTATATTAGAAACCACAATAGAGCTACATAACATTTACTTCATGAACTATGTTATGTATGAGTGACACGTGTAGCAATACAAATTAATTACATATTATCACGCAATACCAAGCTAATAGTAAACATACACTGTTATATTATTATACTGACATAATATTACGCTTGTATCTCGGAAAAGGGCTAGGCAAAGGCATGCTTATCAATATAATAGTGGGTACACTTTAATATAAGTAACGTTTAATAATAAATAAGTATTAGGAGGCGAGTCTTGGGCATACAATCATACATACAAGATATCTGATGGATATACATAATAATATAATCATCATTTGCCTGCCTTTTCCCAACGATAGTGAGGTCGGCTTCCAGTCGAACCAGATGCAGCTGAATATCAGTATTTTACATGGAGCGACTGCCTGTCGGACCTCCATAACCCAGTAACTGGGTAATACGATACTCCATGGTAAGACTGGTTGTCAGACTTTGGAGTTTCTGACTAACAGTAACGACTATCAAGGATCTACATATATACCTACTAATCCTACTATGACAGCCGGGACAAACGGCTTTACGTGCTTCCCGAGTCACGGAGGAAACTCGTTATGACAGATGGTCACCCATCCACAGACCAACCTCGGCAAGCGCGGCTTAACCCGAAAGATCGGCCTGTGCGGCTGTAATTATTTAGCCACGAGCTCCTGCACGAGCTGAGCATGGATATACATATAATCATCAGCCTTTGATATTCCCACTGCTGGGACACAAGCCTTCTCTCTGTGAGAGAGAGTGGGCCACAATTCACCACGCGGACCCATTGCGTGTTGCTAGATGTCAGATGTCTTCAAATATTTCGTTCTAGGTTTCCTCACGATGTTATCCTTCACTGTTTTTAGAGCAGTGGTGATGAAAAAAGTTATAAAAGTATACTAGGTTGTGTTCGAACCGACAACTCGTAAGTCAGGGCCGATATCACTGGATCATTTATTTGAATTTAAATGTTTTTACCATAGCATAATAGGGTAGTTTCCAGGGTCAAAATAATTACATTATACACGCTGTTTTTTTGCATTTTCGTCAAACTTCAGGATGTTGTCACAAAATTCATAAATAATCAATTGAAAGTACAGTACCGGGCAAAACTAATAAGGGCTGCTTTTTTTTTGTTGTTGAAATTTTACAGTATTTCAGAATTAAACCCTTAATTCAATACAAATGAAAGAGAATCACCCGACTACGCAGTCCGCGCGTACGCACACAGCGATGAGCAGCTGGTGTGCGTGAATTGAATCTACTACTCTTGAAGAAACTAGTTCACACTTACGGATTTCAGAAAAAGGAAAAATAAAATAAAAAAAAAATACCTACCTATTTTATTGTTGATTTGGGTCGAGAATCATGAGTATAATCACGTCCTTGAATTTGACTAGGTTGCAGATCAACACATTGTATTTAGTCCGTATTTTAGATTATAAAAAAATATTGGACACATATTTTTTCTTTTTTCGATTAAACAAAAAAGAACAAAGATAATAGCCTATTTAAGTTACCTGTGACGTCACTCTGCGCGAAAAATGCCACGCATCGTGACGTCACACGTAACTTTAATAGGCTATACTCGTATCTTTGTCATTTTTGGTCTAATTTACAAATAAAAAAATACCTGTCCCTTATTTTAGAATAATCTAAAAGACGGACTAATTATATTTTTTAGGCAACTAGCCTATTGTCCCGACATTAAAGAAACTAATATAATACAAGGTTTGTGTTAAACATTGTATACAAAACATGGCCCTCTATGGGGGCTCCGTCAAATTGATTCAAAAAGCTCGCGTGACGACCTGGGCATGTTCCTTGGTCGGACGGCGAGCTACCCATTACTAACCGTTACCCCAGTCATTAGGTATATTCTAGGTAAAGTTCAATTATATCACTGTTAAACTTCACATAACACTATTAAATAGAGATGTAAATGAGGTAACGACATCACAAGATCGCGTTTATCAATTAGCAAATTAATTGAGATTGATACAAATTAAGCTTAACGTGTATGTAGGTACATGTTCCATGTATAACAGGTAACAAGTATTCTCGATTACGTGTACGATATACTTGGATAAGTACGAGTATCTAGATAATCTGATTTTCATTTTTTTTTTTTCTTAAACGTGGTAAAAGCATCAAATGAATCCTCCCACCCCGCGCAGGGCGGAGGGGACTGTCAAACTTGCACCGACTAAAATTCACGGTGTCCTTCAATAGCCCTTTATGTTCCGGGGTCGCTGTAATGAGTAAGTAAGATAAGTGGTAACAAAGCCAGTGGGGACAGATGGGAATAGACCGTACTAAAAGTTCTGCAGTTACTTTGTTTGTTTTTCTTACTGGCTGGTTTAAGAACCTATCCACACCACGGTTTTTTAAACGCGCCGATGCAGCGCGTTCGTCGCGATACAGACGTGGTACGCACGCAAGTCAGACGCAGCTAAAACAAACGAAAACAAACTGCTTTGATAAAAACACGCCGTCGACGCGCGTTTCTAAAACGTATATGCTGCACTGGCGCGTTTTAAAAACGTGGTGTGCATAGACATGAAATAATGTTACACTACTCCTCGCCTGTTTGACAGAAAAAGTTAGTACTATGTATATTTTTATCGAAGAATAATTGAATCCTTTATAAATATAAAAAAAGTCTTTTATTAAAAGCTCAGATAATAAAGATTCTTATAAGTAGTACCTACCACAAAAGTATGAATAAGAGAATGGAATATTGAAGGATTAAGTGTCTCGACTTGAATGATCTTCAGATTTTATTAAATCTTCTAAATAGGTAGGTATGTAAGTAGATAATCTTTCTCGAGTTGATTGAATTCGAATTTTCTTTGAACAGACGGTTTATTTAACCAACGAATTAAGAAAATACTATCTCTCTCTAAAAGGCTAATTAAATACTGGCTTATAACCGCGGCTTTGCTCGCTTTTTTATCGTGTAAGGACACCGTAGATTTTAGTCAGTATGAGTCTAACAACTACCGCCCTTCCCTGGGTGGGAGGACTCATTTGATGATTTTACTATGATAAAAAAAGTTATGGTTAACCCTACAGTCAAAATTTCAATGAAATCCTTTCAGTAGTAATGTGAAAAGGTGGCAAATACTTGAACAAAGATACAGACGGGGTTATTCGTACTTTTACAATGATAATAGCCATAATAGGTATTAGCGTCTACAAAAGATTTATTTTGTAGCTCACGAAAATAGCTTTGATAAGAAACTGATTTAGTTTAACGTCAAAATATTGGGACTCCAAATCCATCATTAGACGTAGAATGTATACAATTACAAATGTCTTATTTATTATTCAAAATCTTAGATCTCAGTAAGTTTTGTTAGGTACATTTTTTTATTTAGTTACTATGTTGAAACATTTTGATCGTACACATATTTTATTTTCTGAAGTTAATTGTTGACGTTACCTAATTAATTTCCAACGACAGACACAAGTTAATAGAACCGCAGGCTCGAGCATGAATTCTAGGTATTTGGTTGTACAGCAAACTTGATATAATTATGACATAAATTAAGCAACTAATATTTTATCAAATTAACGACGAAGTAACGTTTACTTCACAAAAACATGAAAACTCGTGACAAGGGCTTTTTTATGGAGTGGAAGAGACTGTCAGATTTGTAGTGTCAAATCCACGATGTTTCTCCAATAGCCCTTTACTTTCCATGGTCACGGTTACCTGTAAAGGAAGTCCCACGACGACAAACCCTTTTTCTTTTGAGCGTGGCAAATCATCAAATCGGTCCTCCCACCCATGGCAGGGCAGGCCTGGAAGGATTATCAGACTTGTACTGACTAAAATCCACGGTGTCCTTCAGTAGCCCTTTATGTTCCGGGGTCACGGTAATTCGGTAGTCCCACGACCGACAATAAGGCCTTAGATAAAATGCTATAACTAAGTCCAGCAAATCATCCATATAACATATACCTAAGTCGTTATGAAGGCACATAGTAACTATATATTATTATATAAGGCAGTAATAAGGTAGGTGTGACCTTATAGCCTTAAGTTCGCATGGCTGTATGTAATACTCTTACAAGTTATATTAGGTGAAACTGCGATGAAGTTTAACAAAGAGCCGTACCATAAAATATTAGTAAACTGATTGGGTGATCCAAGTTAGGAGATGATAGAGTTTAGTGATTATAATATTTATGTAAGTTTGTCGTGTGATCTAGATTTCAGAGAGTCTTTGATTATGAGTCTACGTTGTCCCACTGCAGAGAAAAGGCCTCCTTTGCCTCGTTCCATCTCTCGCGATTTAATGCGAGTGTAGGCCAACCCCAAATAGAACCAAATTTTTAACCAAATAGATATAATTGTTGTAATAATTAATTATTTATACATATATTGGGAACGAAAAATAAGGCGCAAATTAGTCATCATTATCAAACGATCCATTTGTTGGTCTCTTTTTTTTGTACTTAGTTATTATTATTTTTTTGCGTAAACTAAAACAGCATTATAGTAGAATCATGGTTATATTTTATAAAAATAATTCAAGTATTTTAATCCTAAGCTTTGTTGAAAAAATCATGATGTTATTTTTGTATTGGATGCATAAAAAATACTTTCAAAAGTAAATCGCTAAAGTTTATATTTTGTACCAAACCCCGAAGAATGGCAGAACACAGCCACGGCATCTCGGAGCAATGGCGCGGCCTGGCATTGGACTGGCAATGGCTGGCATTGACTACCGCACTGGCAGCGTGCCAGCGATTGGCAATGCCATAATTGCTTTGTTCGCCAGTTAGCGTCGATATCATGTTTATGACAGAAAGATTGTCGCCAATTATTGAACACAATTACGAGTTTGTTGTAAGTTGTAACTGAGATGAGTTTGCTAAAGATATGTTGGTTTTTTTATCTAGTGTTTTACTTAACAGCTTTTGTTTGTTATTATTAATATAAAATCATTTATTTTAGGCCAGTCTTTAAGGCCAGTACCCTTAACACGAGTTTTCACTTTTTTCTTTACAGCGTCTTTCCAGTACCCTTAGCACGAGTTTTCAGTATTTGAGACGTAAAGTAAACTTGAACTTTGACAACTTTAAATTGTTAATTTTCAAGGAAAAAAAAATAGTTCCTTCTTCGCACACCAGAGGCGTTGTTCCATTTTTTCATTCCAAGAATCGTTCTAAATACTGGAAAGACGCTGTAAAGTAAAATAGTGAAACTCGAGATAAGGGTACTGTTAGCCCCTTCATACACAAAACTATAGAGGTTAATTTTTATGTCAGTGGATACCAAAGTCGCAAGGTGTCGGAGACTTGCATCGTGTAGTGAACGAAAGGCCTTTCAGGTACGTTTGAATTATCCAAAAATGGTGCAAAATACTAAATAGGTAGCTGTCCAATCCAAAGCGTAGACCTCTTTGGCAAAGACAAGAAAATCTATTGACACTCTTCTCCTCTTCACTCTGATCACTATTGAAAAAAATACAGAATTTTTGTTACGCATTTTATCTTGAGATAGCACATACCTAATGTGAGAATATAGCAAGTTAAGTGTCCATAGTAATAATATATGTGTATGTTTTAAAAGGAATGTGACTGTGACTTTTGCATAATATTGTAGAGGTCTTTGTGTCCATTTTGTTCCATTGACTACAAAGTTGCACACTTAGTTTGTTATCAAAAGACATGGTAATAACATTTTCGGTTTATTGTTGTTAACTTCAAGTTTGCACATCCATAAAAATTTTGACATTCAAGTCAACGGTTGGCGCAGTTTTATTTAAAAATAAATAAAAAATATAAATCTTTCCCGTATAAAACATTATATCAGTCTAGATCATAGAGAATATAACCATAATATATGACCATATGGTTTAAATATAGTCTTTGGTATAGACAAATATCATGTTGTTCCTTTCCCCTTTTTAATACTCTAATAAAAAACAACTGTAACAAATGAAACGGGAAAAGACAAACATCAAACAAAGAACGAAAAGAAAACAATAAATTGACACATATTTTGTATTGACAGTTGCCAGTACTGTCAATACAAAATATCTGTCAAATTCTAAATTCAAATAAACAGTTTTCCCGCCAACCGGTTCGTAACGAGCATTCTAGATGGCCGTCATTAACTCCAGGTGCTCAACGATTCAATTAGAAGCTCCTAAACTTAGATTAAAACTTCGTAAACCTAGATTAAGGAAAAATAGTTTTAATTCGGAAATTGATGAGGGTTTCAAGTTAAGGATCATCTGGGAGGGGATTAAGTTTAAACTGTTAAACTGGGATAAATATTTTATTGTTGTGTAGTTTATAAAAGAGTCGCGGGATTGTCTGAGTAGGTTACTAGGTAGGGTAGGTCTGATCCTGGAATTTAAAGGGCAACTGAAGGAATGCGGTGACTTTTAGTCAGTGCGAGTATGACAGTTCCATCCAGTCCATCTAGGGTCGAAGGAATGAATAAAGTTTGATTATTTTAACAATTATAAAAAGAAATTAAAAGCCTACATAATTACAGTAAAACATCATAGCTTCATAGATTAACAATTTAGTAATTAATGTCCTCAATAAGTAGATAGATTTAATTATATCAATTAGATCGTTATTTTTTAAATTAATAAATTGTAAGATGATTTTAAAGCAGAAAATATACACCACACAGTGCCCTTAGCACGAATTTTCAGTATTTGAGACGTAAAGTAAACTGGAACATTGTCAATTTCAAGTTTACACTTTTCAAGGAAAAAATTAGTTCCGTCTTCGCGCACTAGAGGCGCTGTTCCATTTTTTCATACAACAAACGCTGTAAATACGTAAAGTAAAAGAGTGAAAATTCGTGCTAAGGGTACCTATAAATCACAATAATGAATATTAACAGGATTTTACTAAACTACGGCCGATACTTTATAGTAACGTCACACCTGCTCCATTCTCAAGAATCAACGAACACTCCACGGAAGTTTGTGCTCAAGTAAAGTTTGAACTCAAGCCAACCTTAGTTACAATTGAGAATTCAACCATAAATCATAAACTTTAAGGGCAAGTACACATAAAATTACACACCGATTAACACTTCAACACTTGCCTTAACATAAATCACGAATACAACCTTATCATACCAATCATTGCTTTTAATGTTACATCGAATTTGTTTTAACGGTTTAAGAACGAGGGGGTCTCTCAGGCCCGGGGGTCTTTCCGACCCGTCGGGTACGTCAGACCTTCGTCACCGGGTAATCTTAGTACGGGTTATTAATCTACCTGGTAACTCGGATTACAGGCGATAGGTAATTGGGAAAGAAAATGGTGACGTTATAGTCTTTTAATAAAATTTGAAAAAATTGGATTTTGTAATTTCTTAGAGATATTTGGTGAAAATTTTACTTGGAATAAAACTCTCTTCAATCGTTTGTTTTGTTTTAGTATTACAGCTAATACGGCCAAAACGTGGAATCTTATTTTCCAGTTGCGACCTCTCGTGGGTTCAACTTCAAACCCAGGCAAGGGGCATTTTTATGTGTAAATTATATCATCACTACCACTGTCAAAACGACGAAAAAAAAAATGTCATAAAACCGAAAATCGAAGACATGTGGCAACTACCAAGAAAGACAAAATTCAAAGAAAGTACTTTCCAAGTTGTAGAATAAAGTAAAATAGAATAAACCAGCTCGGATTGGTAGATGTCACATGTTTTTTCTATAAGATAACATTATCCATTAACTCTTAGGATGATAACAAAACTTCCGGACACAGTAACAGCTGCAGAAACCAACTTTATTTTAATTTTTAGGCGTTAAAATAATCAACAGAGTCAGAGCCTGGGTAGAGCGCTATAGGTAGTACTCAGACTCATAGAACCTCTAAAAAAAATTCATAGAATAGTACTGACTAAAATCCACCGTATTCCATCAGCCCTCTACGATAATAATAATGGTTTATGGTAATATTCGTCCAAGTGTTAAAATGTCCACATGTCAGAATAACCTAATGTCATATTTGTATTGGGTTGGAATGAAGTTTTGCAAAAATCAACAAGTGTTATAATGTCCAAAATTCATATTGTTCACGGCTCAAAATCCTAGGTTTTGTGATTAAACGACGCCTGGGTTTGTTTTTTAGATGGGTAATAGAACAACTTTCATTATTTTTTATTTCAAAAGTCCTTTGTGTTCCAATGTCGTTAATAAATTTAATTTGTAGATATGAAATAATTTTCACTTTTTGACTTATGGACATTTTGTCATTTTATCTTTATAACAAAACTTTTGACTTCTTTACGTAAGACATGTGGACAATTTAACACTTGGACGAAAGTTACCATAAACCATAATAATATATATAAAAATAATAATATTCCACAACTATCACACAACGCCATCTAGTATGCTTATATATTTCTAAATAAATACATATTTTAGATAAATTACACCCAGACACAGAACAAATGATCGTGCTCTTCACACAAACATTTGTCCTGGGTGGGAATCGAACCCACGACCTCCGGCATAGCAGTCAGGGTCACTAACCACTAGACCAACGATTTAGGGTCACAGTCCCGCGACCCAAGAAACAAACTTCATAATCAAGTAAGTAAACCTTACTTCCCGAACATGACACACGCACAAACATTAACATAAACAACATACATTGGTATTCAGGACCCTGAATTGTTGGAGTTGGCAGCTGAGACAGGAACAGACTGTTGTTGACATGTTGATGTGTTCCGGCAGAAGGCCTTTATGTGGTTGAGAGTAGCAGGTGATGAGGTCAAGGTAGGTTAGTATGAGGAGCTGATATTTTGCATTTCGATTAAACAAACCATAGAATTAGAAATATTGTAAAACAATTTCAGTGTACAATAAAGTATCTTCTACTAATTTATCTAAACTATTGCACGAATTTTCACGTTTTTGTGACGTTGTAAATAGGAACTTTGGTGGTGTTTGGTGGTTGGGGGTATAACAACGTCTTAAAACCAGGCTTGTTCCAGTGAGTGAACGAGATGGTGATAGACGACTTGTATACTATAGCTCTGTCACTTTCACTGGCAGGAATAAGCCTGGTTTTAAGACGTTGTAATATCCCTCCAGGTAAACTGGGTCGTGTTTAGCTAGCATTAAAGGAAATCGATTCACACTAAATCATCTAAGTTTGTACTTCAACTTAACGTCGCTCAAGTAAGTCAGCCTACAATAAATACAACTTAGAAGTGTTAAATAATTCAACAGGCGCTCCGTCTAACTTCAGGAATCAATACCGAATGATACGTTACCGTCAAACTAGAATTAACTAAGTTAAAGTTTAATCGTTGAAATTGGTATTTACATTGTCAATGCTTTTGATTTAGTAATATATACGTAAAATTATCAGGCGTGACTGAAATTCAGGATTTTACAAAGAACGTACCTATTCTGAAAGTTGTACAACTTGTGTAAAAATATTTTTAATTAAAATAAATGTTTATTGTTTTATTTCTGGTCCGAAGTGGCACTAGAAAAGAGCACTTGGAAGGAATTGGGGGAGGCCTTTGCCCAGCAGTGGGACATAAATGTCGAATAAAAAAAAAGTTTTATTTTGCTTTTTATAAAATTATTAGCTTCATGGGCCCACTTCACTGGGCATCAATTAATTAATGTGCAGGAATAGGAGGTACCTTTAAAAAATACAACTCAAAAAATAATAAAATCCGTTCCTTTCACGAGACTTTTAATAAATGTTAATATTTTTATAAGACTTTTAACCGTTAAAAAAGTTAAAACCTTGTATTTAACAGAAATGTTAATTCAAGTTGTTTTATTAAAATAAATAAAATACTTCAATACGTTTCCTTTCTTTTGCTCAAAACGGCAAAGAAAACATGGCGAGAAAACCAGAACAAGATCAGACCACTTTTAGGTACTTACTTATATAAAATCTCCAACCATAACATTAAATATTTTTAGTTCAATCATCTCAAATCACATAAGATTCTTCTTACACACGGATCTTTATATTATTGACATAACATCATTGACTTCTCGAAGTAAGACGTTGATATCGGATAATTCAAAACCTTCCGTACCCGGCACCCGATCAATTATAAACATAGTTTCTGATACAATAACATGATTTTGTTTTTGTAATGGAGGTTATACGTGTGCACTCAAAACATATTTTTTAACACAATAAATGGTACCTACTGAATATTTTTTTAAGTTTAAAAATTTACAAAAAATCCTCTTGACGTGTGTGGAGCGATAGCGTCTGACAGACTTGACTGACTACAACTCACCTGCTTCTTGAGTTGCTCTTTTCACTCCAGGGCATTAATCAGGCGTGACTTGATTTATGCTCTGGACTGAACAATCAAATCGGGTAACCTGGCTATATAAAGTTTAGGGCACTTGAACTTACATGGTGGATTTTAGTCAGTAAGAGTCTGATAGAACCGTGGAGCGGAATCCACCATAAATAAAAGTATTAACGTGGCACCTATTTGTGTAACAATTGCTTCGGTGTGCCTCTGTTTTTCAATAAAAACAGCGAAATAGAATGAGCCTAGGCACCCCTTAGATCATTATTCTACTAACCAAAAGGCATCGACCAAAGAAAAAAGACCTCCCCCTAAGACCACGACTCCTTAAATACCAATTTATTATTTAAAAAAAAAACACAGTAACAAAATATAATTATTTCAATCCTCCTTATTTTTTATTAATTACAATAATCATTCGAATACAATAAGAAAAAAAAAATGGCCGCCTATCGATTAAACGTCAGCCTTGACATTAAGTGGTCACATGATGTAAGCCGGAAGTGGTCATCAGTGGAACAATGGCCGCCAAGCCGGATGTCGGCCATTGGCTACATACGCTGATCACAGTCTCAATTTCTCGTTGTATGCACGTTATTTTTTTAATCTGATATTTTTTAATAATATTTATGATTTTTTCTGATACCTGAAACGTGATTTTTCAGTGGTCACGTGTCCATGGAACATACAAAATTACGTTAAATGATGAACATTTTAGTTAAATGTAAAACATTTAAAATATCTTCCATCTAATGTAATTTGTACAGAATCTTTAGCAACAGTATTGTGAACTGAAACATGAAACTATAATCATTTTTTCAGAGAATACAATTCTAGATCTGTGTCTGGGATACTATAGAAATAAATTGTATTAAAAAAATAAATTCAACAAGCCCTTTTATGACCGAAATATTTGACTCAACAACTACTTTCTAATGACGCAGGATGTTTTAAAAGCCTTACTTATTCTTTCACACATTTTCTCAATTCTTTAATACTTGCGAAGGTTTGTGAGGACGGATAGATGTATGGATGGTTGTTACTTTTCACTTAAAAACCAATGACACTGGATCTAGTCTAGCTATACAGCATCAATGCCTTAATTTTAGCCTTTATTTATTAAAATGTATAACTCTAGCAAAAGGCCTTATCACTCATTTGTCCTTCTGAAAACTCATTGAAACCATATGCGCAGTTCAGTAATGTGTCTGTGAAGTGCTGTACACCTGTTGTACTGAGTTGGTGACAGACTGTTATAAAGTACACGCGATGACACGCTTCTTAGCTAAATAGCACCGTTTCAGGAAAATTATGTGGATTTTAAACATACTAGATAGTCATACTTTGCTCCCTTGGGGCTAGGTAGACTCTTTTAATGCTGTTTGTTACGATCTTGTTCCTCTTAATTCGCCACATTCAAGTGCATTGTACTCGTGATATTTTTCCATTCTTCTTGAAAAATTCGAAGAATGTTTTCTCGCATGCAATCTGATACCTAAAGAGCTATCGATTAGTTTTGGACATTTATACATTAAAAAAGTTTCAAACCCTTTTTACAAATCCACTATCTTGTCTTAGTTTTTTTTTCTGGGCTATGACTTCCCCTTTCCAAAGTGTTTTGGGCAATTTCTAGCCATTCTGGACCCGCCTACATGATGACAGTGGATTTTGACCTTAGAATTTTTTCATATGGTAATAGTTGCTTTTTATTATTCTTTACTAACCTGAATAAAAAAGTATGACCTAGCTCCACTTCATAAAAGCCATTAATAATATAACATAATGCAGCAAACCATCGATCAATATTTGTCGCGTCTTACTTCGTATGAAAAGAAATGGCGCGACATATTCCTATCCGGGTCAGGGTTACGACTAATGCATTCTTTTCTTTAAATGTAACAAGGCTTGTGACAATAAGGTGCGGTATTATGTGTAGTTTTTCTTTGTGACAGCACGGATTCATCGTGCGGTTTTTAATCAGTAGGCGTCTGACAGAGTTTTCGGTTTCATCCACGGTAGGACTCACTCAAATTTTGATCCCTAAAAAGGGATCTATGAGGAGAGAAAGAGAAAGAAATATACTTGGTAAGTCAGAGGTGACAAAATCAAAGCGTTTATTTCAATGAAGCCATTACAAGCACTTTTGAATTGTCAAAAGACATAAAATAAAACTAGTACACAAATAGTTATGGTGCTACAGTCCCAGTCACAAGACAGAAAAACTGTGAAAATACCGTAGGTGCTCATTCCAAAGGGTATTTTGAGTTTCTTGCTCATTCTTCTCTATGGAAAAGAATGAGCAAAATTTGCTAATGCTGCTTGAAGACAGAACTGAGAATTTAATTGCGATTATCAAGTCACCCTATCGCAAACGCTCCTGTTCAAGCAAACGAGACCACAAAGACCTCGTCTTTCGTCTGCTAAGCTGTTCCAGCCACCTTTTTTAGAGCATTGGTCCACCTAGATACTCGGCCTCTACTCCAGGACTCATTTGTTCCACTTCATAACAACGCTTGCAATTTTCAACAGCCATCCTACAAAACTGCAGACAAGAACCGCAAAAAAATCATTTCAACCTTCAATTCCCACAATAGGTTTAAGTGTACACCATGTAACAACCAATAAAAGTAGCTGCCGCTACTATAGTGGGGCTATAAACACCGATAGCAGTGTGGCCAGGCAATAAAATTGTTTTGCCCCCACACTACCCCGCTTTACGATGGCCACCCGGAAATTGGGGAGAATTTTCGTCGCCATAACTTGGCAACACTACTTTTATTATCCGTGCAGCATTTTATGGTCGATTTGTGATATTTGTGGTCGATTTTCGATGTTTGCTTATGTGGTGAGTAAGTAAGTTTGTATGCGATAGGGAATGATAAATCTCAGTGTTTTATCTTCTATGAATGTGGGTAATGATGTAGGGAATTAGGAAAAGCAGGTATTTTTTTCTTGAAACATCTAATTTCGCTACTTCCAAGATGTTGTCGGCGGTAGAGAGAATTTTGGTTACATGAAGAAATCAAAGACCAGGGGATTACAAGACTAGGGGATAACGGAATGGATTGATACATCTTTCGTAACATTAAAGTCAGAAAACTGATTTGCTCAAAAAGTAATTTTTGCGTCTAGTGAAAAATGTTTTGGTTAACCATATTTTCCATCTATGTTTGTGCTTATTGTACAGTCACTAAGTTAAGGATAATAATTTTAACTGTGCTTTTAGAAACGGCAGCTTGGACCCTGTTCCAGCTACAGATAAAACTAAGAAAAAAAATAGTACGTAAAAAAAAAACTAAGAAAAAAAATAGTCTACTTCATACTTAATGCTATCAGAACATTTCAACACAATAATCAGCACTTCTTCCTTTTACATCACAAACGACAATTTACTTCGAACCAAAAATAAACCAAGTCTATTATATTCTTAGACGCTATTGACCTATTTATACCATGCTATTTTCAGTCTAAAACTAAATTTGACGCCAGTTCCAGCTAAAAAGATGAACTCATTTGAACTACGATGTATGAAAACGATGGAGAATTTCAGGCTTCAGTGATTATTACTCGCCAAGACGCGTTTTGAAGCGTGAAGTAGGTTTTAAAAGATAAGTGCTGACTTAAAATTCTTTTCAAATGTGGTAAAGAATCTCATGAACCGATTTTTAACGTTATTTGGGCTAAAAATGTTTGGTTTTCTTTTTTAATCATTAGGCCTTGTAAGTATCATCAACATCAGCAGCCTATTATGTTACCACTGCTGGGACACAGGCCTCCTCTCTGTGAGAGGGAGTGGGTCATAATCCACAACGGCCCAGTCTGTGTTGGCAGATATCACATGTCTTCGAATTTTTGGTTCTGGGACATGCCGGTTTCCTCACGATGTTTTTCTTTACCGTTACAATTGTCATCGTAATACAAAGTCTGTCTCAATCATGAATAAACACGTTTGAAATGGTTCTAGATAACTAAAGAACAATCGAACAAACATTTCCCAGAGCAACTTCTTACACACATGCTATCCTGGTACAAAGTCTCTCCAATCGTGGACAAAATACGTCTTTAATGATGTCAATTTATTGGCCATTGGCTCCACACGTGAGTCTAAACCATTGCTTCCTGTACGAGAGACTGGACCGATCTGACTGGCTCCGGATGCTGTGGCCACGTTCATCATTCGTTGGTTTTGTTTGGCAATATGACGAGGAAAATAGTTTATTAAGCCAGCCATACACGATACAGTTTACCATAAAGTTTGACGTGATTGAAGCAGCGTGCAGTATTGTCTATTAGTGTGCATGACAAATCTACTTCTATTAGCCATTATAATTGCCTATTTTACTGCGTGACGTATCTATCATGAACACTGCAAACTTGTTGGCAAGAAATAGGTGACTAGCCGGCCGATTATCGACAGTTCGACGACGCGTCATGTTTTGCGGCCCCCTTTATAGGGCCTAAGCCTGCCGGGTTCGAGGGACAGTCTCCTCAAGTAACTGTCTCCCTGGAACGTGAAAGGTTATTGAAAGATCACAGTGGATTTTAGTCAGTAGGTAAGTCGATAGTCCCTACTGACCCGCCCTGACTCATTTGATGATTTTACCACGATAAAAAAAGCTCACGGACCCGTGTTTCCGAAAATGGCGTCATGGAAAATGCTATCACAACTCTCGAAGTATGTCTGAGTATTTAAAATCGAATAATACGGCTATTCATAGACAATAACCTTTAAATAGAATCTAAAATGGACAATTACTTAGTTATAATTTGACCTTTTCATCTCAGCTCGATTCAAATGACACTAAACTAATATTTAAAGAACACTTTTAAAATACCGAAGCTTTCCAAAGGTTTATCTTGCGCAAAAGAATTATTTAATTACCCGTCTGCCACCCAGTCTTCTAAATTGCCAGACTAAAAATAGATTTTACCACATTTATAAATGTCACAACGATTTAATTAAAGCCTATGTTTTGACATCTAATAAGATGTTTATAATTAAAATACAGCAGGTTTCAAGCACTAATTATGAGATCATGATTTTAAGGGCCACATAGATGATCAAACTTTATTTTTGAAATCATAATAATTAATTTCGTCTTTAATATACCCGAAGGATTGAGCAGAGGCGTGTAATAAGAGCAGTAGCTGTGGCAATGACAAATTAAATTATATTTATTTTGTAACTTGGATACGTCACAATAATTATTTTTAAAGCTAGATGAGGCCGGTTTTTCATACCTGACTACTCTGGAAGGCAAAGTGTCCACTTTGTTCACCTGTGATATCACCCAGGTGAACATAAACAATCCACAATGGGCCCGTTTGGTGGACTACAGTCCACTCCCTCTCTCAGAGAGGAGGCCTGTGTCCCAGCTGTGGTAACATTATAGAATGATTGCGCTTATGCTAAGTGATATGGAATATAACGTGAACAAGAAACTTGCTAATGGATATGTATGCACTGGAACTTGGGGCCAGCTAAGAGATCAGATACTAAGTTTGAGTGATTAATGATTTTACATAAATTGTTAACTTGACGTTTGTTAGAATAATTACTGGTGAATTTTCTATTTTCATCGAAAAATAATTTTAGGCCACTGATTTCGTTTTATCACAGAGAGCTTCCACATTCATAATAATTATTATTAATGTGTCGCTTTGTTAGATTTTGACAAAATTAACATATCAAAAATTAAGTACAGCCGTATGGTCAGACTCATAGTGCTAATAACATAATTCAATTATTTGTGTATAATAATATATTATTATGCTATTTATTAAGTCAAATGTATACAATCATCACAGATCAATAATATGTAACGGACCTCCTGAATGGAACAATTATGACAATATAATTAAATTAGCGTTAAGCACGGTTCGTCCATAAATACTAATCTGCAATAATCGTTAAACTGGCATCAGATGCAATCATGTTCGTGTATGAATTAAAATGAAAAAATGAATGTGATGTTCCAATCCGAATTAATCCTATCCAACGATGTTGTATTTAGGAACTCACCCTTTTTAAACCAAATGATGGAAAATTAAGAATAGCATGAGCAACCTTCAACGTTTCGTTGATAAGTGAATGTACAATCGACAAAGTTCAATCATGACCCACCTTAACCACTTCCCTGTCCGATGAATCACATGTGATCCATGACTATTGTTTAGGTATTGTGTCTGCTGCGCGGACAGTGAAAGTGTTAAGCTTATTTTCTAACAGACATTCAAATACAATTAGGTCCACATTCGCGTAAACATACATATCCATGGTAACGACTTTGATCTTTGTCAATTTGACGTATTCAAACGATTTTTTGTCAAAATGGGTCATGATTCAACTTTGTCGACTGTACAAATATAGAAAAATCATAATTTACTGGAAAACATTTTATAGTGTAGCTTGAGAAAGGGCAATATCCAAATGACATTGATAGACTATGTTTTACGTAAGCTAATGTCAAGCAGTGAACGGCAATAAGCTGAGTTGATTGATCGAACATTCACTCGAGTGAACCATTCACGTGACTGAAGCGTCTGATAATACCCTATCAACATTATACCGGATTTTCCATGAATATAGCGACGTAATCCGGATTTTACAAACAAAAGTTCTCTTCTCAACATCTATTATACTCGTAATATGTGTATTGAAATGATGATCGATTGCATACTTGGGATAGACAGGTCTAAAATGGTCACTTTAGCAACGTTGCTAATGTCAATGATGCTAAAATTCTTTAACTATCATAATGATGCCAATTTTGTGCATATTGCGATAAATTCAGTTACATGTATGGAATATTATATTGTATTTTTCATGCAATATAATATAAGATTAAAGGAAAAGAAATTGTTTGCTCGTTCAAGAGCAAATCTCCGGAACTTGGAATCGTAAAATTGATTTATTTTTTGGTAAGTCCGTTTATCGAGACACTTTATGAGCTAGTTATTCTTACATGCTTCTACGTATCTTTGATAAAGAACAATTTTAGCAACATTGAAAATAGCAATAATGCTAAAATGGCCATTATAGATCGCCAGTTCTCAAGACAAAGACCATCTTTCGTCAAGAATCAAACACTAATAATACAGACGAGTATCAAATAATAATTATTTCTAGGCTCGATATTATTGACGTTGGGTCTGTGTGTTTAATCTAGATATTATTATTTTGATATTTACTCGAAGTTTCTACATATAAATATTGATAGCTGAGTATTGTTCTTAGTTATTGATTATAAAGTAAGTACCATATGTTTCAAAAAAAGCCATCCGACTCTTTGCGTAAACGTGATAAAATCATCAAAAGAGTTCTTCTACCATGCACGCCATTAAATGTTATGAAAAATATCTAGCTTTAATTCCGCGACAAAAAGCAGTGAGTTGTAGCGAAATTAAAGCTAGATATTTTTCATAACGTTTAACATTAGAGATAGATTAGATAAATAAAATTATATAAAACTAAAAACTTTTTTAAGTAATTAATAAATCACGGGATTTTTCTGTTCTTAAAAAGTAATTCCGGGATTTCGGGCATATCTAATTTATTCTTTCGCTGTATAAGTACATGAATAACTCTACCTATTTCGGTCTATGTTTATAACTCCACTAAACAGCTTGTCAAGATAGTGCTTAACCCGATCAGCGCCAAGACCCCGCGACATTGTTCGCAGCTTGACCGAGCGGATGCCAAATCTGCCCATTTGTGGATACTTAAGTATCCAGCATGTGTTTGTAGTAATAAGCAGTATAGTCATTTAGGGTGATTTAAATTTTTGTCGCCGTTAATGTTCGCTGACTAAAATCTACTCTATTTTTAGATACCTATATTTTTCACTCATCATCAGCCTATAAATGTTTCTACTGTTGGGACACAGGCCTCCTCTCGTTGAGAGGGAGTGGGCCATAATCCACCTCGCCACATCGCTCAGTGCGGATTGATAGATGTCACATGTCTTCGAGTTTTTAGTTCTAAGACATGCCGGTTTCCTCACGGGATTTTGAGAGCAGTGGTGATGAAATAAATTACACAAAGTAATGCGCCTGGCGGGGTTCAAAAAACTCGTACGTCGAGATCGACCTCTGGGCCACCAGACTAAGACCAGAATAAGCTTATTGGTCATAATTCAACTTTGTCGACGGTACACGCGTCCACGGCTGTATTGGTATCTTTCGTCAACAAATGCCGCTCGTCTGCATAAAGCCTAAATCGTAAGAAGCTAGATAGCTTATAAAATGTGAAATTGTAAAGGTTCCTAAGTGAAATTCTTAACATGAATTTAATAGTTAATGTCTCGGTCGTATTCATTTTCCTGGAAATTAAAGGTCATAAAAAGAAAAGAACATTATCTTATAATTTAATATGTAAAAATATTCTTTAAGAAATTACTTAGCTTACTGGAAATATTATACCATTTTCTGACTAAAGATAGGCCATACATTATTAATGCCAAAGTATTTCTGTCTATCGGGTATGTTTCATACCTTCGTAACCGAATGAATGTTAAGTTTGGCATATTTTTTTTTATACCCATATGGTGATAAACTAGCATAGTCAGTAACAGTCCCTCCTGCCCTGCCCTAAGTGGGAGGACTCATGTGATGACTTTACCACGTTAAAAATCGTATTTACTACCATTTGCACAGCAATACCTTTCGGAATATTTCTCGAAAACTTCGCAATTTAAACGTGATATCTATCATCACTTTAGTAGGTATACAGAGTATAGAGTAGCGTATTTGCAAAAAAAAATATTATGCTAAATGTAACTGTTATGTCGTTTTACGTCTTGTTGTTAACACTCTATTGGTTGTTCATTTCTATTGGTAGTTTAGTTTCGTATCAAGAGATTTTTGTGAAAGAAGAGATAAATATTAAGTCATCTCTGTCTTTGAGTGTCATGTATAATGCCTCACTGTAGAATTGTAGATTTTTCCCACCGAAAACAAAATAACGGACGTCCACTACTGAACAAAAACCTCAACTACTAGAGTTTTCTAATAGGAATACGGCTTGCATCCAGCGTGTTCCTTTGGTCTTTATCAGATGGTCCTGTCCACCTTGTGGGTGGTCCTACGCTGCGCTTGCCAGAGCGTGGTCTCCATTCAAGAACCTTACGACACCAGTACCCTTAGCACGAATTTTCACTCTTTTACTTCAGCGTCTTTCCAGTATTTACAGCGTTAATGTATGAAAAAATGGAACAGCGCCTCTGGTGTGCGAAGAAAGAACTCTTTTTTTCCTTGAAAATTGTCAATTTGAAATTGTCAAAGTTCCAGTTTACTTTACGTCTCAAATACTGAAAATTCGTGCTAAGGGTACTGTTCTGCGAGCTACGTTGCCAAATCAACTGTACGAACAACAAAAGCAGAAAAGATAAACTTGTTCCCCAAAATAGAATACGTTCATCGTTCAGTACACAAAACCCCACATTAACGTCACACACAAACTTGTTGTACACAAAACATACACAACACAACACACATCGAACACGGAAATTGGAGAACTGTGTATGTTCACCGAAAGGAAATGGGAGCCATTTCTTGTTATCTTGCCTTTACTTCTTGGAATACAAGCGAATAGTGTACTACAATAGTGGCGGTGACGTCAGGAGTCAAGTCGGTAAAGATGTGTCCTCATTGGGCGGAAAGTGAGCGGCAAAATTTCCACTTTCAACCCTCAGGGGTTGAATAAGGAAACGTTTAGGGGTGGAACGCGGAAGAGGGTAGGAAATCTTGGGGGTTGAACGCGGAATCAATATTTTTTTCTGCCTCTAGTTCGCATTTTACATGGAATTAAATTGAAGTGAAATAGTAATTTGGAAGCGATAGTATTACAGAATAGTTTTAATCTGATAGCAACAACCTTTATCAACTAACGAACAGTACCCTTAGCACGAATTTTCAGTATTTGAGATGTAAAGTAAACTCCCATAATGTTACCACTGCTGGAATACAGGCCTCCTCTCTGTGTGAGGAAGTGGGCCATAATCCACCGCGCAGGCTCAGTGCGGATTGGTAGATGTCCCATGTCTTCGAATTTTTGGTTCTAGGACATGCCGGTTTCCTCACGATGTTTACCTTCACCGTTTTGAGAGCAGTTAGAGTAGATGAAATAAATTACAGAAAGTAATGCGCCTAGCGGGGTTTGAACGCACGGCCTACATTTTGTAAGTCGGGACCGATACCACTGGGCCACCACTGCTCTCCAGAAAATTGTACTAAAAAGTTGTAAATAAATAATTATGCAATGACAGTGCCTACTAAATAATATTCCACAATGACTTGACATCTAAAAAACAAGCACCAACTGGCTCTGCCCACCCACTAAGTGCTCAAACGTGATCAAAACAGAACAATAACCACGAAATAAAGTCAAAACGCTTCGTGATTCGCAAATGGAGCAAGAAATCATAATGGCTGCCGCTGACGGAATGTAGGGGAGGCCGGGGAGGTTGGAACTAGCGGGCGATATGAGCTATATAATATTGATACAGGTGCTTCTCATAAAAATGTAAGAAAATTCTGAAGGTAAGTTTTCATAATCTTCAATGTTTTTTTTTTAACGAATACGTTTTTTTTTATCGTTAGAAATGACTACGCATTGACCGATAAAATAAAGTACCTTATTAATATTTTTAAATATTAAACGCATTAACGCATGCGTAGCGAATTATTTTCAAAGATTTTCTTAGGAAAGAAAAATTCAATCCAGCAGCAAGATCCAGCAGGCAGGTAAGATCTTCTGTGGCTCGGTTGGAAATGAGCGACGGATGCACGTAATCCGAAGGCCGCAGGTTCGAATCCTGCCCGCGGATTGAATTTTTCTTTCCTAAGAAAATCTTTACCTTATTAATGTCTAATAAAGCTTTAACTTACACTCTTGGGTCAAAATAATCTAAACAATCTTCTTTTGTGGTGCCCTAACAGTGCAAGAATATGATGCGGCAGAATTGAGTCCCTAGCATGACTTTTCACGTTTATGGGACAGTATTTTTTTTTTAAATAGAATAAAAATACTAGATAATTTTGTAAGTCATTGATACGCATCGTATTATTTTTGTCATTTTTTGTTTTGTTCCAAAATCCCCCACTTTCCCCTTAACTTTATAACGATTGGATAACTAGGGCTCGCACGAACGCTATGATTGAGCAAGTTGTGTTATTGTGTTGGATGTATTGTTGAGTTGATGCTCCTTTATTAACTATAGTCATTTGGATTGATGGTTTTATTAGAGGTGCGTGAGGGAGGCACAAAGCTATTAAATTAGTATTGAAAAACTTTTTCTAAAAAAAATGTGACCGCCTTCAAAAACAACCACAAAAAAGGGTAAAATAACCTACAAAACTTTTCTTTCGGAAGTCGGTGACTTTTTTTATTAATTTCATTGTCTTTTTTGCCACCGACTTCCGATAGAAAAGTTTTGCAGGTTATTTTACCCTTTTTTGTGGTTGTTTTTGAAGGCGGTCACATTTTTTTTAGAAAAAGTTTTTATTTTACTCTTTTTAGTTTACATATTCAACCAACATTCTTGTCAAATACATAATTTTCTTACATGTGCACTAGAATTTCGTAATCCGTAGCACCGGTAATAACATCGTTAACATCTCTTGCATTCATTCTATCTCAAAAACTACTGAACCGATTTTGATGAAATTTGCAGTATTCCCTAAGTTGAACGATACCTAGTACAACAAAAAAAGAATTACTTAAATCGGACTTGTAGTTCCGGAGATATGCGAACACGAACATAATTTCCTTACTTGAGGAGTTGTACCTTCCATCATCAGCTCAGCTACATGAGATGATGATTTCTATACGCAAGTACTTGAATTACTTCATAAGATTTGCGAAAAACTATGTGTCAGCTAATAAAATTTGAGGGTTGCCCTCGATTTCTCCAAGATCCAATCATCAGATCCTAAAATGGTGACAATGGGACCACACGGGAAGCACCAGCTTTCGATTGAAAAAAGAATTATGAAAATCGGTTCACCCAGTCGCAAGTTATGAAGTAACAAACATAAAAAAAAAAAAAAAATACAGTCGAATTGATAACCTCCTCCTTTTTTTGAAGTCGGTTAAAAATGAGACAGAATTTATTCTAGAGCTCACAGGTTTAGAAGTAAAACCTTAATAACTAAAGTCTTGATGATGTTCAGTTCACAGACTTCACAGGATAATAGACAGCGGTCAGGCCAAATTGTTAAGTGTAAAAACATGACATGTTTTACTATACATTTACACTCTTGTTGGACAAAAATGAGCACAGATTTTTTGGAAAAATAATCTTACAAGAAGAACTAACTGTTTTTTTTTTCTATTTTGCCAATGGACTTTCAGCATGGAATGTGAAAAACCGATGCTGTTACCCAAATTAAAACGTACGTACCTACTATTGTAAGTAGTAAGTCTATGCCCCAAAGTCCAGCAGCTACAATAATTTACTTTTTTTTTTTTTTACGGCACTGTTATCTCAGGCCGAGACTCCACCAAAGCTGTGCGAGTCGAGACGTTGCTGGAGTGGAGCTGTGTCAATAACGCAATTCTATTGGTTGTTCAAAACACGTCTCGACTCGCACAGCTTTGGTGGAGTCTTGGTCTCAGTGCCTATGCAGCATGTCGCGTGTCCGATTCCCGCGTGAAACAAAATGTAAAAATTGTTTTTCCTGATCTGAATGTTTGTGTACGTTAGTTAACATTGTTTTCAGCACACCCACGACACATGAAAAATTTCTAGTGTGGGGCAATATTTTTTTCCGACCCAACCGATTCAACTTTCCTTCTAGTATTTTATTACAAGAGCAGATATGATTGACCGAGATTGCTTCTGCTGTCTGACCCATTTCCCGTCACACTTGTATGACTTATTCAGCTAAGATTGCGCAATGAGGAGCATTACCCGTCGTATGGACAGCTCATCCATTTCCTGCACGCGATAATACCCGCAGACTCACTGTGTCGTGTAGCTGTGAGTTTTTATTCATTTCCTAGCTATAAATTCATTTATCAAGCGTCTTATTCTGTTTTATGGCTATTATAGCAGAATAAAGTGTTACCATTGCCGGTATGTAGTATGTACAGGCCTCCTCTTTGTGAGAGAAAAAAACTGTTTCAAGAAAACATTTCTTTCTATTTTTCTTTTTTTTTTCTTTGATGTAGGTTACTTTCCCAATATTCATTAGTTGATAGTGTCCTGTTTTTTTTTGTCTTTTTACATTGGTCCTTTTTTGCTATTAATACATTTAATAAAGTTTATAATACTTAGCGTGGCAAATAAATGATTAACTGTCGCGTATTTATTTTATTTTCATTTTATCATAATGTAATTTATGTTCTATATTTTTCCACCATTGTGACAGCTGTCACAATATTGATATTATACATTATTACGAGTATTTGTTTTGTAATGTAATGTGGTCAGTATTACACGCATGTAATTATGCTCATTTAATTGTCCTATTTTTTTGACAAAATCCAAAAAAATATCTTAGATAAATATTAATCACTGAAAATCCCTTTTTTCGCAATATTTTTAGAATAGGTTCTTTATATTCTTAGATAACATATTTGAAGAAAAAAGAAAATATATCAAAAAAACATAATAATATGTACAAAATAGAACTTTGTTTTAAAATTGTAAACCAAAAAGAAAAAATGTCTGAATTTCGTCTTCTTCGAATTTTTCTGTCTTCGAATTTTGTTTTGAAAACATTCCCTCTTGCAACGCATATCAAAATATTGAATTTTGGTAAAAGCTCCCGAGGGTGTAAAAAATCTAGCTAGGGTGTCAAAGACTAGTCCTAACGAAGTTGCAAAAGAAAAAAATAATGTGGAAATCTGTATTTTATGAATTTCTTTTCTTTAGGTTTTCTGTAGAGCTATTGTATTGAAAGTGAAATGGTGTTATTATGTAACAACAATGTAGAAAATTTGTATTGGTTTTAAGTAAGTTGACATTTTTTAAATAGCTGTTGTTCAGCAATTAATGCTGGCTAAGCAAAAATTGTCATAAATTAATTAAAATTTATAATTATATGACACGAGTCGAGCAAAAATGACTTAGGGTGCTCCCACATCTAACGACGCGGATTCGGATTTTTCCCTCGCCCTTTCTCTTTCTGTCGCTTAGAACTGCCATTTGCTAGACCGAGACGGAAAGCATAATGCGATCGCATGCAACGGAATCTTCAAGGCGGCCGCGTGCTATCGCATTGTCTCGGTCTAGCAAATGGCATTTCTAAGCGACAGAAAGAGAAAGGGCGACGGAAAAATCCGAATCCGCGTCGTTAGATGTGGGAGCACCCTTAGTAGGTAAAAGAGTGAAAATGAGCGCGCTTTGGGTGTTAACGACTACTTTAACTCTTTCTTAGTAGAAACTCTAACCTATTTCATTAAAAAAGAGTCCATAACTATTTCCTGCATATAACCCTTTCGCGGTAGAAATCAGTCTTTACGATTGTCAATATCTCAGGGACCCATAAAACCTATTTCGATATAATATTATCTATTACTACAAATTGTTATCGTTACGCCCTCTGATTCTCTTTTATGATACTCTGTGGAATCCCAAGGGAGCCGTAAGGGAGGCCACGAGAATGTGTGAATAGGAACATCGACCTAGAATGTTCTGGGAATGTGGGTTTTTGATTTTCTTGAAGATTTTTGGTTTATATTTGATGCAATACAAGACCTGGCCGTAGTACTATTAGGAATTATGTGACTCACTCCGCGGTGTAGGTATGAAACTGCAAGCATCGGGTTTCACAGCCGGCTCCCGCCCGCCGCGCGCCGCCCGTTTCGCTCATATTTTACATATTGCACATATTTTTGTTAAAATGCACTTTATTCCTTTGAGCATAGATTTTACATTTATTTGTTTGTGGGAAGTGACACTTCTGAACAAAGTTTGATTAAGTATTCTGTGGCAATGCATTCAGTAAGGTTGTGAAGGCTAGGTAATCTCTCTATATAAAGTACTGAAATTCAGATGTATCTCGTTGTACTGGAAGGCGACCCTAAAATGGTTGGGAAAAGGCAGGCAGATGATCATGATTTGATACACAATGTGTCACTGGGAATGTTATTAGTAAATGTTTGAGTGATTTTAAATTGTATTGTTAAAACATTTTAAATTGTTTTTTATTATCAAGTCTATGCTATTTTATTTAAGTATTGGTCAAAGGTTTTCCCAAATCTTTGAAAGAGCGTGATTCTCTTTCTTTTTAATCTTTGGAGTTCTTCTCACTAAATCTCCACTTGCGGTATGCTACCACGAGTCGTCTCGCCAACTCTTCTCGGGCCGTTCATCTCTAGGACACATTGTGACACTCCACGGAGAGTTCAAAAGTTTTCGTTTTCTCTAAACCTATGTTGCCGACGGGGCCCCTCTCAGAGGGCCAAAGCCTGCCGGGGTCGCGGGACTTATTTACTTACCGTGACCCCGGAACATGAAGGGCTGTTGAAGGACACCGTGGATTTTAGTCAGTACAAGTCTGACAGTCCCTCCCGCCCTGCCCGGGGGGAGGACTCATTTTATGATTTTACCACGATAAAAAAAAACTATTTTGACCGGAAATCTATTTACTTTGTTCTGCCCTTATCCCATTTTACTTGGGGTCGGCGCAACATGTTTTGTTTCTGCCAATCTGTACCCTTATCACGAATTTTCACTTTTTTACTTTACAGCGTCTTTCCAGTATTTTCAGCGTTTCTTGTATGAAAAAATGGAACAGCGCCTCTGGTGTACGAAGAAAGAACTAAGTTTTTCCTTGATAATTGTCAAATTGAAATTGTCAAAGTTCCCGTTTACGTCTCAAATACTGAAAACTCGTGCTAAGGGTACTGTATCAGAGGCCACAGTATAATTTACTCCTTTTTCTTTCATATTATTCCTTAGACAATCCATCTATATTTTCTTCGGCCTTCCTCTTCCTCTCCAACCATCACGAGTCAAGAATTAAATTAACTAGAGCGGAAACCTTTTTTTTTCAAGTAAAATTCCATTTTCCCTTTCCATGTTACTTTCTGACATCTAACACCTTCCGACATAACACTAATTATTTATCAAGTCGGAAGGCGTTTCCACTGCGATCGTAATGCTATAGTAAAATTGTGCAGAATAAGTATTCGTTGCGGGCGCGTGAATTTCTTTCACGTTGCGTAACCGCTGCGTTGCGTGCAGTTGTTGGCCGCTGCTCGCATTAGTCGATACTACTGATTGATGGTGGCGGTTTAAGTTGCAAGCTGAAGCGGGGAGGTGGCTTACTGTATTGAAATTAAAAGCACAAATAAACATGCTCAATGCTAGCTTAAAATTATGATATTAGTAAGTAATTGCTACGTAGCAGTACGTAATGTGCCAGTAAATAATAATGTGAATGCTAATTTGTGACTTGTTCAAAAGACAACGTTATTTTGTAATATGTGTATTTTTTTTTAACATAGTTTGAGTCCACAGTGGGAAATTACATAAATGCCCTAAAAACAGCTAGTTACAAATTAAAAACTATTTTCTTCATGTGGAAAAGTCTTATCAGTTAAATAAGTCTTTAGCCAAGCATGTTAATTCATTCATAATCACTTGTAATTCCGTAATTTGCCGCACTAGGTCAACCCAACAAACTCGCGCCCGCTACCGCTTATAACCTAGCCCGACCCAGTGATTACAATTCCAAAGAAAGTGTTCCAGTTGGTCGGCATGTCGCGCACCGCACGTGGGTCTTCATATTCTATTGCCGACACGCTCCGTGCATTCATATGCGAAATTAGCTTTAGTGTGCTGTGACGTAACGCTCAATTTCGTGTGGACCACTTTACGCACCTATTGTTAGTGCTGATTGGGTGCTATGTTATTATCTTGTTGCTGTTAGTCGATGGGCGACCGTTTTCTTAACATATGGAGGCCTTTCCATTGGATTTATAGCAGGGGAGCCAATGACAGAAGAACAGAAGAGAGAGAACTTGGCCAATTTTCTCTCAAGCAATGATTTTTGGACTAAATCAGAGAGTTGTATCATGGGAGAATCACCACCTGCCTAGCCTTTTCTCAACTTTATAAGAATTGGCTCCAGTCGAACCAGATACAGCTGAATTTCAATGATTTACATGTTGCGACTGCTTATCGGACCACAACTCAGTAACTAGGAAATAAATACCCCTTATTATGACAGGTTGTCAGACTTTAGAGCTTCTGACTAACAGTAACGACTGTCAAAGATCTAAAAATGACAACCGGGACCAACAGCTTCACGTGCTATCCGAGGCACGGAGGAAACTCGCTATGATGGATGGTCACCCATCGACTCTCCTGGAAGATAAGCCTGTGCGGCAGTTATTATTTAGCCACGAGCGCTTCTAAAGATTACATAAACTACGCATTATAATTAAGATATTCTACACGCATGCATAATAAAACTCAATATGCGTAAACGTAACTTGTTTCCTTTTAAACGTAATATTACGAGGAATACTTACACTTCCCTTGCTAATAACTTATTCAATCACACAATGTGCTATGTATTTCATCTTTCTTTCTTAAAATAAGATAATCTTGGCGACATGTTTTGACTTCCACATCTCTTGTAGAACTGATAACCGATGGGGAAGAACCAACGACGATATAATACTAGACTCCTAATAACAGGCGACCGATGTCTGCCAACACATTAGGCAAAAAAGTCTTATATTCGTCTCATTTCGACCAATCCTGTGAGCCGTAAACATACGTTGAGACAGAACAGACCTTGAGTTAGCCAATCACAACGCAGTACCCCGTCCCCCTCGCTGACGTAGTACCTCAGCGAGTTGGCAGAATAATTTTTGTTCCTTAGATCGTGCATGCGGAGTCTAGTATAATATCGTCGTTGGGAAGAACAGTTCTCGAAGGCGACTACGGATCGGAAGACGCAACGAAGGCAGGTCTCTTAATGAGTGGACCGACAACATCGTGAAGGTCGCGGGCAATCGATGGATGCAAGAGGCGAATTGGCGTGCGGGCGTGGCGGTCTAAGAAGGAGGCCTATGTTCAGCAGTGGATGGTTTGCGGCTGTTCATTTTCACTCGACTATTTGTTGAAACAGTTTTACATAGCGAGGTGAAATAAGTCATTAAGAGATTCTCTCCGGTCAATGTGGAAACCGGGCTATCCGTTCACGTGAACAAGGGGTGAAGGAGGTCGACTTTATAAGAATCGAAAGCCTATTTATGTATATTAAAATAGATTATCAAAACCTGTTAAAAAGGTCGTCGTAATAAACATTTTATCTGCATTATAAACATAAGATTCCATCAACAAAAGCTAAGTAATTTCCTCTAACAAAAAACGGGTTGAATACACTTTGAAACGCGCCACGTCATAGTGTTGTGTTACAAAGGGGTTGTTGTACAGGGGGCGATATAGGGGGTGAAATAGGGTTGCAAAATAACGCTTGTTGTGTTGACGCCGTGGTTTTGTAGTTAAATTAGGATAATCGTTGAATTAAATATAATAATATAATATTCCACAACTACCACACGACGCCATCTAGTCCCAAACTAAGCAGAGCTTGTGTTATGGGTACTAGACAACTGATAAATATACTTATATATTTCTAAATACATATTATTATTATAGATAAATTACACCCAGACACAGAACAAATGATCGTGCTCATCACACATACATTTGTCCTGGGTGGGAATCGAACCCACCACCTGTGGCATAGCAGTCAGGGTCACTACCACTAGACCAACAAGCCAGTCAAAACAAACAAGTCAATCACAGGATGGCGCTGGGTACATGCCGCTTCCGACCGATCCTATACATTTTAAACCTATGGGCGCCTCTATTCAGCCATGGACGTCCTACTGTTGGTATGATGGTCATGATGATGAATCGTTGCTGTCATTTATATAAACGCTTTTATATAAATTACTAGAGACCCATGTTATTTATTTTGTATTATGGTTGCGATAAAGATTTAATCTCACATAATATCTCCTTTCGCGGGTCTGCTGGCAGAAATTTCAATAGAAATAAGCAGTACCCTTGTACTGAATTCTCTGTTGCAAATTATCCTGTGCTGTATTTTGTGTGTACATAAATAGTTAAATAAATAAATAATATATAAAAATTATCATATCGCCCCAGACTGGGGTTTTCTCCTGCGTCTGGATGCGATATGCAATTGTATTGTTTCCGTGTATAGTATGTACCATTTAACATGGCAATAGAGGTCATTCACTCCCTCCTACCAAGTTTTTCATCACTAAGCGATAATGACACTTATTGTTACCTAAAACTACTAAATAATCGACAGTTGCTTCTATCGCTACAGTATCGTGGTACCAGCCTGCTTGACATATAGGGGTTGTGAATCTTGTGTTGCTCTAATTAAAAATTATTATTTTTTATTTCTAGAAATCAAATTGTGTGCTTATAAATTCACGCGGGACGTATAAAATGTTCCACAGTGTGTGACGGAGTGATAGGCAACGGCCCTTTTTCCGTCATATGTATTTTCGTCCGCGCGCGGATCATAGTAGATTTTCGAAGTCGATTGTATGTTTGTTCACGATTATCTCGCGTTTGTCTGAACCGATTTTCATGCGGTTTACGGAAAAATGTTTATTACAGTCTAGGGAAGGTTTTAATATTAATAATAATGGATATCTTGTGACGTTGCCCGCATAGATCCGTTTTTGTTGCTCGCTTGGATATAAATTTCTTAAGTTGCCGATTATACGAAGATTTTTGTTGAATGTCTGAACTAAAAAGGGTAAAATAAATACTTTTTTTTTTTTAAAGTACCGACTTCAAAAACAAATACAAAAAAGTGGAAATAACTTTTCTTTCGGAAGTCGGTGGCAATAGTCAATGACATAAAAATCAAAAGCCACCGACTTCCGAAAGAAAAGTTAATTTACACTTTTTTGTATTTGTTTTTGAAGTCGGTACTTTAAAAAAAAAATTTTTATTAATACTAAGGGTACAACGGCGGTCTTATCGCTAATAGCGATATCTTCCAGACAATTATGATGGACTTGAAGAACCTTAAAAAAAATGAGGGTAGACAGTGATGCACATCAAATAATAGATAACCGATAATATAAATTACAATACACACAAACATTAATAATAAAATAAAATACACAAATATAAATATGTATTATTAGAGAAAAAGGAAATGATTTAAGACTAAGCTTTTAAAAGAAACCAGTGACTTGGCTTGTCTTACTGATACAAGCAATGCATTCCACAAACGACAGCCTGAACTGTGAAAGAATCATCATAAAAAAATGTGGAATGCACAGGCATCAAAAGAATCAAATGTATATAATTATGTATATACAACGTGTAACGTTAATAGCGCAAAACCTCTCGTGGAGTAACTCAGCCCATGTTTCTAAACAATGTTTGTTAAAAACTTTTTTTTTTCCAAAAGTTTTAGTAATTGCCGATTTATCAAAATCAACATCGTTTTGGAGAACGTTTGGTCGACTCCTTTTACCTTCAGGTTGCGTTATTTTATGAGTATTTCTGTATTCACGTAATACCCGATAATTATATCGATCTCTCACTCACCCCACATATTTTTGACGTACGTTTGACAAGATCATGGTTAGTTAAATATTTATCCTCGGGCTTTGTGTTTTGGACATATTTAAAAATATTAATAATCATTAAGACGTTCTCCGCTGGTGAGAATCGTCTTCTGTCTTTTTGCTGGCGGCGATGTGAGCGGTATCGATTCCGAACCTTCTTGAGGTTGGAATATGTTTGGACGACAACGGCGTTTACTGGTTTCACCAGTAGATGTTCCAGCTTCTGGTTCCATGCTTCTTTACAAGCAACAAATGAAGTAACAATAACAACACAGAACACAAAAACAAAACTGTAACAAATTCAACAACGTTAACAATAAAAGCAAATAAATTATACCACAGACCCAAAGAGATTTAAAAGAACCTATAGAGCGGGCATTGGGAAAATTTTCGGATCATTCTCACTAGTTCCACCAACAATTAGTTCCATGGAACTAGTGAGACTTTTTTTTCTCAGTAGTTCCATGGACTTTGATAAATGGAACAAATGATACTAATCTTAATTGAACTCGTCTCACTAGTTCCACCGTAGTTGTTCCATGGAACTAGTGAGAATTTTTTTTTCTCAGTAGTTCCATGGACTTTGATAATGGAACAAATGATGCTAATCTTAATCGAACTCGTCTCACTAGTTCCACCGTAGTTTTTCCATGGAACTAGTGAGATTTTTTTTTCTCAGTAGTTCCATGGTTCTTTTTAGTGGACCAAGTGAAACTAAAATTAATTAAAAACATTCTCATTACTTCTGCTTTCTATAAAAGAAAAAAAGCATCAAATAGAAATACTTAATGAATAAAACGCACAAAAAATATATTAAATCATCACTAGTTTAATTTAAAATAAATATCTTCTTCTTTCTAAAAACTTAAGAAGTTTAATTTTTACAAACAAATTAAATCAACGACATCATTTCAATCACTGAATAATTCAATCGAATTCATTTTCTGAACATACATGCCCATCTTATCGTAGTTAAGAGAAACACAAAGGGAACTAATTTCAGGTGATATTAGTATTGCTCATTTTTTTGATAAACTACGATAAGATGGGTATGTATGTTCAGAAAATGAATTTGATTGAATTATTCAGTGATTGAAATGATGTCGTTGACTTAATTTGTTTGTAAAAATTAAACTTCTTAAGTTTTTAGAAAGAAGAAGATATTTATTTTAAATTAAACTAGTGATGATTTAATATATTTTTTGTGCCTTTTATTCATTAAGTATTTCTATTTGATGCTTTTTTTCTTTTATAGAAAGCAGAAGTAATGAGAATGTTTTTAATTAATTTTAGTTTCACTTGGTCCACTAAAAAGAACCATGGAACTACTGAGAAAAAAAAATCTCACTAGTTCCATGGAAAAACTACGGTGGAACTAGTGAGACGAGTTCGATTAAGATTAGCATCATTTGTTCCATTATCAAAGTCCATGGAACTACTGAGAAAAAAAAATTCTCACTAGTTCCATGGAACAACTACGGTGGAACTAGTGAGACGAGTTCAATTAAGATTAGTATCGTTTGTTCCATTATCAAAGTCCATGGAACTACTGAGAAAAAAAAGTCTCACTAGTTCCATGGAACTAATTGTTGGTGGAACTAGTGAGAATGATCCAAATTTTCATACAAAATTATTGATGCCGTGCGTCAGTGGCACTATGTAGCGTTGCATAGCAACGCGACTACTAGACTGAGCGATTTTTACCTAGTGGTAAAAAGTTTTGGATCACAACTTTCTTCGTGATGTCCCGTCTATTGCTCGTATTTAGTTTAATGTCTTTGCACAGACCGAACGCAAGCGAACTTCCACACGGAATGTCAAATCAAAATGGCGGCTGCTGCCGGGGGTGCTGCACCCCTGACGCGATGACGTCATCGCGTCAGGGTAAAACAAAAACGACATAAGATCAAAATTAGCATTTTCTGTGATGAAATAGTTTTTGTAATTTATTTTAGGAAAAATAAGGTGTTTTTACCATCCTGATTTCAAAAGAATATTAATACACTTATATCCATACAATATGCACTAACTTTATATTTACTCAGTATTGTATTATAGGTTACTGCAAAATTATATAATGCATAATAATATATTTACTTTTGTTAAATTGTCTCAGTGTGATAAACTTGTGTAAAAACGAAAATACAATATTTAAAAAAAATATTTCGTAGGGTACGTTTGCTAGATTTTCTATTATTTTGGGTTGTGCCTTGTGTTGTTTTTGTGGTAATTTTTTAGGTATTATGAGACTCAAGCGATGTCAGTTTTGCGACTGTTTGCGACAGATTTGTACGGGTGAAGAAAAAGTATCGCTAATATTGAGATATCGGGATGAAAGTCGGAGCAATGACCTCTATTGCCGTGTTAAATGGCACATACTATAGTAAGAGTCGAACTCGCGACACGCAGCGTAACAACTAATATTGTTCACCCAATGCGCTTACCGTTCCTGCATTTATCTGCGGTGTTATATGGGGTGACTGGTAATTAGAGTACGATACTTAAACACGTGACTGTGCTCATGACAACAAAAACATTTTATTATGAGAGCAAAGCCGAAATCGTGAAAAAAATATCAGCTGTTCAGTACATTAAACAAACATAAATGTACTGGACAGCTGTTTTTTTTTCGAGTTTTCATGTTTGTTCCCATAGTAAAAGTTGTTGGTTATCATGAGCACAATCACGTGTTTGCGACTTGCCTTCATTTGGATTCAACCAAAATCTTAAAGTGAGAAATGAAAACTAGTCTAACAAATTGAAATAAAAGTTAAAATAACCCAATTTTACCGCCTCAAAAAGTATAATATAACCCTCTGATAATAGCAGGTACAAATAATAAGGCAAATAAATATCTGAGAAATAAAAAATATTATATTTCAATTGTAACAAACGAAATCTAAATGTGGATCTACCTAGATAAAATTTCAAGACCTTGCTCTAAAAATTCTAACATTTCGAAATGCTTCCAACAAATTGTTAACATTATATTCAAAGCTTTTACAATTGGGTGCCTCATTAGACCTTACTTCTACGTATTCTCAGTAAAGAAACACCTTAGTTTCCATTAGAAATACTTTTAAAAAGGTCGGGTTCCGTCCTTCCACACTGAAAAAGGTCCTTTTTTTAGAGATTTGTTGGAATTTGTGTATACCTTTCGGTTTTTCAATTGATTCTAAAAGTGGGATATGCATATTTTAAAATAAATCTGTTTTTTCGTGTGACATTGCTATAACGGGATAAAAAGTATCTTGTGTGTTAATCTAGGTTATAAACTATGTGGGTATTATATTTCATCCAAATTATTTAGTACTTTTTGTGTAAAAGAGTTACAAACACCTTTTTTTATCGTGGCAAAATCATCAAATGATTTCACACCCAGTGCAGATCGGGAGGGACTAGGCTGTCAGACTCGTACTGGCTAAAGAGCACGGTTTCATTTAACGGCCCTTTACGTTCCAGGTTCACGGTGCTTCGTAAGTCCCGCGACCCAGAGTTACAAACACCTTCAAAAACTCCCGCATTTGTAATAGTAGTAAGATTGAGAGTATGGTATTGATTCGAATAGACAACAGATTTAACTAGTAAAAAATATATTAAAAAAACTTTATTTTCAAAGTTGTGGAGACTTCATAAAATCGGTTACTACTTTATGCAGTGGTGGTCTGTTGGTTCAAACTTGCAGGCTCGGTTAAAGGCGAGGTAGAGCCCCGCAAGAAAGGGTTATTTATTGCCCACGCATGGCAACCCTGTAGTCTTTTCACGGTTCCGTATCAAAAACGATTTCACCGTTTTTGATACGGAACCCCGCGTAACACCCCCGTAGACAGAAAAAGCAGCCCTGCCTAGCGGGGCTCCTTTTTCTGTCTACAAGGTTTAAAAGAACCTAACAAAACCGAACCTCGGGGTGCCCCTGAAGTCGATCGTCTTCTTCTCGTTCAAAAACACAAAGTTGCTCAGCTGGTATTTAGATAGCTGGTATAAACGTAGGTGAATTTATTAACCGTAGTCAAAAATTGATTGCGGTTTTCAGAAAAAATAATGTTATTTTTTCTTAAAGAACCCGTTTATGCCAACCTTAAAATGACATAGCAACAACACACTCTGTGACTAAATCCAGTTTATTTGTGTTAAGTCAAATAGTAAACTAAACTAAATGAAAACACAGTTAATGTCCCACAAAGTTCTGTTTCATGGTCACGACGAGCGAGGCTGTCGACTAATTAACTAAAATTGTTCAAGTGAAGCTAAATATATTTGAAACGGTTAGTTAAAGAACATTCTGTATTGCCTTTTAATATTTTTGGGAAAATAAAACCGATGAATACTCTAGGTTTTTTTTTCGTTGTCGTACCCCCAGGGTTGCCACTTTTTTTTATATAAAGAAGTACTTTTTTTTTTTCAAATTGGTGCAAATGTAGGGTGACTGGTAATTAGTGTACGATACTTAAAAGTGTACGTGATTGTGCTCATGCTAACAAACAACTTTTATTCTGGGAGCAAAGTCGAAATCGTGAAAAAAATATCAGCTGCTCATTACATTAAACAAACATAAATGTACTGAACAGCTGATTTTTTTCCGCATTTTTGTGTTTGTTCCCATAGTAAAAGTTGTTTGTTATCATGAGCACAATATCGTGTTTTTTTACCACTCACCCTACATAATATATTATTTTAGGGAATTATACAGTGTGTACCTTGATCAATTCTGTCAATGTATACCTACCTACTATAAATGGGGTCGGAACCCAACCCTTACTGAATGGTACTACTTCCCTTTCGGTTTGTACATACCGAAACCATTCACATTGTGTGAGTATTCAATTATCCTTTATGGCAAAAGCCGTACGAATCCATATCATGTGGTCTCCTTTAATATACTTCTACCTTTCATTACTAGTACTTTTCAAATGTACAGCCAATTGCAATAAATATTTTCCCTTCTAAAGGAAAAAGTCATGGAAAACCAATCGCAATCGAATCTCACCCAATACATAGCGTGATTCAAAAGACAGTTCATTTCAACCCTTCGACAGTATCCTCTACCTGTTACCCAAAAGGTGGTATCTCAAAAAAGAAGGAATTCTGCTTTTTGTCTGACACCTCTCATCTTTGTGCAACGTATCAGATCGACTAATTATAGTCTGTCATCCGAGTCAAAGAAACTGATTGTTCTATGAAATTCTAAAATATTGTAGTTTTCCACTAGTGAAGGATTTGTTTAAGACCAATGAATAGTTTCGGAGTTCACCTTGGAAACTTAATTTACCCAATTTATACTTAAAAATAGTACATTAAACTTTTAAATTTCTAGTTTCGAAGTTTACCTTGGAAAATTAACTTAACCAATTTTTAATTGAACATCCTTTTGAACTTTTAAGTTCTATTCGTTTAAAAAAAAAACTTATACATCTTATCTTTTGCCTAGATTGGATAAATAATAGATTAAAACAAGAAATAAAAGAATTGTTAAATTTACAAAAAAACAGATATTTGTTTCCACAAATTCCCAATTACCTGAAAACACAGATTGCCGAGTTACCGCTTTTCACCCAACAGGCCCTACATACAACTGTCAGAGCACAGCAGCCCGTGACGCTTCGTAATTGGACTTTGAATCTCGCCACTTACTTTGACAAAAAGCAGGCAAATCCGTGTGTGGACGTAGCTTACCTGCAACGGAAAAAGAGTGGTTCAATCTGAGGCCTTATCACGAGTTTCACATTTTTTATTCTTTTTTTTTTTGTATCATGGGTGCGATAAATACCAACGGTTGATATAATTTCTCTACACATAATGTTTGTGTTACTCTAAACCTCATTTCATATAATTTTATTTGATATAACGTTTAATTAAGCGAAAATCATTACATATAACGTTTGAAACGTATAATTTAACGTTTAAACTATTTTCTTTGATGACTTTGGCTTATCCTTTGAACTTTGATTGTTTGCCTTCACGATTGCTATTGTTATTAGAAAAATTTAGTATACAAGAGCGAGCGAAGCGAGCTCGTGACTTGGGACACCCCGACACGGACAGGTTAGGTTCGAAGGGGATGGCGGGGTCTGAAAGACCCTCGCCATCCCTTAGTGTTAGGTTACTTTAAACCTTGCACCCACAAATAGGAGCCCCGCGAAGCGGGGCTCCATTGAGCCAGCATGACAGGTAGTAATCAGTTATTTGACCTAGGATGCAAGAGCGAGCGAAGCGAGCTCGGGACTTGGGCACCCCGACACGGACAGGTTAGGTGTTAGGTTACTTTAACCCTGTACGCAGAAATAGGAGCCCCGCGAAGCGGGGCTCTGTCGAAGATTCACGGCAGGTGGTACTAAGCTATTACTACTATTACTTGCCAGGAAGGAAAAAAAAATAGATCAAATAAGTTTAATGTCTTTTGAGCGGTATACTAAACGATTTTATATTAATTGATTGTTATGCTTATAGAAATTAGTCATTATAAAATTATGTCAATCGTTTATTATATTAACAGATCGTTATATCAAATAAAATTATACATACAGTTGTTATCTCTTGTAAGTTTTAGAGATTTTGTAGTTATATCATATGTTACTTACCCGCCGAAGAGACATAATAATATGTCTCCACCCCGTCTGCGTCTTACGTCTTTTATAACTCACAGACACACAAAGAAGTTGTTTCGCGTATGACCCGAAACAACTTCTTTTAGATCACACAAAAATACAAATATTTGTTGCGTGCGGGATCGAACCCGCAACGCACTGCGCAGTAGTCGCTAGCTCAGCCACTGCGCCAATCGTGGCGTCAGAACGTAAAGTGTGTATTCTTTTTTTTATCAGTTTGTTGTTCACACTAGAAGCACTTTTTCACTATCCAAATAATTTTACGCCATTATACGCTAAAGAACGTTGTGAGGCTGTAGCAGAATTCGTGCTAGGGCCTCTGATGTGTGTTTGAGCTTCGTTAGGCCACGCTTTGTGTCGAGTTTTTATATCGTTACGAAAAGGAAAATGGTGTTTGGTATGTCCGTTACGGAAAGGATAATGGTGCTTGTCCGTACTTATGTTAAGGGGATCGTGTAATGTTGTAGTGGGATGTTATTAAATTAAATATCTGTTGGTTGTTTTAAGGGTGTGGATTTGTATCATTAAAAAGGTAAGGTAACCTTTGTATCGTTATGTTCAGATATATATTATGTTTGTGGACGCAGCAAAAGCTGTATAATTATAAATGAGTGATTGAAATTCGTTGCTTAGTTTGAAAGATCTAAGCGTACGCTTGATAGACTTAGTTATACTATGTAAAAAGCATCGAGGTCGGGTCAATTTTGTAGTTTCTACCTTCACCAATGGAAAAAGTTTATGTATGCTTGCAAAAAATTGTCACAAGTGGGAGACAATAGGTAGCATGCGTGTATGTTTTTATTCAATGTTTTGTTTGATTATGGGCTGATTTTTTAATAGTCAGATAACTTTTAGCTGAGGAATAAAAATAGCGGTCTGACATATTTTCTATAGATAAGCTGTCAAACCGCCATTTTTATTGCTGAGGTAAAAGTTATCTGACTATTGAAAAATCAGCCCTAAATGAATATAATTAAAAAATGCTTCAACTGAAAAATATAAATACTTATTAAAGTATAGAAAAGTAAAATATTAGTATTTTAATTTTCTATACTTTAATTAATATTTATTCTTTCACTTGAATAAAATAAAACTAAACTAAATAATTTATAGAGCATCGTAAAATTCATCCTCAACGCTGTCAGCTGGTAATGTGCCCAAGAGACTGGCTGTCACCGTGTATATTAATTTATTTCTCAAATATGAACCGTATTTTGCCGCCCTCTTCTATTTAAGCGAAAGACACCATTTCTAGTTTTTGATTAACACTATTACAAAACTCTGTATCTTTGCCAAAACCCCAGCTAGACAAAATATCTGCATACCCTCATGTCGTTACGTTGCGTAGCCATTTAAATTCACGACCTGAACTCACTGTAACGCGCAAACGCATAACAAACGTCAGCTATTGACACCAAAATACTAACGCGAAATCGCGGGCAACAACTAGTTACGTGTGCAGTGCTTTCACATTTATATTACCTGTGACAGCTGCAAGCCAACTGCAATCTTATTACAGTGATCATAAAGGTCACTATGATCTTAATGGACTTATCAGGGGCAGCAACTCTATCTTCTTAGCACTGGTCCTGAAGTCCTGACTAATTTCGGCCACGGAGGCCAATCTCAACGGAGATTAGCCATCTGCACGGAATATTATTACAGTGCACAAGTCTGTGCGCAGGCACAGGTGCACTCTCTGTTCCTCTACTCTCATAGTCCTCATGGGACGGCAATCTGAGACGACCGGGAGAGAGAGAGAGTAGGAGAGAGAGATATGATATGAGATCAGGAGCAGGACCAACGGATTAATGTGCCAATTTCGAGACACGGGGATATCATACCGCCAATTTCTTAACTCAGGGCTGGCTGCTAGTTTCTTTCTGCTTTAGCACTTTTTGCCAGATAGGACTCGCCTCTTAGCAGTTAAGCTTGCGTTCATTCACGCGACTAATGGAGCAGTTAGTCTTAGCTTATAGATCTTTCAGAAAGGTGTTGTAATATTTAAAAGTGTGAGGCCAGAGTGGATTCATTATTCTTATCAGAAGTCTTCTTTGTTTTGTATGTGAAGTTATGTGTGAGATTTTTCTATGCGATAAAATCATCGAAAGTCCTGGCTTTAGGTGGAGTGGAAGGGACAGTCAAACTCATTCACTCACTCACTCTCTTAAATTCACCATGCTCTTACATTTCCAACCCTTTTCGTCACAGGGTCAGAATAACCTGCCTTTTCGAATGTTTATTGTGCAGAAGCACAATGAGAATGCGAAATCAACGTTGAATTATGTATGAATATAATTAGATTGTAAAAAAAACATTTTTTTCTTTGAGACAAATTGACAACCTTATTGACACAGAATATTTTTTTTTTTCTTTATTCTCCTTTTATGGGCTTAAAGATTGTTAAAAGTTGTGATGGAATTAGTTGTTCTAGTTGAAGTTTCGTACCGCGCCATTATAAATGAAAATAAAAAAAAACTGGCCAAGTGCGTGTCGGGCCACGCACAGTGTAGGGTTCCGTAGTTGCCCATCATAATACTTATGCGAACTAACTAAACTGATTCGCTGAATTTAATTTTAAAAAGAAGAATTTTCAAAATCGGTCCAGGAGTCTTTGAGAAATCGGGGAAAATACATAAGAAAAAAGATTACAACGAATTTAGAACCTCCTCCTTTTTTTTTAATTTAGTCAAAAATAGTTGACGATAAAAACCTACCCCTATCCCCTAAAAACATACCTATAAAAGCTGTAAAAATAAAGTTGACAAACTTACATTTGCAGTTGTCTCCGATACATTTTGTTTAAGAAAACATGGATATAAGTACATTTTATAAGTTGGTCGACTATTACTCGTAAAGTTGTAAAGCCTACTTAGTCATGATAATTTTCTTTTAAACTTCGTTATATATACTACTATTGTGAATTTTTTCACACCCCCAAACATAACCGTTTAGCTGGTAGAGGGGGGGGACACTCGAATCGAGCAAAATTTAGCACTTTAAAGCTTAATATTTTCACAAACGAATTTTTTTATCAAAAAATTGTTAATGGAAACTATCATTATTTTTTAAAGGCCAATTTAATGATACCCCACACTAAGGGATACGCGAGAAAAAAAAATTCCTCACTTTACGTGTAAGTACTGGAGGTACCCTAAAAAAAAATATTTTACGAGATTTTATTTTACCACTTTTTCGGCACAACAAATCCGTATATTTACACCAAATTACAGCTCTCTAGTATCGTCCGTCTCTGAGCTAAACTGCGGACAGACGGACGGACGGACGGACGGACGGACGGACGGACGGACGGACGGACGGACGGACATGGCGAAACTATAAGGGTTCCTTGTTGACTACGGAACCCTAAAAACGCCACACATTGTATACAGTGATGAAAAATCAAGCGTAAAATATTTTCGAACGGACTGCACACTCGAGTTACGTGTATACCGGTCTACGATCCACTCTTGCGCAACTCCCAACAGGTTACTGGATCTTGATATTGAATAGATAGGTCTATGAACTTTTTATTATTATTTTCTATACTTTTATTGTGTTGTATAGTATTATTATTGGACTATTATGGTGATTTGCGAATAGTTTGAGGGTGTCGAACTAATGGCGGGGTGATTGGTCGATGATGCAATAAGTATTGTTATTCGGATTATTTTTCAAGTATTTACAATTTTTTACTGGACTTTTTATTTGATAAAGTCATGTGATCTGGTGAACTCATTAGCTGAATAAAAGTTTTGGCGGCAAAATTACTAACGCCGTCATCTTGTCTGCCTGTTTGGTTTGACTTAGCTGTCGTGATTTATAGATCGCGTAAAATTTTATGACTGGATTATTGTCCGTTTATTAACCTAGCTCAAATCTAGAAACTGTCCGAGACTGATTTTGTGGAATCTGATGGAATGTTCCAATAAGGTTTTATTAGAATATTTTTTTTTTTTTACGATTTAAGCAGTACCCCACTGATATTGTCTTTAAATCCACCATAGAAAAATATATACAAAAAATCTAAGCTTCTTACGTGTTGAAGTTTTAAGCAAATCTTTTGAATTTAAATTACGTTTATCCTGTGCGCTTAAACTGGGCCTACAAGCCTTTCTTTTGAAGTTGTAACTTTAAAAATAATTTTATCGTAAAATATCAAAGAGGATTTTTGGCATGAACGATTTTAAGATGAATTTTATGGCCGAAAGCAATTAATTTTAATAAGCGAACATAACTCGTAAATCTTTTCGCTAATTCATAACAATTCCAGACCATTTAAAAATCTAGATGTATAAAATACTACTAGGTCATTTAACTTTGACATTTTCTTAGAACCAACGGTCTTTTTGCGTTTTAGGTTTTTTTTTCGATATTGACGTGGAAGCCATCAGTGACAAAATAGTTTTTTTTTTCACTGACAATCGCTAACACCACAGAGGGCCTAGAAAAAGGGAAGTTTTAATCAATAAAAGACAAATGTTTTTAGAAATTAAATATGAAATACATTGAAAGCTCAGGAAGTCTGAAAACTAAACAATTAATAGATTTATCATAGGGGTGCATGTCAAATAGCCTGTCTGCCGTCTTGGACGTCGGCCATATTGGATTCAAGTCACGTGACAATTTTTTTCGTATTTCTGACAGCAAACCCTTTCATTTAATACCCACCCCTATCATGGGGGTGGATTTCAAACAGCCAGTCCGCCATCTTAGAGAGGCCGCCATATTGGATTTGTTATGACGTTTCTTAACTAGTCATGTATTGTCATTAAAACTCAGAGCGTGTGCAAAATTTCAGACTGCTAGCTTATCGGGAAGTGCCTCAAAATTGAGTTGCAAAAGTTCAACCGGAACGACAAACAAACAAACAAACGTGGGGAAAAAACAAAACTTAATAGAGCAAGCAACAGAATATCAAATATTAATAATTTTACGAATTCTTTCTCAATTTGTATTAAGATTTTGCTAAAATGGTATATTAGAGACCCTAGTTCAGATGCAAAGTAAGTACTCATAACCGGCATGTGGTAAACGAAAAAGCATGAATATCGCTGAACAAAAAAATAATAATCATAACATGCATTGTTCTGTGACTTTTGCCATTAGTAGAAGCGTGAGTCATCTACGCATTTAAAAGTCAAAGAATTTATTTCAATTACACTTTCAATATGGGTTCAATGTGGGTTCGATTCCCACCCAGGACAAATGTTTGTGTGATGGGCACTATCATTTTTTCTGTGTCTGGGTGTAATTTATCTTTAATAGTCTAGTACCCATAACACCAGCTCTGCTTAGCTTGGGACTAGATGGCGTTGTGTGATAGTTGTGGGAAATTATTAATAATAATCACATTTCGCAAAGAAAAGCTTTACAAACAAAAGAAATGTAATTGATTGTAGGTTCCCGCGCGCAAAGGCAGATCCGCATGAAGATGAATGTTTGAACCATTCTGCCCGGGGCCCACCAGGTACATTTGTTTACCAAAGAACAATAAATTGTCCCGAAGACTTCAGAGCTGTCATGGCATGAAGGTAATCTAATATATTTCTATAACACATAACCCTGCGATGCGACAGGGGGTCTACTCTCGGCTGTCAACGAAGATACGAGCCCGTACCATAGTAATTTGAAATTTTTTGAGTGAGTTCATTAAAATTCATTGAAAATAACTTTGACATAACATAGGAAGTCGGAATAACTAACCAATAATATTTTCACAAATTTTTAGTTTATAATTATCACTAATTACTTAAAGTGACAAAGAATACGAATTATCCGAAACTTAGACCGAAATCTCATTCCTGTAAGTGTCAAAGAATACAAATTATCCGAAACTTAGACCGAAATCTTATTCATGTAAGTGACAAAGAATACGAATTATCCGAAACTTAGACCGAAAACTCATTCCTGTAAGTGACAAAGAATACGAATTATCCGAAACTTAAGCCGAAGATACGGGTGTGGAACTTAGATAGTAGTACCACTGCTCACTGCTTTGTAGTACGAGACTCGAGAGGTAACCCTAAAATGCCAGTGGAGGGCTACGGCACACGAGCCACACGAGCTTGTTACGATAGATCTAGATAGCGCACGAATTGCACGGGTATTTGTTGTGCACAGCGTCGACCTTGCAGTGAAAGGGTTGAAAAGATCAAGGTTGAAATGAATTGAATACAACAATAATCAAATACTTTATTCAACAGTTTACTAAATTAAATTGGGAAATAATAAACCGCAGCGACAATTAATAATACAGTCCCCAAGTCTTAGTTTTGGGGGCACCACGAGGTTCAGTTTTCTAAGGTTCCTTTATATCCTAAAGATAATAAAAAAGGAACCCTGCGCTTGACCTATTTTTTTACATTTTACTGATCAATCAATTTCTTTGATTCGTGGCTGACTCTGTTATTTTGTGGCCAATACAGTTTTTTAGTCAGCTTAGCTATTAAATAGAAGCCGCTTTAAATAACACGAAATATTAATAATATTTACCGCCTTACCCCTTTAATATAAATATCTGTTAAACGCTTGTCTAAAAAATGTGTAACTGCAAAATTACCCTTAAATCAACGTCAAATGTCGTTTTGACATTGACAGGTTTTTAAGACACTGTTCAACAGATGTTTAAATATTTTCTTGTGGTAAGGCGGTTAGTGTTTAGAGTGCTAAGAAGTTCTCGCAAAATGAAGTCGCGAACAGAAGCTAGTATGTACTTAAATATAAGTCCCTTCAAGTCAAACGTGCATGAATCCCTGAGTACACAACACAAGGATGAACGCTGTCCTCATTCGGTAGCATTTCATTAAATTGAGGATGCGATTATGTGGCGGTCGGCTGCAGAGGCGGTCTCATCAGCTTCATTTAAATGATGTTGCATCTTGAGATTGTATCTTTGTGTGAGAGTCTGCCAGATATGTGATTGTGTGTGTTTTATTCGATGAATAATATGAATGGAGGTTTTGACTTACTAGAGTTTTTTGGAGGGCGATGTTGTAGTGAGTACGTGTCTATGGAAAAAAAATAGGTAACACTTTTGTCACCAGAGAATTTAAGCTTGAGTAGGTAACGTATGTTACGATTAAGTTTTTTTTTTTATGAGTAATAAAATACTATGAGTTCATTACGTTTCAGAGGAGTTCAATACACCTGTCTTTTAGAATGATATAATTATTATAGCATAGAGTGCTGGGGTGCTAATGCGTGTCCATCTGAATAGCAGAGGGCACAGCGGCGGAGCGGGCAAGCGAACGGCGAGTAATGGGTAAGCTCGCCGTCCGACCAAGATCCAAGCCCGGGTCGGTGGCGCGTCGTATTTCACGGGCATATCTTACGGGGCCAAATACCTACTGGTGTCGCGGAATTTACTCAATCCAGGATACCGTGGCCCCGGAACGTAAAGGGCAAACGAAGGAACACGGATGGATTTTAGTCAGTAAGAGTCTGACAGTCCCTTACGCCGTCCGCGCCACCCAGGGCGGGAGTACTCATTTGATGATTTTGCAAACCAAAAAAAAAGAAAACATAGAGCGCTGTTTATAAATAATTTAATCGAACCCATTTGTAGTTGTATATTAAAGGCACCTTTCTTCTCTTATCCACGCATTCTAAAATTCTTAAACAGGTACAGTTATAATAATAATAATAATAAAATAATAATAATAATAATAATAATATGTTTAAAAATGAATAAAGAGAATAATAATAATATATTTTTTATATTTTTAAATGTTTTTAGTTTGTTTTTTATAAAAATATTTAAAAATTTAATTAATAAGTGTACAAATAAATAAAGAGAATAATAATAAAAACTTTATTTCTTAGTTCTAGCAAACATTACATCAATGTGGTTTCGATCCCTGTACTAGGACATCCTGTATCACAGGGATCGAGATTAATCCGGTTACAAGGATCTGTTTTTTGCTACTTAGACGGTATTTACTGCTACATTTGTTAATACAAATTTGGTTAAAAATACGGTAGAAAAAAAAAAAAAAACAACTAAATAAAACATGGCTTAACAGTACAATTTTTTTTTTTTTTTTTTTTTTAGCGTGGTAAAATCATCAAATGAGTCCTCCAACCCCGGGCAGGGCGGGAGGGACTGTCAGACTTCTACTGACTAAAATACACGGTGTCCTTCATAGCCTGTTACGTTCCGGGGTTACGGTAAGGGAATAATCCCGCGACCCCGGCAGGCTTTGGCCCTCTGAGAGGGGGGCCCCGTCATTATGCTGACGCTCTTTGAGGCGCGCGTGGGACACAACGCGCCGTCGACCCGGGCATGGTCCTTGGTCGGGCAGCGAGTTGCCCTTTACTCGCTGCCCGCATGCCCGCGTCTACGGTGGCCGGAGATCGTCGCGCGACGTCCGTCGCCGTGGGCGTCCTACACCGCGGTTGGGGCGGAGGGAGGACTCTGTCCTCTCTCGCTCGCGGCGCGCCTCCTCCTTCGCGAGCATTACTGCTTCGCAGAAGGAGGCGACCGCTTCCCACTCCGTCTCGCCCCGCAGCATGGCCGAAACCAATGCCGGGCGCGAGAGGCTTAACAGTACAAAGAAAAAAAAAACGAAAAAAACAAATTCAAAGGGTTAGAGGGTAGGTAGTGTGTATTTGCGTGTGTGTGTGTGTGTGTGTGTGTGTGTATGTGCGGAAATGTGCTTGTGTGAGTGGGGTTTGTTGATGCTCTTTTTTTTTTTTTAATAGTTTTATAAGTCTCTAGGTTAGATTACTGATTATGTTCTCAGTTTCATCATAGCTGTAATTTTCCAGCCAAAGTAAGATTTCCTTCTTTATCTTAAAATTGCAAAGGTTTCTAACTGTTTTGTCCTGATTTAATTTAGAGAAGAGACGTGGCGCCAAACATTCATAATGCTTTCTGGCAAACTTGGTTTTTGTGCGTGGTGTAGGATATCTGTCTGTTCTTTTTTTGGTGTTAGGCAAACATGGGACCGTGAGCCGATGATATCTTCGTAGGCACTCATAAATAAACATTTTCCTGACACTAAGGACCCCAGCCTGCTCGTATACCAAACTAGTCGGGGTTCTGTAGTTTAGGGACAGAAGTACCTTCAGGACTGCGCGCTGGGTTCGCTCTATATCAATCATGTAGGTTTTCCCGGCGCCACCCCATGCACAAATACTATAACCCAGGACGCATTGGCACAGTGCTTTATACGTTTGTATCAGAAGTTTGTGACTGGCAACGTGTCGTGTATAATAAAGTGTTAACACCGATAGGTATAAAAAATTCGCGCATAAAATTAGAAGTAAAAAGAAAATGTTAAGGAAAATCTCAGTAGTTCAATTAAAAATAGTCTTGCATTTGTTTCCAAAATAATAACGCCATATTTAAGAAGAGAAAGGAGACACCAATTTAAATTACCTAACCCCCATACACTTAACTCGAAAACCACTTAATTCGTATTCCCCTGACGTCTCACCGATTTAAGGCAACGCAACGAGACGCGCATGACATTCTGACGCTCACGTCGCGTCGCGTCAAATGTAGCGTCAGATGTCTGATGTGACAGGTGACGTCAGACATTTATATTATTTTTGACGTCTTAATATTGAGTGTACTTTAACGCTTATTTTATGCAGAGGCTCTTACACGTGGTGTAATTTATAAACGTAATGTTTATTATACCGATTTTTGGTAAAAACACAAGCATTGTAGTCCAATAATAATGAATAACGATAAGACTATAGATGTACCTAAATGAATAATTTACATTAAGATTTACTAAATCAGCAACGCGAGCATTTCCGATTTTAAAATCGCAGTACAGTAGGTAATGTACATTGTAAATTGGTATAATTTAAAATAAATATGTCCGATTACATTTTTTTTCAATACATAATTTTATTTCTGCACCAAACCCTAGTTTTGCTTCCATGTTGCCTTTGTATGCAGAGTAGAATGTACCTGGGTGTCGAGTCTGCTAATTATTAGTCAGAATGGCGCCACAATGGCGTTTCAATTTTCGAACCATTTTTTACTCAGCAGTAAAAAATGGTTCGAATAAGCACTACAATTGAAACGCCATTGTGGCGCCATTCTGACTAATAATTAGCAGACTCGACACCCTGGAAACACAATCAGTTACCACCTGCTAAGATCAGGTACGAGTACACCTCTATTTTATCCTCGTTTCTACACACTCCAGTTGATCTAACATTTTTTTATCGTAGTAAAATCGGGGGAGGGACTGTCAGACTCGTACTGACTAAAATCCACGGTGTCCTTCAATAGCCCTTTACGTGCCGGGGTCACGCTAATTCGTAAGTCCCGCGACTATGTCAGTCTTTTGCCCTCTTAAGGCGGGCCCCGTCATTATCCTGACACTCTTTGAGGCGCGCATGGAACACAACACGCGCCGTCGACCCGGGTTGATCTGACCGTTAAAAAATATCACTAATAAAACATTATTGTCATGTTATTATGATATTGACATGTAGGTACATGTTGTTTACTGGAATTAGTTACCCCCAAAGCTTAACCAGAAGTCTTGTTAACCCATGTTTGGGATTTTTGGTCAAGTCGGAAATTGCTATGTTTTTATTAAGGAAAAACCACCATTACATTACAGGGTTATAACAAGGCTTAAAAACTATGATAGTGCGTATGACATGCGGTTACGTGGATAATTGGCCTTAGTCCTGGGAGATCGATCGTTCAGAGCGGCTTGCAATAATTAGTCTTTATACTGTTCTATTTATAAGTTATAGGTTCGAAACTTGTTGAAAGGTCTCAGTAAAAACTACGGAGCTTGACCTAAAGAGAAATAAATCCCAGTCACGACACACGGACTCTTATCACAGCTTAGCGTTCGTATTTCTTAGCAAAAGGCAGGGATTTATTACCACCGCATGAGTCCAAGTATTTGTGTATGACTTAACAAATAAATACAAGGTAGAGCTAACAATATTTTTGTCTGAAAATGTAATAGAGAATTTATTTGTTTGGATGTATGAAAAACTGGGCAACCTATGAGTGGATATATAAAGACTAGAAGTTCCGTATAAAGTTTGAAAAAATTAAAACTCAATTACGATAAAACTGGCAACTGGCAACGGTGGGTAAAATAAAACAACAGTTTAAAAATATATATATAAACTAAACTCACGGCTTCTTAGGGGGGCAGAAACTATAGAGCGCCACGTGTTACGATTGATTCTTACATACTCTCCTTTCGCTTCATCCACATTCACACATCTGGTCATAGTGGTCATACACACACTCCGATTGCGAGTACTACGCAACCAATAAGTTCAGTGTTGGTCTTCTTAGTCTACATGCCTCTCTCATCTCTTTCTCTCTCCTAATAAAATGTCAAGTGTTAAAAAAGAGTAATAGAAATAGCTACTAAAAGTCTTTTTTCCTATACTTTTCAATAATACGTCATCGCCGTACTTAGCTCTAAGCCATAGGTTTCCACTTGCACCTTTAGACTTCTGATTTTTTATTATTGGATAGTGTTTTAATTTCACCACATGGCCAAAAGATACATATACGATAAACCATAGAATAATCCTTTTGACACAACAACGTGCAGACAGATGCGGCGTGGGTAGTTTTGGCCCCAAACTTTGACAAAACAAAATACCTAAAACACAAGACAAAGAGAAAAACCAACTTATCCACAGGAACTGGAACAGTTACAGTTATGTGTCAAATATTTACAAGTTTTAATATAATAAAAAAATCCGCAATATTAGCAAAATAAATGTATAATAACTAGTTATAATTGCGAAAAAATCAGTTTAAATTGAAAAATAAACATTTTAAGTACAAACTCTGACAGATTTTCGGACATAAACGCAATTGCAATGAAATGAATTGCTCGAACATTTATGATATTAACAATAATTATCTCGTAATTTGGAAGTGAGATCTATTAAAAAAAAAAAACATCCTGATAATGTACAGACGCCAGCACATCAACTTACCACAATACCACAATTGACGGCCCACAACACGCGCCTCCAGACGCGCCGCCCGAGGCATCGCGCGTGTCATAGATTAAAAGCTGCCAGCGCGGTCTGTGTGGCGGGGGCAGCGGCGCTCCAGGCCGCCACCGAGGCGCTGGCTGTCACCACCGCTGCTAGGCGACAGCTGTTATTTGTTGACATTTTTTTTCTCAAGTGTATATAATGTGATTTTTTGTGTTTTTTACAGCTTTTTAGTGTGTGTTTATTAATTTATAGTTGGTAAGTAGAATAATTTTATGTTCAGCGCCGCCGCCGGATGTAGCGTTGCCGGCTCGAGTAGTGCCAGTCAACCTGCCACATCACTGGATGTGCAACTGGTGAGATGTCCCCATTGCTCCCAGGCTCGTTATTTTAAAGGCGAACGGGGTCTAAGGATACACTATGGTAAGGTTCATAAACCACATAGTGTACCTTTGGACCCCCCAGCATCAATCCCGACGACATTACCACTTTTTGACCAACCGTTGTGGAAAACATTATCGAAATTCAAAAATTCCACTCCTATATTAAAGAGAGTTCCTCGGGGTGCGAGACGGTCTGTTGCGCTGAGTCTGGCGCAATGTGTCCGTGTCGCCACCCAGGAGAACTCAGAGCGTGCCTGGGAGCAGCTACTCACCTTCCCTTACAGGATTCTGCATGTCAAGAAAAATTTGGCTTCTAAAAAATCCCTGACCAACCAAATTAAGGAAAACTGCAACATTTCGGCTCCTATTTTAGATTCAAAATTACCTACTTTCAATAGTTTTTCACAGAAAGGCATTTGTGCTCATGTGGAATCCAAACTAAGTGAGGGTGATATTAGGGGGGCGGCCAGACTGCTATTCAGCAGTGATGTGGTGGCGCCTTACTCTCCGGAGACTTTTTCAGCCCTGGAGAGTAAACATCCAGCGCCTGCGGATGGCCTCACCTTTCCTGATCCGCCCGTTAACCCAACTATTCAGGATTCTCAAATCAAAATTACAGCACCACAATTGATCGCAGCCGTGAGCTCTTTCCGAAGCGGTTCTGCCGGTGGCCTCGACGGCCTGACTCCACAACATTTAAAAGATTTGTTGAGTTCAGGCGCCGGGGATGCTGGTGAGTCGCTTCTGAGAGAGCTTGCGGCTCTGGTCAACCTAATGCTCTCCGGCGGCGTGAACGATGCCGTCGTCGATGTTTTGTACGGGGCCAATTTGTGTGCCCTGCGCAAGAAGGACGGCGGTATTCGTCCCATTGCCGTCGGTTGCACCTACAGGCGTATGGCAGCCAAAATATGCTGCAAGCTATACAGCGATTCGCTTGCGAAGAAGTTCCAGCCCCTACAACTTGGGTTTGGATCCAAAGGGGGCTGTGAGGCTGCCGTACATGCCCTGTCCTCTTTTTTAAGTTCAGGATATGGTGATGTCATCCTCAAGGTTGACATTAAGAATGCTTTTAATTCCGTGAACAGGGACACTTTGTTGGCTGAGGCAAAAAAGGAATTACCTGAAATTTTCGGTTTTTTGTGGCAATGCTACCGGCACCCTTCTAAATTATTATACAAAAATAACATTTTGGAGTCAGCAGTTGGATGCCAACAAGGTGACCCTCTCGGGCCTGTCATTTTCAGCCTAGCCATACATCCCATCATCCAAAAGCTAAATTCTAAATTTAATGTTTGGTATTTAGATGATGGAACTCTAGGAGGTGATGTAGACACCGTTTTCAATGATTTCACTCTTCTCAAACAAGAATTTAAATCCATCGGTCTAGACCTTAACCCATCCAAATGTGAAATTTTTCTTTCTGACACGACTGACAGACAATCTACCCTTGACAAATTTCACACAATAGCTCCCCAGATCAAAATTTTAGACAAAAGTTCTCTGCACCTCCTAGGTTCCCCTATTTTCGAAGATAGTTTTTCATCATTCATCGACGAAAAAGTTAATCATTTCAATGACATTTCCGATCGACTTTCCCAAATTAATCTACATTCGGCTTTCACCATTATTAGGTATTGTTGTTTTGGTCCAAATTTTATGTACTTTCTTCGGTGTTCTCCTCTGTGGAAGCACACACATATTTTGGACAAAATTGACCAAATTGTTCGTGAAACTTTAACATCCATCCTTAATGTGGCACTGGACGACCGAGCGTGGCTGCAAGCCACCCTCCCTATCCGATTTGGTGGACTCGGCGTCCGCAAAATTTCTAGTGTGAGTTTACCGGCGTTCCTGTCCTCTGTCCACAGCACTGAAACCTTAACCAGGAAGATTTTAAATCTATCCCTGGTTGACTCTGAAGTGCCGTGCTTGACCGATGCGGAGAACGCCTGGAAAATGACTTGCCCGGATTCAGATCGACCCGTGAACCCATCTTCCCAGAGGCAGTGGGATGAGCCGCTCTGCAGGTTGGTACGGTATAATCTTATTAATACGTCAACCAATTCTGTGGAGCGTGCCCGCCTGCTGGCTGTGGGCGAATGGGAGTCGGGTCTATGGCTTCAGGCACTACCGTCACCCAACATAGGCACTATGCTGGGTGACGAAACCTTCCGGATCGCTACATGCCTGCGTCTTGGCGCTCCTTGTGGGGCTCCACATCGTTGTCAGTGTGGCGAAGGCGTCGACTACCTCGGGCACCATGGCCTTTCCTGCAGCAAGAGTGCAGGTCGGCTAGCACGGCACGCAAGTTTAAATGACATTATCCGTCGTGCTCTTGTCACCGCCGGTGTGCCAGCCGTTTTAGAACCCAGTGGCTTGGCACGCGACGATGGGAAGAGACCAGATGGGATGACTATAATGCCATGGAAGTTGGGTAGACCTTTGGTGTGGGATGCAACCTGTGTCGACACCCTTGCGCCATCCCATCTTCCTGGTACTGCATGCTGTGCTGGTGCGGCTGCTGCAAGTGCCGAAAACCTCAAACGGCGCAAATACAATGGCTTGACTACTAGCTATGTATTTGAGCCGTTTGGGGTTGAAACACTAGGGCCATGGGGTCCGAGTGCTCATCGAGTTTTCAAAGATATCGCCAAGCGTATAGTTGACGCCTCGCGTGACCAGAGGGCTGGCATATTTCTTGGGCAAAGGATCAGCATTGCCATCCAACGTGGCAATGCTGCCAGCGTTCTGGGCACTTTCCCCATTGACAGCGATGTGGATGAATTTTTTGACGCCCTTTAAATTTTTGTTTTTGTTTAGTTATTTCTGTAAATATTTTACTCTTAATTTAAGTTTTTATATATAGTATGTATATATAGGTATTTTTTATATAATAATTTTGTTATAGTTATAGTTGTATATGTGTAATTAATGTATGTAAATAAATATCCCAATGACTTTTATATTAATAACGTACCTATAAAAAAAAAAAAAAAAGGTTGCACTCCAGGAGTGCCGGTAGAAGTGAAAACTTTTTTGTTACTATGTTTTATTTTTAATTTGAATGACGTCTTACTCATTTTCGATCAGGGTCACGTGACCCTGACGCGAGTTTTGGTCACGTGACCCTGACGCGAGTTTTAAATTTTTTACCCATTACAGAAAAAGTGTACAACGCCGCTAAAGAAGTTTTCACTTCAAAAAAAAAACTTATCCACAATATTTATATTTGGGTTATCTAATAATTAGTGCCTAGTTAAAGCCTAGTGATAAAACCAAATGTCTACAAAACCTTGTTTAAATTGTGATCACGTAAAGGAAAACAGTATAACGTAATGTATGGGTAAAATTTTATGAGCTACGTGGTAAAATTCGCAATTGTGAATTGGCATTTTTTGGTGTGTTTACTTTCTATTCATAATCTTGTCCATCGACACATTTTTTTAGTTTTGTACTTAATCAACTGGTCTGTGGTGTAATAGATCTGCTGGTCTAGTGGTTATAGTGATCCTGACTGCTATGCCGGAGGTCGTGGGTTCGATTCCCACCCAGGACAAATGTTTGTGTGATGGGCACGAGCATTTTTGTTTTATGTCTGGGTGTAATTTATCTATAATAATTATTATGTATGTATATAGAAATATATAAGTATGTTTATCAGTTGTCTAGTACCCATAACACAAGCTCTGCTTAACTTTGGACTAGATGGCGTTGTGTGACAGTTGTGGTTTTTTTTTATTGTGAACATGAGCCCATATTATTAGGGTTCTTCCCAGTTGATGGCAATAAACGCACCTCTTATTACGAGTGACTTAGATGGCAATATGTGGGTGTACTATATTAGGCAAGCCTTTGTCTAATCCTCTTCAGGTTATAGGAAAATAATTTACTTCTTAATTTTTATTTAATTCGAAGAACAGATAATTGTAGGTCTTCCGTAGGACTTTTATTGGTGAGGACGATGCGTGTATTACAACAAAATTAAAATTACGTTTTTCTGCGTAACAACTTTTTATGTTTTCCCTAGTCAATGGATAGATGGCGCTGAACTTGATATGTTACTTCAATGAACGAACGTCACGTCATTTTTTTTATTTTTTTCACTTGGATGTAATTTTGAGATCGGAAAAAGAAAAAAATATTCATTTACCAGTCTTTTTAATTTATGAGTTTTCCACGCCAGAAAGAAAATGTCCCAAGAGAAAAAGAAGAGAAGTCTGTGCTTCGTGGATTTGTGCAAAAATGAAGGCATACATCTTTTTCCTAGAGTAACATCGTCAGTTCAACGCCATCTATAGAGTCCTTGGAAACTACTTTTTTTTTTTTAAACTCCAAAAAGAAAACCTTTCATTGGGTAGCAAGGTTGATTTTCAATTTCAGATTTTAGAAATTTTAAATCGCACAAAACTCCCCATGGGTAAAGTCTCTTAGTTTTAATTTGTTGATAAGATAGTTTTTCGATCAAAAGTTTGACAAGCTATTACAAAATTTTCTTACATGAGATTATGAGATAGTATGAGATTTTGTAACAAGTAATAAAATCGTATGACCTTACAAAAGTCGAATAGAGTTTCAGGATAAATAAATAAATAAAATATGTAGGTTGGGGTCGACATACTGTGCGATTTCTTTCATTGAAATGAGGGTAGAAAGAATTCAGGGAAGGTATGCGATGTTTTCTGTAGAGCGAAAGGGTTGATGCCACGGGCACGTTTAGACCCATACGACTGTGTTGTTCATCTATGTATGTTTTGTGGATGGATAGTAGAATCGAAATATTTCGGGATAAATTAATTGGTAGAGCAATTTGCAACTTTTTTTGAGTAATTATGATGGGTTTGGTCTTGATTTCAGGTCAGGGGTGACTGAAAGAGTAGCTACTGCGTTGCATGTTGCAAATTCGATCACTGCACGAAAAAAAAGTAATGCGCCTGGCGGGGTCCGAAACCGCGACCTACAGCTCGTAAGTCGGGACCGATACCACTAGGCCATCACTGCTCTACAGCCCAGTATCACTTAGTTTGAAATACAGAATGCGAATGACGAGTTTTTGAAGGCTGTTTTTTAGGTTTCTTATGTTAATTTAACTGCTCCTTATTGTGAACATTTTTTTGACCGAGATATTCGATTTTTTCGCCGAGATATTCGAGAAATTCTGCTCGAGAATTCTCGTGCTTCGAGAAAAGACCTTAAACTTTTGTTTAAGTACACCCTGAAGTTAAAAAAAAAGTTTCGTTACTGCGCCAAATCGTTTATCCAATTTTCTCAACAAGATAAAGCCAAAAACTCGAACAGGTTACCTCAGCTAGTTAGTTGTGGTGGACCTTGGAGCCAGCATCCATGATGAGACTACCCGCCAGTTATTATGAGGTCGCCGGCAGTTGTGCTGCGGTTGCTAATCGGTGGAGACCAAATTACACCGAACAAGCTGACAAGTTTGATGACCTACGAACTAATATAGGATTCAGTGTACTGATTGTATACTTCATAATTTTGGTGACCATGCCATTCGTACTATTGTTTTACACATATATAATTCAAATAACACTTCATACATACATATAAGGCTAACTTATGTATGTACAAAGCTTGACCCAGAATTAGGTTTTCACACTTGTGACACTTGTGTGATATCTGACCGATATCGTCAATCGATGCAATTCGGTTTCGCGTCGCGCCTTGAGTAAAGTCACACACAACAAATGAAAAAATATGTTTCAAAAATGTGGATACATGTTAATTATTTTTTTCGTTTTATTTACAAAAAAATAAACACACAAAGTTCGAGAGCGTGCCTCGTGATTTCAGAAGCAAGTAAAAACTGTAATTACTTGTGAATTTTTAATGCGTCGTATTTTCGTCAATTTTGTTTTTTAATCGTGGTAAAATCATTAAATGAGTCCTCCCATCCCGGGCAGAGCGAGGGACTGTCAGACTACTACTGACTAAAATTCACGGTGTCCTTCAATAGTCCTTTAAGTTCCGGGGTCACGGTAATGAGCAACATCATCTACAGCAGTGACATCTTTTATATCTTCATAATGTTAAGTGTAGAAGTCAATTTTATAAGTATATTTCAGTGGGTGTCGGCAGACGTGTAGGCGTTTGAGAGCAGTAAATAACATATAGATTATGATCTATTGTGCTGCGACTAGCGTGACCTATGAGATCACCGCGAAGGATCTCGCAGAAGCAACTTTATAATAAATAGGATACAATATTGTTGCTCATTTTAACTTTGTTAAAGTTAAACTTGATATTTTTATAAGTGTAACCTAGATTAACATATACCTAGGATAGTTTTAATCCCGATTTATAGCAGGTGAAGCCGCTGTTAACAGCTAGTTCAAAAATAATACCATGTTAAAGTAAATAAGTAAGTATTCTTTATTTGCATAAAATGTGGTATACAAAAGGTGTTAAATCATATTTTAGGGCAGGACACATTCTGCCATAACCATGGCATGCAAATTTGTAACAAAGATTAAGGACGAAATAGTATAAAACTAACATAAATGTGTAGTAAACAAGTTACAGAGAAAAGAAAATACCTATCTCTAAAACTCTAATATAGAAACATAGACACGTACTCGTAACGTAGTATACATAGTATGGGATCAATAACACCGGTCGACAAATGAAAAAAAAATTTTTGCGCATGGGTTTTACTTATCATATTCTGATTATACAAGCATATTTATTTTAAAAAATGTGATAACAAATCAAAAATATTTGCTTTAAGAGTTTTTTTTCCAAAGCTTTCAGAGGCGAAAATTAAAGCTGGAGTCTATGTGGGCGCTCTAAAGAAAAAAAACTAATTGTGATATTTTCCTGAAATTACTTAGCATTGAAGAGGAATAAGCCAGGGACAGTTTTAAGGCAGTAGTTCATGGTTTTGTTGTAAACCCTAGAGCAGAAAGTTATGACGAACTGATTACTGACACAATTACCAAATTTTTTCATCATCGGAAGTGGAAAAGCTCTAAAGATACACTAAAGATGCATATATGCTACATTCTCATTTGGATAAATTTAAAGATAACATGGAAGCTTGTACGGAAGAACAAGAGGAAAACTTCCATTAAAACAATTTGAGATTTGACAAGCATTTGAGAGACGTTACCAAGGCCAGTACTGAAAGGGAAATGATGGGAGACTATATTTGGGGGTTATAAGAGAAACTTGTACTGAAAATAGCAGGAAAACTAAAACTATTATTTACTTAATAGTTTAACTTTATTTTAAAACTTATTTTGTAAAAATTAAACATGAATGGATGTACGGTTTCCTGTGTAATAACTCATCTCTGTGTCAATTTCTAGGTATTTTCATTGATTTTCATTTTCCCATTTTTTACTTATAAAAGCAAATACAAAACTTTTTTTTGTTCATTATCTTATTTCTAGATATACAAGCAATAAAAATAACATAGGTAGAACCCGTGCGCAAAAATGCTGTCGACCAGTGTAATTATCAACTACGAAACCCTACCAACGTTGTCCGACACGCATTTATAGCCAGTTTTGATAGTATAAATTACTAATACCTTCATGTAGCCATATATTTATAGAAGGTTCATGTCCTAGTAGTGAAGATTTATAGTATCAAACTTCACTCAATGGTCCGTCCGTATCGGCTCTATCTATCCCTTTTACAACTTTTCAAAATACATACGGTAATGTTGATACCTGTACGACCAAATACAACATCATAAACCAATTTCCTAATACCATCCTTAAGTACTCCCTAATACAATCACAATTTCTCTAACCATTCCCCACAGTATATCAGTATCATTGTCCACAATTTATTACCAGAAAGGTAATTGAATTGGCTCCAATTTGATGTCCATAGAAGCTGTAACTAGTAGACCGGGTATTAGGGCTGCCGCCATCAAAGTAACGTTCAGTAACGTTGTAGGTGGATTAATTTTATAACGCAATAAAACATAAATAACGCTCGTCAATGAGAGGTTTTCTTTTTGGAGTTTAAAAAAAAAAAGTAGTTTCCAAGAACTCTATAGGTGGCGTTGAACTGACTATGTGACTAGGTGCCAAAGCAAAATCTTGGTTTAAGAGCGGGCAGGATGCCGTTGACCTTGGACATGTGGGTGTGGCTAAGGAAAAGCCCCCGCGCGCGCCTCCCGCACCTTACAATAATCACGTGCACCGGGAACTATAATTTTTTGCTATATTGAATCGCAGCGCTATCTACATATCGCCACAGTATAAATATCTATCAGTAGTGGAACTCGGCCGCATGATAGAAATAAATGCCTACAGCCGCGCGGTACGTCAACATGCGTTAGGGCTGCCCGTCTCCAGCATTGTAATTACATTTGCCTACTTTCTGTTTCTATTTAGTTTTTTGATTGTAAATAATTATACTTTTCTTATATCAGTAAACAAATAAAATACTTTGTATTTTGAATAGGAAGGATTTTAACACAAGCGTAAGTACCTACCGTATCATGATTCATTCAGAACCGCCTATAACTTACCTATTTCACTCGTCTCAGTAACTTTCCTTTACTCTGTTCACTGTATTAATTTATCAAATCCAAATACCCTTTTTTTCGTGAGATAAAAGAAAATATGGTATTTTAAAAAAACTTATGACTGGATACGTTATTGACGAATTCATACACCCAAAAACAGCACAATATTTCCTACTCGTCATATTAAATTAAGTCCTTAAACTGATTTTGTTAAAAAAACAACACACCGTCCGTTCGTCACTGCGGTACAACCGTTACTGTGTGCGCCCCGAGCGCGCCCCGACATCGAGGCGCGTAGGTATAGCTCGCGTTTCGTCCGATTGTATGAAGTTCAAGTACTGATAGATATTATTACCGTGATATCGCTTTCAGTAGCCATATCTAATACAGAGGTGTAAAACATTTTAATGTCCAAGATCGAAAGCAACGAAAAAGTATAATTATGTATAATTTATACTTTCTATGTATTCACATTTTTAGGGTTCCGTAGTCAACAAGGAACCCTTATAGTTTCGCCATGTCCGTCCGTCTGTCCGTCCGTCCGTCTGTCCGCAGTTTAGCTCAGAGACGCACAGTACTAGAGAGCTGTAATTTGGTGTAAATATGCGGATTTGTTGTGCCGAAAAAGTGGTAAAATAAAATCTCGTAAAATATTTTTTTTAGGGTACCTCCTGTACACGTAAAGTGGGGATGTTTTTATTTTTCTCGCGTACCCCTTAGTGTGGGGTATCATTAAATAGGTCTTTAAAAAATATTGATAGTTTCCCTTAACAATTTTTTTATAAAAAAATTCGTTTGTGAAATATTAAGCTTTAAAGTGCTAAATTTTGCTCGACTCGAGTGTCCCCCCCGCTCTACCAGCTAAACGGTTATGTTTGGGGGTGTGAAAAATTTCAAAATAGTAGTATATATAATGAAGTTTAAAAGAAAATTATCATGACTAAATAGGCTTTACAACTTTACGAGTAATAGTCGACCAACTTAATATAAAATGTACTTGGATAACATATTTTCTTAAACAAAATGTATCGGAGAACACGTTCTTCAACTGCAAATGTAAGTTTGTCAATTTTATTTTTACAGCTATAATAGGTATGTTTTTTGGGGATAGGTAGGTTTTTATCGTCAACTATTTTTAACTAACTTCAAAAAGAGGAGGTTCTAAATTCGTCATAATCTTTTTTTTTATGTGTTTTCCCCGATTTCTCAAAGACTCCTGCACCGATTTTGAAAATTCTTCTTTTTAAAATTAAATTCAGCGAATAAGTTTAGTTAGTTCGCATAAGTATTTTGATGGGCAACTGCGGAACCCTACACTGTGCGTGGCCCGACACGCACTTGGCCGGTTTTTTTTTTCTGTGAATGAATGTGCTTTGTATTGTAAAATGTATTTAATTTAAAAAAATAAAATAAACTGGGACATTGTGAACATGGAAGGATCTAAAACATAACAGTATTTTTGATGTTGCTGTTGTGTTACCGTTATAACAAAATTATACCATTGTCAGACTACTGAACTGTTTAGTTAAAAAAAATATCATTGTAGAAGAATTAAAGGAAAATAAAAAATCATGGAACATGTAATGAAAAAATTTTATCTCAAAATTCTGAAAAGTTTAATTGCCTTAAACACTGTCTCTTTGGTTCTGGTTCAACGATACCATCCTCAGTGTCCGTTTTTTTTTTTCTCCACGTTTTTTGTTTATTTTCCTTCCCATCTTTTTGTGTTATTTTTTGGTTTATAGCCTGAGTTATGTATTCAGGCTCCCGTATATTAATTTTTCTTGGGAGTCGAGGATCAACAAATTCTGGCAATATGCAGTCTATGTAAAATCTTGTCAGTTTGGATTCCATTTTGGTTTTCCAAAACTCGTCGTCTCTATAAATGATTTCTGTTTTGATTGGTACATTTTCACCAAACCATAAGCCGAATACGCATTTTCTTCTTTTGTGATATGCAATTGTCCTTGGACTTGATAGTACCAATCATGTTGTTTATTAATTTCATAGGTGCCGATTCTTGATTTTTTGAAATGATAATTGTTGACTCCATACCGGTAGATGGACCTGTAAATATATGTAATATTTTTAGCTTGTAAAAATAATGTTGTAGACTATATCTACACTATCAAAATAAAATTGACAAAATGTTTAACATCCATGCAGCGAGCAAAGACAAGTCAGAGTGACGTATCGTCAACGTCAGGGCTGCGTTTAAATCCTTTATCCAGTTTAAATTTATACTGACTAAATGTCAAACACCCCGTTCAAGCACACCGAGAGGTGAAAAATGAAACTAACTAAACTTTAATCTGCCCTGTTTACGGTCGTCCGCTGGCATAAGTTTTTACTGAAAGGAATCAATATTTGCGACCTTTTTACCACGCAAAATTTTATCCTGCTGTCAGATTGACATTAAGTTTTGTTGTTTTGCTGCATTTGCGCCGTAAAACGAATATTTTTATTATAAAGAGTGAATATTATTTGTGGATTATGGATTTAATTAATATTATAACGGCAAATTGAATAATTGTTTCAAAAACTGAGCTGTCAATTGAATTTGACAGCTAACATTGACAGAAACTTATGACTCCGTTCAGCGAACCCTCGCTAGTTTGATTTTTTACCGGTGAAATACCGCCGGAAGATTTAAACGCACCCCAGCCTGGCGTGATTTGACATTACCGGCAACTTCAAGTTTACAAGACGATAATTTATATTTTAAATATTGAATTATTTGTAGATTCAGTAATGATTCAGTTTTCCATTTAACCTTATGCACATAAATATTAAATAAGTACTTACCATTTTGTATTTTGCACTGTCCTCTTGTATGCAATTTTTAAATTTACGCTTCTTGCGTCTTTTTATCACCCATTATGATATAATTTACAACGTTATGGTTCTACCTAATTACACTCTAAAAATAATCTAATATTTACACACACACTATACATAAAATAAAATAAAAAACTAGTTGGTCACACTATCGACTATTTTTGTTTTGCGGAGAAAAGTGTCACAGGTCCGTTTAGCACCGCGTCTCGTCCCGCACTGAATATTGGGCGCCGGAGGGGTAGCTATGCGATTTGAAATAGCGACTACGACTAAAAAATTCGTAGGAAAAAATCAAGAAAGTTATTGTCAAAAATAAGTCCATGATCCCATCTGCTTTACTTAATATAATATTTTGCTGGCAATTAAAAAAATCTGTGATTGATAATTTAGGAGAAAAATGGTTTTAAGTTATAAAAACAGAGGCCACTTTGCGTATTTATTTATGATATTTAAATTATTATTATTATTATTTTGACACCAAGAGGACAAGCTTCATATTGTGTAGAATGATAATATATTATTTTGAAAATAAATCTTGTAAGGGTTACGGAAAAAAAAGGTTCTGATGTAACCTCATTGATGCCCAATTCACGTATATCTACGCCTTAAAGTGTGCTGAGTATACGTACGAATGCTTTTTTATGGTACGTCCAGGCTTAAAATGTACGATGGCTTGTATCCATTGCGCTTTACGGCTTTCATCTTTGGGAAAAAGATGTGTGCCTTCATTTTTGCACAAATCCACGATGCACAGACTTCTCTTCTTTTTCTCTTGGGACATTTTCTTTCTGGCGTGGCAAACTCATAAATTTTTTGTTATTTATTTTCAAAGTGTCATTGATGTGATGTGCCATTGAGATTTAAATTGTTGTTTATGGATGTGTACGTTTCGTTTTTTAAGATCTCAAAATTAGGTACAAGCTTAGATCAAAAAATGACGTGACGTTCCGTTCATTGTAGTCATATGCCAAGTTCAGCGCCATCTATCATTGACTAGGGAAAACATAAAAAGAAAATCCCTCATTGTTTTATAGTTTGGAGGGACGGTGTTAGGCAAAATATTGAAGCAATTTATTGAAGTGTTTCTAGACACGCGGCAGCGTATCAAGCCAAGTTCGGCAAGCAGCACCGTGTGTTATATCACACGAACCATTTGGTTTGGTATTATAAATTATTAGTCTTAACAAATATTTTAAATAATATGATACAAAGAAAATACAAAATAGTTTATTGGCTCATTATGATAATTTTACATGACTCGTGTTTGGAGCCCACTTTTGGGCAAACAATGCCTGTATTAGAGGACTCCGCTCTTTCATACAATTAATATTATTGTTACATGTAAACTAAGACAGAATGCGGTGTAATGTGCGTGATGTGATGAGATGGGTGATATGTGGGGTGTGTGGTGAAGTATGTATGGGGTGTGAGGTGTGAGTTGGAGTGTTTAGTGTATATTGTGGTGTACAATGTATCTAGACTGATTATTCCAGGAATGCTTCGGTTTGTTCGTAGGTTAGTGGCTTTATCCAATCTATTATACTTCACAAATATTTTAAATAATATGTTAAATAGACCGGTATCGACATGGTCCCTGTTCTAAATCAACTCGGCGGTAAAGGCTCAAAAAAAAGGAACCGTCTAAGACTGCGGGCCGTGCCCAGAAAAACTGCTTTCTGAATCAATTCCCTGATCCAACCGCCCAATTCCTTAGATTTTATTATAAATGCTACAGTGTTGGATGTTTTCACAGTTAGATGTATGGTTCCTTGCTAAGCCAACAAGATTGCTAAGTGACATGTTCATAAAACATTTATTTGCAGTAGGTAAATAAGTAGATAGGTCCTGATTACGTTTAGATGAGTAGGTACTATGATAAAGCATTATTTTTAATCTTCTGTCAAGATTAATTAATGACATTTTATGAGGAACGGTTCATTAAGATAATGTCCGGCAGCAGTTTGATAAAAGCTTGGCCCTTTTTACTCCTTAATAATAAATGTAGTTGGTTTACTCATGAATAATACTATGTTTCAGATTTACACAGATTTAATTTTACAATATTTTATTTCTACCAAAAGTTTAACCGTTTTTGTACTTATTTGTTTTTCGTAAATCCGATTATACGAGTATTTTCAATTTTAAAGTCGAGGTATTATTTACTTTACGTTCATGTCATGCACTCGTGCTACCACCTCTGTTCATAAAAACAGAATTATTATCTATAAATATTTGAACAAATATGTATTTCTGTATTTACCTAGTTTATGTTCATAGATTTTATTTTTACCTATCTAAAATGTCACGTCAAAAATAAGCAAAGGCACAGTCTATGTCCCAAATAACCTTATCTTCAAAACCAGTATAAACCGGATTCAACCGGCGCGCACCGATTCCATTGTTCGGTGCAACAGCTTTGAATATTGCAACGTCATAGTGAAGTTCCAAATATAATTCTTTCCCTCGACTCGTGCCAGCACGAGATACGCGACACCAACTCGTGCTGTAGAAAAAGATAAGCCAGTCAGCAAGCGAGCGTTGTCCTTTGTTTTAGACTTTTTAGAATTTAATTTTAAAATAATAGCAGCAGATTTAGAATTATATGAATTTTATATTTTGTTTACATTGTCCAATAAGTTTATGTTGGCATTTCAATACATTTGTGTGTTAAATAAATACTTAATTCTGATTAATTATAAGTATAGTTAAGTTAAGTTATAGTATAGTTAAGTTATATAACATAGCCTTGTGCGGGTATTATTATGATTTTCTGATCAGAACATTACATAATATGTTCTAAAATCAATCCTATTTTTAAATTTAATAAATACAAAATGAAGATGTAATACAACGTCGCTTAAAAGTGGATTCTTTGAATCGTTTAAACATTACTTACTGTAGTTCAATGCTAAAATATTTTTACTTTTGTAATGTACCCAAAAAATATTTAGTAGATTCGTTAATCATAACTTGCCTACCTAGATAACACCCACAAACTCGTAAGTGCTTTTCGCAAATCATCATCACTCACTGGAACTCAACAATTTGTCACACAGAATTTTATTTCGCGCGCTTTCGTCCCTAAAATGGGCCGTTGCCCCTATTTAATATCTCGCCCCAAAAATATCTTCACGTGTCAAAAATTCCCGTCAACAAAAGAATTGAAATTCTAGACTCGAGAATTTTTTAATTACATCAAAGAATTTTTAGAAAGGGGTCGTGTTATTCTTGTCACCCCTTCAAGGGGAAAGGGGTAAGAGTCATAAATCAAGAGCGCTTATGAGAATTTTTGATAACGTCGAACGTTGACGTTTGACGTGGGTGACATGTGACGTCAACGTCAGGAATTAAATATAAGGTACGCGTCTGATATTTCTTAACTCAGTTTTTTTTTGTTTTTACGGGCTGAAAATTTAAATGTAGTAAAAATAAACTATTTTGGGAATGGAGTCTAAATAAGATACCTAAAATATTTAAATTCAAAATAGATAAAAATTCACATTTTAAATGAAAAATTTAGCATGTTCAAAAGAAAAATTTGGAGTTACTTAATTACTTTTTTTTCTCATTTAAGTAAAATTGTACAGTCAACATTACATATTCCGATATAATTATTTGCAATAAGGCAGTTCATAAAAGCATAATAAAGTAATTGGCTTCTAAAAAGAAGCATTAAATCCTTCATTAGTCCCCATTCACTCTTCATTGCAAATGTCTATTGATAAAGTTCATTACTATCTGAAATTAAATATCGTAGATAATGACAGATACATTGGGATAATAATTTGTTTAATTCAGACTTCATTACATGAAGCCAAACCAATTATTGATATAAAGATCAGAAACAAAAATTAAAATATTGCGGATAATAATGAATTTTGACGGCATGTTTGGTGCAGTGGCTGAGCTGTGTCGTGGGTTCGATCCCCGCACGGAACATATTTGTATGATCTGCATTTAGTTGTTCCGGGTCTGTGTGTATCTGTGTATGTGGGTTTCTGTGTTTGTAAACGCACCTACGGGTCAATCTAAAAAAAAAAACAAAAATATAAATTATTTTAATTACATTTAAATTAAATGAAATTAAAATAATTTAAATTGTTTTTCCTTGTCAGTGGTTGGTTGCACTAGTAATAAAAATATCGGGCGTCAGCGTCATTATCCTAAACGGATGTCTCAACATTGAAGATTGACCCCCACAATATAGGAGAAGTTTCTAGTGTGAAGCATAATAAAAAATAAAAAATAAAAAAACCACATACCTTTTTCAATACTCCAAGAGTCAAGCTTCCGGAATATCCCTCATGTACCGTTCTGTAAACAAAAGAAAAACAAAAACTATAAAATTATGTAAAACAGCACACAAAAGTTAAACTGTTGCATAATTGTTCACTTTATGATTTTCACAAACGCAGGGTGTTGCCTCGTGAGCCTTTGAGCAACGTATACAGGATGTTACAGAAACAAAGGCACCCTAACTTTGACTAACGTACTGGAGAATATTGTTGATGAATATTCACACAAGGAGCTGAAACGTTGCATATTTGGAGATGTTTAGAGCATCATTTATAAAAAAATCTATAAAAGGCTTTATTTTGTAGTTCTATTTTTTCCTGTGTATTTACTGGGAAACAGTGAAAACTTATGCAAAGAATATGAACCTATGCAAAGATTATTACAAGATTGAAAAAAAACAAAGAGAAACAGTAATTTTTATTTGCCCCGTGAGTAACTTTTATTTGTCTCGTATCTAAGTATATTCACAGGACCAGGCTACTCAAGAAACAGGATGAATTTTTAACCAGACTCTGACAGTCTCGGTTCATCTTAGGCGGGAGGAATAATACTCGTAAATGATGATTTAAGCACCACAAAAAATATTTATAGTACTAAAAGTCTTGGCCAGGTAGTTAAAGGGATTAATTATTTTTTTAACGTCAAAGCCAGATCACTAAATTAACGTCACAAAAACGTGAAAACTTGTGATAGTACTTCAGAAGATTTCAAAACTGGGACAGTCTTACACAATCCATTGTATTCCCCCACCGAACATACACGTCTCCCAAAAACGGAGATTTAATGCCCCGATGCCATTTAATAAATACAAATTGCACACTACGAAATTGAAATCTATTACCTGCTATATGGCTTTCCTGGGATAAAATATTGCCTGTACCGCTTCGCATTCTGATAGGTTTTGTGCCATAAGGAAAAGGATATGAATCTTGGTACATTTATGGGCTACCAATGTTGGGAGTGCCTATTTGGGAAGATTGAAGGGCAGACATTGACATTACTACCTTTGAATAACGATGATAACATTGGTTTTGGAACGTAGGCACTGTTAAGCATAAAGAGCTTCACACACAGCAGCTATAATGTAAAGATGTACATTATAGCACGATACATCTCATTTCAACTTTCCATAGAGATTCGAAGATATAAAAATATACATTATATCTGCAGTGGGTGGTCTCCTGACGATTTCTATGGAAAGATGTAATGAGGTGTATCGCGCTATAATGTACATCTTTACATTATAGCTGCTGTGTGTGAAGCCCTTAAGTGAGACGCGATTCGACCGATTCCAACTACAAGAGTGAAAACTAACCTTACCACTACGACATAATTATGACATAAAACACGTTAATATCTACGGGTAGATGAAAAACAAAACACCATCGCCACGACGACGTCAAGTCAATCGAATTGCATTATTATTTCTTAGTAGTTTAAGGTTGATTTTCACTTGTAGTTGGAATCGGTCGCATCGTGTCGTCTCGCGACATAGGTAAAGTCCCTTACTATTAAAAATAAAAAGACATTGGTGGTTAAAAGCAACATACATAATTATGGGACTGCTTCAAGTCCACCATTTCTCGAAAAACCTTTCTCAAAACCGCTTTTAAAACAACTTTAAACACATGTCAACACCCCAATCTATTAAAACTTCAGCATCAATAAAGTATAAATGTTCATATTCTTGTTGAAGAATAATAATAATTATTCGTCGAATCTCAATGTCTATTAAAACGTTCTGAAATGTTTCATTCGCAAAGTTCGCGGCTTATAAAACTTTCCTTTTAAGTATTTTAGAGCAAGACTTGAAAATTTCGTAGAAACGACTGTCACATTATTTTCTAAGGGCTTTTGTTCTATTTTCTTTTGTATCATGTATTGAAATATTTTTATAGAGGAAACTTTTAAATGAAATGAGTTTTAGTTTTTGTTACAAGAAGCTTTAAGTGAAGCAGGAAAGTTCTAGACTGTCTGCCATTGATAAATAGATTGATTCTATTACTGTCTTTTTAATCAAGACTAACATTTACATAATAATATAATAATATTCTTAAACAACAATTAATTTATTTTTTATATTCAAGTTTTTTATGTCTACGTAAAAATGTTTAAAATATAAATGAATAAAAATAAGTGAATTTACCGGACCTCCACCCACGACTCAATAACTTTGTAACACGACGACCCCATGGTAAGACTGCTTGTCAGACTACTGAGATTCTGACTAATAGTAGGCATACACCATCCTGCCTATCGATATTTGCAATTGTTTTTTATTTGACGCTTGCAATTGTTTCAAATCGGCAGTTCGTCCATATACACCATACACCATCCTGCCTATCGATACGATAGATTTGTCACAACTTCAAATCTGCACCAGTGATGCCAACTCAGCAACTAGATCTCGCTATTATTCGGTGACGACAGCTACAATTTCTAGCACCTTTTCATTTCATCATGAGACTATCGAATTAGATTAAAAAAAGTGGTGCAAGCGATTTTCGACCTTATCGACATTAAAAATTTAGTTTGTTTTTCTCACATTCTTATTCGTTAACATTGCTCCTTCATTAAAATCCGGTGTTTGCATCGTTGTCAATAAGGTCGAAAATCGCTTGAAGGTCGGAAAACATTTGCTTAAGGATTGCAAGTTAAAAAAAGTGGTGCAAGCGATTTTCGACCTTATCGACATTTAAAATTTAGTTTGTTTTTCTCACATTCTCATTCGTTAACATTGCTCCTTCCTTAAAATCAGGTGTTTGCATAAATGTCAATAAGGTCGAAAATAGCATGAACCTTTTTTTAACTTGCTTTCGTGGTCCCTTGACACCTCTCAAGTTTTCAATCGTATTTTGGTTTAAAATAAAATGAATAACTCTTTTTTTTACGAGTGTACATGCGATCCATGTGCGAAAAGCCTCAGTTTTCCTGGTAAGGCCACGTTCACATGGCGATTATTTTCCCGTATACTGTATACAAGATTTTATCGAATAGAGCAGTAATAATCGCCGTGTGAACGTGGCCTAACCGTCCCTGTAGAAAAGTAGCTAAAAAGTTTAGCCACAAGTTACACTTTTTAGCTTTTTTTCTAGCACCTTTATAAAATTAGCTAATTATCTATGAAGTTGCTAAGATGGCATCACTGCTGCCGATTTGACGTTGTGTCAAAAACGATTTGATGACCTATCAAAATTGGCATGTCATGCCATCAAATTGGCATTCCACCCCCATACACGTTCAATTCTATTTGAGCAAATTGGCAGTTTTATGCCGAATTGACAAATAGGCATTATGGTGTATGGCTACCATTACAGTAACGACTGTCAATGATCTACAAATGACAGACACGACAGTTTGTTTAAACAATTCTGCAACATAAATGCCGTTTAGTAATAAAATTAAGTTTCTTTTTAGATAAAAACTGATCAAAGATCTATGCTAATGAACAAAAATGAAAGAATTTATCGGACCTCCAAATTCCAATAACAATGCAATACCATTCTCCATGGTAAGACTTGGTTGTCACTACTAACAGTAATGACTGCCAAAGATCTACAAATCACAGACATGACAGTTTATTTAGGCAGTCTCAACAATTCAACATAAATGTAGTATAGTGACAAAATTAAGTCTCTGTGGAAAAAAACCGATCTCAGATCTAAACATTTAATTTCAGCACTAAACAGAAACATGATGTAGGAAAATTACTGAAGAAAATATTATCCCTAATTCAAAATCAAAGCCAACAAAATTATTCCCGAATGTTTTGATTTCATTTGCATGATAGAAACAAAAGTCTAGGATATAATGAAGGCTGTATTTTGAGATTTTTTTGCCTCTTTAATATCGTCTAAAAAAACTGGTGTAAACTTCGGTTACTTTTATAATGAAAAAAAAAAATAGAAATTGCGCGCTGCTTGCCTCGTGTAAATCGCAATTTATTCAAAGAGAACGTAATTACTGTATCTTAGAGTTATTCATGGACTTAAACGGATTTCATACATCGAAAGATTAAAGTGGATATGCCTCTTTTAAAGAGCAGAAAAATCCCGTGATTTTTTCAAATAAATTTTATTTAATTTTACACAATTCATTTGTCTAATCTATCTCTGATGTTTTTATTATAATTATTTATTTGTAATACTGTTCTCCACAAGAGATTGTCTATTGGAAATCCCGGTAAAATCCATATTAATATCATCATTTCGATGCAAGTATGTATTAAAATAACTCTACCTAAATACCGACCTCTAGTAAACAGACTTTAACTGATCCAAATATTCGTTCAGATGTTACTGAGTGACAAAAATCCATCAAACATCTAAACTTAAAATTTTTCATGAAATATATAGATTTTTCTGCGTAAAATCTCTTTATACGAGTACTATACATAAGTAGATCAGTAGCCTATTAAAAAGCTTTTTATGTATTTTAGAAAAGGTCTCTTTCCTTTCTTCTTTGATTAGGGTATGGCCTTTTGTTTCAATTGTTAATCGACATTCAATTATATCTTTTAGATTGGTTACTATTTTGAGACAAAAAATAAATATCAGTCATTTCAATATGGACAGTTATTAAATCATATTTTTGGAACTGAATTATGAATATTGTATAGTATATTTTCTATAGGGATGGGGGGGATGGGTTTTTGCGTGAAGTAACGTTAATTTTATGGGTCAAAGTAGTTCCTCGTTCATACACTTGAGATGATTTTTACAATATGTAGAAGTACGGTCATATTAGAATTTGAGCAGGATTTTCATGTTACATTGTAAAATAAAGATCATTTATTTAGAAATAAGTACTCAAATTATGTTATTTTATGAACCCCTTGTCTTTTCACCCCTGTGAAAACCGACATCACACGTTTAGAAATAATTGAATCTGTCTCTATATAATGTAATAAAAATTGGATGCCGTAAGTAAGTATTTCGTGCCGTGTTTAATAAACATTTGACAAGATGACTGAAAAGATCTGAAAGATTTTTGTAAGTATTAATTGATATGGTTTTTGTTAATCTGCTTAAGAATTTTCTTGAAAGCACCATTGAATTTTATGAGCATGAGAAGGTATCGTAAAGCGTTTTTTGCAAATATTTAAGTCTTTTTTTGTTATATGCTGGGAAAAAACGACGGGTTTATAAAGTATCCTATGAACTAATCCAGGTTATAAACTATCTGTGTAGCAAATTTCATACGTAGGTACATCAATCTATACTCATAAACTTTCACCTTTATAATATTATGTAGTTAATATCCTGCTAATGGGTATGATATTTCATTAAAATAAATAATTTCGATAAAATATGGACCTTGTAAGTTATAATAAAATATAGTTCGACGTAAGATATTTAGATTATACCATTTTCTTTAACCTCGCCCTTGAATTTCTTTAACAAAAGCTGTGAGTGACAGATCCATAATAAGATAATCTAAACCAGATTTCTTACACAACAGTGTTCTAATAAAAGCTCTATTTATCATCAAAAATATCTTCACAAAATACAAGATACAATAACGAATACTTGGAAACATTAAATAAATCAATATAATACCTTATGATAACAGATCATACACGTGTTCTTTTTCTCTGTCATGCTTATAGATAATGGTGGTGTTAAAGGGAGATGGTTAGATACAATGGTCGAGAGATTCTTAATACTATTGTATCGAAGATCATAAAGGAGTATGGCAATGGACATATCCTGTAGGACAGTCGAGTTCAATCAGAATGAGGTAGCTTGATGGAGTAAGTAAAGGACGAGAGCGGTTGGGATTGAGTACATACATTTTTTTTTACTTGTCTCACACTAGGCGGATTGAGATTGTATTGAGTACTTTTTTTTTTATTTTTCCCCACCCTGGGAAATTTTCCTGTATCGTGGATGCGTTTACAAACATAGAAACTCACATATTATATAAACACCCAGATCCCGAACAACTACTTGTAGGTTAAACAAATATTTTTTCAGTGCGGGGATCGAACCCGCGACACGCTCGCAGCAGTCGATCTCAGCCACTGTTTTTCTTTTATTGGTACAAACCCACCACACTATTCCCAAACCACTGCAACTCCTGAAACCAGAATCAACAGTGGCAACCACCAGAAAAGCACCGAGACAATGAACCTCGACGTGTTCCGGAGAATGAATTTACCTGTCTTGGATCCTGCAACGAAATTAATCAGAAAAGAATTGTGGAGGAGTAAGAAAAAATATGTTTCCACTTCAGCCACTGATTGACGACACTTTTCTTCAGCATGGTTAAATCATCACATGAGTCCTCCCACACGGGTAGCGGTCCCATGGCCCTCTAGAGGGGGCCCCGTCATAATGTTGACGCTCTTTGAGGTGTGCCCATACCCCTAGGAAGTTACAAGCATGATATTTTGTGATATTGAGTAAAATAACAAGAATAACTTCCGCCCAATTACGAATTCTTCTTCTACATTTCAAATCAAATAAAAACCGTGTCTCTTTCGCGAAAACTTTCAGAAATGTACAACACTTTTCTTTTTCATAAAACAGAAATAACGGTGAAACAAAAAAGCGTCCTATAAAGAAATACTTACACACCGATTACAAAGGGAATTCTCGTGAAAAAGCGCCGGAATAAATTGTACGGAACCCAACTATTTGTCTACCCCAAATGAGCTCCCCCAATGCGTACCTAGGCAAATTGTTTTATCTCCACTGAGGAAGGTGAAAGTAGCGCGAATATTATCCAAAAGTTTTCGCTCCGTTTTTTTTTGTAAGAGATCAAAAAAGGTTAGCATAAACAGTCTCGCTTTGTGCTGGAATGTTCTAGCTAACTTAAAAATAAATACTTGCCGGGTCGCTACTAGTAATAGATGGAAGTGAAGATGACTTTAGGTATATTATTACCAATTAGAATTGTATGAATTGATTCTGACCGAATGTTAGCCATGACCAGGTAGATCGTTTTCAGAGTTTACAGAAAAGTGTTTGTTACATTCTGGGAAGGGTTTCGATGTGTAACAATAATGGATATCTCGTGAAATTGCCGACTAGATCCGTTTTTGTTGCGTACTAGGATTGTAGATTTTCAAAAACGCCGATTATATTATGCAATTTTTCGTTGAATTTAATCATAATACTAAAAGGTTGTAGAAATTAAATTACTCTTATAAGAGCTTCCCAGCAAATATGTGGTTGGCAATTCATAAACAGAAATGATGACATGGGGCACGTAACAGTGTAAAAATTTCAATCAAGTCATATCGTGGGTGGCGGAATCGTCTTTAAGGCTAACCATGAACCTGGAACGCAAAGGGTAACTAAAAGAACAGGGTGGATTTTTCTTCCGTTTACCCAAAGCGGGAGGACGACTCATTAATGCCTTTGTCAAAATTGAAAAGCGTGCCGAAGCGTTTTTGTTTGTTATGTGTGATGAAATTGTTTGAAGCCACAAACCCACCACACTATTCCCAAACCACTGCAACTCCTGAAAGCCAGAATCAACAGTGGCAACCACCAGAAAAGCGCCAAGGCAATGAAGCTCGACGTGTCCCGGAGAATGAATTTACCTATCTTGGATCCTGCACGAAATTAATCAGAAAATAATAGTGGAGGAGTAGGAAAAATATGTTTCCACTTCCCTCCATGCAAGCAGGAGACAGAACAGAACAAGGCCAGTAGCCACAAAGGGACATTACAACTGGGAGAAGCCCAGTTGCCTCGCACCACGGGTAAAAATGATTACTATTATTAATGGGTCCTAAATTGTGAGCGTGTATAATATTTGATTCCAATAAATAGGTATGGCAAAGTTTGTTCGAGTTTCGACTAGGTCTGTATAATAAATAACTCCAGCTGAAGCCAGTCTAGTCACAAAGATTTGTCTTGTTTGTATCCAGTTAACAAAAATATCGTTCATAATAACAGGAAATATTAAATTCATACTCATCCTACAGACTAACAATCGAATCTTCAATATTCATATACCTACTTACTATCAGACACAATGTGATTTGACGCGTGCCGACTAATAACTGCTGCGCGCGGCGGGGTGGTACATTTGCATTTTACAATAACCTGTATTTGAATATGGGCGACATATGGCATTGCTTGAATGAGGAGTTCGTATATGATTTTGGGTGTTATAGGGTCGTTATTGTACTAAAGTATAACAAAGAAACAAATTCATTTTCATATTTACAATATAAGCTGAGATTTGGGACTCTTGAGGGCCGACCATTACGTCTTCAGACGAGAGGAGTTCCACTGTGGGAAAGAGACAGAGCTATGCAGGTCGTATAGCTCCATCTCGTTTCCTCTCGAGCTTTGAGACGTCTTGGTACCTGACATTGTTTCACGCGTCTTTAAAACTTGATTATGCATTTTCATAATTTGGGATTACATTAGAAATTGAAACTTGAAAAAGGAATTTATGAGATAATGAAAAATTTATTGCGGTACAAGCTACCAATAAGCTTTTATCAACCCAGTTGAAAAGTCGCTATAAGAATATAACAAACTCAAACTCGGTCAAACTGAGAACCATCTGTTTTAGAAGTCGGTCAAAAACAGAGGCCTTATATCACAAGATTTCTGTATTTTATTTTCAGCGTACTTGTAGTATTTACTGCGTTTAGTGCACGGAAAATTTTAAAAAGTACCTCTAGTGTACGAACGAGGAAATAATATTTTGTTCCATCAAAATAACCGTCAAACCACGGAAACGTCACAAAAACGTGAATAGACGATCACACCTCTGTTTAAGTAGAGTGCACGGAAAATTAAAAAAAAAGCCTCTAGTGTACGAACGAGGAACTATTTTGTTCCTTCAAATAACCGTTAAACCACGGAAACGTCACAAAAACGTGAAAAGACGTGCACACCTCTGTTTAAAGTTGATTGACGCTTGCTGACTCAAATTAAATACGAAAACAAACGGTCACGCCAATGATATTATAAATAAAAAGAGGTAGATATCGCACTAGCACGCACAAATTGTTGAGGACAAAGTAAGACAAATTGTTGCTCTTTACTATCCCTATCTCTTTCTATCTTAATACTTTCCGCATTATCTATCGCTGTCGTAGTTTTAAATTACTATAACAACAACGCAACAATTCTGAACGCCATTCAGTATGAACATGGCGCATCTTTCTTTATAATATCATTGCGGTCACGCATCACTCAGTTCCCTGATTTTCGATGTTACCCTATCGTAACTCTCCCTTTAACACGGGGTCGTTCATGACAGCCCCATTTGTGACACATCATGGCATCATTAGCCCAGCTATGGGGAAACAAGGCATTCCACACAGGCCTTATAGTCAAACGGCAAGCGACAATTGCTAACGTTTAGCAGTCGCTAATACATTTACAACTTTATACTCCATCGCATAAAGTTGAAAATCTATCAAAGATTACAGATCGTTTTCGTTTGTTTCGTTCAGCTGTCTTCACTAGATTTTCAACTTTAAGCGATGGGGTATAAAGTTGAAAATGTATAAGCGACTGTTGAACGTCAACGATTGTCGCTTGCCGTTTGGCTACAGGCTCTGATACGTCTATCCGTCTCCTGCGTAATCTGTCTCTAACATCGATGGGGTGATAAGAAACCCCACCCCTTAGATAGAAGGCAATTTATAGGGGATTTTGAAAGAGGTTTTTGCAAGTCATTTCATTTGAATCCTTTACTGTAAGGTTAGTTTGTTGGCACTGTTGTGTGGTTGTTTGGAAAAGAAGGACACTTCTTGATCTTCAATGTTTATTTGTAATCAGACATACAATAAGTACAGGACAGTGTTCACAGACGGGGTTAATACAGTGCAGTGACGGAGTGAACACGAACCACAGATTATATAAATCATAGACAATTAATAGTAAGGTGGATGCTTACTATAATACTAATTAGTGATGTTACAACATCACTAATTAGACCCCTGTTGAGTTCTAATTGGACCCCCGACACTACACACTAAGAAACTACTTTGCTGTTAAAAGTTACTATCATTATTTTGTCGTTTCTATTAATCAAAGATGTGTATGCCAGTAATTGGCGTATAAATCGACGAACACCACACAAAACTTAGGAAGATAAATCAGTAACCATGTTACTACAAAACAAAATTAAACACCTGTTGTACACTTGTCTAACAAAACTGTGAAAAGATAGCACGTTGATATAAGGTTCGTTTTGAAATTACAGTTTTTTAAGACGAGTGTTCAATAGATATTTAATTTTTTGTGGTACAACGATAAGAGTATAGCCGTTCTGTTGAGAATCCAACAGGATTACTTCTAAAGTCAGTAAATCATATCAAATTATTATTTTAAGTAGGCCAGTTACAGGCACTTTTGAATTATCATGAACAAAGGAAAAATTAAAATAATTTAAAAATAGTTATGGTGCTACAGTCCCAGTTACAAGACAAAAAAAAAACTAACTACTAACAAACAGTAAAAATAAGCATTGAGATATCTAAACATAATTGAAAGAAAGAAAATAATATTTTTATATTAAACGCATTAACGCATGCGTAGCGAATTTCAAAGATTTTCTTTGGAAAGGATAAATTCGATCCGCGGGCAGGATTCGAAATGAGGTCGGTTGGAAATGAGCGTCGGATGTACTGAATCCGAAGGTCGTGGGTTCGAATCCTGCCCGCGGATCGAATTTTTCCTTTCCAAAGAAAATCTTTGAAAGAAAATAAGTTTATTTGGCAAGCCTCAAGCACACAATTACAGTTAAAATTACTCGAATACACTAATAATATAATGTATATGAAATAATAATATAATTATGTATGTAAATTAGTAAATGTTTCTGTGGATGGCTGTTTACGTAAATGTTTGTTACTAAATAAATAAACGGGGTAATTATTTCCCTTATACAATATTAAAAAGTACAAAGAGGAATGTTTCAACATGAAAACGAGCGTAATAACAGTCCTAATGAGTGTGTTACATAAAACCTTCAGGGATTTCCTTCTGAGAATAGCCCACGATGGATTTCATTTGCAGAATTGAAGCCCATTTGGGTCATAATAATTAGCTGTTGCCAAAGGCTTCGCCCGCTACAACTAGACAATCACATGCTTAAAACTAGCATGCTAAAGCACAAGAGCATGCTACTTGCTACTTTTAAGCAAATGCTACTCGCTCCATGTAAAATACTGATATTCAGCTGCATCCGATTCTACTGAAAGCCGAACATAACATAATAATTATGTAGTTGGGGAATGGCTAGGCAGATGATAAAAATAAATTATTATGTTATTTTGAATAAGTTGAGAGATGTAGAGTCAAACTTCAAAGGTTGATAGAGTGGGTAGAAATGCCCTTTTGATCTATACCTACCCTAAATATTTACAAAAAATATTAATCTATGAAAGTGGTTTCAACTACCCGTTGAAGTAGTTTCTCTAATAAGGTACTGTTTTCTACGAAAAAAAAGCTTTGATCGCTATGTCTATAGTTAAAAAAAAAACAATCTCTTAAAATATCAAAGGTATTCATAGCAAAAATTTCTTTTTACCTAGCTATGTATTTCTTAAGGCAACTAAACGCCTGTGTAGTAACAAAAACCGAAAATAAGCCTCTGTTCAGAGACGGCGGGAACCGCGCGTTTCCCGCGCGGGAATCGCGCGGTTATGTCTGAACGATTACTTAATATCTCATACAAATAAGACTCACGCGATTTCCATGCGATTCTGAAATCGCGCGGTTCCCGCCGTGTCTGAACAGGCGCTTAGTTGTAGGTCGTTTTCTAAGCGGTGAAGAGAGAGCGATGTTTCGGGCATGCGGGCGGCGAGTAATGGGCGACTCGCTGCCCGAACACGGACCAGGCCCGGGTCGACGGCACGTTGTGTTCCACGCGCGCCTCAAAGAGTGTCAGAACAATGACCCATTAGAGGGCCAAAACCTGCCAGTTCGCGGGACATATCCAAGTATCGTGACCCTGGAACGTTAAGGACTAATGAGGGACACCGTGAATTTTACTCAGTACGAGTCTCACAGTCCTTCCCGCCCTGTACTGGGTGGGAGGACTCATTTTATGATTTTACCACGACAAAAAAAAGAGGTGAAGAGAAATATCGTTAAGAAACGGGTATATGTCCTAAAACCTAAAGTTATAGGACATCTACCTACTAACCAGTCCATGGCCCTCACCCACGTGGTGGATTACAGACCAGTCTTACATAGACGAGGACCGTGTCCCAGTAGTGAGAACATTGTAGGATGATTGATGATGAAACTAAGACGGTGTGATCATCATCTGTGTATCCTTACCCAAACACTTACAATACCATAACCAACTGCATAGCTGCTGACCTCCAAAACATACTTGACAACCAACTAAGACTTATCGTAGTACTGCGTATTCCGATACCTCTAAGTTGGTTGTAAGAAAAATGCCTTATCGTAACGTACGGAGGTTACGCCGCATGGACGACTTCCTAAACACGAAGTAAACTTGATAAGCAATGGATGGTTACCCATCCACCAACCGATCTGGGCTAACGTGACTTAACCTGAGAGATCACCAGTGTGATGTATGTTGTAGTCATAAGTAATAGTGGGTATGCTGATATTGTTTTAATATAAATATTAGTGGGTACTTGGTTTCACCTGTCAGTAATTTTGACCAGTCATTATACGTTGCTTCTAACCGTGACTACGTCTATTATTTATTCCCGTATTTCGAGTGCTCCAACCCAAGAACTCTTCAGTGGCGACGAGGATAAACTATTACCTAATGTGGAAAGTGTTTAGAGGTGTATAAACAAGAAAAAAAAATAAATAAAAAAAAATGTCGATCGGTAGGATTACCGAGTTCGACATCCACAAGGACGATTGGAGGTTATACGTAGATCGTCTGGAACAGTACTTTCTAGTGAATAAAATATCAAGCGAGTTAAAAGTGCCGACGTTAATTACTGTAATGGGTGCAGCAAGCTACGAGCTATTAGTGAATTTATGTACACCGGCGAAACCAAGCACAAAAACTTTTGAACAAATAACGGTTATTATGGAAAAACATCTTCAACCAAAACCGAGTGAGTTAGCGGAACGTTATAAATTTCGTAATCGCAAACAACTAAACAGTGAACAGATATCGGACTATGTGGCGGTTTTAAAGAAAATGTCTAAAACTTGTGAGTTCGGAGCATGGTTGGAAGAAAGTTTAAGAGATCAGCTGGTTTGCGGGATAAAAAGTGAAACGATTAGACAAAGACTGTTTGCAGAGGCTAAATTAGACTTCATGAAAGCATATAATCTGGCCGTAAGCATGGAGGCGGCAGAGAAAGATGCAGCAGCGGTCGTGGAGCAGACGGTTAGTGAGCACAAGGCGGCGGTGGACTGTCAGCTGATGATCAATAAGCGGCAGGGCGGTGGCGGCAGCGGCGGAGCAGTGAAAGGCCGCGCTGGTGGCCACTCGCAGGAAGGCGAGTACGCACAACGTAAGCGGCCGCAGGCAGGCCGGTTCGCACCAGCGGCGCCGGCGCCGGCGCTTGCGGGCGGCTCGGTGGAGCGGGAGCGGCGCGGGCGGCAGCGGGAGTGTCGAGTTTGTGGCGGGCCGCATGAGGAGGCCGTTTGCAAGTTCGGGCGCTATGTATGTCGGGTGTGCAACCAACAGGGGCATTTGCGACGTATGTGTCCGCGGTTGACACGTCATTATACCGTCGAGGCCGAGCAGTGCAAAAATAATGTTGTGAACAGCGATGATAGTGACGAGGTAATAATAATTGAACTTAATGAATTAAAAATTTCACAGTGCAGACCTATTGTTGTGTCATTAGAGGTTCAAGGAAAAATAATGAAGTTTGAGTGCGATACAGGTAGTGCTATCTCATGTATAAATGAACACACCTACAATAAGTACTTTAGTGACTTAAAAATTGTAGAAAGTAATATTGTGTTGAGGTATTATACAGGAGAAACCACTAAACCATTGGGAGTTATTAAACCTCTAGTCAAATATAAAGATAAATGTAAACAGTTAGACTTGTATGTGATTAAAAATGGCAAAACAATGTTACTAGGCAGGCAATGGTTGGCATCATTAGCAATACAGCTACCGTTATTGGATTATCGTACGTCTGTAAATAACAATAACATCTGTAATGGATCAAAGTTTGATATAAATATGTTTAGTTCCAGATATTGTAAAGTGTTCGCGGACGGTTTGGGGCGTTTCACTGGTGGTAAGGTTGGCATTCACTTGCGGCCGGGCGCGCGGCCGTTGTTCATGCGCGCGCGCCCGCTGGCGTATGCGCTGCGCGAGCCGGTGGAGCGCGCGCTGGGCCAGCTGGTGCGGGACGGCATTCTCACTCCGGTCGAGCGTTCGGATTGGGCGACCCCTATCGTGCCCGTCGTTAAAAAGGACGGCAGCATAAGGATCTGCGCCGATTATAAGCTCACATTGAATAAGGTAATAGAAGTCGATCGTTATCCACTACCTAGGGTTGAAGACTTGCTAGTTCGGTTGAATGGTGGGGAACATTACAGCAAGCTGGATCTTTCTCAAGCTTATGCCCAATTTGAGCTAGATGAATCAAGCAAATACACCGTTATTAACACACACAAGGGATTGTTTCGCTATAACAGATTAGTGTATGGTCTTGCGTCGAGCCCGGCCATTTTTCAGAGACGTTTGGAACAGATGTTCGCGGATTTACCGCAGGTAGGAGTATTTTTAGATGACGTCATCATAACGGGGCGCACGGCGTCTGAGCACATGACTAATTTATGCAAAGTTTTTGATCGATTAGAACAGTATGGGTTGCGAGTGCGGAAAGACAAGTGTTCCTTCTTTGCTAAATCTGTAGTCTACTTGGGGCACGTCATCAGTGCAGACGGTGTACACACTTGTACAGATAAAGTCAAAGCGATTATAAACACGCCGGCACCGACGAATATATCGGAGTTGAGGGCCTTTATAGGTATGGTTATGTATTATGCTAAGTTCATAAAAAACGTAAGTACAATTTTAGCTCCAATGTACAACTTATTGAGATCAGGAGTAAAATATGTTTGGAGTGAAGAATGCAAAAATGCTTTTGATAGGGTTAAATCGATGCTAGCTAGTAGTGGGGTGCTAACACACTACTCGGTCGACCTGCCGCTCGTGTTGACTACTGATGCGAGTAGCGTGGGGGTCGGCGCCGTGCTGTCCCATATCACACCAAGCGGCGAGCGGCCGATAGCCTATGCCTCGCGATCTCTTAGTGTAGCGGAGCGATCATATTCACAGATTGATCGGGAAGCACTGTCAATAGTTTTTGGAATCAGGAAGTATCACCAATATTTGTACGGTCGAAGGTTTGTGCTGCGAACCGATCATAAACCCTTAACGTATATTTTAGGAAATAAAGTAGGAATACCAATTATGGCCGCATCTCGTTTACAGAGATGGGCAGTACTATTGTCCGCATATAATTATACGATAGAATATGTCACATCAAAAAAAAATTGTGCGGACGCATTGTCACGTCTGCCTAATAAAACAGAGATTTGTTCGGATAGGACGGACAGTACGTATGTACATTTTGTAGAAGATTTTTTGCCCATCACTCATAATGATGTTAAAGAGGCGACGCAAAAAGATGTTGAGTTATGCAGAATAATGTCATACGTACAATCTGGCTGGCCGAATAAATGTTCAGCTAAGGCAGAAATACAACCATATTACAATAGACGTCGCGAATTATATTCAGAATTCGGGTGCCTCATGTGGGGGTATAGAATGGTAATACCTACTAAATTAAGAAGTCTGATTTTAAGACAGCTACACACTGGTCACATGGGTATCGTGAAGATGAAAGGGCTAGCACGAAGTTATGTCTGGTGGCCTAATGTAGACGCGGACATAGAAGCTATGTGTAAACAATGCGAGACGTGCGCCGCGGAGGCTGACGCACCACCACGGGCGCCGCCACAACCGTGGCCCTATACCGCGCAGCCGTGGACAAGATTGCATATAGATTTCTTAGGCCCATATCAGGGTTCAAAATTTTTTGTGTTAGTTGATTCTAGTTCAAAGTGGATAGAAATATTTGAAATGAAAAACACAAATGCTTTAAGCGTCATTAAAATTTTAAGAGCTACATTTGCTAGATTCGGTCTACCCGAAGAGTTAGTTTCGGATCAAGGGCCGCCGTTCACAAGCGAAGAGTTTAGTTCATTTCTAAAAAAAAATGGTATTCGTCAAAGCTTCTCACCAGCCTACCACCCGGCATCGAACGGTGCGGCTGAAAACGCTGTAAAACTCTGTAAGCGAGCCATAAAAAAAGCGTATAGGGATAACGTTGATGTGGATACGGCTTTACAAACATTCCTGTTAGCTTATCGAAATTCAGTACACAGCACTACAGGTGAGACACCTGCGTCAATGCTACAGAGGCGCTCACTCCGTTCTCGACTCGACTTGTTACGGGGGCACCGGGCATTAGAAGATAGGGTACGACAGGTACAGGGACGCAAGGCACAGGGTGAGGGGCTTCAACCACGAACTCTGTGCGAAGGTGATACAGTGTGGGCAAGACAGTACGGTGCGTCAGATAAATGGGTAAAAGGAACTGTAAGAGATATAGAAGGTACTCGTAGGTATGTAGTGGATAGCGGTGACGGTCGACTTCTCAAAAGACACATTGATCAAATCAGGCGCCGTTCTCGTCTGTCAGATGTTCCTTGTCAAGGAGATGAGGGGAACATAGAACATGACGGCCGAAGTGAGACTGCTGTGCCGTTACAGGCTGATGGCCAGGTAAATGCACCGGATTCTAGAGATTTTATTAAAGATCGACTACGTATTGCAGAAGGGGAAGGTGTGATGGACAGAGGTATTGATGATTCCCAAAGCAATATTGTGCCTACGATACCTCAGCCCATTGACCCACCTAGGTGTGACGCTGAGCCGACGGTACCGCCACCAGTGGAGGGTCCCAAACGTATACGCAGACCGGTTGTCCGGTTTGAAATAGATTAAGGTAGAAAATAAGTATAGTTATAGTTAAATGTAATATTCTAGCTTAGTTACTATTTAAAGAATAAGAAGGGAGGTGTGATGTATGTTGTAGTCATAAGTAATAGTGGGTATGCTGATATTGTTTTAATATAAATATTAGTGGGTACTTGGTTTCACCTGTCAGTAATTTTGACCAGTCATTATACGTTGCTTCTAACCGTGACTACGTCTATTATTTATTCCCGTATTTCGAGTGCTCCAACCCAAGAACTCTTCAACCAGCTATTATTATTTGATCACGAGGTCCTCAGACTCAGTTTGTTCCACAATGTTCTTTTGTTGGCCAGTCACTTAAGTATGGAAATTTTACAATTCAAGACACTTATTCAATCTTTGGGTTAGGTATGTTTACGAGGTATGTTCGAGACTATAATAAAGACCCTATTACGAGCGATGCTGTACCTAGTCAGATGTCAAACCGGTAATCCCCGAAGTGTTAGGCAGTAGTGATGTATGAATTGAAATCCCCGGTAGAAAACGTAGGTGCTTCCTATGGGTCTGCAGGGGTCACGGGATTGTTTGACCGTGGCCTTGGAACCTTAGAGGCAATTGAAGGAACACGGTGATTTACTAGGTACGAGTCTGACAGTCTCTTCAGCTTACCTAGGCCTGATAATTTTACCACCTAAAAAAAAATGCTTCGAAAGAGGGTTACCACATCGTTACACAGACTGTACCAAATATAACCCTCACGTTGGTTGGTTGCAAGTTTGTCGGTGAAAGATTCCTCGGTTTGATTCCTAGTTCGGGAAATTATTATTGTATTTTTTATCAGGAATCATAGTAGCCTAGTCACGGAGTCTTGAACTTGTTAACTGGGACTTTAAATAAACTGGTGAAATCATCATCAGCCTATAATGTTCCCACTGCTGGGACACAGGCCTCCTCTCTGTGAGAGGGAGTGGGCCATAATCCACCACGCGGGCCCAGTGCGGGTTGGTAGATGTCACATGTCTTCGAATTTTTGGTTTTAGGACATGCCGGTTTCCTCTCGATGTTTTCATTCACCGTTTTGAGAGCAGTAGTGATGAAACCCACGACCTACTCGTAAGTCGGGACCGATACCACTGGGCCACCACTGCTCTCAACTAGTAAAATGTAGGTGTATTAATATTGGTATTCAACATTTTCTGGTAGTTAACTATTCATTCCAAAAAAATATTTTTGAAAACGAAACTTCTAGTACCAGACACATCATTTGATTCTTCCTTGAGGTTAAACAACGAGCATAAAACACTTAATGTAGGTCGTATATCTTGCGTATGTATACGCAACCCGAGTGCGTGTAAACGCTGCGTATAAAGTGACGGCCGTGCACTTAAGAGCTTAGATGTGTGACGGTTTGATAATACGCGTCTTAACTCGCTTGAAGTTAGGATGTGACCTTAGAAGCGGACAGCGAGGTTTTGAAGGTCAAAAGTTTATTTAATTAATTAAAATATTTTCGGCAGTGGTCATTGCGCGGTTAAAAAAGACATGTAGGGCATCCGTTTTTAAAACGAAGTGCGTTGCGAAACCCGGGACTAGACGGAAAAAAATGAAGACGAAAAGTTGTAATGACATTTTTACTGAGTCCACGCCCCGCACACTGTGCCTGCATCCCACGCCCCGTACCCCTCACCCAACCCCTGTTTCACGTGACATGTCACATTGCGGCGTGCGCGTGTTTCTCTGTCTGTCTGTCTCTCTTTCTTATAGAGCAGGCGTGCGCATGGTTTTCTGTCTCTCTCTCTCTCTCTCTCTTAGAAAGCAAACCAGATATTTTCGTTTCGTCTTTACATTTCGCATTGAACAGTGTGGTGTAGCGATGATTATTTTAATTGTTGAGTGTATACAGTAACTTCGTTCCATCCGGGTGTCCCTTGACCTCTTTCAAGTTTTTGAAGTGAAAACTTCTTTAGCGGCGTTGTACACTTTTTCTGTAATGGGTAAAAAATTTAAAACTCGCGTCAGGGTCACGTGACCAAAACTCGCGTCAGGGTCACGTGACCCTGATCGAAAATGAGTAAGACGTCATTCAAATTAAAAATAAAACATAGTAACAAAAAAGTTTTCACTTCTACCGGCACTCCTGGAGTGCAACCTTTTTTTTTTAATGATAGTAGTAGCAGTATGGCAGTTAATAAGCTTAGATTTTAAATGTAGTGGAAATATTCTAAAGTGAGAAGAGGATAGCGGGACGCGCGGACGTCATCATTATCTTCCTGCCCTTATCCCACTTTACTTAAATATGGTCGTCGCATGCGACTGAGTCCGCCAGTAATCCCGGCCATACACGCTAAGGAGCAACGGACAGGCCTACCTGTGCAGGTATACCTGCCTAGGTAGACCGGGGCGTTTATAACATAGACCTATGCAGATTTTTATACTTGCGCGCCGCTCTCTCTTTGAAATGAATTCTAGATAATACTATTCACATGTTGTATTTTAAATAGAAAACCATTTAAAACTGTAAGCGTTTACTACTTAGAAAATACTGCCTCCTAATTTAACGTTCTACAAAATATCTAGCGGCAAAATAATTAAAAACAATAACTTTCTCCCCCGCCTCCGCTTGCCACTTTATTCTAACCCTACATTAAAGCCTTGACGGGTTTAATAGATGCGAATTTGGTATTAAAACGTAATTTCTTGTAATGTCCTTTACACTGTAGGATATTACGATTAAGTATGGTAGAGGGCGCCACTGTTATATAGAAATATGGATAGGGGGCGCCACTTTAACGTTTTATAGCGGTAAGGGGGCGCCACTGTTACATAAAATTGTGGTAGAGTACCACTAATATATTTAATACCTACAGCTGTAGTAGAGAATTTTTTTTTTTACAAAATATTTGATGTCGGTGTTTCGTACCTAACTGCTCTTTTAAATCATCAAATGATTGATGATTTAAAAGAGCAGTTAGGTACGAAATTGAGAATAGATGATTCCAAGTTGTCCTTCAATAGCCCTTTACGTTCCAGAGTCACGGTAATTTGATAAGTCCCGCGACCTTAGAGGCCCCGTCAACCTGACTGTCGGATTCGTATATGAGGACTAGCCAAGTCAGAAAATAGGCTACAACGTATGATCCTTAGTTGTAAAAAGAAATATAGTTTAAGTTGTTATAAATAAATTTCTGGACTGACTATTGAACTTGGCACCCATTTAGATCTCACTTCTTTTTTCGTTGAAGTCAACAACCAAGGCATAATATCAAACTATTGAGCTTGGCTCTCATTTCACATTTATGTTTTTGATGGGTAACTACACATTCTAAGTACCTCAATGAACCTATCTTAACATCCCAAATAAGACAAAAGGTCTGTAAGATAAGGCGCTCATATTAAATATAATTGTTCTTTGTCGGGCGCTCACAATGCATAACGATTGAGACGTGTCTGTGCTCACATAGGATTGATGGTTGATGCTGTGTTCATCACTCAGGATTCAATGATAGCCTCTCCTTAGGAGATAAAGACTTCCGGTGGGATATGGGTTATTAGATAGATTGAGAATTAGATTTAATTTATTTTATTTTACAGCTAAATTGTTACACGTATGTTTTATACCGTAACAATGAGATAGGTGGAAGGAATGAGATGGCCCAGGAATAGGACAGTAAAAGCTAAATAAAAAAAATTATGATGGTAAGCGATCTTCTAAGTTAAGCTTATTCGAATTCACCAGCACCAATTAAATATTATAATTATTATGTTGCTTGTATATTAGACCAAAGAAGATAGAAGACCAAAAACTCACATATTGTTATTTGACAGCCAGAATTGACAAGGCGTAGTATCGTATTACCCTGTGACTTGGTTATGAGGTCAGATAAGTAGTCGCTCCAAGTAAAATATAATTCATTCTGGATCTGGTTGCTAGAATTGGAAGCTAACTAAAACCGACCTTTTGATCTGTGCTAGTGTCGTCGTAGTGCCTAGACTAAAGTAAAGAGCAGACCTAACTTAAAATCTTAAATAAATAATTATTACAAACCATAAAATATTGGGAAAAGGCGGGTGATGATGTTTTGTATAATGTCATTGTTGTGATTTGAATATAAATAAAGATGGACAATTTAAGTTAATTTGGTAATTAATTTATAATAGATTTACCCTGAATTTAAATTTAAGTTCATTGTTGACTCACTTAATTTACACGATAATATCTTGTAAGCTGTAGTTATCAAACTTTCCATAACACTCCAATTTTACAAGATTGTAATAGAAATCTTCACTCAATAATCATTAAGAATAATTCGACTGTTAATCAAAATAAGCACCTATCAACACATAGGTAATGTTGGAGCCGACCCTTACTATAATCGTTACAACCAACCCTATCAAAGAAAACTGTACATAAACAGCATTTTAACGACTCCTCAAGCCCCTAAGGTAGTGAGCACACGAAAGACTTTTTGTGCGACTGAGACAGCGACGAATGACAAAAGAGACGGATAAATTTGTAACGACAAAATTACCGACACTGATTATTGTCAGTTCTGTACCCTCAGCACGAGTTTTCAGTATTTGAGACGTAAAGTAAACTGGAACTTTGACAATTTCAAACTGACAAGTTTTAAGGAAAAAATTAGTTCCTTCTTCGCACAAGAGGCGCTGTTCCATTTTTTCATACAAAAACGCTGTAAATACTGGAAAAACGCTGTAAAGTAAAACCATGTTTTTAACTCTTGATAAGTTATTAGTTGTATCGCGGTAGGCCATGAAGGTGTTGTAGCCTGTTAGGACATAACCGCGACTCTAACCTGTCCGCTACTTTTTAAGTCATCTATTTTAAATGTTCATACTCAAAACCATTGTAACGAGATTTTCTCACACTTAAGCACGTAAAAAGTCTATCAGCTACGCTGTTCCTAAAACTGCTTCCCTGACCAATCCACTATACGCCGCTCTTAACATCACATTGGCCGACACTTCATTACAGGCCACTAAATTGCCTGAAGGCCTCAATTTCTGGCCATTTTCCTGATGGCCTGCTGATCGTATGGCCTTATCTTGTAGGCCAGGCCTTTGTGGGCTCTGCGCATAAATTTGTGGAATGATCGATTGAGGGTCGTCGAGCGATTTTGTTGTACGGTAGGTAGAAAAATTGGAATTTATATAATGTCTTAAATATTAGAGGATATTTTTTTAAGAAGGGGTTCAAAATAAAGTCGGGGTAATAATGTAGTGTGTCTATTTTGCAACATTGCTTTTGATTCAAATAACTGAACTCTTGTTGAAATTTAAAGAACAAGGTGAAATTTAAAGCCGACCTTCCCGCTGTGAGCGATGATTTAGCGCGGGGTAGCTAGCAGTAAGATCTAGAAATGTTTGACACACGCTACGAGGCGCTGACGGTAGCGAGTTTGCGTCCTGACCACATGAGTAGATAAACGGTCCTTATTAAGTAACTAATGCTTAAGGTCGAGACTCCACCAAAACTGTGCGAGTCGAGACGTGTTTTGAACAACCAATAGAATTGCGTTGCCGGAGTGGAGCTGTGTCAATAACGCAATTCTATTGGTTGTTCATGTCATGGGCTGTTAACCTTCATTGTTTTTTTTTTGTGAGGCTAGTTTAGGTGCTTAAAATTTATTCATACTATTGTTCAAAGTAAATCTGCTTGCCTCATAACAAAAGAGGTGCCTAGTATATTCGTAAGTATAAATGAAGAAAGCGAAACTTTTACAGCAGCGATAAACAGTTCAAGTCGACAAAAAGGCCGGTCTAAGGGGGAGGCCAATGTTGGCGGTCTAAGGGGGAGGCCTATGTTCAGCAGTGGACGTCTTCCGGCTGATGATGATGATGATGATGATGAAACAGTTCATACACGCCTTCCCACAATCCTATTTTATTACCAGAATATATAACACTACCCTAAATGTAAGGGCTTTAAAATTGAAGACGAAGGTTATAAAGTATGATTCACATATTCTTGGGTTACACGCGACATTTTTAAATGTGGATCTATATTTGAAAAGCAGCCGTTTCCGTTAGATAAAATTATACTGTTTTTTTTTGCCCTATTCTATCTATAGGAATTTCTGGAAACTTACATTCACAAACATCCAGACCCAGAACAACTACTTGAAGGTCATATTTAAACATTGTTCCGAGCAGAAATCAAACCCACGACGCTGCGCAGCAGTTCCGTTAAAAGTTAATTTGAATATGAGTATAAATTCTGGATACTAAGATTATGAAGACTGCTAAAGATTTTACCGATCGGTTCGAGTTAGAAAACATTACGAATGTATCAGTACAAGCGGGGTGGTGGCAATAATGGTAACTGAGTTAAGAGTTGTAGATTCTGGGTTAAAAACCAACCACCGGCTTTGCACTTAGTGTAAAGGTTGATTATGATTTATCACTTCATTGCTTTAGTTCAGATTTTCTTTCAACGAAAAATACTAATTCCAAATCAAATAAATATCACCCGAAGAAGTGCGTAGCCCTCTAAATAAACGCGTATAAATAAATCTAGTTTTTAGACATGTCTATCTATCTAGAACTAGTCGTAAATCAAGGCGCGAGACTCCGAAACAAATCCTCCCGAGGACAAATTAAAATGAATACATTTTTTGCATCTTTTGATGTATGGTCCAAGTTGCGACAGCGGTTGTTATGAGCTGGTTTACTGTCAGAGTAATTGTGAATTATTGTTGTGGTAATTTATTTAGTGTGTTTTTAGTTGACTGTTCTTTAAATTATAGCATCTAGTACATACATATCACATAAATGTTTGTAGTCTCGAACTTTTTGCGTCTCATTATAAAATTACATTCCTATTAGTCCTTCTTGTTTGTAATGGATTTCTTGTCTTTTTTACATAAAACAGGCTCGACTTTGACCTCTATCTGGCCAGATGGTAAGTGAAAATACACTGGTCAGCAAATAAACCGAGCCACCCGCTACCTAGGAACTCTGATTAGATTTTCTCAAAAAGTATAAGACTTACAACTATCAAAGTTATACCTACAAAAAGTGCGTTTCATGGTGATTAAAATGACTACAAATTAATTCGAAAGTACCGTCAACTCACATTGTAATCAAGTAACAAACACAATGCTAACGATTTGCTCTGTTTTCACCAGAGTTTGAAATTAGCGTTCTTTTTCTCTACAATGAGGGTAGTCGGATATTTCTTATCATTTCTTTAGTTTTTGTCCATCGTTTGCTCAGACGCGTGTGTTTTTGCTACTTTTTTCGATTAATAATGGATACAACACCTCAGGAAGCAGCTCAAGCTGTAGCATTACTTCAAGCAGGCATTGCGCAACGTGAAGTCGCTCGAAGGCTTCGAATCAGCAGATCTTCGGTGCAACGAGTTTACAGACGATACCTAGAGACTGGAGCATTCGATCGCCGTCCAGGTACGGGCAGACCTAGGGCTACATCAGCAGCAGATGATCGTTATATCCACCTTACTGTTCTGCGAAATCGCCACCTCAACGCAGTTCAAGTCCAACAAAGTCTGCGTGACGAACGCCAAGTGGTCATAAGTTCAGATACTGTCAGAAGAAGACTTGCTGAACGGAACCTGACCCCAAAAAGAGCTGCAACAGGCCCAGCATTAACGGTAGCACACCGTCGAGCACGACTTGAATTTGCTCGAGAGCATAGGGATTGGACATTAGAGCAGTGGAGTAATGTACTCTTCACAGATGAGACCAGGGTGAGTCTACATGGAAGTGATCGACGTCAGAGAGTATATCGTCGCCCTGGAGAACGTTATTCTCAGTGTTGCATCGAGGAAACTGTTGCTTATGGAGGAGGATCTGTAATGGTCTGGGGCGGCATCTCGTTAACAGCACATACAGCGTTAGTTTTCATCGAACCGACGGGCCGTACACGTGGACTGACTTCTCATCGCTACATTACTGAAATCCTTGCAGACCATGTGGTACCTTACGCAGGATATATCGGACAGGATATGCAATTGATGCATGATAATGCACGGCCTCATGTTGCTCATGTGGTGACCCAGTATCTACGCGACGTCAGCATTCGTACGATGGACTGGCCAGCTCGAAGCCCGGACTTGAATCCGATAGAACACTTATGGGATGAGCTGAAACGTCGGGTTCGAGCCCGGGTACCTGCTCCAACAAGGCTTCCAGAGCTGCGAATCGCAATTGAAGAGGAGTGGAATACAATTCCTCAAGATTTTATCGTCAGGCTCGTAAGGTCGATGAATACAAGGATGCTGGCAGTTATCCGAGCAAGGGGAGGGAATACGGAATATTGATAAAAACTTTTTTTTTTATTTTACCTTTGTTTTTGGCTTTAATTTTTTTTTTCACTTTATCATTACTAACGATTGTCACGACTGGAAAACGACTCTTCTTTGTAAAATCCTTAATAAACACTGAAATATTGATTAAACCCAATGAGTTTCCTTTCATTTTAATCACCATGAAACGCACTTTCTGTAGGTACAACTTTGATAATTGTAGGTTTTTTAGTTTTTGAGAAAATCGAATTAGAGTGCCTAGGTAGCGGGTGGCTCGGTTTATTTGCTGTCCAGTGTATATTATGGTGGACTGTGGAGCTTACGACCCATTCATTTTTGATTTAAAGACCCCAAAGCAATGCTATCATTCTTAAATACTGGGAGTCAACAGGAACTTTCGTTGTGGTTTGAAAACAATCAGTTTTTAAATGTACATTCAATAGGTATGTTGCAGTTGCAATATAATAATTACATTTTCAATTGCCATTGCCATTGCAAAGTTATTATTATATTAGTTCATTAGTACGTAATAGTAACACGAAGGTTTATTATTATTATCAACAGTATCACCTTGTCGATAAAATGTAACCTACCAGTATCTTTCCAGTATTTACAGCGTATCTTGTATGGAAAAATGAAACAGCGCCTCTGGTGTGCGAACAAGGAATTATTTTTTCCTTGTTTGTCAGTTTGAAAATGTCAAAGTTCCTGTTTACTTTACGTCAAAATAACTGCTGAAAATTCATGATAAGGCCTCTGTCTTACAAATTATTTGAATGAAAGATCAATAAGAGTAACATTTATACGTCACTATTCAGTATTCAAAATCTCTCCTAACTTGCGCCAAATCCGAAGTATATTACTTGGTTCGCTCTGCGTTAAAAATACAATACAAAATGAAAAACATCCGCAGCGTAGTACGACCGCCATTCTAAATAATATCGTTGCATTTAATACGCAGTATTCTTTACAATATACACTGTATTAATAGACCCGCCAGGGAAGATATAGAGGGTAGTATGTTAGTTGTCGGTTTGCGGAAATAGTGGGGATAGAGTTTTCTATAAAATGGAGAGGTATTATCAGTGCTTTATTTAGTTGCATCTGAAATATATTTTATTTTTTTATCATAATATTAATGAAAGTGCCATTTTGAGACGAAGTCTTCAACGTTATCAAATGCTACTGTTAACGTTTTGAAACGATGAATGGTAGACTTCTTCGTCTGTTCAAATGGAGGATACTTTAAGACAAATTGCAGCCTTCGTTCAGGGGCAAACTGTCAAATTTTCAAAATATCCAACTGTGCCAAAATGTTCGTTTTTCAAAATGTCCTCAAATTATTACAATCTCCAACGAGTTCAACTAGATTTAGGTAGATCAACAATATAATTTCGGCCCAGTGCAGTTGGTAATATAAGTACGTTGATTGCGATTTCAGTACCATTTCAAACATCAATAAGGACACTTTGAAAACTACAGATCATCCTGACAATATTGAAAGAGAAAGTAGTATTAAAACATGTTAAGCAAATATCATTTTTAATTATAATAATAATATTCCACAACCATCACACAACGCCATCTAGTCCCAAGCTAAGCAGAGCTTGTGTTATGGGTACTAGACATTTAGACAACTGATAAACATACTTATATTATGTTTCTAACTACATAATATTATAGATAAACTACACCCAGACACAGAACAAATGATCATGCTCAACACACAAACATTTGTCCTGGGTGGGAATCGAACCAACGGCATAGCAGTCAGTTATAGTTATTTGGAGACTCTTGCCTGTAACCGTTTTCATTTATAAAGTAGCAAACTAAATACTGAACCCGCATAAAAAGTTTAATTCAGCAGAATCAAAGGATCCGTTTGTCTTTGTATAGGTTTTGACATTGAAGGGATTGTTTAACTTCGAAAGGGATCGCCCTGCCTAACTTTGTTAAAATCGATCGCGAGACGTTCGAAAATTGGCCAGAGCTGTGCCATTTTTTTAAATGTTACAGCAACGTGCTGAGATAGGGGGCGATTCAAGTCGCAGCTCTAGCATGTCATTTCACGTTATTGTAAGGAAAAATAAACTGGAATATCGACATCAATTTGATAGAAAAACATTGTTCCCCGTTCGTTCGCCAGAGGCCCTTTTTTTTCCAAAGTAAATGGATACTTCTATTACACTGTAAATCAAAACCAAAGATCATGTGATAAGGTCTCAGGGCTTATTATTTTCATTTTAATAATGTTTTGTAAAACAAATACATTTATAAAAACATAAAAAACTAAATGAAATGGAATACCTAAAGAAAAACTAAACTATTATAGAGCATCATAAAATTATACTCAACGCTGTCTGCTGGTATTCTGCCCAAGAGACTGGCGGCGTTGCCTCTTTGAATGGTAATGCTTGCCTCTGAACATCCTTTTGTAATTAAGTTTATCAATAACTATCAAACCCGGCGAACACCGTTTCGCCACCAGATGTTTTTTCTTTGCTATATACCTCACGGAGCCCGAGACCTTTCCAACGAATGCAAAACCGTGGAAATCGGTTCGTGCGTTCTGGAGTTATAGCGTCAGGATGGAAAACTAAAAAAATTTTATATACGAGTAGTAGATAATCACTCCTTTACCCTCTACATTTCTGCAAGAGTTCCCCAACAGGACAGGTAGACTCGCGTGTGACCCAACAGTTACCGTGCTATGAACATACGACTCAGTTGTCGCAACTGCTCTACTTATGTTTAGTAATTACGTGCCTGTACACCACTACTAGATGTGCTAACTAATTGACATTGGATATCAAAATTAAGAAAATTTGATTTATATGAAAGGAATATTTATTTTTTACAGAAATGCAGGCAAATTACGTAAAAAAAAAGTAAAAACCGGGTAAAATCGTACTGATTAAAATCCAAGGTTTTCCTTGAATAGCACTTTACGTTCTAGGGTCACGGTTACCTATTTAGAAATTCCTGGGAAGGTCCTTGCGACCTGGGTAGAACAGAAAGGACTGTCAAACACAGACTGACTATAAAAGTATATCCTGATACTTCGGCTGTATTGTTGCAGGATCACGGTGCCATTTTGATAATTTTAAATAATAAAGCCGGAAACACATTACTAACACCCGACGCCACCCGATGAAACGTGATGCGTGTTGGGTCAAATCAAATGTAGTTTCCTATGACCAGAATCACACTATGAACACCTGACGCGACGACACGCGCTCACTGCACATCGGGTGTCGACACGTTGCGTCGCGTGGCGTGTTAAATAATGTGTTTCCGGCTTAAAACCTATCACAATTTTTAATCTGATAATGATTTCATAAAAATGAATATTATCCCTATATTTTCCTGTAATCAGATTGTAATAAAAGTTAGACTAACCTGCCTGTCCGGAGTACATAGCTCCCACTGGATTAAATACCCAATATCAATAGCAACTTCTCCGCAATAACTTTACGACATAACCAGGTACTGTAACCGCATAATTTGTTCAACCTTGTCCGTTTTTCAGTAGCAATAACTGTAATAGGTTGACTTTTGTTTGCGATACGGAAATTGGATAAACTGATCAATCTGGCGTTGGATGGTGAATTGTGATTGGTGGAAAAATTTCGGTGATTGCTGTTGTCTATTTTTGTCAATGACAGATTTAGATAAGTTTGTCTATGTCAACTGGTAAAATTATCTCATACTTATATCCAAATGGTTGTGCTTATTTTGTTGCCCCAATTAATACGGCAACGACTAATGGCGCATATTCATTAGTTGTTAGGGCCGCATGCGGGGTGCGAGATATATATCTACTAGGGTGTCCCAGCTTAAAAGGGCGAAATTTTTTTTTTGGAATTTCGAAACGCATACCCTCTCTTTTTTTGACATTTGACTATAGAAACTTGAATATAAAATATTATTGCGATCGGACAACATTAACCCGTGCCGACTTGACGTCAAAGTTTAAGTAAAAAAGTTTGAATAGATGCTATACAGAAATTCTACAATTCTATGTTTATAACAAACTAGCGGCCCGTCCCGGCTTCGCAAGGGTGGCCTATGTTACTCAGGGTAAATGTAGCTTTCTAATGGTGAAATTTTTTTTGAAATCGGTTCAGTAGTTTTTAAGTTAATTCATTACAAACATGCTCACAGAAATACAAATATTTCCTCGTAAGCCGCACGGGTAGCATACGTTACTCAGGACACCTCAGGGTGAATGTAGCTTTATTTATAATACATGTATGTATAGATAAATAAAACTATATCAAATATTTATTATTAATTGATTATAAAAGGGACAGAAAAACAAACTTTTATAAGAAAAGTCAATGATTGATTCATTGAATTTTCTTTTCCAAGTTTGTTTTTCAGTCAAGATACAGGTGTCTGTGTTCTTGTAATAAAAATTGCTCTTGTTCCTGTTCACCAGTGACCATTACCGTCTTACTATAAAAAAGAAATGTCTGTTGAACAGTTGCCTAAAAAAAGAGTTACTGAAAAACGGCCCTTAATTAAATCAAAGCCATATTATGCCGTTTTGAAGTTGTCAGTTCTTTTAGACTAGTGTTAAACAAATTCCAATTTTTTTTTAGTCTTGCTTAGCTTAACCGTTCTTTTTACCGTATCATTAACTGATCTCAGTTTCAGCAGCTTCTGTTTAGCTTGTAGAAAAGCATCATCATCTGACCATACAGAAGGGCACTTTTTTTAAGAAAAGTGTCATCAATTTTTATCCATTAAAAAGGAACTTGCTTTTGACAAAGACACTTCGACATTTTTACCGAATTTAAATTAGAGGCGACAGTTGTTATTAGTATAACAAAATAAAAGAAAAGCTGCTTTTGAAATGGTATTATCTCTTGTTTCAAAAGCTTTCATGAACTTCAAAAAGTACAAATCCTGATAAGTTGCTTTTGCTGATAAAATGCATTGGAACCGGGGGGTAACATAATTAATGTCAAGAGGCAGACGTCCAACAGAGCTGCATTCTCCTGTTTGAAATTCTGAATCGAGAGCCATAACTCTCATTTTACTTGTTTAATGAAATTTTTAATGAATAAATAGATCTAGCCATCCACCGAGCTTGGTGCACACATGTTTTTTAACACAGTTACGTTATGATTTCGTCAATGCACTCACGAATAATAAGGTTTGCACTCTCATTGACACTTTAAATGAACTTTACGAATATTCTGGAACGGAACTGACCGAACTTGTACGTTAGAGGGAAATTAGGAGGGAAGGCGATTTGATGTTTTACGTCTCCTATTAAAAAAATACTCTTTTTTGGAACTTTGCAACTCCACTAACGTATGGATAACACGAATACAATGCGTTTTTAATAAAACAAACAAGCAATAACACTTAATGTGTGCGCAAGTTCTCTCGCGCCATACTGTACAAATACAAAATGTTTCGATGCAAGTCGGCACGGGTTAGCGTGGTCCTAGGTACATGAAACTTTATTTCCTAGTGTTTTTAAACCATTCACACAAAATAAGAGGGTATGCGTTACAAAAATATCACTTTGATTTTTTTGGGACACCCTAATATCTACATATACAATTATATAACTATACACAATTATACATGTCCTATAATGTAAAATAAGATTTAAACTGATTATATTGCTATTCAGCCCTCTTCCTCTCTCCTAAATTGCATGCCCGACAGGGTCCATATTGAATCTTAAACTTTTTCTTTTACCATCTTTGTAACATATGGAATGCAATAAATAATTGAGTATTGAGTATTGAGAGATTCCTGGAACGCATGCCAGAAAGCTCGCATTCGGGAATCGTTTTCATTAGTCTATAGCCTGCGTGTAGGAAATCTCCATGTTCGTCGCCATTTATTGACAAGAGTGGCAGACCCGCATGCTGTATATCGACCGATGAATTTCATTGGTTGATAACGCGATCGGTATAAAGCAAGAGGGGAATCACCGCAGTTTCGTGTCACCGAACACTTTGAGTGTTTCAGTATTTGTCTTTGTTGAATGGGAGTTATGTGCGAACAAACAAAAAAATACAAACATCCGAATTGAGAACCTCCTCCTTTGTTTGAAGTCGGTTAAAAATAAAAAAAAGTGAAATTCTTTTCTGCTTCACTGTCCAATAGGGGTTGAACGTGGAACAAATACATTTAAGAAATAAAATTCCACTTTCAACCCTCAGGGGTAGAATAGTGGAAATGTTTAGGGGTCGAACGCGGAAGAGGGTAGAAAATCTTAGGTGTTGAACACGGAATAAACCGTAACGATCACGTATCGACTTGTGACTTTCATTGGTTGTTATCTCGTATGTGAGGAAAGCTAAAGGCACTACAACAGTCCTTATAACTTGACTCCAAAAGCGAAATTGTATTAGAGATGTTACACATTCGTAAAATAATTAGTCTAAACTCATTTTCTAATACATAATGAATTGACATGCCTGTTAGACCCCACAGACCCCCATAATCCTGGGTCATCCCTCAGCAAATGCATTAAACATCCCCCGGATTTGCTCACGAAATGGATTAGTGGGATGAACGTAAGTAATTGCAATGTTTTTTTAAATATTTAATTACAAAGGTGTTTTAATGGCTATGGTTTAGTTCATGATGAGAATACAAAACCATAATATCTACTTAAGTAACCGTAGCGGGAGGGCTTGTTAGATTTTAAATAAGTGTGAATAGGACTCAAGTGCTAATCGCACGGAGGTTTCCGTATCAAAATCTATAAAAACGTTTTTTGTATGGGAGCTACTTAAATATTTGCAAAATATTGTTTTGTAGTATTTGTTGTTTTAGCGACAAAAGAAATTCGTCATCTGTGAAAATTTAACCATCTAACTATTACGGTTCATGAGACAATACACGGTTAATGAAAGCCTGTTGACAGACTGATAGCAGAGTCCTTATCTACGGACCCTTTTTGCCGTATAGATACGGAGTACGAAACCCTAAAAACAAGGCAATCATAATTATAATTATGTAACACAAAATGGAAAGGATTTTTTCGCTATTCCTGTGAGCACTACTGTTAAGTATGAGTTCTAAGTTCGATTACCAGGTTGTACAAAGTTTTTTACTATTAAGAACTTTGTTTACATAATGTTGGACTATTTATATTCTTTTTTAATGCCTACTATAACGAAATTTTGACCTATCCATCCAAGAGATGGAACATACTACTCGTAACTTTTCGCCGTTTATTTAGATATTATTATTATGTTGGTTTTCCATACTTTCGACTGACTTGAAGGAAGAACTGTTACTAACTCTGATAATAACTATTATTAATTTCATCAACGCAATGAATACGACGACGCCTAATTAAAAGAATCGCGAAAGTTACTCAAATATCGACTCTATTGTTTCTGCCCTTAACTTCATTATAGGAGAACAATTATGTGAAAGTTGCCACGTGCCTCGTTTAGACGCACTCGCCAATTGTACTCGACTGGCTTGTTTCATGGTAGAGTACACTTGGATGCGGGAAAAGTGTGTCTATTGTTCGTAAAAGCGACAGCACAATGGTACAACTGTCATAGATCAATTCTTTATGTCTTTTTGTGATTGAGCGTGGTTTCAAGTAAGTTAGTATTGGTTAGATTTCGCGGTGAATGAGATTTACGATAGTATGGAAAAGCTGTAAAAAATATCATAGTAAAAGCAGTATGATATAACTGCTTCCCGCGGTTTCACCTATTGCTCGGCTTATACTGGTCTTAGCGTTATGCCCTATATCGTCCTCGATAAATGGACTTTGCACTCTTGTATAACAAATAACTATTGAGTTATCAATAGTTATTTGTTATACAAGAGTGCAAAGTTGCTTTTTAACCGCGTGCTCAATTTTGAAGATCGAGCAAGCGAAGGATTGCAACGAGTGATTCAATAATTAGAATACTGAGCGGCAGCGACGGAATCAAAAGAGCACGAGGTGTAAAAACTTTGCACTCGAGTGCAACACGTAACTTTTCATTCCACCTCAGCGAGGAAATTGCTAACACAAACATAAAAAACGTACATACATACACTTTTGACGTGTTCAAACGCTGATATAGACTAACAGTATACGAAAACTGGGCAGTTCTGGAAATATTACATGACGAACCTACATACGGGTCGAAATGATAACCTCCTTTTTCTTGAAGTCGGTAAACATCAGGGATAGATTAGACAACAATTGTGTAAAATTAATAAATTGAATAAATCAGGTGATTTTTCTATCATATCCATATCCATCCACTTTATTCTTTCGCCGCATGAAATCAGTGTAGGTAAGTACCTACATGAATAAACACTACCTAATTCCGACCTGTGGTTATCCCAACACTACCCAATTATTAAGTTTTTTTTTTTCAATCCCGTCAAGATTTATGCCAGCAAAAACAAACCCTGCATCATAATCAAACCGTTTAACCTAATCTATTATTCCTATGATGTAATCTATTGAAATATTGAAGATAAACAGCTTTTTGTGCTGACAGCAAAAACAAAACGAGTTTCAATGCAATGACGTGACTTTAACAAAATACTGGTGACTCACGAAACCAGTTGCACCTAGAAAATACTGGCGAAATCATCAACTACAAACTCATCTATGTCATTCAGTAATAATAGCAAACTAATTGTGATTTTTTTGGTTTGGAAAATTATTACTCGCTGTTCGATTATGGACCCGGGCGCCTCAAAGAGCTGACAGCTATCTGACGGGGCCCCGCTTAGGGCGGCCACATACATCAGTTTTCCTGATCAGGAATCCTGATCCGTTTTCTATTCGAGCACAGTGAATTATAAAAGTGTATGTGCATGTTTTGTATGTTTGTATTATTAAATATCTGATAGTCCTTCCCGCCCCGGATGCGAATAGCCTGTCGTGTGGACGCTCCAACGCATGCCCCTCTGATTAGCAGAGGGCACAGCGCCGGAGCGGGCTTGCAGACGGCAAGTAATTGGTAGCTCGCCGTCCGACCAAGGACCAAGCCCGGGTTGATGGCGCGTCGTGTTTCGCGCCAAATGCCTGCTGGGGTCGCGGGTTTTTTCTTAACCCGGGATACCGTGGCTCCGGAACGTAAAGGGCATCCGAAGGAACACGGGTGGATTTTAGTCAGTAAGAGTCTGACAGTCCCTTCCACCCCACCCAGGGCGGGAGGACTCATTTGATGATTTTACAACCTTAAAAAAAAGAAAAAACTTAGCTGTATGTACAATAAAAGCTAGATTTTTCTATCAACTATGGGAACAAAGGAAGCATGGGCTGTATAAACCACCCTTTACCTTCAAGAACCATTAGTTAAATAAATACAAGATGGACGCCGTCCGGCTTACTTTAGATTATCTTTTGTTTGATTCGATTATAATTACATTTATTACGGAGATATTTGCTGACCACTGGAGGAATTAATCTTAATTATGGTAGAGCTCGATTTGATATGAGGTTAATGTTAATGTAGCGAAGCGAATTAAAAAGGTCATGGTCTGGGTTAAAGCCTTTGTATATTTTAATAATTATGATGTGTTTGAAATAATGAAGATTTATTTCCATTTTAGAGAAATTAGCTGCAAAATTAGCTCCAATGAATCAGACAATTCATATATAGAATCATGGACAAATCAAATGCCATAACACGACGTAAAACTGGACGTTAATTTGACGTATATTAAAATTACTTCCACGTTAGAACATTTACGCGCGCCCTTTTTTATTTTTCATACAATTAACATTACAATGTGTTACTCAAGTATGCTCTACACCCAAGTACATACAAATCATGCTAGAGCCTCAGGCCAGAGGGTTAGGACAAATTGATAACATTATATTATAAGGAAACGTCAAAATGTCATTGACATCTGTCACTAAAAAGAATATGTCAATTCCGTTGAAAATCGCTGTATTTTTCATTTCACACAAGGATAACTTTGAATGCTATTGTTTAAAATTACTCGTTCAGTAACACTATCATTCGAATTTAGAAGGGAATGTTAACCATGTTTATTAACCGTGATCATGGCGCTGCTCCCGAAAAGTTAGAAACTCAAAAGTCAAAATAAGTAATAAACAGGGTAACATTCCCGTTATAAGTTGTAATGATACGACTGCCTTTTGTCTAGTTCCTAACTTAGTACCAAACAAGCCATTTTGTCACTAAAACGACGCAGTAATATAAACAAACAAATATTGTAAGTTTATTACAAAGTAGTGACAGTAAATAACATTTAATGACGCATTAAAAATCACGGAATCTCTTTACGTCAAAGTCAAGTCAAAGTCAAAGCGTTTATTTCAATTAGGCCATTACAGGCACTTTTGAATTGTCAAAAGACATAAAATAAAACTAGTACACAAATAGTTATGGTGCTACAGTCCCAGTCACAAGACATAAAAACTGTGAAAGTACCGTAGGTGCTCATTCCAAAGGGTAGATCTCTATGGAGAAGAATGAGCAAGAAACTCCATGGACACTCTTTTTCAATCGCCAAAATTATTACAGATTTTTCTTTACATCATTCATCATCAGGTGTTACATTTTGTGAGAACGATGTGGCAAGTTATTAGTGTCCATAGTAAATATAAAAAGACAATTTAAATATAAAGTTGGGTATTAATAATTAAAACAGACCGTGGCAGCAAAGAGATGACCAGTCTCAACTGACAGCGCCCGTTCACGAACATGACACATCTATCAGCATCATTCAGCTCAACCATTTTGAAGGGAGCTAAATGATCCGACACACGCGCCACCATCAGCGAGACATTCGAGTGAGCATGACATACTTTCAACCGCCAGGGTTATTCAAGTCAATAAAGTAAAGTACGTAGGTATCTAATCAATAATGGCTCTAAAGCACATAGCACTCACACAATGCATCTAATGCAGCTATATAATACTAAGAAATTGAATCTATACATTGCAAAGGTGGTTTAACAAACTTCATCAGCTCCGACAATAGTTTTAAAATGCTATCTATGTCCGCTTACATGTGGGTTTAATACACATATCATAGTAACATAATGATATCCTACGACCTGTACTATAATAAATGGAGAAAATAATAATCATAATAAAAAAATAAAAAGCAATTAAGAACTATTATAAAAAAATAAAAAAAAAATAAGTATACTTATAATAATGCAGAATTATATGAAAACATATAATCTGTCGGCAAGTTAATCTTGGTAAAAGAACATGAACATCATTGTCTTGAGATCAACATAGCGGCCAACTATCTTTATCTTCTAAATAATCGTTAACAGAATAGTACGCCTTAGAACAGAGGTTGGCTTTAACTTTTGCTTTAAATGCATTAAAAGGTAAGTCTAGAAAAGAAGACGGTAACTTGTTATAAAAAGTTATACCGATCCCTACGAATGAATTATGCACCTTATGAAGCCGGTGAAACGGTGCACGTAGTTTATGCTTATTTCTAGTGTTAAAGTTATGAATATCACTGTTTTTACTATACATATGAATGTTCTGCCTAATATATAAAATGTTGGCTAATATGTATTGTGAAGCCACTGTGAGAATACCAATCTCTTTAAAAAAATCTTTTAGTGAAACTCGCGCACCTAGTTGATAAATTGCACGAACCGCTCGCTTCTGGAGCACAAATATATTTTGTATATCAGCGGCTTTGCCCCACAGTAGAATACCGTAGGACATGACGCTGTGAAAATAACTAAAGTAGACTAATCTTGCTGTATCAATGTCAGTATATTGTCTAACTTTTCTGACAGCGTAGGCAGCCGAGCTAAGCCTTCCCGATAGGTTTGATATGTGTGGGCCCCACTGTATTTTCGAATCTATTGTTATACCAAGAAACACAGCTGAATCTACAGTTTCAAGTTCTTCATTGCAGAGGACAATGTTGGGACCGAGATTTCTAACATTAGGCAAAGCGAACTTTATGCATTTAGTTTTCTTGGCATTAAGGACAAGGTTATTTGTAGTGAACCAATCTGTGACCATTGAAAGTGCGCTGTTCACATCATCAAAAACTTGTCTATTCCTATCTACTTTAAAGATCAGAGAGGTGTCATCCGCAAACAGTACGTCACAAACATTCTTTAAATAATATGGTAGATCATTAATATAAACCAGGAATAAAAACGGACCCAGTATTGAGCCTTGTGGTACACCCAGCTGAACAGGTAACCTAGAAGATTTCGCGCCGTTAACATCTACACATTGGAATCTATTGTGCAAATATGACTCGATTACATTAAGGGCTTCCTTTTGAACACCGTAATGAAGAAGTTTGCGCAAAAGTATATCGTGGTGTACGCAATCAAAAGCTTTAGAGAGATCGCAGAAAACACCAATAGCATTTTGCGAGTTTTCCCATGCGTCAAATATGTGCTTCAACAAAGCAACACCCGCATCAGTAGTACGACACATAAAGTTAAAGAGAACCCAATGGAAGAAGTATAAAACAAAACCTTTCACGTTTCCTGTGACGTCACTTTGTCGGATCTGACGTCATTGCATGGCAATGGACAAAATCATCATTATTCAGTCTGAAAGTACCTAACTCATTACATGCCTGATAAGCGGTTTGAAAGTTATGCATTGCAGCCCAAGGGAGAATCGCTTTCAACAGACAACTGGCGCCCTCACTACGTCACTAGCGAAAAATCCCTTCTCGGGACGTAAATAAGTAACTTTCACCCCTTGGATAACAATGTACTATTTTTCACATACACCGTAGAGGCCCAAACGGGTAACCGTGACCCTAGAACGTAAACGTTAATTGAAGGAACACTGTGGTTTTCAGTCAGTATAAGTATGGCAGTTCTTTTTGCTCCACCCAAGCTGGGTGGACTCTTTTATGATTGTACTACCTAAAAATTCAAGTTTTGTCTTCCTCGATACTACGGACTATCCAACACATTTTATTCAATTAGATTTAGTAGTTTCTGAGTTCAGCTAAACAAAGAAACAAATTCTTCAGGGTTATACTAGCTGTGCCAGCGGCTTCAAATGCTACAACTCGAAAATAAAATAATTCCACGGGAACATAAAATCGGAATAAAAACTATCCTATGTGTTAATCCAGGTTATAAACTATCTGTGTCACAAATCACTTGTGGCATGTGCCAATAAACGTTTTTTCTTTCTTTCTTTTCTTTCTTTCTTTCTTTCTTTCAAATCCGTTCAGTGGTTTTTGTGTGAAAGAGTAACAAACATAATATCTACATACACATATATACATCCTCACAAACTTTCGCATTTGTCATATTAGTAGAATTCAATTTTTCAACAGAAAATCTTGTAATTATTAAAATCTACAGCTAAAGAACCGTTATAAATATTCCAAAATATAAGGTTATTTTACCCTAAATTAATTTCTCATAAGCACACCGCTATTTGGCCTAAACAACTTTTAATGAGCACCAAAATCGATACAATTTCATTAAAGTTCAGTTCAAAAGAGTTTTTACTCAAGTTGTTAGGCTCCGTTTTTCAGCGTCGGCTCATGAAAGACCAGCGACCATAAGTATAAAGTACTTGTTCACGTTGGAAAGCGCGGGCGCGGTGGCGGGTGTGGTCGCGAAGACGTGGCGGGTTCGTGTTCACATTGGCCGCCAGGCGTTTGCGCGTGTGGCTGAGATTTAGATTCTAGCGATAAGTTCAAACTGGTTGAACTTACCTGACGTCGCGAGTGAATCGCGCGCTCCGCCGCTAGTTCGACGTGAACACACACAAACATCTCACGCGTTTGATATTGACGCGAGCGGCGCGCGCGCGCCAGCCGCCAGCTTGCCCGCTACTTACACCGCACGTGCGTTTCGTACGTGAACACTAGGATATTACGCCATATGTATGTTTGATATTTCGTGACCGCGCCCGCCACCGCGCCCGCGAGTCAACGTGAACAAGTACTAACGTGACGAGTAGCAATTAGTCAATGATGGACTTGATATACAAAAGGTACGGACAGAAGACCCAGTTTCTTTTTTTTTTCATTTTGTCATTGCTTATTCTTATAAATGCTTTGTAAGAGCTAATATAGTTCTTTCAATTTATTCTATGATGCTGTTCTTTGGTTGGTTAAGTCATCATTATTTATCCCATTATAATTTCTTGCGCTCAACTCAGGGTGCACTGGCAGACACGTTATCATCATCATATAGTGTTCCCACTGCTGGGACACAGGCCTCCTCTCTGTGAGAGGGAGTGGACCATAATCCACTGCGCGGGCCCAGTGCGTGTTGGTCATCGCATTTTTGGTTCTAGGGCATGCCGGTTTCCACACGATGTGTTCCTTCACCGTTTTGAGCGCAGTGGTGATACCACTGGGTCACCACTGCACGGCAGACACGTACTGTCAAAAAATATCCGTGTTCTTTCAACAGCTCTTCATGATCTAATATAAGTTCACAGTTTCCCGATAGGATAGTTTCGCGACTCCGGTAACACTCAAACCTGCGTCTTTTTATGTAAGTACTCCAGCAGCAGGTGAGCAGTGATGGCCCAGTGGTCGGTCCCGAATTACGAGTTGTAGGTCGTGGGTTCAAACCCCGCCAGGCGCATTACTTTGTGTAATTTATTTCATCACCACTGCTCTCAAAGCGGTAGGAAGGAAAACATCGTGAAGAAACCGGCGCGGCATGTCTTAGAACCATAAAATTCGAAGACATGTGACATCTACCAACCCGTGCTGAGCCCGCGTGGTGGATTATGGCCTACATCCTCTCACAGAGAGGAGGCTTGTATCCCAGCAGTGGGAACAAATGCTGACTCCAGTCGTTTAACCAACTATAGAGCTTCCTATACTTTAATGATATCCCTTCAGAATCATTTCGCGAATGAAACTTCTACCCATTTGCCTCTCGACATCATCTCAATGACTCAACGCATTTAGGTTAACGAGATAGATGCACATCTTTCAGTCAGCATCCATTCTCTTTGGTTGGACACTGCGAGATATGTGTCATCTTTGGATGCATGACTGTGCTGTATTCATTTGGTAATGACATTTCAGGCAGAATGAACAAAGGATGTGTGTCAATAACGAGAAAAATCCATCAAAATTTGCACGTTTAATGAAAAAACAAGCAACCCGACTGCGTAAAAACTAATTTTATAACACATTTGCTCGTATAAGGTCTCTTACTGCATTTATTTCAGTATCGTAATGTATCTTATTACGCACTAGTGCGTAATGGTAAAGTAAAACGCACTAGTGCGTAATGGTAAAGTAAAATGCGCGGTTTATCAAGATGCTGCGTCTAAAACGAACGGTACTTTGTTAAATCTTAGCAGAGATTTTTTATGTCAGAAAAGCGGTCATTATTTTATTATTAAAATTTAATTTGGGAGATGAAATATAATAAATAAACATTTTATTCTTTAACTTAATTAATTTTGACATTAAAATGGCATATCATGCATATGCACATGCAGCAAAGCAAGCTTTGCTGCATGTGCATATGCATGACTGCATAGGGTGGGATTGCATCCTGCAACAAGCCTGGATTTTTGTCGCGGAATTAAAACTAAATATTTTTCATAACATTTTAATGTCATGGATTTCCGCAAAATAACGCCTGATTCCATAATTTATCTTAATTTTGACAATTAATTGCAACCATTTATCTGTAATAAATCCAAAAAAAAAGAATTAATTTACTTTATTAGTAATACTGGCTCGTTTTTTGTGCCTTTGCCATAAACAAAAGACGCAGATGCGCGCGCATCGCTAATTTGTGAAAAAGTAAAAATTATTCCGCTTGCTTTTTCTTTTCGATGTAATTATTTTATTTATTTACTCACAAATGTGTTATAAAACGTCGTATGACATACGTGCGGTTTGATAATTACAGCCTCTGCTTTCTTATAGCACTCGCCTTACGGCTCGTGCTACCAATATCGTCTCAGCTGTAATTATCAACTTACCGCACTTATATCATAATGTACTATTAAAAATAAGTGAAAAAAACAACTTAAATAAAAACGAGTTCTAGCGGGTGTAACCGCTGGCTACATCTAGTAAATAATACTTTTAATATATCAACAGAAATGTCTACCAAAGATTACACAACTACTACATAATTAGGTGACGTACATACCTTCACACGAAGTCCTCGGCAACATTTAGGGTAATTACCCACCATGCATATTTTAGGGCTTCTTAACCGACGACTGTTTGAGTTGACAATGACCTTGTTCAAGCTTGCGTTTAAATTACTTATAAGGGTTAACTTTTGTGTTTGTTTTACTAATGTTAGTGTGTATGTTTATTCTATTTGCGTGATTCTAGATAAGAGACTAAAATGGAATTTTGTTACGAGAAATAGGGTAGCTTACAGAGGTAGTAGGCTGTAGGTCGTGGGTTCGAACCCCTCCAGGCGCATTATTTTGTTTGTTTTGATGTTAAAACGAATCTCACGTAAATATTTTAGTATTAATAACTTTAGTAGGAATTTTGTGCTACTAAGCCTAAAAAGGTGTCGAAAGTATACACATCATCATCATCATCATCAGCCTATAATATTCCCACTGCTAGGACGTGGCTGGGACACAGGCCTCCTCTCTTAGAGAGGAAGTGGGCTGGCTCCGTCCTCCACCACGCGGGCTCAGTGCGGATTGGTGGATGTCACATGTCTTCGAATTTTTTGGTTCTAGAACATGCCGGTTTCCTCACGATGTTTTACTTCATCGTTTTGAAAGCAGTGGTGATGAAATAAATTACACAAAGAAATGCGCCTGGCTGGGTTCGAACCCACGACCTACAACTCGTAAGTCGGGGCCGATACCACTCGGCCACTACTGCTCTCACACTGTAATACACAAAACGTTTCCCAACCCTCTTATAGCAAAATAATGTACCTACTTACAACCATCAGCACAGTTTTTCCCAGAATTCTGTTCAACGAAGGTAAATGTTGAAAAAGGGTAAACAAAAAGTTTTAATCTACCCTCGTACGCGGAATTTTGAAATATGTTAATTTCCGGTAAGTACAGCGAGGTACCGGTACGTTATTAAAAAATCTGAATTTTAAAATTGAAATTCACGTGCGGTATTTTTTGACATTGATATTACAAACACAATTTTCGTTTTATTTGTTATCATCACTGATTGACTTTGACTTTAATTTTATTCTGTAACTACTATTTTTTTGTGACAATACCGTTCAACCCGTCATTTTGCGGCCTTAATCTAGCCGAACGGCAAATACGAAGTCTAGTAGGCCTACCCCACGCACAAGCTTCATCCTAGTTTTACCTACGCAAGCCGCCCCTGCGCGTACTTGGCTGGGTGTGTTGTGTGAGTGTTTCCGATCGTGTATTGTTTTTTCATACGAGATGCTTGCGCGACAGAACTATGGTGAAGCTTGTGGGTGTGGTAGGCCCATTAGATGAGCGAGAACACTGAGAAACTGGAACTCCTGTTCACCAACGATAAACAGTAAAAAGTGCGACTGGAATGTGGTGGATAGACAGAGGTAACTAGTGAGGCCTACCACCATGATTGAGATCGCTCAGCCGGCACCACATGATACAGCTTACAACAGTCACATCCACTCCATAAGGGGAGGAAGGACGCAATCAGTACTTAGTTCACTAGGCCAAAGACGCACTTAATTTGAAAAGCCAGTTTAGAAAAAAAAACCTTTACTAATATAACCTATTGTCAAACAGACAGTATTTGTAATGTATGGAATTGTTTAAATCCAGTCACATAGAAAAGCGAAAGCAATCCGATAGTCTATGTGACTGGCTTCAAACAATTCCACACATTACCAACAATATAGCCTCGCTTCGCGTTCGCCACGCCTGTCAGTTTGAGAATAGCTTCACTAAAAAAGTCTCTAATTTCTGCCCCCAACTGTACAAAAGATAAAACATGAATGTTTTGATAAATACATAATAAACTCTTGTTGTACCTGTGTTATGTAACCGTATGAATATTGATTGCATCAAGAATATACAATGCTGTAAGAACCAGCTGACCTTGACCGAAGGAATCCGTTTGATAAGATGACCTTGAATAATATACAGTGTGTCCGGTTTTGGTCTGCTATCATCATCTGCCTGCCTTTTCCCAACTATATTGCGGTCGATTTCATTTCATTACATCATTTCATTTCATTTCATTTCACATGGTAATACTGGTCTAGACTTTAGAGCTTATGACTAACAGTGACGACTGTCAAAGATCTAGTAATGACAGCTGAGACCAACGGCTTTACGTGCTTTCCGAGCCAAGGAGAAAACTCAAAAAAAGAAAAAAAATAATAATAAACGTGCGCTGTGGCACCCCATGGGAGAGGCCTATGTTCAGCAGTAGACTGTAATAGGCTGAAATAATGATGATGATGACATATGGCTTCGGAACCCAACCCCTGCTGAATGGTAGTCATTTGTGATTCTTAGAAACCGTTTAAATAGTACAGTGACCGTTTTACTTGGAAACAAAGCTTTCCTATTGCTATGAATTATTAGTTGTCACAGGTTCTCGCTCGGAACAAAAATTTGTATCACCTACAATCAGCTTTGATTATACAGGGTGTCCCAAAACTCAACGTCAAGCCGAGACGGGGTGATAGGATTGATCATAACCATCATGAGAAAAATCTGAAAAAAAATCTATCCCATGTAGTTTGAAAATTATGGACATTTTAAGAAAATCCTAGAAATTTGATCAAACTGTACCATTTTTCGGTTATTGTGGTTTTCCTTTTTTATTTTTGTTCAATTGAACTTTGGAAACGTAATCCTAAATAACATTTCTAGAACCCCAATAAAAAATAATGACACAATTGCCTGAATTTTCCGAGAATTGAGACTATTTGTTTAACTACAAATTTAAAATTTTCAACATCCGTCGACTTTGACAGGCCCTCCTTTAAAAAAAATGTACTAGAGTGCCTTGGCAAGTAGCATCAAAAGTTGGCGCATTTTAATCAGGATTCTAAAATGGTACAATACTTGTTAGTTCCATACAATAAAAAAGAGTAAAAAAATTAAAACCTCAAGTAATCCGATTTTTGCAATCTCAGTTAAAATGTTTTTGATTCGCACAAGCTCTAGGTAGGTTCGTAATTTTAAGGCAAAATGATCTCAAAGCCCATTGAAAACGTAGCCGACCTGCGTTAATGCATTTCTCAAGCAGCTGAGGAGATTAACTCTCGAAGATATGCTCGACTAATAAGTAGATCTTTTTTAAGAAGATGTAGGGCTTGTATTGAGGCCAATGGTAAACAATTTGAATTTATTGTTATAAAATGTTATTTCTCTATCTGACTTTTATTCCATCAAACCTAAATTAAACGAGATCAAGATTTTTCATTATTTTACTAATTTTACTAACTTTTTTCACTTTGGTTAAAGTGGCGTCATTATCTATCTCGCTCACTTATGGCAAACATAACCACTATCCATCTTTCTCATCATTTTGCCTTAAAATTAAGAACCTACGAGTATCTAGAGCTTGTGCGAATCAAAAACATTTTAACTGAGATAGCAAAAATCGGCTTACTTGAGGTTTTAATTTTTTTACTCTTTTTTATTGTATGGAACTAACAAGTATTGTACCATTTTAGAATCCTGATTAAATGCGCCAACTTTTGATGCCACTTGCCAAGGCACTCTAGTACATTTTTTTTAAAAGAGGGCCTGTCAAAGTCGATGGATGTTGAAAATTTTAAATTCGTAGTTAAACAAATAGTCTCAATTCTCGGAAACTTGAGGCAATTGTGTCATTATTTTTTATTGGGATTCTAGAAATGTTATTTACGATTACGTTTCCAAAGTTCAATTGAACAAAAATAAAAAGGAATAACCACAATAACCGAAAAATGGTGCAGTTTGATCAAATTTCTAGGTTTTTCTTAAAATGCCCATAATTTTCAAACTGCATGGGATAGAATTTTTTTCAGATTTTTTTCGTGATGGTTATGATCAATTCTATCACCCCGTTTCAGCTTGACGTTGAGTTTTGGGACACCCTGTATAATTAGCTGAAAGACAATTTGATTATAATATTTATAATCAACGACAATTAGTTGTTTCGGGTCTGGGTATTGTGTATGTGAGTTTCAAAGCCTGTCATTTTGCGAATTAGGCTTTTAGAGTATTGCCCATTACGAGAATTAGGCGTTTAGGGAATTGGCCATTTTGAGAACTTGTCCTTTTGCGACTAGGTTGCAATTTTAAGAATTGAGCTTTTTGCTCCTAAAGCCTTGTATGGTTAGTGTTTCTAGCTGTGCTATTTGCATTTCATTTCGTTTCCTCAAAAACTTAGCTAGGTACCTAATTATACAACTCTTACATACCATGCACCAAAAACAACTAAAATACAAAGTTATTTACATAATAACCACGGTTTTAACATAAATAATGTTATATTTAAACGTTAAATACTTAAAAACCGTTTAACTCGGCGTCCATTGCCAACGTTTCAATGCCAGCCTAATGAGAAGCACAATAAAAAACAGTCGGAACAAAAAATATGCCTATCGACATTTTTTGCTGCAAGGTTAAAAAAAAAGTTAGTTAAAATGGAAGAACGTTCTCGCTTTTCCGCACTTTTAGCTGTTATATTGTGCTAGGTTGTTATTAACCTACCTACCTACTTTATGAAAAACATCGTCGATGACTGTAGTCAATGTTAACACTAGTCAGTTAGCAAAATCAAAAAAGGATTTTCTAAAAAAATAAGGGTTTTCACTTTTCATGATTTGTAATAGGTAAAAAAATTAAAATGTAGAGAAAATCGTCACGTTTTTCCTTGCATCAAAAACCTGATTGTAGGGCAGTAATTATTAAAATTCTAGTTAGTTATGATATATTTTTATAATATAAATCCCAGAGACAATGACAAACAGGGTACATGAACAAAACAATAGATCCCACTAAAAAATAAATATACAAAGCATTTTACGATTTTCATTTTCATTTAAAAATAAAACTAAAACCTACAGACTGACAGTTAAATCCATCAAAAACGATATAAAAACGTAAATACAATAAAACGCATTCAGTTACCACAATTCGAAATCGAACAATGCAGTGTGAAAAATACCCACACTCAGATTTAAATAAAAAAATCCCAGTGATTTAATATTGAAAAGAGGAGACTATATTTAATATTAATTAAACTATATAAATATAATAATACTAAATTAAAATAAAACTAAACTATTAAATAGCATCGAAAAATTCATCCTCAACGCTGTCAGCTGGTAATGTGCCCAAGAGACTGGCGGCGTTGCCTCTTTGAATGGCAATACTTAGCCTCTGGCCAAGGTAAAAGCCAGCTCTTGGGTCACGGGAAGCGTCAACAAGTCTTTTAGCGATATCTTTGTAGAGACTGTGAGCACTCGGACCCCATGGCCCTATAGTTTCAACCCCAAACGGCTCAAATATATAGTTACCACTAAGGTTGCTATATTTACGCCGCTTGAGGTTTTCAGCAACCGCAGCAGCAGAGCCAGCAGAGCACGATGAACTTGGAAGATGGGATGGCGCAAGAGTATCGACACAGGTAGCGTCCCATACTAAAGGCCTACCCAACTTCCAAGGAAACAGAGACATACCGTCTGGTCTCTTGCCATCGTCGCGTGCCAAGCCGTTGGGTTCTAAAACAGCTGGAACGCCGACGGTAACAAGAGCTCGTCGAATAATGTCGTTTATGTTCGCGTGGCGCGCAAAACGGCCCGCGCTGCGGCCGCAAGAAAGGCCATGGTGTCCGAGGCTGTTGACGGCTTCCCCACAGTGACAGCGGTGAGGAGAGCAGAGTGGGGATCCTAAACGGAGAGCAACAGCGAGCCGGAAGGTGGTGTCGTCGAGTGAGGTACCGATGCTCGACGACGGCAGTGCGTGAAGCCAAAGACCCGACTCCCACCTACCCACAGCCAGTAGGCGTGCACGCTCAGCAGTAGTAGCAGATGTGTTCAGTAAAATATTCTGAACTACACTGCAGAGCGGCTCATCCCACTGTCTCTGGGAAGATGGATTGCCGGGTACATCGGAATTCGGGCAAGCGATTTTCCAAGCGTCCATAGCCTCCAAGAAGCACGGCACATCAAAATCAGTTAGTGTGGAAGCCAGGATATTCCTAACTAATTTTTCAGTGCCGTGCACAGAAGAAATGAACGCCGGTAAGCTGATACTGGAAATTTTGCGAACGCCGAGACCACCCATGCGAATGGGAAGAGTAGCTTGAATCCAAGCACGGTCGTCCAAAGCCACATTTAAAATGGATGAAAGTGTTTGTCTGATAATGACGTCAATTTTGTCCAAAAGATGATTGAATTTCCATAAATGGGAAGCACGAAGGAAATATATCAATTTAGGGCCGAAACAACAATAGCGAATTAGAGTAATGGCCGAATGCATGTTAATTTCGAGCAATCTACCTGAAATATCAAGAAAATTTTGAATTTTTTCATCAATGAAGTCAGAAAAAGAATTTTCAAAAATTGGGGACCCCAGGAGGCGAAGAGACAATTTGTCAATATTTTTGATGTCTGGGGCTATTGAGTTGAATTTAGGAATTGTTAATTGTCTGTCGGTGCTGTCCGTTAAAAAAAGTTCACATTTCGAAAGGTTGAGGTCTAAGCCAATGGAATGAAGTTCATTCTTCAAAAAAATTAGGTCATTCAGAACGGTGTCAACATCGCCACCCAAGGTCCCATCATCGAGGTACCAAACGTTGAATTTAGAATTTAGCTGTCGAACAATGGGGTGAATAGCCAAGCTGAAAATCACTGGCCCGAGGGGGTCACCTTGTTGACAGCCAACAGCAGATTCTAAAAGGTTGTCTCGATACAGTAATTTAGATGGGTGCCTATAACACTGCCAAAGAAAACTATAAAGGACATGGTCCACAATGTATGGACCAAAAACCCAGAATCAAAGTGTAGTCGATACGGTCAAACTGTATGCAGATGGATTCCCTAGAACTATCTTAATAATCGTACCAAGTTACAATATCCTAATCCACGGCATATCGGAGTTATGGGCTGTCAAAGTTTGCCAAAAAAGTTCCACTTGCTACTGAGATTTCACGTTTGTGTTGCCAAAATAGTCATGCTGCCGATAATATTGCGTACCAACGACGCCATAGCTGTTATTACACAAAAAAAAAGTGCCAGCATTACAGTAACCCCGGGTCGACGACGCGCGACGGCGCGTTGTGTTCCACCCGCGCCTCAAAGAGTGTCAGCATGATGACGAGGGACTCTAGAGGGCCAAAGGTTGCCGGCGTCGCGGGACTTATCAATTTACCGTGAACCTGGAACGTAAAAGGCTATTAAAGGCACCGTGGATTTTAGTCAGTACAAGTCTGACATTCCCTCCCGGTCTCCCTGAGTTTCCGGAATCATTTGATGATCCCACAACGATTTAAAAAAAATTGAAAACCATTCAATGAATGATCATATGGAGAGATGCCGCTGCAAAACTGCTATATGGATGCCTGCCAGCAGCACTCGTCTTCTGCCCTTGTTTAGTTTTAATGTTGTTGTTCTGTTCTGTGTGTGACTAACAATAAACTTTTCTTTCTTTCTGTCTTTCTTTCTTTCCAAAGTACGTCTTTTGATGGATGGCCCAAGTAAAACAACACTTGCTGAGAACAATCTGAGGATGAGTTGCCAAAGTTAAGCAACATTCACCGAGGTCTGTCTTTGAATGGGTGACCACTGTAAAGTAACATTTCCCAAAGTGTTTTGTTTCTTAACGTTGGGTGGATGACCCAAGACTTGCGGTGAGATATCAGATGTTATACATCAATTTTATTGCGACTACTGTTATGTAATGCTTGCACTTTTTAGGGTTCCGTAGCCAAATGGCAAAAAACGGAACCATATAGATTCGTCATGTCTGTCTGTCTGTCCGTCCGTATGTCACAGCCTTTTTTCTTAGAAAGTATAACAGCTATCCTGTTGAAACTTGGTAGGTAGATGTATTGAGTGCACCGCATTAGGATTTTCACACGAAAATAAAAATAAAACTAATTTTGGGGGTTGCCCCCCTTACGTGTGGGGTATCTATGAATAGGTCTTGAAAAATGATATTGAGTTTACTAACATCATTTTTTTCTAAACTGAACAGTTTGCGCGAGAGACTTCCAAAGTGGTAAAATGTGTCCCCCCCCCCCACTGTAACTTCTAAAATAAGTGAATTATAAAGCTAAAAAAATATATGATGTACTACATTACCATGCAAACTTCAATTGAAAATTGGTTTGAACAAGATTAAGTAATTCGTTTTTTTTAATACGTCATAAACCGTAATCAGCAATTAACTTTTCAAAGTTACAACCAACTACAAGAACGTTTATATTATGTTACTTGCTGTACTTCTCTGTAGGGTATGCCGACGATATAACCATAATAATAAATGGCACTCACGAAAATACCCTGTGCAACCTCATGCGCCAAGCATTGAAAATAGTGGAGGACTGGTGCAACAAAAACCAGCTATCAGTAAATCCTTCAAAAACCGAGCTGATCCTCTTCACAAAAAAGAGGAAGCTACCGACCCTACATCTTCCACGTTTCTTTGGAACCACCCTAAGCCTATCAACTGAAACCAAATACCTGGGCATCTTTTTGGATAAACAGCTGAATTGGGCAAAACACATCACCCACCGCTGCCCTACAGGCAATGCTTGGACTGCCACCTCTACACCTCATCGTGCAGAAAGAGGCGGCCCTAGCGCGCGCCTTTAGGCTTCATGCCTTGGAAACCCTTAACAAAGACTCAAGAATTAAACACATGCGAATTAAGAATGATGCGATCGAACAACAGCCAATGATGGCATCACCCTGCGACAAAGCCCCAAGACAAAACCACTTTGTAAAGCACTACAGTATCACACTTGCAGAAGAGCAGTGTGACTATTCAGGTCCGAAAGAGCTGAGGATATACACAGATGGATCAAAGAATGATTCCGGAACCGGGGCTGGAGTCTTCTCACACGACCTTAACATAAATATATCCAGCCCTCTGGGAATGTACAACACCGTCTACCTGGCGGAATGCATGGGCATTATACAAGCAGCATATGCGATAGAGGCCATAAGAGTTACGGACCCCCATATTAATATACTCGTACGTATATTCTCTGATACCGCCTCAGTCCTTCAATCGTTGGAGAAACAATATACCACTTCAAGCTTAATACTAGAATATCACAATGAACTAGAACGTCTAACGGTATCTTAACGCAACAAAGTGACACTACAATGGATTAAAGGACACAGCGGATCATTGGGCAACGACGCGGCTGATGAACTAGCTAGGAGAGCATCCAGCGCATCAGTTTGCGGACCAGAACCCATTATACCCATCCCCTTCAACCAGATACGTAGATGGCTGCAGGAGCGCATCCTCACACAAGCAGAGAGATGGTGGGCCTCGACACCAGGCTGCAAGCAATCCAGGGAAGCTCTACCATCCTTAGATGGCAGGCTAACCAGACGTCTTTTACGCTGGGGCAGGACCGGCATGCGTCTGCTGACAGGGACCATAACGGGACACTGCTCCCTAAACAAACACTTCCACACAATAGGCATAACGGACAGCCCCCTGTGCAGGGCTTGCATGGACACTGAGGAAACCGTTGCGCATGTGCTTTTCGAGTGCACAGGTGTCACCCAGATCAGAACAGACCCTCGGGACACCCAGAACTTACACAGATGTTCTCCACAGACCAAAGAACCTGATCAACTTCTGGAGGGAGGTGGGCTGGTTGGAATAAGCCACCAAAGGCCACTATGGCCCACGCACATTCGCACAATGGTCCACATGAAGGACTAAGTGCGGAAACCAAACCCCTAACATAGAACATAGAACATGTTACTTGCTGCTACGGAACTGTTCATGGGCGAGTCCGACTCGCACTTGGCCAGTTTTTTTTTTGTAATATCGTTTAATAACATCTGAGGCGTCGTTGGTACACAAAATAATCGGCAGCATGAGTACTTTGGCAGCACAAACGTGAAATCTCAAGGAACAAGATGGATATTTTTTGCACACTTTGACAGCTCATAACTCCGATATCCCATGGATTAGGATGTTGAAACTTGGTACGATTATTAAGATAGTTCTAGAGAATCTATCGGCATACAGTTTAACCGTATCGATCACATCTTTGATTTTGGGTGAATTTTGATACCATCTCCTTTGGGGTAATTCTTTTTTAGTTTCAGCCAACAAGGTGTCCCTGTTAACCGAATTGAAGGCATTCTTAATGTCAACCTTCAAGATGACCTCACCTTTGCCAGAATTTAGGTAGGTCGACAAAGCGTGTACGGCAGCCTCACAGCCCCCTTTAGAGCCGTAACCTAGCTGCAGGGGCTGAAATTTATCCGAAACAGCCTCACCAAAAAATTTGAAGCAAATCTTGGCTGCCATACGACGGTAGGTTGTTCCCACGGCAATGGGGCGAATACCGCCATCCCTCTTGCGCAGGGCACATAAATTTGCCCCGTACAGAACGTCGATGACAGATTCGCTCACATTGCCGGAGAGCATGAGGTTAATCAGAGCCGTAAGCTCCCTCAAAATCGACTCACCAGCTTCCCCGGCGCCCAAGCAGATAAGATCCTTAAGGTGTTGGGGACTTAGGCCGTCGAGGCCGCCGGCGGAGCCGCTTCGGAAGGAGCAAACGGCTGAGATCACCTCTCGACCTGTAACGGTGAGGCAGTGAATGTCCGGGTCAGGAGGGTCGGGAAAGGAAAGGTCATCAGCTGGCGCAGGGTGTTTAGACTCCAGGGCTGCCAGTGTATCTGGAGAACACGGTGCCAGCACATCGCTGCTGAAAAGTAAAATCAATATCCAACCAGAAACAATACTTCGTCCGTTAAATAAAGCGTATGACTCATCGTGTGTCAAATATGACAGTTTCATTACGTACATTTTCGGTACCACGGCAACGACTACAATGGCGGCGGACAATAGGTATTGATACATGTATTGCCCTGCGACTGTACAAACAATACACAGAAGTTGGCCCAATGTTTGTCAACATTAAAAATACAGGGTGTTAAGGGGAGTTTGCAGTACTTTCTAAGATTTTTCAACGTCGAAAATCTAATAAAATTTGAGATTTTAAATAAATGAAAATAAACGTATCCTCTAATAAATAGTAAAAAAAGACACGTGATTTGGTATACATATATAATAATCGGGTCGATAAAAAATGCCGAAGATGGCACTAAATCACATTTTTAAACGCGTACTGTTAAAACATTTCATTGAAGATTTATGTGAAACTTATATCAATAGATAGAGCTTTTTTATTCTAAAGTAAATGGTAAAAACATATTTTATAATTTCTTTTTGTTTTTCTACAGAGAGTACAATAATGAACCAGTCAATCTGTTGTGATAATGACCACATTGAGTGACATTATATTAACCAAAAACCATTATATTGGCCAAAGCCTACCGGGATCGCGGGACTTACGGGTAACCGTGGTCTCGGAAAGTAAAGGGCTACAGAAGGATTACTGTGAATTTTAGTTAGTCTGAGAGTCACTCTCGGCCTGACCTGCGTGAGAGGACTCATTTATTGTTTTGACACGTCAAAAAAAAGGAGCAGTGGTGGCCCAGTCGTATCGGTCCCGACTTACGAGTTGTAGGTCGTGGGTTCGAACCTCGCCAGGCGCATTACTTTGTGTAATTTATTTCATCACCAATGCTCTCTAAAACGGTGAAGGAAAACATCGTGAGGAAACCGGCATGTCCTAGAACCAACAATTCGAAAACATACGACATCTGCCAACCCGCACTGGGCCGGCGTGGTGGATTATGGCCCACTCCCTCTCACAGAGAGGAGGCCTGTGTCCCAGCAGTGGGAACATTATGGGCTGATGATTATGATGATCGCAATCTGTCTTTAACAGTGTTAGTTAAGGTCACATCTCTTGCACCAATTTAACATAAATCTCATTTATCTGTCAGTCTGTCTCAATAACTATTTATGCAATTGAGAGTTTAAAAATAGCGTCGTACTATTGTGTATTCTATCTCATAGTGCCGATTGTGTCGACAATGCTGTAAGAAACCGGTCTTTAGAGGGCATACAAGTTTATGTAAATAATTGTAATGTTATGTTTATTTGGCTTTGGGAAAACCACGAGAATATTATTATGTCAGTTGTCTTTGGTTGATTTTGAGGTCAAAACTGGACGCGAGGGGTTTGATTAGCAGTTCCGGCGTAGTGTTATCTATATCTATACATATAATAAAACTGTAGAAAAGTAATTTTTGTACATTCAAAAAAAACTCAAAAAATATAGCCAGTGTTTTATAGGACAACCAATAGAACCCATTTCTAGCATTTTTAGAATTTTTGTCTGTTTGTCTGTATGTCTGTTTGTCTGTTTGTATGTTTATTTGTTCGGGCATCACGTAAAATGTACGAAAGTTATGTAGATAACTTTAATACACAACGACTGACCGTAACTTGAAGTAACATTTAGTTTTTGTTTCATTGAAATCGGATCAGTCTATCAAAAGATATTTGAATTCAAAGTGTACCTACCAGAAGTAAAATTACGGTCAGTTTACACCGAACGCGCAGTTCAGTAGCGCGATCTAGCTTGGAATAGGAAAACTACAAATATTCAAATATAATGGTGTGGACTGGAGTGGACTGCCGTCCTTTAACTAGAGTGCCGTTAAGTACAAAAATGACTTTTTGAGATACGGGGGAAAAACGCTAGAAAAAATTTAAATTGATGCTACTTCTTAACCAGGAGTCGTATTCGAAACTTTTAAATACCAAAAAATATATTTTAAAAGGCTCTTTTAGACAGTGCAGCTGACAGTCAAAAACGTTTCCGTAAATTAGAGAAAATAAACATTTATCATTTTGTTAAAGTATTCTTTAAAATATCTAGCCCTAAAATCATAACTATAATGCCGTAATGCATACCTTAACGGCATTTTTGCTAATGATTTTGAACTAATGATTTAGTTATTTACCACACTTAAAAAAGTTATAATAATACTTACTTTAAAAGCCGCTAAATACGCTTAATGTCAATATAGGTTAGCTAGGTTAGGTTAAACAAGTAGACTCGTACCATGCTATAATGCCGCTAAGACACCTTAACGGCAATCAAGAGAAGTAAATTCCAATAATTATTTTATCTATTTTTTGCCGTAGATATTTTTTTGTTTATTACGTAACTTAAGTGTCGCTAAATACAAAACATTTCATGATAACGGCATTTTAGATTTGGATTACGTTTCAAAAATTGATAGAGAATCAGCAAAATTGAAGTCAAACGGGACGCAAGGGACTGTCAGACTTGTACTGACTGAAATCCACGGTGATTTTTCAATAGCAATTTACGTTCCAAGGTCGCGGTTACCTGGAGAGAGAGTCCTGCGACAAGTGGCAGGCCTTGGCCCTCTAAGGGCCCCGTCAGATTGCTGACAGCTCTTTGAAGCACCCGTGAAACACGACGCGCCATCGACTCGAACATTGGTCCATGAGACACTCGCCGTCTGCGAGATACTCACTATCGTACGTGTCTGCGGTGGACGGAAATCAGTCACGACGTCAGTTGCCATGGGCGTCTCCGCCTTGGTTGGTTCATGAAGTGGAGACGGTTCTCTCCCTCACAAGTCCCACCTCTTTCTTCGCTAGCATGGCTGCTTCGCAGAAGGCAACTGCTTCCCATTTCATTTCATGAGGTTGACTGATTCACCGGCGATCGTGCGGTATCCTCAGATCGTCCAGATGACAATGACCCTCAGACCAGCCGTGCCGGTCGACAGTAGCCCCATGTAGAGGGCCATGAACCGCACGATACCGACGTACAGTCTACGGCAGGAGGCATTTGGCTCACCGAGATTGGGCAGGAGTCACTTGGAGGCGGCCTCAGCCTGTTTCCGTTTTGGAACTAAACGAAATGCTCCTTGAAGTTCCATCGGCTGTTGAGGACGAGTCCAAGGTACTTTATCGTCAATTCAACGCCGATGTCAACCCTTTCTACCATATTTGGGACTCCGTAAAGCACCACCAAGACACCGTAAAGTGGCAAGTTCAGACGGCCATAAAAGCACACGTTCTCTGTCTTGTGCAGCGCCAGCTCAAGCCCCAACTGCTGGATCCTGCATTGCCAGGTCTTCGGTCACCTGATGTGATTATCCCGGCGCTAGGACAAGCGTCTGGTCAACGTAGCACACGCTGAGGTCACTAGATAGGTCACTTGCAGCACCCAGTCGTACCCGATGTTCCACAAGAACGGCCCCAGGGCCGATCTCTGTGGGATGCCACGCGATATTTCTCGCCGGTTCCACTCTTCTCGATGACTGGAGTAGCTGACGGACCTGGTGTAACTCTATGGCAAGGTGTTGAAGGCGTTGGTGATGTTTAGTGACACCGCCAAGACGACTCTGCTCAGGGATACTGTCCCCGTCGTGAGGGTTCTTACGCGTATGATGGCGTCCACAGTCGAGCGCTCCTGAAATCAAACTGGCTCTCATGCATTAGAAACCGACAAGGCTATCCGCAATCACTCTTTCTAAGAGCTTAGCCACCTATTCGAGCAGCACTATGGGCCGAGATTTTCAGGGCACCCGTGCTTTTTGATGAGGACCTGTTTCTCCATCTTCCAACGACGTGGGAACGGAGTGCAGAGTGCCGCGCGTCAATCCCGCACCGGACCCCGGTCCCCGCCCCATTGCCGTGGGAGCAGAAGCACCCAAAGTTTTACTCTTGCAAGAACACTTTTTTTTTGTTTTGGGGGGAACTCTTCTAAAGGCGCCCGGTTTTTGGGGATAAGACCGGGAAGTGTGGAATTTGTACCTCACTAAAACCCCGGTGATCACCATCAGCACAAGGAGGAAGGAACCTGGACCTCTTAAAAGACCAACTCCAAAACCCTCTTGTGCAGCGACGCAAGTATACTTAACGGCATTTTAGATTAGTTATGTTGGATAGCGGCAATTTAGTATTTTACAATAATTCAAATATTTTGCTAGATTTTTAAATAAATGCCGCTATTATGATATCTAACTGTACTATACAATGCTTAAAATGCAGCAAAGGGCTTTTAGCGGCATTTATGAATAGGAATCTTAAATAACGGCAATTTAGCTAGGTAACAAATCACAAATTTATTGTTAAAATCTGTAGTTATGAAGCCTTAGCTGCGTTTTAGCTTAGCAATGTCACATAACTACGTTTTAGCGTAGGTTTACTATACGATTTGTGCATTTAACGGCATTTCTTTTTTTCATATCTCGAAAACTATAAAAGCTATTGAAACCGTAATTAGACAGATCGATAGAGCTTTTTTTTCTGATAAAAATGGCATCAGAAAGTAAAAAATGCCAAAATGTCACTTAACGGCATTCTTGTTAAAGGACGGCAGTGGAGTGGTTTGGAGTGGGATGTTGTGGGATAAATTGGGATGGAGTGGGATAAAGTGGGATGGAGCGGGATGGAGTGGGACTGAGTGGAATGGAGTGGTATGGAGTGGGATGTAGTGGGGTAAAGTGGGATGGAGTGGGATGTAGTGGGATGGAGCGGGATGGAGCGGGATGGAGTGGCATGGATTGGGATGTAGTGGGATGGAGCGGGATGGAGCGGGATGGAGCGGGATGGCGAGGGATGGAGTGGGATGGATTGGAATGGAGTGGGATGTAGTGGGATGTAGCGGGATGGAACGGGATAGAGCGGGATGGAGCGGGATGGAGTGGGATGGACTGGGGTCGAGTGGGATGGAGTGGGATGGAGTGGTATGGAGTGGTATGGAGTGGTATGGAGTGGGATGTAGTGGGATGTAGCGGGATGGAACGGGATAGAGCGGGATGGAGCGGGATGGAGTGGGATGGACTGGGGTCGAGTGGGATGGAGTGGGATGGAGTGGTATGGAGTGGTATGGAGTGGTATGGAGTGGGATGTAGTGGGATAAAGTGGGATGGAGTGGGATGGAGTGGTATAGAGTGGGATGGAGTGGGATGTAGTGGGATAAAGTGGGATGGAGTGGGATGGAGTGGTATGGAACGGGATAGAGCGGGATGGAGCGGGATGGAGTGGGATGGACTGGGGTCGAGTGGTATGGAGTGGTATGGAGTGGTATGGAGTGGGATGTAGTGGGATAAAGTGGGATGGAGTGGGATGGAGTGGTATAGAGTGGGATGTAGTGGGATAAAGTGGGATGGAGTGGGATGGAGTGGGATGGAGTGGTATGGAGTGGTATGGAGTGGTATGGAGTGGGATGTAGTGGGATAAAGTGGGATGGAGTGGGATGGAGTGGTATGGAGTGGGTTGTAGTGGGATAAAGTGGTATGGAGTGGGATGTAGTGGGATAAAGTGGGATGGAGTGCGGTGAAGTGGGATGGAGTGGTATGGAGTGGGATGTAGTGGGATGGAGTGGGATGGAGCGGGATGGAGGGGGATGCAATGGGTGCTTTGAACGCTGCTAGGTGGGCTTTGAACAACAGAGGGCGTTTATCACAAACAGCTCAAATATTCTTGAAAAATCTAAATAAATTCTAATAATAATAGGGTTTATATGAAAACGATTATCATTTATAAAAAACAAGGCAAAAATTAAGCGCTTCGCACTAAGAAAACATTTTTAAATTCCGACATCCACGCGGACGAAGTCGCGGGCACAGCTAGTATCATAATAATTTAACTTAAATGAAATACGACGATAACAACTCTAGACACTCAAGACCAAAATCAGCCTTAGAAAAAAATGTCAATGAGACTTTTTTGTATTAAAAAACATTGCCCTACACTAGGAATTTCTCCTGTGCCGTGGGTGAGTTTACAAACATAGAAACTCACATATACAGACAACCAGTGTGGGAATCGAACGCGCGACACGCTGCGGAGCAGTCCAATCGCTCAGACTGCGCTAACCAAGCCGTCAGTGAGTTAATGGTTATGGGACAGAACGTTTTTTACTCTCACGCAAAAACGACTAAATGGATTTTTATAAAACTTGACACACGCATAGTTTAGAACCTAGATTACAAACCAATTTTTTTTGGTCTCTATTGTACGACTCTGTGGGTTCCATTGCCGAATTGTAGGCACACGAAGCCGCAGGTATGAGATACAATTCTCACTAATATTATGAGTATGACGTCAAAAATAATATTGTTTTATAAATAATTGAAAACAATGGTTCTCACATTATATTGTACGTTAAAAAGTTTTCAAATAGTTAACTCATAATATTTTTATAGATCATTGTTGGGTGTGTACTAATAACCTATTTTATAACACGAGTTGATGAATTAATCAAATAAGACGATAATTTATTCAAATGCATTTTAATAAAGTTGTCCATAACAAATTTTAGGAGTCTTCTCGCCCTATGTGGAACGGGGAAGGGACTATAAGACTCGCACATGGTGTTTCTTCAATAACCCTGTTTAGAAATTTCAGAGAGCCCGGAAAGTTGTGCTTTACATAATATTATTAAGTATAGAATGATTTTGTTAGAAATCCACAATACGTAGGTACATTTCTATTTTTTTTATTTTTAAACTGAGCACGTCCTAATAATGTGAAAATTAACTTATATTTTATATAGCTACTAAGAATGTGTTATTATAATGCAATCGAATAAAAAACATATGGGTGAGGTGGGAAAAAAATGCGTGGCTACCGTGTGAAAATATTGTTATCTATGAACTTACAAAACTATTGTGTACAAATAAAAATGTTGTATTTTTAACAATATTTTTAAAATAAATACTTATTATATAATTATGCACTAATAACTACCGTATACTATAATTAATTATATTTAAATCTTTACAAAACTAATATAATCCTAATGTTATTTTCATACAATCATTATATTATCAGTTTTATAGAGAATTAGAGACAAAAACAAATTAAAGAAAATACAAATTAAAAATTCTAAATAACGGGTGTATTTTATATATATATATTTTTTTAATTATCCTTCTTATTCTGAAAATTTTAACTTGTGAAAAGTTTTAAGAACTCTAGAAACTCAACACTTTTTTCCAGAAATCTAGTAAGCTACGAGTATTACACAAATTTTATAAACACGAACAAAGCAAACAACTTAGAAAAAAAAACTTCTTGGGAAGATTCTGATAAATGAATAAGTAAACTATTTTGTTCTGGAAAATTTGAAGTTGCTTACTTCATTTTTTACTTGAAAGATAAAAAATAGACAATGGACATGACATCAAAAGAACACGTGAAATCAAATGATTTAACAAACATCATTGTAAAAGTAAATAACATAGCTTTAGTATTAACACAATCAGTGTTGACGTAAAAGCTATTAGATGTGAAGAAAAAAAAACAAATAAGAACATTTTTATAGATTCCCAAGAAGGATAAACATAAATATTTATAAAACAGCTAAAAACAAGAAAAGATACTACTACAATAAGTAAATTACTTACTTAAAATTAAACTAAGTTAGTTACGGGGGACTCTCAAGTTTGCTTTAAGCATAATAATTATAATATGAATTAATAATAATAATAAATAAATAATAAATTTTTATTTATCAAAAAGTAAAGTTACAATATTGACAGTTTTTGGTGAGCCACAAACTAAGCGTCAGCTTGTATCTTGTGGCTCTGGAGAAAATTTTTCAGTTAGGTACATAGTAGTTTGACAATGTTGTGACATTATAACAAAATGAGAGAAAAAAATAATTAAAAAGTAGTCTTATAATAAGAAGGGTGACAATAGAATAAAGAATTCGTAAAGTTAACACAATATAATGTTACATTTAAAGGTTGATGTTGGGCTTGGTTGTTTTTGTGTAAGTGAGCGAGTGGGTATGGGTATGTGAGCAAGTGTGTGTGTGTGTGTGTATGTGTGTGTAGGTGCTATATCAAGGCTTCAGTGTCTTGGTATGATAATTTTAACAGTGCCGAAGTTAGGGTTTTCTTACAGGTTGTAGTTGAGCACTCTTTTAGGTTGCAGATTTTCCAAACTTTATTATAAGTGTTGGGTAGTGAGAAATAGGTACAGCGTCTAGCTAGTTCGGATTTAACATTTGGTGTAGGTACTCTAAAGACGCGTTTGTTTATTATGTCTTCATAGTCGGGCCGTTTTTTTATCATTGCGTGGTATTTGAGTGTCGCTTGGAGAACGTATATTTGTCGTACCCTGAGTACTTGAAAGTCATGGTAGATAAGGTCTGTGGGGAATCTGTAGGGCTTTTTTAGTGCAACCTTGATTAGTGCCCGTTGCGCTCTCTCTAGTGTTATAAAAGTGCTCTTGCCAGTACGTCCCCAAATCCGGATGCAGTACTGAATGATTGACTGACATAGTGCAGTGTAAACCATTCGTAGAATGTCGAGTGGGGTACAGTCACGGAGTTTTTTTAAGACGTGTATTAGTTTTCGTACTCTGGAGGAGAGGACGTTAATGTGGGCTTTGTATGTTAAATTGCTGTCGATCGTAATTCCTAGGTATTTAATAGTGTCGGTGCGTTCTAGGGCTGTGCACGCGCAGTGTTGGTGTGGCAGGTGTGAGACAGTGTTGTGTTGCTGTTGGCAGGTGTGTATTTTCAAGGACATAGTTTGGGAGGCATTGGAGGAGATAGTTTTGGAGAATGCAATATATTTGCTTTTGCTGGTGTTTAGTGTCAGTAGGTTAGTGTTAAGTGATTGCGCTATCTGGGAGAGACCTTGTTCCGCCAGTTGGTACACTCGGTCCCATGACGTATCATGAAAGACGATGGCTGTGTCGTCAGCGTAGGCTATCACTGTAGCGTTTCTAAGCGGGAGATTTACTACGACATTAATGTATAGCGTAAATAATGTTGGGCCAAGGGTACTGCCCTGTGGAACGCCGAACGCTATAGGGAGTAACTTGCTTTGGTGTGTGCCAACTTTACAATATTGGTACCGCGATGTTAAGTAGCTTCGGAACCATTCTAGAGGTGTTCCTCTTATACCTATAGCCTCGAGTTTCCTCAGAAGCAGTCCTGGTGACACCGTGTCGAAGGCTTTTGCCAAATCAAGAAAGACACCGACACAACGTTCACCATTTTCTATGTGGTGAGCAACTTGATTTGTCAAAAGTGAGACCGCGTCTTCGGTGGATCTTCCCTGACGAAATCCGAACTGCCTATCTGAGACGAGGTTGTGCTTCTCTACAAAATTCACCAGTCTTTTGTTGACAATCTTTTCCAAAATTTTAGAGACAATACTCAACAGGGCAATAGGTCTATAATTTTCAGGTTTTTCTTTGGGACCACTTTTGTGAATTGGGGACACTGCAGCAGTTTTCCAGCAGTCAGGAAATACACCTGTTTCCAGACTTAAATTAAAGATGTGCACTAGTGGCTTGGTTATACTTTCACGAGAATTTATGAGTAATGGAACATTTAGTTGGTCTGGTCCAGGGGCGCTGTCTATTTTCAAATTGCGTATTATATTGGACACTTCTTCTTCGTCGGTCGGATGCAAATAGAAAGATTGTGGGATAGAGCTCGGAATTACGTTCGATTCGATTAATGAGAGGTGCGTGGTAGAGAGTTTGTCTAATATTTTGGCTGCGTGTTTTTCTCCAACAGAGACGAAGTGTCGGTTGCAGTTGTCAAGTGCTGAAGTTGGAGAGACACTGGAAGCAATAAGGTGTGAAGAAGAGTTTTTACGAGATTCAGTTCCACAAATATGTTTTATGGCCGTCCAAAGCTTTTTTGGGTTTTTCTGGTTTTCTTCAATTTGCTGTCTGTAGTGTAGGTTTCTGAGTTTCCGAAGAAGTGTGTGCACGAAGTTCCTATATCTAGTGTAAATAAGATGTTTTGTGTGATCGTCAGGGTTGGCTTTGCATTCAAGATGAAGTTTGTCGCGCTGTCTCATGCACCTAATTAGACCGGGAGTGACCCAGGGCTGGATGTTGGTCATTCTACGACTAAGCTTGACAGTTTGAGTGTGTTTTTCAGTGTGTGAATTGTGATACAGTTTGTAAAATGATAAATAAAATAAGACGTATTGTATAATAATAATATTGTATTGTATAATCCAGTCATTGTACCGATAGTTGTTACGGTTAAATATGATAAAAAATGAATAAAGAATAAAATAAAACAGAGTATTTCACCCCCTGTGCCAGGTTAAAAAGCGGTATATCACCTTTTTGGTCTATTTTTTTTTTCAAAAATATTGAACATTTTGTAAAAAATAATCACCTGTATAAACATTTTTTTGTTCAATCTTATTTGGTTTATTGACAAAATCTTATGTCACCAATGTCAAAAGTTCGATGACCTTGACTCAAGTAAAGATGACACCGAACAAAGTTAAAACCACAATGTGTGAAGTGTGTTGCATAATCGATAAATACGGCTTTTGCAAAATGCGTAATTTTCCTTCGTTCAACGTTTAAAAATAAAAATCAAGATTTTACATAAAATAGATCCTAAAAGCTAAAATTATTTTTATTTAGTTATGTATTATGGACTAATATTGTCTGAAATGAAATAAATTATTATTATTAAAAAAGCTAAGCAAATAGATTTTTCTTTAAATCACCCACATTTCGCCAGTAATGTTTGCGTTTGAGCAATGGGAGGCAAGCCTTTTACCATCAATCGAACACGATTCCAGACTCTTATGACTTTTACATAGTAAATGGAAAAACCCAATAACACTTTTCCCGACTTGGAGTTGAACCCGAGACTTCACGCTCAGCAGTCGCACTTGCAAACACTGGATCATCGAGGAGGTCTCTATGTTGCATACGAGTGATTGCAAGAATAAAATGAAATATTCGAGACAATTTCAACCATAAATGTTGTTCAAGCAATTTATGTGTAGGTATTTTGAGCGGTTCACCCTTGTTTGGCAGAACAACTTTTCGTCGAAAATCACTCCGTCTAATTTTGGTTACTATAAAGTCGTTTAGTAGAATTATTCATTTCACCGAATAATTACTTGTTATATTTTTATTTAGCCTATTTATTTCTTTGAAATAATTTCATTTGACCGAATTTTCAAATTCACTAATTTTATTTAAACTAATGTTTCACTAGACTAATAATGATTTAGTCGAAATATCGCATCGAATATTCATTTAATTAATTATTCGTTTCCTTTCATTGTCTATAAAAAAATCGGGCTCCGCCGAGCTACCTTGGCAGGTGGTAATCAGCAATTTTACCAAGGATGCAAGAGCGAGCGAAGCGAGCTCGGAACCTGGGGCACCCCGACTCGGACAGGTTAGGTTCGAAGGGGATGGCGGGGTCTGAAAGACCCTGCCATCCCCTTCGTGTTAGGTTACTTTAAACCTTACAAACAGAAACAGGAGCCCCGCGAAGCGGGGCTCCGTCGAGCTACCTTGGTAAGTAGTAATCGGTAATTTTACTAAGGATGCAAGGGCGAGCGTATATTACTGATAACCACCTACCGAGGTGGCTTGACAGAGCCCCGCTTCACGGGGCTCCTATTTCTGTTTACAAGGTTTAAAGTAACCTAACATGAAGGGGATGGCGGGGTCTTTCAGACCCCGCCATCCCCTTCGAACCTAACCTGTCCGAGTTGGGGTGCCCCAAGTCCCGAACTCGTTTCGCTCGCTCTTGCATCCTTAGTTACTGATCCACCTACCAAGATATATCGACGGAACATAAATATTTACAATGTTTTCTTTTCTGCATTACACCAATTGAATATTCGATAAACTAAATTTTATACCGCCTGAATATTATATCAAATGAATATTATACCTTTTGATCAATAGCGCAAATGTTGTTATCGCAAATAAATATTCGATGAAATGAAAATTAAGTTAACCGATATTATACAAACTGATTATTTTCTCGAACGTTGTTCGAATTAGTAAAATTATATCAAAAGTTGTTCGACCAAACAAGGGTAAACCATTTTGAGCATGTTTTTGTTATCAAATTTAATTTTAATTCTGTACTTATAAATATTATTATGTTATTTAAAAGGTTCTCTTCAATTTTTGCCTTTTTGAACACGAAAAATATGAAAACATTTATTTATTTTGTTCATTTTCTGTACACAAATTAATTTTTGTAAAATGGTAAAAGAAGAGTAATCAATTAATACAACATTATTATCCTTTTAGATCAAAGGTTTGTAAATACAAAACAGTGCTCAGGTGTTACTATAAAACACGTATTTCAATAATTTAGATTCTTAAAAAAAAAACGCATAAAATAAATAGGGAATATCCAAATATCATAACTTCCAACAGTTTTTAAATAATATTTTATAGGCCAAACTTATAACCATTAACCAGATTCCAACACAGACTGTTTAAATGGCAATTGGAGCAACAGGGTGAATTTTAAATCAGAAAAAGTTCGACAATCCCTTCGGCTCTTACCAGGGAAAGAGGACTCTTTACCACCCAAAAAATATCATCATAAATTAACAAGTAAGAAAAACCCAGGTAATGGAAAAATCGAGAAACACTTTGTGCTACATGGGAATTAAATCTGAGTAAGTATTTTAAAACTAACCATTTAATTTTATATTGTTCCCAAACCATTGTTTCCCACTATATGTTACACGATCGACACAAAGCTTAACTTCCCACTTATGAGAACAATACAAATGCATACAAATAACTATACACAATACGTACCTGTGTATAATTACGGTCACCTTAGGTATAATTAAAACCGGAATGAAGTCACTATAAGAAACGTAAGAAGCGAAAAATAGATATACTGTGAAGTGCAGTCCTGCCCAACTAGGATAACAGGGGTTCTAAAACCCCACTTTAGGCAATAAAATTATTCAATAGGTTTCTATTTTATAATTGGAGCAATAGAATCAAACATTTTATTTAACGAATTTCATCGCAATTCATAATAGGTACTAAGACAGTTTTAAAAACCGGTGGGTCATGAGATGTCATGTTATCTTTAAAAAAACATCCTGTGTAATGTCAACTGTCGCATACAAAAATAAAATCAGTGACTTTATTTTTTATTACACAATAATCTCATCCTACTTGTACTAAGCGACATAGATGCTTACTGTGGCTCATAAAATGGCATCCAGTGCAAAAAGCGCCTCGTTTTTCCAATTTCATACATTGTCTGGAAAAATAAAGAGTGCACAGCTTTCCATATTATTAACTTTTAAGAGGTGGCTTAGTTTAAGTTTCGTCGAATCTACGTTACGACTGAAATGAAAGTCCTAACAGTGATTTTCTGTGCTCGAGTTAGTTTTATTTCCAAATTTTAAAAATAAAGATATTTGAATATTGTCATAATTATTATTCTCGCGTGCTCTTAAATTTTTCTGTGTATTTTCATTCTATTTTTAATGATTTTTAAAAAGAAAATGCCCGTCTACTTTACAATTTGTTTTTTTTTATCTGTAAGGTTGAAGCTTCTTTAGAAACCTTGTTAATTATGTTAGTGGGAGAAACAACATGTTTTTGTAAACATCATCATCATCATAACCCTTTAAATGTTCCCACTGCTGGGATGCTCAGGCAGGCTTCTTCTCAGTGAAAAAGGGCTTTTTTGTACACTATTGTAGATACATTCAGCCTTACTACAAAAACTTGAACATTTTTGTTGAACACTTGTTTAAAAAAATTGTGACTGCAAAACGGACATTATTTCAACGACATAATCTGACATTTTTTTAGACAAGTGTTCAAAAGACGTTTAAAAGTTTTTGTGGTACCACGGATTATGTTTAGAGTCAAATGTTTGCCTAACATCTGCTGATATGGGCACGCCGCAATTGCGGCGGTAAGACCCCTCTTTGAGGAGTGGCTGGAGAGAAGTCATGGCGTCCTGACCTACCGCTTGACGCAGGTCCTCACCGGACACGGAAGTTTCGGGAGGTACCTGTGTCTGATGCGAAAGGAGGAGACGCCTGGGTGCCACCACTGCGAAGATCGCCCGGAGGACACGGTGGAGCATACGGTGCAAGACTGCCCAGCTTGGGCGGAGCACCGACGTGTCCTCACGGCTGCGATAGGCGGAGACCTCTCGCGCCCGGCATTGGTTGCGGCCATGCTGCGGGGCGAGACGGAGTGGGAAGCGGTCAGCTCCTTCTGCGAGGCAGTAATGCTCGTAAAGGAGGAGGCAGGCCGCGAGCGAGAGAGGACAGAGTCCTCCCTCCGCCCCAGCCGCAGTGGTAGGCGCCCACGGCGACGGACGTCGCAAGATGATCTCCGGCCACCGTAGGCGCGGGCATGCGGGCAGCGAGTAAAGGGCAACTCGCTGCCCGACCAAGGACCATGCCCGGGTCGACGGCGCGTTGTGTCCCACGCGCGCCTCAAAGAGCGTCAGCATAATGACGGGGCCCCCCTCTCAGAGGGCCAAAGCCTGCCGGGGTCGCGGGATTATTCCCTAACCGCAACCCCGGAACTTAACAGGCTATGAAGGACACCGTGGATTTTAGTCAGTAGAAGTCTGACAGTCCCTCCCGCCCTGCCCGGGGTTGGAGGACTCATTTGATGATTTTACCACGCTAAAAAAAAAAAAAAAAAAAAAAAACATCTGCTGATATGATGAAGGTCATGGCGGTTAATAGCTTTTCCAGTGGACTTTGTTTTTGATACCTATACTGAGTCTGAGATTACAGAATACGCCAGGAATCTATCTTAAGTTTTAATTTAAAATTTGTAAAAAATCAGAGAGTCATTTTAAAATTTTCAAATGGAAAAGAAGTAACGAAGTTTTTCTCAAAATAACTCATTGTAGTTTCGTTTTTACTTTCATCCCATTTTATTTGCATTAAACACAATATAACGAAAATTAATCACATAAAACTTGTTCGACTGTGTAGAAAGGAAAACGTATACAGTATGTAAATAAAGAACTATGCAATTAAAACTATAACAGCGTAAGTAATTGGTTAGTCCAAGCGTGGAGTTTTTTTTTTTTGCAGTTTTCCGGATTAGGTTACGATACGCCTAACCCAGTAACGTAATGTCGAATTTTCATCGAAATCCGTCCCACAGTTTCTTAGTAAATATTACCTAAACAAACAAAATCACGATACAGAAGAGTGACTATTCTTCTTTTTTTATGACTATAAACTTAGCTAATTAAACAAGTGTTTATAAAAATAAACTTGGTATAAAAATATTATTTAGATATCTACGTTTTAAAATATAGAAACTCGTTTCTGACACGCATTAACTTGACCTTTCAAAGAAGAAACGTAAAAAAAGTAAAGAGTTTTTTTTTTCAAAAACAAAATAAACGTTGCAACGTCAAACGACTAAAATAACAAAACGGAAAAATTTAACGTTTCAAACGAGTCTTCGATTTTCTAGTATCAAATATAAAACTAAAACATACAGACGATTAATTCAGTTTTTTTTATCATTAAAAGTTCTCGAATTTTCCGAGCTATGTAAATAGTAGAATCTTACATTTTAAATGTCATTGTCAAACTCGACGGTTATGTTTTTTAAATTCTTTTGTATTGAATTGTATTTTCAATGTCACGTGAATTAATTAATTCAAAAGTCATTTGCTGAAAAAAAAAACAACTACAAATTGGCCGTAATCAAACTAAGCTGTTAAATAACAATGGTACTGCAATATAATAACAACATTTGTTTGATCACAAAAAAAAATCTTTATCACAAAGTCTCATAGCCTTAATAAAAAGAAAAAAAAAAAATACCAACCTGTACAGTAACCGAAAAAAATCCTCACACAGTGCACAGATTAAAAATAAAAATTAAAAAAACACTGGTATAGTCACACGCGACGTGTTAGCAGCAAGCGATTCAGCACTCACGAATTACCCGTCCGCGCCGCACGGCCGACGCGCTTCGACTGCCGATAGAACCATACCACCATCGACACAGAACCGAAACAATGATTTGTTTATATCATAATTAACAAAGGTAACTTTATTTACAGATTTTGAGCTGTTTAAAGCGCTATTTTATTGCAAAGGTCAACGCTTGAAGCGCTTCAATCTCTGTTTTGCTAATTGGTCTCGTTTGACGGTTTGCATTTTCAATGTCAAAGTGAGAGGGTTATTTTTGGTACGGTTGGGAAAGTAAGTAAAAATTCGTAATTTCAAATTACACCTGTAGTTCCCTGAAGGGTTGAAGCAAGGGTTATTTAAAAACATATTCGTATAGAACACAACTAGTTTGCTAGTAATGTTAAAGTTCAATGTTGCATTGGGCGAGTCCAGCCTGCTAAATGCTGGCTGGCTCTATCTTCGGTAAATCGCAATAAAAAAAACCTTAACACTGTTAGGGAAAAACTGCTCAGCAGACGAAGATTTTCCATATTTCTTTTTTAATAGTTTTGTATCGAAGTGGAAGTAAAAATTTAAAAAAAAATCTCAATAACCTATGACTATTACGAAGACTTTTCCTCATCTACACAAATATTACAAAGGGGAATGATTTTTTGTTACGAGTATTTTTTTATTTTTATTTTGATGTGTTTGTATTTTTGTGTATGTGTATGTTTGTAATGAATAAACTCAAACACTCCATGCTGATTATACATATACATATTTTCTGATCATATTTTTTCGCCATCCGAAAGCGGCATTTACCATATTTATGTAACTTAAAATTTCTTTCTAGAAAAAATAAGTCCACCCCGTGCAAAGCTGGGATTCAAAAGAGTACACACTCAGCATGTCTAAATCTGTATCTAATAGTGGGACTCTCTTAGCAGGTTACCATGATCGTGGAACGTAAAAGACGATCGAAGGAACAGGATGGATTTTTGTCAGTAAGAGCCAAAAAAATATTGACGCTCCACCGAGAGCGCGAGAACTCATTATGATTTTACCACCCAAAATAATTGATGTACGAAAATTCAAGAAGTGAAAAGAGAAAACATTAAACTACTAGCTGTTGCTACCGTCTTTGTCCGGCTTTAATTCGAAATATCTTGTAATCCAGACTTTAACCTGTCATAAAGATTAAATACGAGTATTATCCATCCGTTCTGAAATTATGGACTTACAAACATCCATCCATCATAACTCTCGCTTTTATAATTTTAGTAACGATAGATTCAAAGTTGTAAATACCAAGCGATATTTTGGTTTATTCCACTTTGTTCACCATATCACCTAGTTGAACAAAGTGAACAACTTTGGTGTCCTCAATTCACGTCGGAAAAATAATCACCTGGGCGAACAAAGGCGACTTTTCTTCTACGATCTTGTGGACTTACGATCTACTGGTGATATCACGTGGTTGATATATCACCTAACTAGGTGAATTGAGGACACCAAAGTTGTCCACTCTGTTCACGCAGCACGCATAGCATGGCGATTCCATTTCTATTCTACCAAGAAAAGACAAAATTATTTTATCGTTATTCCTATACAAAGCGACTGTTTTTTTGCACAAGTATGACACAATTCGTACACCATTAAAGAATAGAAACACATCTCTTCTATATTTTAAACACTTATATATTTATAACTCAATATCACCCAAAATGTCGCTTGGTAACTTTTGCCTTTCAAGCGTCGATGTGCTTAAATCGATAAAAATCTTTTACGTTTGTCATTTTGTCTATTCTCGCGTCGACAAAACCCGTTTCTACGGCGCCATGCTACGCGTGCAGGTGAACAAAGTGGAATAAACCGATATTTTCAGTGTAACCCATTTGCACTGAGACTTGTAAATACAATGTAGTTTTCCCTTTGATGCATTTTGTTTGGTTTCGATCGTGTTAAACCAACGTTATCGGTTGTGTGTACTTTAGTCTTGTTTCTCTTATTACACCGTGGTGGCAACGATTTAATACCGTTTCTTTTTTTACTTTTTACGGTGGAAAATTGTGGAATTATAGACTCTATTTTTAATAGCACTTCTGTGCCCTTATGGTGCTCCCACATTGCCGTTATAAAATGTATGTTTGTAAACATTTTATAACACCAAAACATTTACTAACAAATGTTAACAATTGTTGCACTTTGTTAGAAACTGTTACATGTTATAAGTGCTCCTACATTGATGGAAAATGTTTAAACATTTTATAACATCTTGTATTGGCTCGCACCCCCACCGCACCGCACCGCCTATCCCGCCATCACCCTTATAAAATGTTTACAAACAAAAGATAACACATGTTTTATTTTGTTATAATTTGTTTTGTTATAAAATGTTTACTAACATTACTAAACATTTTCTAACATGAAAATTTATTTGTGATTAAATGTTTGCTAACAAATGTTTACTAACGTTATTAAACATTTTCTAACGGCAATGTGGGAGCACCATTAGCACGAGTTTTCGGTATTTGAGACGTAAAGTAAACTGGAATTCTGACAATTTCAAATTGACAATTTTCAAGGAAAAAATTAGTTTCTTCTTCACTCCAGAGGCGCTGTTCCACTTTTTCCTATATGAAACGCTGTAAATACTGGAAAGACGCTGTAAAGTAAAAACGAGAAAACTCGTGCTAATGGTATTGTTGCTTCGTAGCTTAATTGTTTTTGAAATGTCTTGTTAAAAACCTTTCGTGTATAAAACATTCTGAAAACTTTTTTTCACTTTCAAATAAAGGATTGAAAGATTCAGCATTAAATCAGTGTATTGCAATGGTCTATAATTGGTAAGGCACCTAGAGTACTATTCCAAAACACGCGTTCAAGTTCCACGTGTCGTATTGTAGCTGAATTTTACTTTCCTGAAAAATATTTACGAAAACGCGATGTACGCGTTATTGTCTATAAGCAAATTAAAAAAAAAACTCATGTATTCACGATCATCTAACAATGTTCCCACGTGGTTCCCACTGCTGGGACACAGGCCTCCTCTCAGTGAGATGGAGAGTAGGCTGCAAAATACTACACAGCCCCAGTGTGGGTTGGTAGATGTCACCTACATGTCTTTAAATTTTTATTTGTAGAAAATGCCGAACTGAAAGATAACAAAAATACAAAATGGTTTTTTATTTTCGGTTGGTATTGGTCATCTTTTTGACAAGATTTCTAGAAGGTTTTACAACAAACCTAATTTGTTCTGTCGTCTTGAAAGGGTCTGTCTAACTCTCAATGTCTAAAATTCACAGTATTCCTTCAATAGCCCTTTACGTTCCAGGGTCACATTAACCTGCTGAGACAGTCTCGCGACTTAGATTACCATATCTTTATCATAATTAGCCCCTATTGAGAAACTGTAAAGATAACCCCGTATAAAAATGCAATCTCCAAAGCCCCAAAATAGCCCTTATCTTCGAATATATTTGGGGAAGCATATCGGATTTATGCGCCCCTCTCTTTTTTCCCTCAAGGGGTTATTTGAGCCCCTAACCCCATTCGGGGGGGCCTCTTCAACCCTTATATGTGTTGATAAAATAGATTGGGAAGGAAATTGCAATTTTGTCTGTTAATGGGTATCGACATTGGAATAATATTATGAGTGTGACATTGAATACCTTATTGGTGTTAGTGACGTCTGTTGGGAATGCTAAATTAACCAACAAGTGCGAGCCAGACTCGCCCATAAAGGGTTCCGTAGCAGCAAGTAACATAATATAAAAGTTTTTGTAGTTGGTTGTAACTCTGAAGGGTAAGTTGCGGTTTACGATTAACGACGTATTAAAAAAAAATTAATATTAAAAAAAAAAAAATTAAAGTCTCGCGCAAATTGTTCAGTTTGGAAAAATGTTATTAGTAACCTCAATGTCATTTTTAAAGACCTATCCATAGATACCCCACACGTATTCTTTTGATGATTTTTTTTTGTTGAGTTTTAATTCTGAGTATGGAGAACCCCCAAATTTTTTTTTTTAGTTTTTATCGATAAATCATCATCAGCCTGTTTATTTTCCCACTGCTGGGACACAGGCCTCCTCTCTGTGAGAGGGCTTTTGGTTCTAGGCCATGCCGGTTTCTTCACGATGTTTTCCTTCACCGTTTATGATGAAATAAATCACACTAGGTATTGCGCCTGGCTGGGTTGTAAGTCGAGGCCGATACCACTGGGCCACCACTGCTCCAGTGACAAATAAAGCGTTAGAATTGGACATAGGAATATTAGACCCTTGTTCGTTACTAAGTATTTCTCTATTTATGTCGCTTTAGGTTCACAAATGTAATCATGAATTTCCCGTAAACATAATGATTGACAGTAAAATTATGTTCTATGATTGGAAAATCGCGGAAATGTTCAGTATCAGCTATGTCCCATCACATATTACATATTATGTCGCCGTTTCCGGGAAAATTAATAGAAATCCGCCATATAGGAGCAGTGTGTAGTGTCAGACTTACAGTATCTGTACGTTTAGAATATTCATGATAAGCTATTTTAAAATAAACGGTTAATGGGAATTCGTTATGATGAAAATTGATCAAAATTTTGGATGAGACATCGGTATACCCAGAAACAACAATGCAGCATTTTTCTGAGGCCTTTGGCGTTGATTAAAAAAGTGTTGTGTAACGCCAGATGTCGCCAGCGATGCCAGCCAAAGCCAGGCAAGCCTGCCAAGCCAGCCAAAGCCAGCCAAAGCCAGCCAAAGCCAGCCATAGCCAGCCAAAGCCAGCCAAAGCCAGCCAAGCCATGCCATAGCCCTAGCCAGCTGTCTAGCTCGCCACGCCAAGCCGCTACGTCTGCCCAAATAAAAAGCGTAAATCAAGTATTTTCGATTTATTTTCATCTTTGTCGTTTCAGTTGATTAAAATGTTCCTTGTTCGTATACGAGAGGAGCTTCTACATTTTCATTTAATAAACTGTACCCTTAGCAGGATTTTTTTTTTTTTTATCGTGGTAAAATCATCAAATGAGTCCTCCAACCCCAGGCAGGGCGGGAGGGACTGTCAGACGTCTACTGACTAAAATCCACGGTATCCTTCATAGCCTGTTATGTTCCGGGGTTACGGTAAGGGAATAATCCCGCGACCCCGGCAGTGTTTGGCCCTCTGAGAGGGGGGCCCCGTCATTATGCTGACGCTCTTTGAGGCGCGCGTGGGACACAACGCGCCGTCGACCCGGACATGGTCCTTGTTCGGGCAGCGAGTTGCCCTTTACTCGCTGCCCGCATGCCCGCGCCTACGGTGGCCGGAGATCATCAAGCGACGTCCGTCGCCGTGGGCGCCTACCACTGCGGTTGGGGCGGAGGGAGGACGCTGTCCTCTCTCGCTCACGGCCCGGCTCCTCCTTCACGAGCATTACTGCCTCGCAGAAGGAGCAGACCGCTTCCCACTCCGTCTCGCCCCGCATGGTCGCAACCAATGCCGGGCGCGAGAGGTCTCCGCCTATCGCAGCCGTGAGGACACGTCGGTGTTCTGCCCAAGCTGGGCAGTCTTGCACCGTATGCTCCACCGTGTCCTCCGGGCGATTTTCGCAGTGGTACGAATTTTTAGTATTTGAGACGTTAAGTAAACTGGAACTTTGACAATTTCAAATTGACAATTTTCTAGGAAAAAAATTGTTCTTTCTTCGCACACCAGAGGCGCTGTTACATTTTTTCATACAAAACGCTGTAAATACTGGAAAGACGCTGTAAAGTAAAAGAGTGAAAATTCGTGATAAGGGTACTGAGGCATTTCAAGTACGCCGTAAATGAAATATAGAAATATTTGTGCCTTTGGTCCCTTTACCGAAGACGTTTTTTTTGGAGATATCTTTAAAAATATCATAATAATATTACATAATTTGTCATTTATATTTCAAAAAGTAATAAACTATGGCTATGGTATTTTAATACAAGCAGAATACAACCTAATTTGATAGTAAAATTTTAAGTGAACTCGAGGGAAAATGGCAATTTAGATTCCAATTAGAATGTTTATGTTTTGGCTGAAATCTATTGTTTAGTAAACATAATAATAATGCGATAACCTAGTTCTTTTTTTTTTTAAATAAGTTTAAAATAAAGGTTAAAGTTGAAAAGTCGTATGAAAAGAGCAACTGCTTCAAGTTATTAGAATAATAGATACTTAGTTTATTTAAGTTGGCAACTTTGAAACTGCAATTATTATCTGTGGGTGTTAGTAAGCTAGTTTTAATTGTGCTTAGCTAATAGCTTTTCTTTCTAAATAATCTTTGCTTTCTTTTAAAAATTTAAGAAGTTTTAGATTAAGTGAAGTGATTTCGTTTGATATGATTTTAATTTATGACTCATCGGCTCTGATTTTAACTTTTAAAACAATTTATCGTGACCCTGAAAAGTTTAGGGCTATTGAAGGACACCGTGGATTTTAGTCAGTACAAGTCAGACAGTGGGATCCCGTTCTGCCATCGATTGTCTCAACAACATCCTCCACCTCCACCACCATATAGGTAAATATGGGTCCCGAATTCAAACCAACTATCCAAACACCGGCCAATAATAACACTAGTTTACAAGATTTTTTACCCAAAGATGAAACTGATATGTATCGGTAGAGTTATAAGCTCTTACTTTAAAACTGAAGTTGAAAAAAAATTAGGACGTCAAATTTTGGAAATATTCATTATTTTTATTATCTATCATTATATTACAGTTATCTCAAAACAATTAAAAATGGCTCGTTTTACTCCTTTCTTTCATACTGATTAGTATCAATATCTCTTATTAAGGACCAGCAGAACCCGATAACTAGCAATTTTATCCCAAAATCCTTTGTATCTTTCCTCAAAAACATTTAAATCTCGGTGAAACGTTCACCATGCTCATCACCCACTCTTCCCAGGTTCTCAGGGACAAATCCAGATAAGAATGTAAAAACTGATTTTTTTTTTGGTAATTCCTCAATAATTTGGAAATAATTTCTGCATAATTCTTAAATTTATTGATTCCCAGGAAATTTTTCACTACCCCTTCAAAGGAATACTGAGCATCTTTTTCAACATTGGTTAAGTAACCATCAAAAAGACAATGCCTGTTGCTCCTTAGTGCTATGACCCACCAATTAAAATTTGACTTCCAACTATACCAAATGTAACATTCTATTTGTGCTTTATCAGATAAAAGTAAAATCATGTTTTATAAGTCTATAATCCTGCCGTTTCTGTTTAATTGGATAAAATATCACATTTAGGTTAGATACCTATGTCGAGCATACGTTAACGTCACGTCCCTATTTTCACAATGCTGGTCTAGCCACAAAGCACACACAATACAATACTAACAATCTTGACGGATTACAGATGTTGGTGGAAGCTGTAAGATAATTCAAACACATTTATAATTTGTAAAAAACAAAAACAATAGCCACCCAAAAATCAAATGACTTTGTCCATAATGCCAGTTGTGACATTTTGACACAAGGATAAAATACACAAACAATATACAAAATGGACTGCGCACTCATGCCTCAGAAATGAGGAGATTCGTAGACGAACCAAAGTAACCGACATAGCCCAACGAATTAGCAAGTTGAAATGGCAGTGGGCAGACCATAATATAGCTCGCAGAACTGATGGCCGATGGGGCCGTATGGTTCTCGAATGGAGACCACGCACCGGCAAGCGCAGCGTAGGACGTCCACCCACTAGGTGGGCAGACGATCTTATGAAGGCCACAGGATCACGCTGGATGCAGGCCGCTTACAACCGGTCCTACTAGAAGTCCAAAGGAGGCCTATGTTCAGCAGTGGACGTCTTACCGCTGATAAGATGATGATGATGATGATGATGATGATGAATAGGGTAGGTAACCAAAATACATGTTATTTCTTAAAAAAACATTTATAAACGTAAAAACAGTAGTCCGCCGGTGTGGGAGCGGGGTCCAAACTACCGGTGGTTAGGGCTACAGAAACAGGTACCTCCTCACAATGCGGGCCGTATTTAGGAACACTGCCTTCAAAATCAGGCCCTTGATCCAACTACCTAGAGAGAGCCTTGAAAGGTATTCGTCGAGGCCCTTTGCCATCAGGCCATTGGCTGTAACGATAAATCGGCACAATGATAGCCGAGCTCACATTCCCACTCCGACAACCGCGCGTGCTAAGTTGAGATATTTCATTTATTTATATTTCTCAGCTTTCAGTTCAGAAGGTTCTCGTCATGCGAGATGGTATCATCGATTATTATTTATCATTACGCGGCGCATCGATCTGTCTATCACAACAATATCAGGGACATTGGCGACAGCAAAAATAAAAAAAGAATATTGAAAAATAAACCTGAAAGCAATTTTAAAGCCGAAAAAGTAAATAAGGTTAACAAGTAAGAGTTGCCCGGGTGTCACCACTGCGAGGATCGCCCGGAGGACACGGTGGAGCGTACGGTGCAGGACTGCCCAGCTTGGGCGGAGCACCGCCGTGTCCTCACTGCGGCGATAGGCGGAGACCTCTCGCGCCCGGCATTGGTTGCGGCCATGCTGCGCGGCGAGACGGAGTGGGAGGCGGTCGCCTCCTTCTGCGAAGCAGTCATGCTCGCGAAGGAGGAGGCGGGCCGCTTGAGGGAGAGGATACCGTCCTCCCTCCGCCCGAGACGCAGTGGTAGACGCCCACGGCGACGGATGTCGCGGGACGATCTCCGGCCACCGGGCGCGGGCATGCGGGCGGCATGCTGCCCGACCATGGACCATGCCCGGTTCGACGGCGCGTTGTGTCCCACGCGCGCCTCAAGGAGCGTCAGCATAGTGACGGGGCCCCCTATAGAGGGCCACAGTCCTGGCGGGGTTGCGGGACATACGTATACCGCGACTCCGGCACACAAAGGGCTACCGAAGGACACCGTGTATTTTAGTCAGTACAAGTCTGACAGTCCCTCCCGCCCTGCCCGGGGTTGGAGGACTCAATCGATGATTTTGCCACGTAAAAAAAAAAAAAACAGGTAAGAGTTATATTTTACTATTTTTATCCATACTACTTTCTGGGAATAGGAAGGAAGGGACAAGCGCCATCCAAGTTGCTCTTCTCTTTAGTAATGCTAATTCTAGCAAATCAAAAAAAACCTAAACGGTGGCGATTACGGTTCATTTTTGGGTACTACGTAAATTGAAGTGCTCAGTCCAGATTTTATGATAGGGCTATGTTTTGATTAGGTATTTCCGCGTCAATGATGTTTCGTTGTACCTAATCATTCATGCTCAAATGTGAAATATTTTTAAGAGTATATATTCATAATGTGATTTATATAAAAAAAACATTATTTTCGTTAAACACACTTATTGAAAATAATGTTTTATTAAAACTGAATATTGCATATTTAAATCCGAACAATAACACATTAAAAGGTGTCATTTGTCATTTTCTCTGCGTGTAGGTATGCTTAATGCGTAACGCACATGGCCGCGATGAAAACAGGAAATGGTTTTTGGGTTTTCGAAATCCTTTTATCACTAACTTTTTAAAAGCATCCTTTGCAGAATAACAATTATGTAATCAGGGGTCTTATTTTCATTTAATATTTTTCATTAGTTTATATTTCCTGTAATAAGGGCTGAAAGGTGGGGCAGGATCTGGCATTGTCATTTTTATTCCTTGATATATTACTTATTTGTGATTTGTAAGTGATGTAATATCAGGATATTGTCCCTATGTGCTTTCAGTTTTTGTTGTTAAAAACGGTAGTTTCAGTGAAGCAGAAGTAACAGTCAGTAGTATGACTTGTGGGTTTTCTCCATATCATTAGTAGGCAGATTCGCAAATGGTTTTTTTTATGCAGCTCCGTTTAATAAAACTACTTTTGCAATTTTCCCACACTACACTAAGAACCCATTTTTATCAAGGTTTCTTACCGAGATTTGCAAGCAATGGAAATACGCTCGTGTTACGGCTTCAGTGAGAGGTCTCTTAATTTTTGGAAAAATATATTGGCCACAAACATAACAAAAGTTATTTGGGTTTAATTTACACTGTCTTGGTGACATTTTAAAACAAATAAAAATGTTCAAATAATACATAAACGCAATTAAAACAAACTAAACTGCGACACCGCGAACAAGTTAACTTAAAAAGTTTAAATGTGGGTATTTCAAAAATTTGACGTGATAAAAATATGACACATTATTTTTTGTAATAATGGGATGGGTAGAAAACATATCCAATATAAATTATCTTTGGGTAAAAGAAAAACTTTTTTTCTGTAAACTAGTGTAATGTACAACCGATAACACCAACAAAAAACTGCAAAATGTATAATAATAGCTTAGTCTAACTTGTACTAGACCTTGAACGATACAACTTGAGATCGCAATAAAAAGTGGAGGTAATTGAATCGAGAACCCGACACGAACTGTCTCGACGCGGAGGAAAGTTAACTTGGAAATTTTAAATCTGATATTGATATAATATTATTTGATGATACTTGATCTTAGAGGTAGAAAACGTGGAGTTTCTATTTAGAAGATGAGTAGTAAAGAAAGGGGTTAAGTGCTGAGGTTTCAGCTAAATTATACTTTATTCATCATCATCATCAGCAGTGCCGTATTATCCATAAGGCACTTTAGGCCAGTGCCTAGGGGCCCACCACAACCAGGGGCCCAGCACTCCCTATTAAAAATGAAAAAAAGGGGATTGTGTGGTTTTATGAAACCACGGTAAAAGTGAAACTTTTTCACATTATAAGGTATCGAACCCACGACCTACAATTCGTAAGTCGGGACCGATACCACTAGGCCACCACTGTTCTATACTTGATTGCAAATGCAAAAGTATGACTGACTGCTGGAGTCGACTATCTGAACAGAATGCTCTGAAACTCAAAGGATAATCATAGAGCAGTGTGGACCTTTAGTCATGAGTTTGACAGATCTTAGCGCTACACCCAGGACACGAGATTTTGTTATGAAAGAGTAAAAAACATCAATATACGTCGATCTAGCTATCAATTAATTCATCCTCACAAACTTTCGCATTGATGGCAGCAGTAAGAGTACATTATACGACAATATTATAATAAATATAATATAAAATTGATAAATCATTAAAGACTAGCTATTGCCAGTGGCTTCACCCGCTAAAAACTATCCTATGTATTAATCCAGGTTATAACCTATCTATGTACCAAATTTTAGGCAAATCCGTTGAGTGGTTTTTGCGTGAAAGAGTTACAAAAATACCTACATACACACATACATCCTCACAAACTTTCGCATTTATGATATTAGTAGGATAGATGGAAAAATATCAATAATTATACGTATTTTATATTCTTATGCAGATATAATTATGTGATTACTGAGAAGAAAACTATACAGGAAAAATACAAAGAAAAATAACCAATGTTTGTAATGATACTATGCCATCTTCCTGTTCAGAATGTCTAAGTATTTGACATTCGAATGAATAACCATGAATTTGTTACAGTAATGATTATCACACATCCAATTATAGAATATTGTGTACTTCTAAAATAGCAGTTGAAAACACAAAGTGAAAACAGAATTCCAACTAAGGGAATATGATCGCGGGACTAACAAATTACCGTGACCACGAACGTAAGGGCTAATGAACAGTACTGCTCTCTGTGAGAGAGAGTGGGCCAAAATCCACCACGCGGGCCCTGTGCGGTTTGGTGGACACATGTCTTCGAATTTTTGATTCTAGTACATTCCGGTTTCCTCACGATGTTTTCCTTCACCGTTTTGAGAGCAGTGGTGATGAAATATACTCGTAGTACACAAAGTAATGCGCCTGGCGGAGTTCGAACCCACGACCCACAACTCGTAAGTCGGGACCGATACCACTGGGCCACCACTGCTCTCCACTTTGTTCACCAAGGTGATATCACTCAGGTGAACAAAGTAGAATAAACCACTGCAACCTGCTTAAACAATCCCTCTACCCAGTTGTGGAACTTTGGAACGTTTTTGTTCATTGCAACGTGCATGGCTTTTGTCGCAATTTACACTTTTGTGTGAACAATATTACTTATTGATAATGACCTCTACTTAAGGTTCTTTAGTGTTAAGTTCGTTATTTGACACATTTTTATCAAGTATTCAAGGTTTTATAACGTTTCGACATTTTATTTTATGAGAAAAGAATAGATTATTTTTGCTCTCTCATTAGGTTTTACTTGTGTTAGGTATGAAGTTTGATTACTGAATTGTTGATCCAGAGAATGAGATAATGTTTCTAATGAAATATTGTAACAAAACCTTATAAAGGCTAGTCAAATTACCCAATCTTGGAAGTTTTGCAATTGCTACCTATTTCTGTTTTTTCTAAATGTACCTCTACCTGAAGTCAAAGATACTCTACTAAGATTTTCGTATTCTTACAGCGTGCTTCAAGTATTTACGCCGTCAAACAGGCGAAGCGAATGCGATTTGGAATTTCGATTTGTAATGTATGGAATTGTTTGTATCCAGTCACATAGAAAAGCGAAAGCGATCCGATAGTCCATGTGACTGGCTTCAAACAATTCCATACATTACAAACAGAAACGCATCGTTTCGCGTTCGCCATGCCTGTCTGGTTTGACAATAGCTTTAGTGTATGAAAAGTGCAAAAGCACTTTAGGAACGTGGTGGAACTATTTTTTTCAACACAGTCAATCAGTCATAGTCACGAAAACGAGAAAATTAGTGCCTCTGTTTTCTGTTTTTTTATTAATTCTCTAAAAATCGGATAAAGCAGGCCTCATAGGAGATAATGGGACAAAGACGGGTTCAAACGGGCAAGTGACGTATTAACATCTACCACTAGTATGACAAACTATTTTAATTGTTTAAAAACGACATAATATCAGCTGTTTAAGCAGAACCACGACCTCTTCATAAGCATTATTTCCCGAAATCTACTCAAAACAAGCCACAGCATCGATAATATTTGGTCAATAGAACAAATATTACTAGTACAGAGTACAGGTGTACTTCAAGTCATCTTGACATTGGTACAGTCAATAGCACAATGCTGGTGATAATATGGCATTGAAAGCATTTTTACGTAAAGTATCATGGGACACTTTTTAGTGCAAATGTACTGATGTTTGGTTGACTCTGTTGTTCACTTGATTTATTCCCGTTAGATCCCACTTGAATACTTTTCTCGTTCGATTCCACAAACCATTATTATGTATTCCCGTTGGCTCCTAGATCTCAAATAACAAGAGAACAATGAAAAATGTGATTCAAAACTGAGATTCAACCATAGTGAACGAAGAAAACATGGAAGAGTAACTTCAAACAAAATCTTTTTGATAGACGGCCCACGACGTTGTTTTCTTTGAACAGCTAGTTTGTTCTCTATTAATATCACGAAGTTATGATTGGGTAGGTTGTCAACCCTCGTCTCTAATTGGCTAAGCAACGCGTAGTAACAATGACATCATTGGCGCTAGAAATGAACACATGACATTAATATGACGGGCTGCAAGAATTGTCAAAGTGGACGAGTTATATAAAAAGTAGCAATGAAAGATTTTAATAATGTATTTTTATTTCTTTTGCATTTGATGCAGATACATAACAACTCAGATCAAATAAATAGGCAGATAGAGCGCTCAGAACACGCGAGTGGGTCAACCAAAGTTAATACAAAATCAAAATCGAATACAAAGTTGCGACAGTACTACACACCAGTTTTTTTGCCAAAATATGCCGTCTCGTGTCTTTTACCATCGAAAAAGTTGTTCCCAAAAAAAAAAAAAACAGTAAGGAATGTAATTCTATTTGATTTTGTATTAACTTTGGTGGAGACACTCGCGTGTTCTGATTGTTCTATCTGCCTATTTCTTTGATCTGAGCATAACAACAAAAAGTTCACGTTTATATTTACATAAAATGGTTCATACGACTGTGTATATACAAAGAAAGAAAAAGAAAGAAAACATATTTATTTGGCACCTACTGTGAGCTACGGCCTCCTTAGAGATTAAGTAGAAAGTCTTATTGTCATTTGTTTAAAAATGAATAACAGAAATGGCTAACATAGCTTGCTTTACCAAATTAATGTCAAAAAAAAGGTTGCACTCCAGGAGTGCCGGTAGAAGTGAAAACTTTTTTGTTACTATGTTTTATTTTTAATTTGAATGACGTCTTACTCATTTTCGATCAGGGTCACGTGACCCTGACGCGAGTTTTGGTCACGTGACCCTGACGCGAGTTTTAAATTTTTTACCCATTACAGAAAAAGTGTACAACGCCGCTAAAGAAGTTTTCACTTCAAAATTTTGGATAACATATTATTTAAAAAGAGCCCGGATCGTTTATAGCTTCTGGTATCCTTTTTTCGTCATACTAAAATCGTCATCTTGAAAATGAACTGAAAATAATTATTGTTGTTTTGCTTGGGGACCTGTCGTTTTCCTGTCTCTCCAAGCGAACTGATCTCGTCCATTGTTCTTTGAGATTTGGATCTTGCGGAAATCTGTCAAAGGAGCAGAATGTTTTGTAATGTAGCAAAAAGAAAACACAAACATATTTACTTCAAACATTCAACATTAATTTACTTAGTCCATGGGGCATAACACCATCCCCATAGAAAAAAATTGGTCCATGTTTATAATTAATATAAAAATAATGTAGTAGTCTAAGGGCTACTTACAGGTGATAACTAATTCCAGCATTTTTATTATGTAGATGAGATCGATTTATACACCATTTCACTGCGCAAGAAGGCATAGTTTATAGTTTTAAACTGAATAAAAATACGAACAACGACATGTGCCGTCACAGCCGAACTAAACTCCTCCGAGGCATGATTGATAAGCCCCGCCTACCGAGGCACGATCTGCGTTGGGTCATTTTCGGACTCTAGGAATGCTTCTATGTTTGCTTCGTTCACTGGATTCAACGGAAATAAGTCGTTCACTTCATGCTCCGTTCATAATCTTTGATGATGCGATTTGCAATGTGACTTATTAAAGCCGAAAACACATTATTTAACACGCCACGCGACGCAACGTGTCGACACCCGATGTGCAGTGAGCGCGTGTCGTCGTGTCGGTTGTTCATAGTGTGATTCCGGCTTAAATATCAAAAGTCAAACGTCATATCAAAAGTCAGTCTTTTCTGTCCGTATCGCGTCCACAGGTCCGCATCGTACGTATCGGACGCATCGCATCAGACGGATTTCTGCGTCGGCAGCAACCGGATTGCCGACGCGAGTTTCAGCAATCGGATTGCCTTCATCGCGTCCACTGATCGGCATTCCGTATGACGTCATCGGCACGCATCGCATGTAGGCACTGCCGATGAGCCGTACGATGCAGATCAGTGGACGCAGTTGTATGAGTTTTAATACAAGGCAAACTAAAATCCGTTACGTACGATACGTGCGATGCGGACCTGTGGACGCTTACCATAAAGCGTCTTCCACTGACTGAAATCATAGCATGCGCAACGTTTAATCGGTTTTGGCGCAAAAACCCAATTCTCCAAAAGCCTAATTCGCAAAATGGCAAATGATCAAAAGTGTCAGTCAAGGTATTCCACAAAACCAGGGACCGAAAACCTTTATAAATTACGGTACCGGTATTGAAGAATTTTGGTTATTTTTCAGATTTAGGTAACCGCTATCTGGGTAACCAGACCGAAGAAAAATGTAACCTCTATTCAGGTTACCGTTTTAATACCGGTTAACTAAAGATAACGACTCTTTGTCACACACACATGCGATGCGCGCCCTGTGACTATTGCCGACGGCACGTGTGAAGTGTGCAAGATAGGGGTAATTTTTATTTCGGTAACCGGTATTAATACTGGTTATGTATTCACTTTTAATAATAAAGGTTATCTTTAAAATTACCTGTAAAAGAAAAAAAGGTTGTTACCGAAAAAATACCCGTATTGATCATACCGGTTTCGGTCCCTGCACAAAACATTTGCTCATACGCAGTTTGTTACTTTACTCGTATTATTTATTTAAATTACTAGAAAGGTAAACGATATGCATCGCTTTGTTGTCTAGATTGAGGAAAACCCTGATGTTATTGACAGTGATCATTAGTCAGTAGGTATCAATTATACCTCCTGCTTGTCAATATAGTTGTGATGGTCGTTGATGTATCTGCATAGATGATAGATAGAGCTGTATTAATTAAATATTTAGATTATATGTCAGTTAAGACGTTCTATGTTTTGTATTAATTAGCCTAAAGTGTTGTACTTCCTAGCACGACCGTGAACATATTCATTACAACTTTTGATGGTAATAAATTCCTCTTACTTTGTACTATTATACACCACTAATTAGCAATTCTGTACCTCTCAATTACCGTAGATATGCAGTTCGTGCTAGGAAGATTGCTTCCCAGCACGACTACACTAAAATTCCAGTTGGCATTGAAGTTGAAGACACGGGAGCATGCCTAATATTTTGTACTCATTTATGTGTTCACGGTCGTGCTAGAAAGTATAACACAGCCTAAACATAATTATTATCTTTTGGTTGCCTCGACTTCGAAGTTTGATTATTTTTTGCGACAAGAGATTGTAGGTACACCTCGGCATTTCATTTTAAATTCCCCTTAATAATGGTCTTGGAAGACGGAAAAAAGTGATCCTATAAGGAGTTATTACATTATTTCTCCTGATTGGCAGAAATCGCCATGGTCTAGCTAGAATCAAAACTTACCCATGAATTACAGCCACTCTTCCACTCATAGAGACGAACCCTGCATGCAGTGCTAATTGTCAAATATTGGTATTTCCTACGGGTTCCGAATGTGTTTGTTTGTGTCTACGCGATCATTAATATTATAATTATGTAAACGCCCCCACAATGCAGGTGTAATTCCTAGTGAAAAAACTTATAGAATAAGTAATTTTTTGAAGCTATCAAATCGAAAAACCCAATTATTGTACTGTATTGCAGGATTCACTGAAACATTTCAAACCTACAACACAAACTCACAGACCTTGCACCAATTGAACCATCAAACTCTTGCACAAGTTATTACCAGTTCAGTAACGAAACAGTAGAGCAGTGATTAGCACCTGCGAGCGGCAAGCGGCAGGCGGCAGGCTGGTAGACTGGCAATGAGTGGCAAGTGAGTGAAATCGATAGGCGTCACGGTCCCAAGCAACGAATGCAGCGATACATCTGTGATCCGGTTCACGGCACAATGGTAGCATTGAAGAAATCTACGGGACGTTTACTTTTGGCTGTGCATAGTGGAGTTTCTTGTCGGTTCTTCTTCATGAAAACTGTGGAACAAAATATTTTGGTGATGTTCTATATAAGTATCTAATAATCTAAATATAACTCAAAAGCGACTGACTGATATAGTGATCTATCAACGCACAGCGCAAACCACTGGGCGGATCGGGCTGAAATTGGACATGCAGGTAGATGTTATTCTACCCCCAAAGGGATAAAATAGGGGATGAAAGTTTGTATGAAACTTTGTCAATTTTATAAAAAAATACATTGTTCCGATATCCACGCGAATGAAGTCGCGGGCTCAGCTAGTATAATAATAATATTCCACAAATAAAATTGTGAAAGAAACGAGTTTGCTTTCCCGATGGAAATATTGTCACTTGGATGTGTCCAGTAATCGTAACTCTAAACGTTAAGCAAATACTTCGATTATAAAATTTTAAATCCTCGTTTCCCTTATTATATTTACTAAATGTCATGGATTTATTTACACCTTTGAGGGATTCTGTTTGTGCTTTTCATCAATTTGACCAACATTTTGAAGCATGCCTACATAGATTTTTGATTCATAAATTAGCGTAAGTATTACGATTAAGTACGCTTTGCTATCTCTGTTTCCCATTTTTCATTTTTTTTTCTCATTTTCGTTTAGGAGTGTACCTACATACAGTATGTTTATACTTATAAAATATGTTTGGAATAAACTTGTTTATGTATTTCGAAAGAAGTAGACCCATTTCAGGTAAGCAAGGCATCTATTCCGTATAATGTCTGGCACATAAAACTAAATATCCAACGTACCTAAAATCCGAGCAAAAATCCATTACTATACAAATATGCCTGCTCATGCATGCTTACAAACCTGCTTACTCCATATTCATAGCAAGTAATGTAGGAACATAACCACGAATTGCCTTACGCAACCGTAATAACATTACTCGTATTGATAAATCTCAAAAAGGTAACCCACCAAAATAGTATCCTTTTGCGAATTTTACGAGCTATGTGCGCTCACCTTGGCAACACTGTACTTAGAAAAAGTTACAGAAGGCCCACTGACATTAGATACAATAAAGAAATTGTTTTGGGTTTAGTAAATTAACATTAGGGCCACAATAACGTGAAATGGCGTTAATTATCGCGTTTAAATACGAACATTTAAAGACTTATTTTTTGTATCTTTTTGTATCAAAACTCAATAAATATCGCAAAAATATAATATTTGTTTGTTTTTGTACTAGGTTGATAAACATTCACCTAACATCTGGAGAAACGTACCAAGCGCCATTTGCAATATCTTTACGTTACCATACCCATTAACGAGTGCTTATTATTCATTATCATCATCTTTTTTTTCACGTTTCTTCAGGTAAAGTGCTAAAAAGGTATATATAACGGTTCCAGGAACTATCCATTTCTGCTCATTTGAAAATTCTGATTACATGAACGACTTTTTAAATTTCATTTACAAAATAACTGCCATATTCTCTTTTAGGCTGGGTCTACACTATCGGGAGATGCTGTAAATTATGCCAATGATCGACGTTTTTCAAATTCTATTGTGGGCCTACCACACGCACAAGCTATACCACAGTTCGGCCTGCCCAAGCTTCTCGCATGTAATACAAACGGTCGGCAACCACAGATACAGATATACCTAGATCACGACATTTTCCACATTAAAATGACGTAAAAAAAATACTGGACACTTATCTAGTTAATTTGTATCCAAACTACGATAGGCCTTCTAAATCAACTCACTAGTGACACATAAAACGAAAGAGTCGGGCCTACTAGCCAAGTGTTGCCAACTGATGCATGAAAGCAAACTCATTGAGCAAGACTAGTGTAGTTCGTTTGTTTGAGCTCATGTCATAACTATGTTAATTTGTGAAATGAGCGTAAAACACGTGTGAAAGACTTTATAGACAGACCTATTTCTATTGAAGAATATGCGATTGATGTGGAGCAAGTGATTTTGGTCTTTACAATAGAAGATTGACGTTTTACTATTGCTTAATTAGCAGTTTTCACTTACTAAAACCTACTAAGAAGGTTGGATACCAAGTTGGTTGTATATCAGGCCATTATTTCACAAAAAAATCAAATGATGCCATTAGTATTTTATTTTTCTTTATATTTTTTTTTTTGTCGATATGGTTTTTTATAATTTTTATCGTGAAAATTGGCCAGTTACTTGGAATGCAACCTTCTTTATTGTCGTTTTGTCTGCATTTGAAATTAAATTCTACTAAAAAGGTTGGATACATTTCATAAGTACCAAGAAGTATCAGGCCACTTTTTCTCTAAAAAGCTGAAATGAAGCCATTTGTATTTTTTTTTTCTTTATATTTTTTTTTGTTCAGTTAATGGTTGTTTGATTTCTTTTCGTGTAAAGTGGCCAGTAATTGGAATGCAACCTCCTTTTAAATGATTTCATTTTTGGAACTTATTTTCCTTCATTTCTATTGGATTTTAGACTCTATTGAAGATTTTATGTACAGAGCCAGCACATCAAGCTACCACAATTTAATAGATTTTCAACCTTATCAAAAATAGTTGCAGGTTAATAATGTCGGAATAGTAAAATTTTACAGATTCGGGTAGGTTGGCTTGCTGGCGTCTGTAGGTATTGAAAAATAAAAACAAATCAGCTGCATTATTTTCGATTTTGACCAAGAAGTAGTTCCTATAATTCTTTGTCTAAATTAAACCAGGGATTGGCATTAAAGAATGTACACATTTGCAGTGAGCTCATAACCTACTCTAATAATAAAAAAGTCCGTTCCGTTTCACCTAATATAGGAACTGAATATTGAATTGAATAACTTGATTCGGAACTTCATAGTTTACTTTGTACGGTCAGTAATTCAAGTAAGATAACATAACGAGAAGATAATTTATAAGATTAAAAGATTTGATGGCCAAATACGAAACTACAAGGAAAAGCAAAACATCAATGAAAACTAAATCTGAATTTCTGAATTTTTTAAAACACCTCTGTTTGTGTAAAAAATACGATACTTTTGAATGATGTAAATTGTTATACCATCTGAAAGTGTCGCTAATAAGGACCAAATCCTCCGAAGTTGTGTTGTTTTGTTCCGTTTTCAGTTTTTCAGATCAAAATGGCTGCATGGATTCGAATGAAATCAAAAATATCGCGAGCTATGTTGCCTGAGTACATAACTTTGAAAGAGTAAGACTAAGAGAAAGAGAAACTGTTTCTTTCATAACTTATTTATTCTTAAACCAAAAATCATTTATTAGTTCTATCGCTAACCGTACAAGCGTGTTTGCCTTACATTAGTTAAATAGCTGTCACGCGGCTGATTATAAATTACTTAGTCGATTTATTAAATGATGTATTCGCTGATTACAACATTGTGGAAATAGTAATGTAGGTAAACACTACAATAAACAATAAAATGAGCGTTTGTTTCCGCAATTTCTTTCTATCGTAGTAAAATCATCAAATGAGTCCTCCCAACCAAGGGTGGGACGAGAGGGTCTGTCAGACTTATATAGCCCTTTACGTTCAAGGGTAACGGTTACCTGATGAGGTGGTACCGTGACTTTCCTTTCAGACTTTCCGACTTTCCTTTCCTGCGATATGTGATAAATTCAAACTTCCTCTTAATCAATTAATTCTTGGTAAATCATCACGATGATTCAGTGTAATGCCTTTACATAATACATCCTTCGTTTTACAAATCACCAATGATTTGGCTACTACAACATTTTTAATTATCCATTGATCAATTCTCAACACTTAATCAATTAACTAACCAATTATCAAAAATAATCAATAGTCACGTTACCACCTATTTGTATTAATTACAGGGATGTCAAAAATAATTGAAGTTTACATTTATTTCAAGAAAATACTTATCAGAAATGGATAAGAAATTCGTTTATTAATGTTGTTGTTACATGCCCACAGCATGCCAAATTTCTACATGTAGGTAACCCGCGCAAGTAAAGGTGCGGGTTACCAGCGCGAGTAACATGCGCTAGCTACTTGATCAAGTGACCTGCGGGGTTCTTATACACGGCGCATGCAACTCGTGCAAGCAAAGGTGCGAGTTTGCGGTTTACCCGCGAGAGTAACAAGCGCAAGCTACTTGATCAAGCTACCCGCGGGGTGCTTGTACACGGCGCATATAGCTTGAGCATGTTGAGGCACTTGCGAGGGTTACATGCGCCGTGTACAAGCACCCTTACTGGAGCAGAATTCGGTTAAACAGCATCATTATAAAATACACATTGATGCTCCAGTTACAAATATTCACGAAAGTGACTTTTTTAACTATTAATAATTGTATTTTTTTTTTTACTATCAAACCTTCGCAACTTAACGTGACGAACCTGACCACACTCAACACAAAACCAAAAATCATTATTCAACCATTATAAATTTTCACTTTTATTTGCATGAAATAAACTTCATATTTGCGGAGCACTGTATTCAATCCTCGTTCGCTCCATGGTTCGGAACAGAGTGCCTTGTCGAACGAATCGAACGCATTGGTATTCGGAAGTCGAACGAATGCGAGCGAATAATCGAATAAACTTGTATATTTTGGTTCATTGAAATATGAAAAGCAGTAAGGATGATTTATTTTTAAATCGGCGCTGAGTTCGCTTTAAATTTTATTGTAAAAGTAAAATAAAATTGAGATTTGTAAGCGAATGGTAAAAGCGGGAAGCGGTCAGTATTTTACGTTATCGATTTTGATACTTTTACCGATCTTTCTTGGCTATGTATTTTATGTAAGTATAAAATAAATCAAGTAAACAGTGCTGGGTTAAGACAATACAAAATATTGGCACAGTATAGAAATCATACAGTAGGACGACGCCTTTGATCTCGGGTAAAATGCCGACATCGTCTAGACAGTTATGCATCGGCCAGGGTTGTCACAAGTAAAGAATATTTATGAAATTATTTATTTATTGCAGATCAACATGGATGGCAGAATTATAATGAAAACAATATTAAACACTTATATAATAATGAAAACAAGTTTTAACCCCCTCTTTACTGCATGTATTATTAAGAAGTTGAATGAAAATAAAAAACGCAGATAAGACGTATACTAAGAGATTTAAAAATTGAACTGATGCATTTGATAAATTTATTTATTTATTTATAAATAGTTACTATGTGACACTGACGACGTGGACTGCGATTTTTTTTTTATTTTAACTTCCAAATAAATAAATACCTATCATAAATACAATACAAATTAATAAATAATAAGTATATTCTAACCGAAAGGGTACTTACATACTCGTACACACGGAGACACATCAAGCTATACTGTTTGGACTTTGGACTACTAGAAGTTGAACGCTGCGAATCGTGCGAGAGGGTGCGACATGTTTTTGTTATTTCGTCTCACTTACGCACATTACGAATGCCACGTGACACGCGCCGCCCGCGCCTCTCTGTTGGTTTCAAATATTTCATTCTTACATTACTTTACTATGCTTATAGATACTTATCTTTTATTATTTTGTTAACAAGTTAAGCTCGTATTAATTTATGCGATTTGTTTTTCGGTTTGCGCTGCGCTTCTGAATGTTCACTGATACATTTATTATTATCATAATTATAAGTATATTACTTATGTTAGTCAGTAAAAGCATTTGTAGCCCAGTAGTAACTGATTTTATAAAATCACTGAAACACTTATTTCTTAATTTTTAAGGTGAATGCGTAGATTGAGACCCGCGTAATTCAAATTTTCATTAATTGTAATAGTTTTTACTTAGCGAGCTTTACCAATGATTATTCTAGCATCTCCGCTTTCTCGACAAGTCGAGGCACTGCGAGTAGGTAGCTCCGGCGCGATCTCATGGCGGTATATCTAGAGGGAACGACGGTCGCAACCAAGGTCCAAGCACGCCGCAATTGCGGTAGTAAAACCCCTCTTTGAGGAGTGACTGGAGAGGTGCTACAGCATCCTCACCTTTCGTCTGACGCAGGTGCTCACCGGACATGGATGTTTCGGGAGGTTTCTGTGGCTTATTGGAAATTGTTAAAGACGTGAATCAAAATTTCAACTTAAACAATGACTTTCAAATTACCAAAAAAAAAAAAATTGCGGGCTACCGATCTCCTCTAAAAATCATATATAATCATTATATTTATCATACATTTTACCCTTTGCCATGTAAATATGATAATTATATTAAGGCAATCAATGTATAGACGTGCGCAGACCGATCCGAACAGACTAGTCGAAAGCCTTGAAAATATTTTAATTTTCTTTGCCTTTAAACTGACGTTGTTCACGACGACGTAACACCAGATTTAGTAGGTATGCATCCCAGTGCGTCCAAAACACACTGTTTTATTTTCGACTCTCCGCGCTAAACAGAGCGTTGAAAATCAAGTGCGAGAAAATCGTCTGTGCGAACGTGGGCCTAGTTTATGATTCACTTTCACACCAAAAAAACTACAGATCCCACAGGATTATTTCAATTTTGACATTTGAAAATAAATCTGTGGTAGAAAGCAAAGGTTTTATTATTAAAACACCGTTATAAAAATCGAATCTTTATTTAAAAAAAAATAAAATTAACGAAAAACAAAAAACCCGACTGCGTTAAAAAAACTAAAAAAGAAAGAAACAAGCCCAGTAGTTAAGAATTCACTCATTCACACTCACAGTCGGGGCCCATTCAAATTATACCAATCAAATCTTCCCAACGGGCCCCGACTGTGAGTGTGAATGAGTGAATTCTTAACTACTGGGCTTGTTTCTTTCTTTTTTTAGTTTTTTTAACGCAGTCGGGTTTTTTGTTTTTCGTTAAATATTTTTTTTATTTCATACTTTTTAGTTACTATTCAGAGAATTATTGTTTTGCTAAACAACTTTAAATCGTTATATATCCTAAACTATTATTTAAAATGAAAAATGATAAAGGAAACCTAAAGTTGATTTTAAAATACCTATTCAACGATACCCCACATGACATAGTTCATCAACTTTTTTTTTTTTCATTTTGACAATATGGCGTCTGGTTGTCGCTCTGGTGAATTTTGATTACTGTCATGTCTTTAGTGACACTCGCAAGGTTAAGACGAATCGATTGACGTAAAAATCATCAAAATCGGCCTACGCATTTGGTCTCTAGAACGCCACATAGAAACAAACATACTTATACACCGTGACTTTTAAGTCGTCTTACAAAAGCAGCCCAGTTCATGTATCCAACGTCTAGAACACGTTTATAATAAAAAAAAAGGTATTTAAGAGATTTGAAAATTTTAAAAATAAAATTTTAATTCGTTAATATGACGCAAGGAGGGTTAGAAACACCCTTGTCTCATAGAAAATGGAGATGGAATGATCTGCCCGACTTTTGTGCTGGGTAGGTAGGTATACTCTACAAGTCTACAGCTTGATACGTAAACATTTTAACAGGTTTTTTCATATTTCTAATGTTATTAAAAATAAAAATTATAGTCTTAACAATAAAAAAAAACTTGCCTAGAGGTATTTTAGGTCGGATACATTAAGTGGACCCCTTTTGTAAGACGACTAAAAAGTCACGGTGTATACAAACATACATACATACATACATACATACATAGACTGATAAACACATTACCCTCCTTTGCGTCGCGCAGTCGGGTAATAAATCACAATATGAGTTCTTAATTGCTTAACAATATTTATGGCAAATAAAACTTAATTACTAAAACCATTTATGTTATTTGAGGGGTAACATCTAAAAACGAGGTGTATTGCACTCTTTAGGATATTTTTTTTATTTTCTGGTTTCGCGCTAGCCGCTGGAGGTCATAAAAATACAGAGTGAATTTTCCAACCGGGCGTGGTTTTTATGAAAATCAATAAGGCCAAGAATCATAGCATATAACACTCGTGTGCCGTCAACAGTAAGAATTTACGTTAAATTACACGGTGAATTACATTACGCGTTACACCAGTCTGAAACCGGCATTTACAGTTAAAGAATTAAAAAAAACAGTATAAAAAACGGAGTAACATTTAAGGACATCAAAATTGAAAAATATATATATTTTAGAATTTAATTAAAAAAAAAATTATTTGTGTTGAAGTGTAGTGGTTCCCACACTTTTTTTTGTTATGTGTCATGTTTTATCAATAATTATAAAATAATAACCATGTAATATCAAAAAACTTCAAATCACAAAGCATAGTGCGGATGTCAAATTAAACTTGTTATGTTTTGTTGAGAAATTAATATCCTCACACTTGAGCAGGATTGGCATGATTAAAACAAGTTGTTTTAAAACAGTTAAGAAAATAAAGTGTTGAACTACTTTTCATGGCTGAATAATGGATTTAAATGAAAAAAAATAATATATATATTATAATATAGGTATATATTATAATATATATATTCAGAAGTCTAAGTTTATGTTATTGCTACTCATGCTACGTAATATTTTCAATGAAATAATACTTAAAAAACTTTCGATGTTTATTTCCAATAATTTCGATCAGTTAATTTGAAAATATTTAGTCTAGAAAATATGAAACTTATAACTTATATTATAAGTTTAGACGTCGAATTAATATGTAATAATGTCCAAAACTAAAAAGAAAAACACAAAATGTTCAAAACAATTTGAACTGTTTGTTTATAAAACTGAAAATAAAACTTTTTACAACCCTGCACTTGAGTAATATAAGATGTAAAAAAGTCAAAAAATTATATATAAGACTAGAAAAAAACAGTCATTGAGCTCAATCAACATAAGGTGGCCCCGTAGTAGCAGCCCGTGAAATTCAAATTTTCTTGTTTTTTTGTAATTTGCATATCAGTGACAAATTGTAACTTGATCAAAATATGATTCGCAAATAACGAGTATATATTTACATAATTATTATATATATGTATACATATAATAATAATGTAATCAATACATTGCTTTCTATTTCTTTTATAGTGTAACCGCCATCTCGCAATTAGCTGCCGCTGTTGTGGAGTTAATTGTGGTGCCATAATATGGATCACAAATTCAAAAGATTTTATTAGAAATAACGACAAGATAATAAATAATAATAGACCGAACGACAGTGACGCGTAAATCCCGAGCGATTTAGGGAACGGACTGGCTGGCGGCGGCGCGTGCGTCGGGGGCGGGGCGGCTTTGGATATGTGTGCCAAAAAAGTGCACCTGTGTGCATAGGCGCAAAGCAACAAATACTATGATTGGCCGATGACACGATGCCCAGTCCCTTTCCTACAATTCTCTGTTTTGTTGGTAGCGTAGTTATGGGTATGTAGGGTGTCTAACTTGATGTGTTGCCGTGTGTACATGTGAAAAAAAAATTGCTACAGACTACCAAAATGAACAACTTTTACTATAGGACCAGCTCGAGACAGATTTAAGTTATTTAGATGGCATTTCGTAACCAGCACCTCAATTTATCACGGAATTGGCGTAATACATTTAAATTGACGCCCGCCATCTTCGATTTCAAAAAGAATGACTTTTTCGTTACAAACACCCCAATTCACCTCGAAATTGACACCCATATCAAATTCTAAAGAAAAAATGACGTCCGCCATCTTAGATTTCAAAAAGAATAGCTTTTTCGTAACAAGCACCCCAATCAACCTCGAAATTGACACCCATATCAAAATCTAAGAAAAAAAACGGCGTCCGCCATCTTGGATTTCAAAAAGAATGGCTTTTTCGTTACAAGCACCCCAATTAACCTCGAAATTGACACCCATATCAAATTCTAAGGAAAAAATGACGTCCGCCATCTTGGATTTCAAAAAGAATGGCTTTTTCGTTACAAGCACCCCAATTAACCTCGAAATTGACACCCATATCAAATTCTAAGAAAAAAACGGCGTCCGCCATCTTGGATTTCAAAAAGGATGGCTTTTTCGTTACAAGCACCCCAATTAACCTCGAAATTGACACCCATATCAAATTCTAAGAAAAAAACGGCGTCCGCCATCTTGGATTTCAAAAAGAATGACTTTTTCGTTACAAGCACCCCAATTAACCTCGAAATTGACACCCATATCAAATTCTAAGGAAAAAATGACGTCCGCCATCTTGGATTACAAAAAGAATGGCTTTTTCGTAACAAGCACCCCAAATAACCTCGAAATTGACACCCATATAAATTCTAAGAAAAAAATGACCTCCGCCATCTTGGATTTCAAAAAGGATGGCTTTTTTGTAACAAGGACCCCTAATAAACTCAAAATTGATACCCGTACTTGGTAAATTAAAATACGTGCGCCATCTCGAAATTCACCCTTGGTAATTAATAAAAAAAGTCCACCATCTTGTCATGGGACATACAAATTATAACACAGTCATATAAATATAATATTAGTAGAATTTCCAAACAGATGCCCTGTGCAATAACCTATTAAAAAAAGGCGTGCGCGGGTCGGCCATTTTAAATGAACAAATAAAAATAAATACGCACGTCACACGCGATAGCCCTGAATGATAGAGCCCAACATAGGAACATCGTTTTGTTCCCAAGTTGGGCTCGGCTTACCCGCGTCTCACCTCTCACACCCCGCACGATTGCCCTGTCTAGACGTCTTCGTCGGACGACTGTAGGATTATTAGACTGTGATATTGGCGTGTTTGAAGATATCTTTGGTGTTGTTTAGTATCAAATTAAGTCATTAGAAACAGCCTACTTTTTATTACCAATGTATTATTAAACAATAAAATGTATTTATAGCTATTATGCTATAGGACTATGCTGCTCAGCAAGCAATTAATATTCTGTTGCTCCCATACTATAATGTTATAAGGGAGTAGGTGCATAGTATTGTCTTATTCCCGTGCAAACAAGTTGGCTATGACTCTGACAATTTCATAACAAATAATTCAAACATTTCTCAGTGCAATAATGTTGTGTTATTTGTTATTGTAGTTCATTATTCTCAAGCATGACGAACGGTGATAGCACAGATGAAAACAATTGGGGGACGAGGACTACTGACCTCACACTGCTGCTCGCTCAAACTCTAGGAGTGAGCACAATCCTGTACCTTCCTCACTTGGCGGTGGTAAAGGGCGCACTGGGACACGCGCTGATGTTCTCGTTGATGTACATCGTGATCGGGATCCCCCTCATGTACATGGAGAACGTGGTGGGACAGTTCACGGGCCGCGACTGCCTCGAGGTATGGCACGCCCGCGCCTGCCTCTCACACATCGGATACATTCAAATCTTCATTCAATTCCTCCATACGTTCTATCTTCACGCAGTAAATGCGTTCGAAGTGCATTATTTCTTGATAAGTTTCGAAAAGCCTATTCCTTACTACGTTTGTGGAAATTGGAGCAAGCCTGATTGTGACATTTTAAATTTTAACTTCACCGTGAACCAGCAGTGCTTGAAGATAAATGATCCGATGCCGTACTGTGAAGATATATGTCATACGTTTCCAGAGTTTCAATATTGGAGGTTCAATTTATTGGGGCTGGATTTAGATTCATACTACTTGCCCTGGCGAATCTGCCTTGCTTCTGCATTGGTCGCAATCATTGTGTTTCTCAGTTGTTTTAAAAGAGCACGAGAACGCAAGTGGTTTTTCTTAATTGGGACGATATATCCCATAGCCGCTCGTTTTGTATTCATGATCGGATCCATGTTGCAAAAGGGAGTAGTAGTTAAATATGCAGAAGCCTTAGATGTTGATTTTAGTACATTCACTCAGAAGTTCAACCTGCCAAGTATAATAGTAGAGATTCTTTTTACTCTTAACGTCGGCACCGGCCTCACCTTCAACTACGCCTCGAGGTGTTCGTTCAGGGATCCGTGCTACTCCAACTCTGTCAGCGTGATCGCCATCACCTGTTGCGTCACAATCCTCGGGATCTGCTCGACCGTCATGATGACCTGTCCATACGCATTCAAGAACGATATCAGACCGGGTGTCATTATGAAGTACCCTATTTCAAACAGTTTTGAAAAGATACCTCGACTGTTACATGTGTACGAACACACATCTTTATGGTTAATACTTTGCTATAGTTATATAGCAGTATCAGGGATGAGTTTATCTTTATGTATAATTTCAGGCTTAATAGAGATGTTATCAAAAAGATACCCTGCAATAGACGGAAGTCCAGGTCTAGTGTCTTTTGTATTTGCATTGTTTATTTACATTGGGACAATGCCATTATTGAGTAATTTGACTTTGTATCATTTAATAGATGCAAAAGATGTGTTGAATCTTCTTGTCATATTCCTTGTTTTGCTGGAAAATGTTGTGTTTGTTCTGTGGTACGGTCTGCAAAGATTCTCAGAAGACGTACACTTTATGCAAGGCATCCAACCGCATACTGCCGTGAAAGTAGGCTGGTCGTTATCCAGCGTTGTTCTTCTTTATGTGTTTTGTGTTGAATTTCATGATCTATATCAATATAACAAGAAGTCAATGGGTTCCACAGTGGGGTGGTATTTGTTATTTTTGAATATTGTCCCATCGGCACTCGTGGTCATTGTTAGAGTATTGATAGCTTTGTACAAAAAGAAATTATACGAAGAAATAGGTTTAGACCCGTCGTGGGGGCCTAAAAACGAATTGCTGAAACGGAGTAGGGCCATGTTCACTGCACAGGCGATGACCAAGGAGTACCTGTACCGACAGTACCATTTGCAAGCTGGAATACTAAAGAGGCAGAAGCGATCTAACGTAAGAAACTGGCACATAGTAGGAGATGTGCCAAAGCCAGAAGGAGTAAGGTTTGTAAGTGAGAAAGAAACTGTTACAAATTAGGACATGTTCCGAAGTCAGAAGAAGTAAGGTTTGAAATAGAGAAAGAAACTGTTACAAATTAGAACATGTTCCAAAGTCAAAAGGCGTAATTTTTGAAAAAGAAACTGTTACAAATTAGAACATGTTCCAAAGTCAGAAGTTGTAAGGTTTGAAAGTGAGAAAACTTGATCTTATTTTCTTGTAATGTGAAAGCAGTTATAATTGTTATGTTTTTCTTTTTAATAGTTAATTATAATGATTATATTGTTGTTAAAGATATTATGTTTTACATTTTCTTTACATTAAAAATCTATGTTTTAATGATTGGTGTTTATTGATAGTTGACTCACGTATCGGTAGCTTTTCTTTTAAAATAACTGCTTTCAAAAACCACCACAAAAAAAGAGTAAAATAACTTATGTTTCGCAAGTCGATCGCAAAAATGATTTAAAAAAAAAGCCACCAACTTCCAAAGTATAGGTAAGTTTTGTTTCTTTTATTCTTTATACTACTATTATAAACATTCTTTACAAAGAATTCTGTCCAGTTATTCTATGAGTACGAAAATATAGCAAACAAAAGTCAATTACATTGTTTTCATTTAATACCCTAAAAGAGAAATAGACTGAAAAGTTATTCTGTAACGATTTTGACTTCTTCAAAACAAGCAAGTTCTAATGAAATCCTTAATTCAACTACAGAAGAACTAAAAACCATTAACCGTTTAAAAACAAAAATAAATGAAAATACCCGCAGTTCTTCGCGAGGGTAGTTGAAACTTTATAATGAAGCCGGCGTTAACTTCTTTAGCGAGTTGTTGAGATTCCGGGATTCTATGCATTTTGTGGTATACAAGACTTAAGTACGTTTAGACTGCAAATGAACGGAAACTAATTATTTTAATTTAACTGCTGATATAATATTACCTATTATTATTGTAGTTTTTTTTTTATATTTGAACAATTAAAATAACAATACTTAATAGAAATAATTGAAAACTGTAAATAATAAAAACTAACTAGTAATATGTAGGTACAGATGCCAGCAGGTCAACCTACCCAATTCTGTCAAATTTTACTAATGGAACATTAAGTTTATCACAATGTTTAAAACCTATTAGAGAAATTTGCCAGATTGAGGTACGTAGGTTAATGTGCTGGCGTCTGTACAATGAAAATTCAGCAAAAAATTAATCATACTCTTATGTGTATATTATGTTTTCGTTAAACATCTACAATTTTTCAATAATTATATTCACGTCACTAGAAATAGAAATGTCAATAGAAATGGAGCAGTGGTGGCCCAGCTGTATCGGTCCCGACTTACGAGTTGTAGGTCGTGGGTTCGAACCCCGCCAGGCGTATTACTTTGTGTAATTTATTTTATCATCACTGCTCTCAAAACGGTGAAGGAAAACATCGTGAGGAAACCGGCATGTCCTAGAACCAAAAATTCGAGGATATGTGACATCCACCAATCCGCCCTGAGCCCGCGTGGTGGATTATGGCCCACTCCCTCTCACAGAGAGGAGGCCTGTGTCCCAGCAGTGGGAACAATGTCTTATGATGACGTCACTAGAAAACCTTTAGCAGAACTGGTTTAATGGCAGCCCCGACGCATATTCCTCGGTTTTTTGTTTTCAAGGAAGTGTACACATTAGTACTTAGCATTACACTGTCGAGCACACTTAGTGACAACAGTCATTGCGTGCGTCCTCCATGTATCAGTGTCAGTAGGTACACGTCATGAAGTCACTGGGTGGAGGTCGAGGCAACTAATTACACAATAGGAAGTTATAGTGTTTAAGAAACTTTTTTTCCATTTTTTTAACACTGTTTAAGAAAGTTAGTTCATAATAATCTCATACGAGGACCGTGTAGGTTAGTATTTGAGATGGTCTTTTGAAAAAAGAGCCCCATAGATTTGAGTGGACCTGTCCAGTCAGTCCAAACATTTTGACAGTTATCGTGTAGCTCAACTTAGTGGGGATTTCAAAGATTTTCTTAGGAAAGAAAAATTCAATCCGCGGGCAGGATTCGAACCTGCGGCCTTCGGATTCAGTACATCTGACGCTCATTTCCAACCGAGCTACCGAGGATCTTACCTGCCGCGGCGAAAAAAAAAATCAAAAAAAAAAAACTCCGAAGTTGACCACAATCATCAGACATGAGGGACCCACCACTTTGATATAGCAGCTCAAACACATACATACCTATACTAATATTATAAAGCTGGAGAGTTTGTTTGATTGAACCCCCTAATCTCAGGAACTACTGGTTCGATTTAAAGAAAACTTTTGCGTTGAAACCTTCATTTATCGAGAAAGGCAACATCACTTTACGAACAATAGGAGTTGAGCAGCGAGATTGAGACTACTACGAGAAAAAGCTAGTTTTTTAACTGCTTAAAGTTAGTAAGAGTCTGGGGGCACTACTTTGATGATTTTGCCACGTAAAGAAAGTTTTTTTACATTACCATTGGCCGGAATTATAGGTAGAGTTATTCATGTACATACTTACACTGATTTTACACAACGAAAGAAAAATATGGATATGCCCGAAATCCCGGAGTTACTTTTAAAGAGCAGAAATATCCCCTGATTTATTAAATAAAAAAGTTACTTATAACACAATTTATACGTCTAATCTATCTCTGATGTTTCTATTATTATTTATTTATTTGTAATAGGTACTGTTTTCCACATGAGATTGTATATTAGAAAAACCGGGAAATCCATTTTAATAACAACATTTCGATGCCAATACTTAAATAACAGCTCTACCTTGACTCTACCTAATTCCGATCTCTGAGGCCTTTACCATGAGCTTTTAACACGATCCACGTTTAGGCTGTGCGAAAGAGTTAGCGCTGGACGACTTGTATAGCTCTGTCTCTTTTCCACAGTCTAAACAGGATCGCGTTAAGAGCTCGTGGTAAGGCCTCTGGCTCTATTGCCAAATGGCAAGCGACATTCGCTAACGTTCAGCAGTCGCTAATACATTTTCAACTTTATACCCAATTGCATAAAGTTGAAAATCTACCAAAGATTACAGATCGTTTTCGTTTATTTCGTTCGCTATCGTTCAGCAGTCTTTACTAGATTTTGAACTTTATACTATGGGGTACAAAGTTGAAAATGTATTAGCGACTGCTGAACGTCAACGATTGTCGCTTACCGTTTGGCTACAGACTCTGGTCATTCCAAAAAAGTTACCTATTAACTTTGCACAGACACACCTAAACAAGTAGACATGCAGTCATAAACTTTGTTACATAACAACCATCCTATTATACATTGTTTAACACTTAAACACATAATATAGACGCGTCAATATGTGCTCATTGTAAAACCTTTGCCTACTGACATACTGACACGCCGTGTAGGGCAATGTTATGTGAACATAATTTTGCAGTAATAGGTAATGACATTTATAACTTATCGTCTTTTTATAAGACACTAGCTACTCACTTACTACTAGTTGTTCAATCCTGCTGCTCTGCTCTAGCGTAGGTAATGTTATAAAAGATTATTTTTAGTTTATGCAAAATCTTAATACTTATAGTTCAGTTCGTTCAGAATCGCGAGTCCATAGCGAATTGGAAGATGTCACATTCCCTTACCAAAAAATCGCCAGTGACGAGTAGTTGCGCAATCGAATTTCGAACAGAGAATCATGTGCATTGTACAATCGACAAAGTTGAATCATGACCCACCATAAGCTCATTTTCTAACAGACATTCAAATACAATTAGGTCCTCATTTGCGTAAACATATCCATGGTAACGACTTTGATCTTTGACAATTTGACGGATTCAAACAATTTTTTGTCAAAAGGATTCAATTCAAATGATTTATTGCATTCCATAATGTACATACAGGTGGTAAATATACAATTAGAGAGAAACAATTATGGACCCTGTCGGGCACAGCAAAGTTTGGATATGGTTGGAGAGAGGAAGAACGTTTTTTATTGATATATCCAACTCTGATCATCAACTTGGATCATAATTCAACTTTGTCGACTGTTCGTACATGCGACTCCATTAGCAAACACTAGCGTTTGTCCATACATTTTCTTCGGCCGGAGGTTTGTGCGATATCGGACCGATTTCGTCAATCGATGTAATTCTGTATCGCGTCCCGTCATGAGTAGGCTCCCTTAGATAACCACTATGTCAGAGCTACTTACATTACAAGTCGATTCATTACCAAAACATAAGCTCTTAAAGGTTGCTCTACTTTAAACAAATGGTTTTTGACTCCGTCTTGATTGATTACCACGCAATCATTAATTACAATAATAATTACTTACAATTTGTGTGGGCGGACAAGATATTGATACATAATGGTTATATACCTTGAGTGTCGTACTATCAATAAACACAATAAATATTTATAGTTTATCTTTATAGTACAGTCACGGACAGTCTATACAAAGAGTGCGTTTGGTTTCCGATCACCGATAATTGAAGGGAATATTATTTTCATCGACAAATTGTTTATTAAAAATTTCCTTACCCAAAACCTCGCAAACAGCGGTAATTTTTTTTTTAATCGATGTTTTTCTGGGGAACAATATGTAGGTACAGTAAATTCCAAATATCTTTGAATGTAAGAGGCCTACATAAATTATAATTATGAAAATGATTTTATTGCGAATGTAAACGTTGAGGCTTCTGAAAAACGTACTCATCATCATCATCAGCTTATAATGTTCCCACTGCTGAGACACAGGCCTCCTCTCTGTGAGAGGGAGTGGGCCATAATCCGCCACGCGGGCCCAGTGCGGGTTGGCAGATGTCACATGACGTCTTCGAATTTTTGGTTCTAGGACATGCCAATTTCCTCACGATGTTTTCCTTCACCGTTTTGAGAGGAGGGGTGATGAAATAAATTACACAAAGTTATGCGGCTGGCGGGGGTCTAACCCACGACCTACAACCCGTAAGTCGGGACCGATACCACTGGGGCACCACTGCTCTAAAAACGTAGGTACTAAAGTTTTCTAAATGTAAAGGAAAAAAGAACCAAAAAACATGGGAAAACACAAAATTGTACTTACACAAAAATTACTGAATGTTTTCACATTTTTTACTCTAGCTCAAAAAGAACCCCGAATTTTGATTAGGTGTTTATATTAAACTAAAACAATGTAAGCTAGTCTACAACATTATATAAAAATTATCACTCTACGTCAAGTATTTTAGGAGTTATTCTTATTTGAACATAAACCTATCATAGGGCTTTCCTTTACTAGGTCGTCAATATTATAGATAACGCTTTGAAATTTGGGAGCCCCCTTGTGACGTCATAACGACGGTAAAATTATACCGACCGAGTTATTTTTTTTCAATTTTGATATACGTAACAAAAGAAAAATATGGGTCAAATATTTTTTGATAATCCATCTTTAATCTAATATACTTTATTTTTCTATAAATAGCGTATTGTTTTGTCTTGGCAAAAAAAATGCTTTTCTATCGGACCTAGCGTACATTATAAGTGTTTGTGTCAGTACAATTTGTACCTACAGTAAGTACCAACCTTTACATCAATACCAATACTTCGAATAAAAAGTTCTGTTATAAAAAACCTTTGGTAGTATGAACCGAGGACGCCTAGTTTTTTCATCTGAGCACTTGTAATGCCACGGTCAAATTCAGATTTAGGGCACTCTACGTTTGTTCTAGTTTCGAAATTTTTCGTGAAAAAGTTTTGACTGAGGAATGAAAAAATGGAGTAAATGTTTAGGCAAAAGGTAAAGTCAGGCTGTACGTTATGATGATGATGTAAACTTAGTCAAAGCCTTTTTTTTTTTAGATGGTAATATCATCAAATGAGTCCTCCCGCCCTGGGTGGGGCGGAAGGGACTGTCAGACTCTTAGTAACTAAAATCCACTCGTGTTCCTTCCTATGCCCTTTACGTTCCGGGGCCGCGGTTACCTGGGTTAGGAAAAAACCCGCGACCCCAGCAGGCATTTGGCGCGAAGTACGACGCGCCACCGACCCGGGCTTGGTCCTTGGTCGGACGGCGAGCTACCCATCACTCACCGTCCGCAAGCCCGCTCCGCCGATGTGCCCTCTGCTGATCAGAGGGACACACTCCTGTCATAGCACCCCAACTTAGTCAAAGCCTAGGTCAATGATTACCTTCCCCATAAAGTGTCCTAATAATACATTAAGGTATCATAATTGGGTCGCGGGACTGACTCATCAGTGGCCTTACTACGAGCTCGCTGTGGGAAAGAGACAGAGCTATACAAGTCGCCTAGCGCCATCTCTTTCCCACAGCCTAAATTGGATCGCGTTAAGAGTTCATGGTAGGCTACCAGGTCTCATCAGGTAATGGTTTGTGTGTGTGAGTTTCTATGTTTGTAAACGCACCCACCATACAAGACAAATTCCTAGTGTGTGGCAACGTTTTAAAATAAATAAAAACGTTACCCTGGAACGAAAAAGGCTATTGAAGGACCTCGATAGATTTTAGTCAGTTCCAGTCCGACAGTCCCTCTCGGAGTAAGAGGAATCATTAATTGATGATTTTACCACGATAAAAAAAGATTATTTTGGCGAAGAAATAATAAATTTTTTTTCACGAGATGAGAATTTTATCACTATTTAAAATAATATAACAAACCATAAAGGGATCTCGCGTAGTTCTTACATCAAAGAAACTAAATAAAAGAATTCTTACATAATTCACGTAATCTTATTACATCAGTATTTTCACAATAAAGCCTTGTTTTCAGGCTTACAGAAAATATTTCATAATAACGTCGATTGATAAATAGTTTATGTTTTCACCCGTTTGTTTTGGATGTTTTGAGAGAATTGAATTTTTGTACAAAAATAACAATAGAAATGTTGAAATATTGTTGTTGTCATTTTAAAGTAAATGATCATTGTTTGATTTCGAATCTATGTTTGATTCGTTGTTGTTTACATTCATGGTAATAGAAAATTAATACCTAATTGTGGTGCGGTTGTCAACTGGATGTGCTCGCTTGGACCCGCGGGTTCATTTGACGAAATAATTTATTTTCTGTATAATGTAGTGGTTAACTGACCTCAATTTCGAGTTTTTTTTTTACTAACTGTTGTTTTAAACTAGCCCTGTATACAGTCGAGCACAAAATTGGTTAAATATAATAATTATAATGCTTAACTAAATCAGGTTCATTCTCAAGATTTGTGTAATCATAAAAACTGAAACATACTTTGACTTGATTTTATAAACTCTATCCGGGTGAAACCACTGGCAAAGTTATACTCACATAATTAGCAGCATTCAATCAGTATATTCATTAATACGACATAGCGTAACATCAAATACATCAAACATTTTAATTGACATCCAAATGCTACTTCCATTCATTTATCCGATGGATATTACAACCAGTTTCAATCCTCAATTAAATGCAACATTCCGATCAAAACCGTGTGAAAATTACAAGTGATTTTGCTGTTGAATAATATGAGAACAGCAATAATAACAATGTAAAGATATTATTTCCCATTCTTTTATTCGAGTGTTTATAAAATATAAATCTGATGGGGAAATTTTCCATTTAAGAGCGTTATTTGATGAAGTATGTGAAAACATTCATAGAAATATACAATATAAACAATCAATATGTAAGCGTAGCGTGTTTCAACTTTTTCTTTAGGGTGGTAAATTCATCAATTGAGTCAGAGTGTTCCTTCAATTGCTTTACATTCCAGAGCGACAGTAACCTGCTTAGATAGTCTCACTAACCCGCCAAGCGTTGGGCCCTATAAGTTTACTGAATGCTCCTTGAAGCTCGCCTGGCTCACGACGAACCGTCAACCCGAGCATGATCCTTAAAGTCTTGGTCTGCAAGTATGTGGCCGCAAAACTTCGCGACATCCAACGTCCTGGGCATCCCTTGCGGCGACTGGATCATAAGGTAGAGGATGTATAATCCCTCAAGCATCCTGCCTCCTTCTTCGCTAACGTTACTGCTTCGCTTCTCCTTAAGGAGGTGACTTTTTTTTTCGTTCCACTTTCCACTTCGTGTGTCACCTTGAGGCAAGGGGAAGAGGCTCCCACGGCATCAAATGTCGCGAGTCGATTTCCGGCCACAGAAGGCGCGGGCATGCGGGCAGTAATGGGTGACTCGCCGTGTGATCTTGGACCATGCCCAAGTCGGGGCAACGCGTCGTGTTCCACGCGCGCCTCAAGGAGCTGTCAACAATCTGATGTGGCGCCCCTTAGAGGGTATAAGCCTGCTGGGGCCGCGAGCCTGTCTCATCAGGTAACCCAGAACGTAAAGGACTATTTGAAGGATCATCGTGGATTTAGATCAGTACAAGGCCCTTACTTACTGTGAAGTAAGGGCCTCTGATAAATATGTTCTAAAAGAATCTTTATAGCCAACTCGATTCAATTATTGCTTATCGATCGATAGCTTTTAAAATATGTTGGCAAACAAAATTAAAAGCACTCAGTGTGCGGTTCATTACCTATTAATACTCCTGCATTATTTGTTTCTTTTGTTAAGTTAAACAAAGTTTATTTTAAGTTCATTAGAACGAAACTTCGATGACTTATGACAGCCCTCAATACTGGCGTCATGTTTTTGATAACAGCTCAATCTATTTTCACAGAGAGAGAGAGACGACGGTACTATGGGGGATACCATTTTTTCCCACGTTTTTATACAATCACTTTTCTTGTTTGTTTGTCGTTCCAGTTGGAATTTTGTAACTGAATTTTGAGGCAATTCCCGATAAGCTAGCAGGCTGAAATTTTGCACGCGCTTTTTTGGCGTATATTTGCAAGTTACACCCACGATCTATGTACACGTCAAGTAAATATATCCCATAAATAATCCTTTAAGTAATATACGTCCCCACGTTTTGAGTGGCCCTTCTCTCAGCCCCGTAGAGTTATTTTCTTATTTTAAGGACATTTAAAAACGTGTTTTTTTTTTAAATCTTTTAATTATTATTCTACATATTAAGATGGGTTTGCTTTAACTAGTGTCCAGTCCAAAGGTATCTGAGACAAAGACTACGATGGAGCGAGTTTACCCAGAAGATGCCTGTTGACTCTAACTTTGAAGACCTGGTTAGGCAGTCCCATAAGCCCGGTTATAGTTGTCCACTCACATTAAGGCTTCTCCAGCAGAGCTATTTTCAATTATCACCTATTAAAGGATTACCGTGGAGTCAGTACAAGTCTGAGAGTCCCTCCCTTATCAACCAGTTTAGAAGGACTCATTTTATGATTTTAGCACGATAAAAAAAGCTGTTCTTTATCAAATAAGAAATCAACTATATTTATAGTGTTTCCTAAAATAACAAAATTAATACAGTTTTATTCTTCACCTTACACACGATGATTCTAGTAAACCGTCATTTTGATAAAAGTCCAAATTATCACATTAACCGCAACATATTCATGAGACGCTAAGTCTCCTCGTAATAATATGTAGGAGTTTTTTTACAGAAGGTAGGTCGCTGACTCCTAGACTACATTTATTTAATGCCAAAATGAATCTTATTTCTATATTGATAAAGGTGTAGAGGAAGTTAAGTTTAACATATTTTTTGTTGTTTGTTGTATGGGTTAGTAGTTTTGTATGTCTTCAGTTTTTTTTTTTTTTTATGGGAGTTTGACCATCAAATATTTTATGTATGGGAATCTATTTGTGTCTTGCTTTGATTTTATTGACTACAAAATGATTATGACCAATGAAGTAAATCCGGCAAACTTTGTACCGCCTCAGAATCAATTTTCTTTAGGGCTGATTTTTCAATAGCCAGTTAACCTCTAACTGGGGAATTAAAATAACGGTTTGACATATTTTCCATAGATAAGCTGTCAAAAGGTCATTTTTATTCCTCAGTTAGAGGTTATCTGGCTATTGAAAATCAGCCCCCTACTTACCTTTTTATCCTTCCCTGGACTTCCAAAAATAATTCAAATCTAAAATTAGATAGATTGGTTCAGCCGTTCTCGAGTTTTAGTCTATCTTAGCAGTTACCGGGTCTCTGGTACGTAATGGGCTATTAAAGTAACACCGTAGAGTTTAGTCAGTACAAGTCTGACAGTCCCTCCCGTCCCGCCCCGGGTGGAAGGACTCATTTGATGATTTTCCCAACGATAAAAGTGCCTGTGATGGATAGTTTCTATTAACAACCTTTATAGCCAACTCGATAAAAGAAAAGCATTTTAGTCAGGACGAGTCTGACAGTTCCTAGCGCTTCATCCAGGGGAGAGCTCATTTGGTAATATTACCATCTAAAAAATGAAGTTAACCAGTAATTATAGTAATCATTTTTTTTTCAGTCAGCGTAGTCCTGCACCGTATGCTCCACCGAGTCCTCCAGGCGTATCTTCCTTCCTTATCCGACACAGGACATCCCGAAACTTCCATGTCCTCTGAGGACCTGCGTCACGCGGTAGGTCAGGACGCCGTGACGCCTATCCAGTCACTCCTCAAAGAGGAGGTTGCTGTTGGCTGGAGAATTGAAAAATAGGTATTTGTAAAATCTATTGCTGTCGCACAGTGCCCACAACAGAGTTACAGAGCGCGAAGGAGACAACTGCAGCTTGGACCGAAAATACCTTAAAAATGGCACAAAATCAACGATTCGTAGTCCCCTGATTACTCCTCCAAAACTTAACCGATTTCACTACTTTTTCCTTTAAAAAATAAAGAAAGGCATTGGCCGTGTTCCTATGTTTTCCATTTTTTATATAATCTCGTCAAATTTGTTTACTGATTATTTGAACACAGCGGAAAATCTGGCCATTTTTTTAGGATTTTGAGTGTTCATATCTCTTTTCATAATTAATTTATGGAAAAAAGGAAAACATAGGGACATGCCAATAGTGGTCATAAATTTTTTGTAAAAAAATTATTGCTGTACTGGCATTATCCAGGGGACTACGTTTGTGTGGAAAAACGGCCGTGCTGTTTCCTCCAGCGTGCCCGAATTATAATAGCCATGCTACCTACATCTTTCTTTTCAATCTCGTACGTATTATGTATTAGTAGTAGGCATCATCTCATTGCCCATATAATAGTTAAACGAGGATGTTTCCCGACCGTGGTACTGCCAGGCACAGGTCTGCAAAAACTTTTGACGTCATGTCTTTTGTTTTTATCTAACGTAGATACGTTGTATAATGTAGTGCGAGGAAATACAGTGGGTTAAGTTTACTTGGTTTTTGAGATGTTGTTATGTTTTCCTCTTTCAATTCCTTGAGTTTTCTCAAGGCGTGAGCTGTGTTGACCCAGTGTTGTTAGCCTTGAATTGTGAGTAGGTCTTGGATGAAAAAAGAAAGAAAACAGGCACTATTCTTCGTGTTACAACAGAAACAATAAAATACAAACATTATAAATACATTGGTAATCTAATAAGTCCAGTTACTTCTGAGTGTAAAACAAATGAATACGTATTTGTTCTTTTGTTAAATTTATGAATACGAATAATAACTAAGATATTTATCGCATCGATAATCAAGACGTCAGAATTCAACAAAAATTGTACTAAAATGCGACTTAATGTCAATTTTAAAAGCATCGTACCTCTGCCAATTTTGGTCTCCGAGACAAAAAAAATACGGGTCAAATATTTTTTGAAAATCTAACTGATGTATTTATCAAAATTATCCTATCAAAAAGACAAGTTTACCTAATATTTTAGGACTGCATAAAAAATAAAAATATTCAATGTGTCAAGTCATCGTCATTTTTAAAGTAAGATCTCTCAAAACGTCCCAACGGCTGCGCGCGCGCGTGACTCCTCAACCAAGCAGCCTGTCGCAATACTTAACGCTAAATCATTGGAGATTATCCACAGCTTCGGTCATGAATATTCTAAAGGTTAAACATGATTTGTGTTTTACGTTTAAGTATACTTAATGCGGGATGAGTTGTTTCTTGAATTGTGATGACAATAGTTATTCCCAGTATTGGGAGGGCTTTGTATACAGCTATAATATATATCCTTCTGGCACTGTAAGGGTTCAAATCAAATCAAATCGTTTATTTCAACTAGGCCATTTACAGGCACTTATGAATTGTCAAAAGACACAAAATAAAATAAGTACAAAAATAGTTATGGTTCTACAGTCCCAGTCACAAGACATAAAACTGTGAAAGTACCGTAGGTGCTCATTCCAAAGCGTAGATCTCTATGGAGAAGAATGAGCAAGAAACTCCATGGACACTCTTTTTCAATCGCCAAAATAATTTGGGACCTGGTTACTTTTACATTGTCATCCTAATTTGCTCTTAAAATCAAGCAAAACCACACATATCGAATTGATTTACTGCTAATCTTGGACTGTCAACATGACGGTACAAACAACTTTATCTTACACCAGATACAATCAATCTAATAAACTCTAACTGAATAGCAATACAGACTTTATTCGAATGGCAAAACAGCACAAGTAATTATGTCCAGTAAACAATTGAGCAATTAAAAAAAAAAAAACAAATGTGTAATTTGCACTTGGATTTGATTCTGCGAGTCATTTCGGATTATCTTGAGAAAAACAACATATCTACAGCTGTTTAGCTGTTTATTTTTCTGTTTTTATACTGGAATCATAAATACTACGAGGGCGGAGTGATAAGTCTGGTAAAAATCTATTTCGGCATAAAATTATCGTAAATTGAATGTAACCTCCTTGTTCACAACTCTTTTGAGGGATTATATTTAAATTTTCAGCCAGTACCGCTGGTTAGTTTTTTTTTTAAAGCCATTAAATAAAAACAATATAATGCATTTTCGCAAAGATGGAGAAAAGTGAATTTCGAGTGTTGATTAAACATTATTTTTTGCGCAAAAAAACTATTACGGAAACTAAACAAAGGCTTGATAAATATAATGGGGACTCTGCTCCATCGATTAAAATGATTATAAATGGTTTACGGATTTTCGGTGTGGTCGTACAAGCACAAGTGATGCTGAACGCCCAGGACGCCCAGTTGAGGTCACTACTCCAGAGATGATCGCTAAAATCCATGACATAGTGTTTAATGACCGAAGGGTAAAAGTGAGCGAGATAGTCGAGATAGTAGGCATCTCAGACAAACGTGTGCGCAATATCTTACACCAACATTTAGATATGAAAAAGGTCTCCGCGCGATGGTTGCCGCGTTTACTGACTATTGATCAAAAACGCATGCGAGTTACCACTTCAAAGGCAGGTTTGGCGTTGTTATAAAGGAATAAACCTGATTTTTTGCGCGTTTTATAACGGTAGACGAAACGTGGATCCACCACCATACTGAGAAACCGAGGAACAATCGAAACAATGGATTGCTAGGGGCGAACCAGCTCTGAAGAAGGCCAAAGCAGTTTTATCGGCCAATAAGGTGATGGCTACAGTTTTCTGGGACGCACGTGGGGTAATCCATATTGACTACCTAGAGAAGGGTAAAACGATAAATGGCGAATATTATGCCAATTTATTGGACCAATTTAACCAAATTTTACTTGAAAAACGACCGCATTTGGCTAAGAAGAAAATCCTCTTCCACCAAGACAACGCACGAGTGCACACCTGCGCGATTGCCATGGCCAAATTACATGAGTTGCGATATGAGTTGCTATCTCACCCACCATATTCGCCAGATTTGGCCCCTTGCGACTATTTTCTGTTTCCGAATTTAAAATAATGACTCGGCGGAAAAAGATTTAGCTCCAACGAGAAGATCATACTCGAAACCAATGCCTATTTCGAAGGGTTGCCTAAGTCATACTTTACGGAAGGGATCGAAAAGTTTGAGAAACGCTGGATGAAGTGCATTGAGTTAGATGGAAATTACGTTGAAAAATAAATCATAATTTTTTAAAAAAGTTGTTTCCTTATTTCATTTTTACCAGACTTATCACTCCGCCCTCGTATTCTTAGGCAAGCGTAGGTATACTACCCCGCGGTGGTGGACGCCCACGGCGACGGACGTCGCTAGACGATTTCCGGCCACCGTAGGCGTGGGCATGCGGGCAGCGAGTAAAGGGCAACTCGCTGCCCGACCATGGACCATGCCCGGGTTGACGGCGCGTTGTGTCCCACGCGCGCCTCAAAGAGCGTCAGCATAATGACGGCCCCCCCCTGTCAGAGGGGCAAAGTCTGCCGGGGTCGGGGGATTATTTCCTTACCGTGACCCCGGAACATAAAGGGCTATTGCAGGACACCGTGGATTTTAGTCAGTAGAAGTCTGACAGTTCCTCCCGCCCTGCCCGGGGTGGGAGGACTCATTTCCGCATGGATACGCGCTCATAGTGTGCGCATTATCCATGCAGACTCAACTTCGTAGCGTAACCCGATCACCTCGTTCGTAAAGCTGGACGGAGAGTGGACCACTATATGACAACTCGCCAACGCGGCGTTCATCCGTGGACCACCTATCGACAACGAGTGGACGCCGTGTAACGAGACGGTCGCGGTGTGGGGTGGGTGCCAGGTGGCCCTAATGAGCTGTGGCCTTAAGGCTGCGCTACAAGCGAAATCTTCAATTTTGGATTGGATTTTTAGAGTACTAAATCGTGTTTAATACGGAACAAAAGTATATGTTGGGAAACTTCATTATATTTGCGAGGGCAGAGTCAAACAGAAAACATAAAAAGACAATTTTTTCTCGATAGAAAATGATCACAAAGTTGCCTCTAAGTTTCAGGTTTTTTTGATTTCATTCTATTTTGGTTCGTCCTACAGAAATATAAATTAGAGCAATATGAACACAATTACGTAGCCGAGGGCAGTGTCTGGCACTTTTTTGAAATATTGTTTATAATAAAAGTTATCATTGTTCTTAGCATTCGGCGCTTAAGACGTTTTTAAACCGTGTAGAATGCTATTTTCCATTTCGCGTCACACTAGAATCTGCGTCACGAGTGAAGGTCTGCGGAAAATTCGTGGTACTACATTTTTTTAATACAATTTGATGTAATGACATAGACACTACCGCCGCGTCAAAACGACTTTTGTCGCGGCGCGGGTTCTAGCTTCAGGCATCATTTTGTTTCACCTGCCAGTCGGCGCCGCTCTATTGAGACGGGAGGACTATGACAGTATGCACCGCGCCCGGCGGCTATTAAAATAATAATATTTTTGTTGATATAATCAGAGAAACAACACATAATACAACAAAAATACGAGAGCTAAAATATTTTAAGACTGAAATAATTTCAAATAGCCGAAGACCATTTTTTTGAAATTTCTTTTGCCACATGCGCGCTAAATAAACAGTATGTCAATTGTTCTGCTGGTCGAGTATTTTTTATTACTGTTTAATGAGGTCGGCTTAAAATAAATGATGATTTGTTTTTGTATAGATTTATTCATGTTACATACTAAATACAAACACATTTATCTCATACATCGCGATGCTAAGTCTAGTACGACACAAATATTTTAACGTTATAATATTATTATGGTTTAGGAGCAGAATGCTCATCATCAGCCGGAAGACGTCCACTGCTGAACATAGGCCTCCCCCTTAGACCGCCACGCCGAACGACAATTCGCCACTTGCATACATCGGCTGCCCGCGACCCTCACGATGTCGTTGCCTACGCTGCGTCTTCCGGTCCGTGGTCGCTACTCGAGACCTTTTCTTCCCCATCGGTTATCAGTTCTACGAGTAATGTGGCCTGCCCATTGTCACTTCAATTTGCAAAGGAGGTGTTAATTTTTTCCCTACATTTAAGGCCCAGCCGTGTACCTCAAGGACAAAAATACGAAATTATAGGAAAAAAATCGTAGATTTTGAAAAAAAATATGTTGTATTTATTTGGGCATTTGTACCATAAGAAATTGTCGATCCAAAATATTAAAACTTGCAACACAAGAATTGATTTTCAATCTAGCAATGTCCACCCGCTCTCAGAAGCTCTGAAGTGATTCCGTCCTCGCCCAGCGCCTTGTTGTTCTTAAGCTGCTTCAGGGCCATCCTAATCTCGTACAAACTGATGTCCGGGATATCTTCGGTATAATGTCGGGACAGCTTGGCTCTTGGATCTCCTACCAAGCTGTCAACGGGCTTTGCGACGGAAGTGTATAACTGTCCATAGAACCTCTCGATCTCGCCTAAAACCTCTGCTTTGGTCGACACTATGCTGCCATCCTCCCGTTTCAGCTTTGTCATCTGGCTTTGCCCAATAGACTTGTCCTTTGCGAACACTTTAGAGCCTTGGTTTCGCTGTATGGTCTCTTTAACACGATTCGTATTAAAGAGACGCAGATCGTGTCGCAAGGGCTTAGATATACGTCAATAGACGTATATCTAAGTAGCAGTAGTAGAGCTGCCTATATGACTTCGCGTCATCGGAAGACTGCAACTGTAGCAAACGTCGTTCAGCCATGAGGTTTAAGGTTTGCTCGGTCAATTTCTGAGTTCTATCTTTACGGCAGGGCCTAAAAAACTTAGACCCTACCGTGCGGACAGTTTCCACTAGCCTGTCGTTGATCTCGTCCACTGACACTAAGTTCTCAAGGCAAGCAAAGCGATTAGAGAGCTCGAGTTGAAAACTTTCGGGGTTTTGAGTATGAGCGTAGACTTCATCAGGCTGGACCTTTCAAGTTTAACATTGATATTCAGCGAGCCTCTTACGATTCGGTGATCGCTACCGGTTTTTACCCTGTTGATCACAGAGACATCACAGAATATCCGTTTCTTGTCGGTCATGAAGATTTCTCGTGAAACCATCGGGACTCAGCCAGGAAGAAAGAGTTCATCATGAAGAGTTCCTCTTTCTCCAGAAAGTCGGCCAGCCTCTGTCCCCTAGGGTTCCGTTGCCCATATCCAAATTGCCCCAATCTCAACTCATCACCGCTTTTCTTGCCCAACTTTGCGTTAAAGTCCCCCATAACAACAGTGAAGTGGGTTTTGGAGCTATGTATGGCCCTACCTACGTCCTCATACATAGTCTCCACTTCATCATCGGAGTGTGACGAGGTCGGTGCGTAACCTTCAGCGAATATCTTTTGGATATTCTGAGTATTAGGTATACCACCCTGCTCGACACACTGTCGATGGTTATTATATTGTTTACGAGGGACCTGTGAACGAGAAACCCGACACCACCTTGGGACAGTTGGTCGCCCTCCCGGTAGTAGAGCAAGTTACCAGACTTCAGGGTTACGGTGTCCTCCCCCTCTCTACGGACTTCGCATAACCCCATAATGTCCCAGTGTAACTTGCTCAGCTCCTCTTCCAGCTCGCAGATCTTTTCGTCAGTCCTCAATGTTCGTATGTTGTGTGTTACCAGGGCCAGTCGTCGTGGCGGTGGGTAGCCGGATCTCTTCCGGAGATTCTTAGCACCCCCTGCTCCGCCGTTACCTTGACCGCTACCCGCGCCAGGGATAGCGGAGCTGCCGGGGACTGGGGGCCTGGTTTCTGTGGTTTTCATAAAGGGCTTCATGATTCACGGCTAGATGATGATTACCATACGCAAATACCTAAATTACTTCATAAAATTTGCGGAAAACGATGTGTAGGCCTACAAAATTTGAGGGTTGCCCTCGATTTCTCCAGTATCCAATCATCATATCCTGACATGGTGACAATGGGACCACTTCAGAAGTATCTCCTTTAGAACAAAAAAAGAATTTTGAAAATCGATCCACAGTATTGGCGGAGTAATCGCGTAACAAACACACAAAAAAAAACATATCGTCGAATTGATAACCTACTTCTTTTTGAAGTCAGTTAAAAAACTAGAAATAATTTCCACTAAATTAAAATACTGTAAGCAGGCAGCCCTACCGCGTCCGTGTGTACCCCGCCTGTGAAGCCGAGTCGTACCTACTGTCATAATGTTAGACTGTGGCACTGTAGTTGTTTTGTTTTTTCAAAGTTTTGCAGAGCGCGTCGTCACAGCGCCCGTGGTTGTTATTGGTACTAGAGCAGAGGCATGTGAGACGCGAGGGTGAAATCTGATTTTTTCCTGGCATAATACCCACTCTTAAGGCCTATTCAGACCTAAGCGGTATTCGCTACCGTCTGCGGCAGAGAAAACCCAGTGGGTATGCGGTAATATTACTGTTCACACCAAAACGGATTTCGCTATCCTTGTGGGTAGAATAACACGCGGTAGTCGCTAGGTCGATATAGCCGCGGTACTTGATACTAAATACCTGAGCGAATCCCGCGCGGTATGTTTTACCTCTACCCACAGCGGCAGCGAATATCGCTCAGGTCGCTCTAGCCGCGGTTTTGATACTAAATACCTGAGCGAATCCCGCGCGGTATGTACCTCTACCCACAGCGGCAGCGAATATCGCTTAGGTCTGAATAGGCCTTCAAGCTGGGTATCCATTACGTTCGCGAACCTCTTGCGCTCCGCGCTCCCGTAACCCCGTAAACGCTCTGATGGAGACGGTACGCGCATCTCCATCGCATCTCCCTCTCGCGAGTCCACGAACAGACTGAGCTCCCCTTTGTGTTCGCCCAATTTACCGCCACCGCGCGGTGCGCGCACCGCTCGCGCTCCAAGTTCGCAAACGTATCCACTATGCGGAGCCGTTGCAAGAGCGCGAAGCCCAAGAGGTTCGCGAACATAGTAGATAGGGGTACCCAGCTTTAAAACTGCAGTCGAGAGAAACATGAGTTTTTCTTTTTGTTACAAGATTTAGAAGAATTACTAACACATTTTATCAGCTTTTTCTTATTTAGCCTATTCTGTGCACTGCTTTGCCTTTCACCAATTATTTAAAAATATCTGCGAGCTGATTCAATACATAGAATAATAATATTGAAAGAATATCTTATAGTTACAACAAAGCAATATAGAATAACTTGAGCCCTATTCTTTCAATAAACTATGCGACAGTCATTGTCAAAGTATGTACAACATATACATTGATCTAGTAATTACTAATTCTACGAAAACATTGATCTAGATATTATACATCAAGGTTAAGTCTAGGTTCAATAAATATATTGATTTAAACGGATAAAATAGTAGGTAGAGATATTTTGTCGATATTTCAACGACTGAGCAGTGGTATCTGTCCCAACTTACGAGTTGTAGGTCGTGGGTTCGAACCCCGCAATGATATTACTTTGTGTAGTTTATTTCATCGCTGCTCTCAAAACGGTGAAGGAAAACATCGTGAGGAAACCGACATGTCCTGAACCAAAAATTCGAAGACATGTGACATCCACCAATCCGCACTGCTGGGACACAGGTCAGGTCAGGCCAGGAGTGGGCCATAATCCACCACGCGGGACTCATTTGATGATTTTACCACGCTAAAAAAAAAAAAAAAAAGATGTCACATGTCTTCGAATTTTTGAAAACAGTGGTGATGAAATAAATTAAACAAAGTAGTGCGCCTGGCGGAGTTCGAACCCACGACCTACAACTCGTAAGTCGGGACCGATACTACATAGGTACTACTACTATATTCGATACTACTGGGCCACCACTGCTCTACCAATTCTCGTTCAATTCTAATAAATTATAGCTAAATGAAATCTAGCACTTACGATAAAAAGGCACTCTACAAAAGTAGAAGACGCATAAACGTGCATAAAACTGCCTGCACATAAAACAAGATGGCTGCCTATAAAGCTAGTCTAGTTTAGTGTCTAGACTGAATGTTAGTGACTTTAGAAAGGCACGTAAAGGCTTGAACTTGCACCCCGTCACTTTTTATTGCACGATTGTTAGACCTCGCCCTGGTTCGAGCATGCCTGAGTTAATACAGACGGAAGTACATGCAGTTACAATATCGAAAAGGAACATAGGAATTTTTCCGCCCTAAGTGAAGCGAAACGGTTTGTTAGGCCCGGTAACACCAAAGCGGGGAGGAGAGGAGATGTGTTTGAATAACCGATCAGATGTCCACATCTCCTCTCCGCTTAGCTTCAGTGGACATCTGATTGGTGATTCAAACACATCTCTTAAAACACACTGATTAAAATTTTCCGTATTCCTTCAAGTACTGTTTACGTTCCGGGGTCACGAAAGCCTATTTATAGACCCACGAACCGGAAATCAAAAAGTTAAAAATTGCATCGGTAAGGAATTAAATTTTTAGCTGCAAAAGGCAAGCAATTATAACTGCGAGCAAGCTAATAAGAATCTATCACAAGAACACAACGCATCATAAAGTCTTTATTACCTTAATCTGTAACTTTAAAATTATCAAATGGAATTACCCAAGAAAATTAAGTTCAAAGCATTTAAAAACTCCTCTTCAAGATGAAAGAAAGAAAGAAAAAACGTTTATTTGGCACAAAAACCACAACAAACACACAAAAAAATAAACAAAAGAAACAGAAAAATGGAAACTTAAACTAAAGACAAAAAATAATAATAAAAGGGAGTTTAATTGAAAAACAAATACTTGATGTGTGTCCCATGGCTGACTGAAACGGCATTGAATACTCCGCTCATGCTCGTCGTCTAACCGTAGATCCACCTTTAGACTACTTAGCTACTTTACCACCACAAAATTACGCATTTACTTGAGTCAATCGACTCGTACAAACCCCGGGGGCAGTATCCTGTATCGGTAATATCATGAAACCGTAGCCCACGGGTCATTATTCGGAATCAGAATGTTTGTTTGTCAATAGATTGACAGTCTATCAATAACTCATCCTGCCAAATGTATTGCTAGGGGCAACAAACACTACTTAGCTCGATTTACGTTTGGCGTTGGAAATTGATTCACGAAATTAGGATTCAGATGATACCCCACATCATAAATTGTAGAATGTCCAGTTTCGTAATAGGCCATTAAGCATTATCATCATCATCATCAGCCCATTAATGTTCCCACTGCTGGGACACAGGCCTCCTCTCTGTGAGAGGGGGTGGGCCATAATCCACCACGCGGACCCAGTGCGGATTGGTGGATGTCACATGTCTTCGAATTTTTGGTTCTAGGACATGCCGGTTTCCTCACGATGTTTTCCTTCACCGTTTTGAGAGCAGTGGTGATGAAATAAATTACACAAAGTAATGCGCCTGCCGGGTTTCGAACCCACGACCTACAACTCGTAAGACGAAGCACTGGGCCACTAAGCATTGGAGCCAAAAACCCGGAAGAAAAATTAACCCCGTCGTCGTTGGATTCCTACGTTAAACAAGTGATCGGCTCTGTGTGTCTCAGTGGCTCTCACTTAATTGAAAAAAATTGCTTCTCTCTGAGGCTTCACTAAAAACATAAGGGCGCTCCCTCACCGCGAGCATTCACCTGTAATGTAACGTTACAGATTCGAACATTCGAAGACAATAGAGCATCATATTGCGCTCGTTTAAGCGCGTGTCTTGCATACAAGTATGACGTCACATTTGCATAAAGTCCTACTTGCAAATTTTAAACAAGCAACTTGTAAGTGCTTGTAGGTATAATTGAAAATGGAAACGCGTCCTTACTTTACTTTTTTCAATATACAATGACTGTCATCTCTTGACGGATCTGACAAATTCAAACTATACTTACAAAAACTCAGGAATTTCCTTCCATTATGGTTTTGCTCTATGTTTGTGATCAACAAAAGAGCCGGCACCCAACGCATTCGGAACGTAAACAAAGATAACTTTGCACTTACATAAGTGCGCGACTGTACTTGACATCTAACTTACATAGTAGACCAACAGGTACTGTCGGAAACACAAGTGTTAAGTACTTAAGTACCACAGTAACTTAAGTAAGTTGAAGAAACTTGAATGTTGCTAAGATAGAATATAATTTAATGTTAACTAAAATTGCAGATACACCAGTATTTTACAATTATTACAACGCCTGTCTTATCGGTGATAACGGTACAAATCTTCGAGACTTCTTTCCTTTTCATAAAAATAATTGCAAAAAAAAAATACACACACTGCACACACATATGTGGTGGACTCTGGCGCCATTACCGTGGTGGACCGTAAAGAAAAGAATCCCAACTATCCTATACAAAGAAAACATAACCACGCAATTAAGATTTATTTAATTCTACACTAACAAAAATATTTCTACTAGAGCAATGTAGAGCACAATCTCGAAAATCTTTAAAAAAAAAACAAAATTTGACTCCATGTTCACATAATCACATCATATGAAACATGTGTTAGAAATCAGTTCAGTTCATAAGCTCCTTTCGTCTACAAAGTTATACTAGCTATGAGTAAATTAAACTTGCGATCTCTCCTCTATTAGGTATCGACTCCACGTAGGTTTGAGCTATGCGATGCAAAGCTTCATAGTTTCAAGTTATATTTACTAATACAATTGTTATAAAACGTATGTATACTTAGGTTAAGGTATATATGTATCTATGGGTCTTTGTTACCTGAAAATAAATGGTTTATTATTATTATTCAGCGATACTCTCCTTAAAAAAAATCACAGCACTTATGGATACAAAAAGGAGCTCGTGGCTAAAATAATTCCGACCAATCTTCCGGGTAAGCCGCGCTTGCCGAGGTTGGTCTGTGGATAGGTCTGTCATAGCGAGTTTCCTTCGTGTCTCCGAAAGCATATAACGCCGTTGGTCTCTGTCATATGTAGATCTTTGACAGTCGTTACTGTTAGTCAGAAGCTCTAAAGTCTGACAACCAGTCTTACCATGGAGTATCGTATTTACCCAGTTACTAGGTTGTTTAGGTCCGATAGGCAGTCGCTCCATGTAAAATACTGATATTCAGCTGCATCCGGTTTGACTGGAAGCCGACCCCAATATAGTTGGGAAAAGGCTAGGCAGATGATGACTTATAGATACAAGGATCACAAAATAAATGCAATATTACCAGAATGAATGTTAATGGATGGAGAGGAAGAGGAAGGCCAAGCAAAAGATGGATAAATTGCACGAGGAATGAAATGAATGAAACAGGAGGTAAAATGGAAGGGCAGGAGTAAATTATACTTTAACGTCTGACAAGGTAGAATGAAAGAAAAAAACGTGTAGCGCTAAAACCAAGTAAAATGGAAGGGCAGGAAAATTATGATTTCCAGATTTATGTATGGAACGTGTAAGCAAGCCACACAGGTACCTGGATCAATTATCTTAAGAAAGAGGCTGGAACAGACTGCGTGTGGAAGTTATGTTTACATCTCGTAAAAATAGGAGGCGAACCTAATCCCATCAACTGGGCATAGATCTAGACTCACGGAAATCTTGAAAAATCCCTAAAGTAAAACATTATGTCATTTGGAATTATGAGTTACAGATTAGACTTAGACAGTTGCGGTTGCGACCAATAGAGCAGTTTTAAAATCTTGACAAATTAAGGAAATTCTAGAATAAAAAAGAACGGGCCTCATTTAGAAGTAGTAGCATTTCGATTCAGATCAAAGTGCACAACTACGTAATACTGAATCATTTAATGGTATAACAACAATTATTTAATCCCGCCAATTGCCTCCAACCTCGCGAAGATTAGCCGCATGCGCATCACTGATGTACAATTATGCACAGAGAGGGCAAACTGTAGTAGGTATGCCAAAAAAAAATAAAAAATCTTAAGTAAAGACAATAAAGACAGACGTCCTAGGACCATGGGGTCCGGTCGCGGGACTCACGAAATACCGTGACCCCGGAACGTAAAGGGCTATTAAAGGCCACCGTGGATTTTTGTCAGTACGAGTCTGACAGTCCCTCCAGCTCTGCCCTGGGTGGTAGGACTCATTTGATGATTTTACAACGCTAAAAACAAAAAGGGCCATGGGGTATGAGTGGTTTTGTCCCACTGCTGGGCACAGAACTCCCCCATTTCCTCCAGCAACTTTGGACCGTTTTGTTGCCGCGTTTTGGACCGGCCTTGCGACGTTGCCGACGTCCGTTCTCAGGCATTCATTGAGTGCATATTTTGCCCGGCGACTATAAATCATGCATACAAATAGTTATACGAATTTTTGTCTAATTTTATTGTATTTTAGTACCAAATTGACTTGTTATTTATTGAAAAAATAACATCGTCAAAAAGACCTTCTTGCCCTTGTTAAAAAGCAAACATTTAAATCAGCTTGAAAGTGTTTTTCATCTAATATCGCGCGATATTTTATCGCAAGTCAACCGACATACGACAAGACACTTACAACTCCATATGAACTCAGAAACTTCTCAGCTATGAGCTCCTTAAACTTGTGCTTTAACTTACTAAGTATTAAGCCGAATCTAAACTTTAACTTAAATGGAATATTCTAATGTCTCACTAAGTTAATTGACAAGTCATTTTGGATATTTAAGTTTTTCGATTTCAAGTACTTCGAGCGTTGAGAAAAATTTGTACTTAGATTCCAAAAATAAGTTTTTAATGGTCTCTTTTGGTGTATAATGTAAATTGTGAGATCATTTATCCACATACTGTTGAAGATTTTATTAAAGTAAGAAAATTAGCTTGATTTCTTTAGGTAATACTTTAGGACATTACATAATGTCTCAGAACGGACTAACATTTCAGACTTGGTACCATAGTATTTTTTGTTAAGCTTAGAAATACCTATCCAATGACGTATAACATGTTGCTATTGGAGGGTGGGCCCAGATTTCATACATCATCTATTATTTTTTACTCATTTGGTAATAATTAATTTTGACTGCCTAATCGGTCTAGTTAACGCAAGCGCGACTAGTGAACAAGACTCCCAGTTTCGATACCGAGGTAAAGCAAAGTGTTTTTGAGTTTTTCCATCAGGATTTAGTCAGTAGCAGCCATGGAGTCAGGATACGTGGTCGTTTGATTTTCAACTTTCATCTTGTACAGTATTAAGTTGAAAATCAATTAAAGACCCCCCCCCCCCCCAGCAGCTCTCACCTATCAATATGTCTCTGAGGCTGACTTGGGGCATGTCGAGCTCGACTTGAGCCGAGTGTATGACTAAAAATAATCAGAAAGACTCCAATGTCAAGATCAGATATTAAGTTCCTCAAACACTTTTTACGACGATTGTACAAAACTGCGCGTGAGTGTTTGAAGGTCATCTTGAGCTGCAATGCAGCACGATCACGAAGAAATCACAGCTCAAGAACAAAATGACGTAACTCCACCTCCAACGTTCACACTTCAACTTAAACCTTAAGCTTTAGACATTACTATACAAAATTACGTGTGAATTTTAAGATGGTGCTGAGCAAGATCATGAACTACTCATTATCTAAAACGTTATAAGTCCAATGTAAACATTTACAATTTAACTTGGACCTTAAGACTTAGAAGTTAAGGTTTTCAAGTGATATTAAAGATGGTGCAAAGATAAGTTGAAATGATCAGTTATTAAGTGATATGGTAGATACGAGTATTATGCAACTGATTCATGCTCTGTTGTTTAATGGAGGTTTTATAGCGTGTGTTTATTGCCAGGTGCTCATCTGCATCTAATGGTAGGGTTACCAGATAGAAGATTTAAAACTCCGGAGAAAAAGTCTAAGTTTCATAGAAAAATCCCGTTTTATAAAATTTTGGGAATTCTTACAGCTTTGTAGCGCCACAATTAGTAGTTAATGACCCTGACTGCTATGCCGGAGGTCGTGGGTTCGATTCCCACCCAGGACAAAATGTTTGAGTGATGAGCACGATCATTTGTTCTGTGTCTGGGTGTCATTTATGTATAATATGTATGTATTTAGAAATATACAAGTATGTTTATCAATTGTCTAGTACCCACAAGCTCTGCTTAGCTTGGGACTATTATGGCGTTGTGTGATAGTTGTGGAATATTATTTTTATTATTCTCTTTATTTATTTTTACCCTTATTAATTAAATTTTTAAATATTTTTATAAAAAACAAACTAAAAAACATTATTATTATTTTTATTTATTATTATAAAGTCAATCGTTCGTTTCAAATAGGCCATCGAATATCCGATCGAATGAACATTGTTTCATTGATTTTAATCAATTAAAGCCCAATATTGAGCCTAAACGATCAACGGTAGGCCTTGTTCCGAAATTCGTGAGTAATTATGATGTACTTCCTTGTATAAGATTGTAAGTACTTGAGAAATCAAAACATTACATCTTACGAGCTGTTAATAAATCGGTGCCTTGAAGAAGATACAGGTTGAAGTTAGTTTATATTATTACTAGCTGTGCCCGAGGAGGAGCTCGTGACTAAATAATCACAGCCCCACAGGCCGATCTTCCGGGTTAAGCCGCGCTTGCCGAGGTTGGTCTGTGGATGGGTGACCATTTGTCATAACGAGTTTCCTCCGTGCCTCGGAAAGCACGTAAAGCCTTGGTCCCGGTTGTCATTTGTAGATCTTTGACAGTCGTTATATATATACAGGGTGAATTTTTCAACTGGGCGTGGATGGCTATCTCCGAAACTATGAGGAATATCGAAAAACGTTGAAAGGAGTCTCGAGGCCGATTTTGACGAAAACTAAAACTGCATTATTAGATTTTCGAAAAATCGATAATCCTGGCCAGGAATCGAACCCGCTGATTTTGGAAAAAAAATCACACCCTGTATTTTTACACCATTTGATAGTGTTGCTAACAAGGGTCAAATTCTGGGAAGTGACCATACACGACAAACTTAAGGAATAGTTATTTTTTATAAAATTGCGTTTTTCTATGTCACTTTACTCCTACTGAGCCATATTCATTCAAAATTATAAAATTTCATTGTTTTCAATGTTAAACTGGATTTGACGTCTCAATAATCCCACTGCATTCAGCAATAATAAATGATTGAGTTGAATAAAAAATAGCAATGTTTCAAAGAAGAAATGGTTAACTTATGTTTCGAATTAAGTCATTGCTTTGAAGATTGATCAGTTTTTTTTAAATTATACCTTTTCCTTAAGTTTGCCGTTTATGATTACTTCACAGAATTTTATCCTTATCAGCAACACTATCGAATGGCTTCATAATATAGGGTGTGATTTTTTTTCCAAAATCAGCGGGTTCGATTCCTGGCTAGATTGATTGATTTTTCTAAAATCCAATGATGCAGTTTTAGTTTTCGTCAAAATCGGCCTCGAGACTCCTTTCAACGTTTTTTGATATTCCTCATAGTTTCGGAAATAGCCATCCACGCCCAGTTGAAAAATTCACTCTGTATAGTCAGAAGCTCTTAAGTCTGACAACCAGTCTTACCATGGGGTATCGTATTACCCAGTTACTGGGTTGTGGAGGTCCGACAGGCAGTCGCTCCATATGAAACTGATTTTCAGCTGAATGGTTCGACTGGAAGCCAACCCCAATATAGTCGGGAAAAGGCTAGGCAGATGATTACTAGCTGTGCCCGACTTCGTTCGCGTGGATGTCGGAACTTAACAATGTATTTTTAATAAAATTTACAAAGTTTCATAAAATCTTCGGTGTTCCTTCAATAACCCCTTTATGTTCTACGTTCTACAATTATGGTAAATGATTTCTTCAGATGTAGCAGGCGTCCTCAAGTCTTTTTTTAATTGTGGTAACATCTTCATTTTAGTCTGTCAGAATTGTACTGACTAAAATCCACGATGTCCTTCAATAGTTCTTTACGTTCCGGGATCAGGGTACTTGGCTAACCAAGCAGTAGCAAGCATCTTTAAGCTACAGTGACCGTTTTCTATCAGGCGGGTCCTACGCTTATTTGTCAACATTGTGGTATAATTAACTCGGCGAAGATCTTCTGGCGGGTAGGATCGTACAATAAGCAATAAACAAAGTATAACCACAGCAGTTAAATGAAAAAAACCGGCCAAGTGCGTGTCGGGCCACGCACAGTGTAGGGTTCCGTAGTTGCCCATCAAAATACTTATGCGAACTAACTAAACTGATTCGCTGAATGGAATTTTAAAAAGAAGAATTTTCAAAATCGGTCCAGGAGTCTTTGAGAAATCAGGGAAAATACATAAGAAAAAAGATTACGACGAATTTAGAACCTCCTCCTTTTTTTGAAGTTAGTTAAATAGTTGACGATAAAAACCTACCCATCCCCAAAAAAACATACCGTAAAAACATACGTAATAAAGCTGTAAAAATAAAGTTGACAAACTTACATTTGCAGTTGATTTATTGTTTCTCCGATACATTTTGTTTAAGAAAACATATTACCCAAGTACATTTTATAAGTTGGTCGACTATTACTCGTAAAGTTGTAAAGCCTACTTAGTCATGATAATTTTCTTTTAAACTTCGTTATATATACTACTATTTTGAATTTTTTCACACCCCCAAACATAACCGTTTAGCTGGTAGAGGGGGGGGACACTCGAATCGAGCAAAATTTAGCACTTTAAAGCTTAATATTTCACAAACGAATTTTTTTATCAAAAAACTGTTAATGGAAACTATCATTATTTTTTAAAGGCCTATTTAATGATACCCCACACTAAGGGGTACGCGAGAAAAAAAAGATCCTCACTTTACGTGTAAGTACTGGAGGTACCCTAAAAAAAAATATTTTACGAGATTTTATTTTACCACTTTTTCGGCATAACAAATCCGTATATTTACACCAAATTACAGCTCTCTAGTACTGTGCGTCTCTGAGCTAAACTGCGGACAGACGGACGGACGGACGGACGGACGGACGGACGGACATGGCGAAACTATAAGGGTTCCTTGTTGACTACGGAACCCTAAAAATGGTTGATTTAAACTGTTAAAACTTATTTTTTGTAGTTCGGGTTGTCTTGCTGTGGTTATTCAGACTATGTTGTATTGCTTATTGTACGGTCCTACCCGCCAGACGGTCTTCGCCGAGTTGACCTTATTTAAAAAAGAAAATAAAGTATTCATTACACCTGGTGTATTCACAAGATCATCCGAGTGGAAAAAATGGAACAATTCCTACATCCTACGTATGACGATGAGTAATAATTAAATACTATTTTCGTCATAGCTTCCTCCACTGTTCTTTCCACACGTCCGAGCCATCGAAGTATAAAATTAACTCGAAATTACAGTCATCAGTTTTCAATGCCAGCTATTTAAACTGTAATATACAAACATACACACACTATACGTTTACGGACTAAAAATATATCACTCATCATCATCTGCCTAGCCTTTTCCCAACTATATCGTGTCGGCTTCCAGTCGAACCAGATTCAGCTGAAAATCAGTTTTTTACATGGAGCGACTGCCTGTTGGACCTCCACAACCCAGGAACTATAAGGAAATACGATACCTTAGGTGACTGGTTGTCAGACTTATGAGCTTCTGTCTAACAGTAACGACTGTCAAAGTTCTACAAATGACAGCCGGGACCAACGGCTTTACATGCTTTCCGAGGCACGGAGGAAACTCGCTATGACAGATGGTCAGCCATCCATAGACTAACCGCGGCAAGCGCGGCTTAACCCGGAAAATCAGCCTTTGCGGCTGTAATCATTTAGCCACGCGCTCCTCACTAAAAATATACCACTATGAAAACTAATTTTACTGCTGTAACATGACATGGATGTACAACAATTCCGAATACATAGCCATTAGAACGAATATCCACTTCGCCGAAAAGTCATTGCTAGGATCCTCATCAGAGTCCTAACGGGTTTAATAAATAAGGTCTCTACCCCCAGGCTGCGTCAACTTGGACAGGTTGGGTTAGAAGGGAATGGCGGGGTCTGAAACACACCTTATCCTTCTGCTTGCGTCAACCCTCAAACAGTAAATGCTTGAAGTCTAGCTTAAATAACTGCGGCTTTATTACGAGTTTTCTCGTTTTCGTGGCAAAAAGTAAATGGGGCTTTGACGTTAATTTTATGGGAAAAAAAATAGTTCCTAGTTCCCCAACAAAAGATGCTTTTTTATTTTCCATACCATTAACGCCATAATATTTCTAGTACACTGAAAGGTATAATAAGGAAATCTTGTGCTAAGGCCTCAAATAAGATACCTACTTACATAATTATGTACACATGAGAACTTGAGCATATAAATAATAATTATTATAATTACATCTGAGATATTAAAGTTTCAGTGGAATATTTGTCAAGGTCGGTGAAATCTTCAGCAATTACCCTTAATGCAGAATCTTGTACGGTCTTCAAAATAATGTTCCCCTCTATGGATGACGATGTGTCAAAAGTACTTTTTTAAAACCTTGCAAAATTATCAAATTAGTACTACCACCCAGGGCAGGGCAGGAGGGACTGTCAGACTTGCACTGACTAAAATCCACGTCCTTCGATAGTCCTTTACGTTCAGTGGTTAAAAGTATCTGGGGCTTAAAGTATGTAGTAAACGTAGTTATCAATGTGGCTAAGCGTCAGTTGTTTGATCAGTAGTTAAATACAAGATGAAAGTCACAAATAACTACAGTAATGTGCTTTGATGAGTAAAAATTAACATTGACCCTGTCAACATGTTTTCGGTATCAGATTAAATAATATATTTAAAAATAACTTTTTAATTAGAGCAAAAATAAAATAAACTGAAAACAATTTCGTCATGTTTTTTATTGTGATCATTCCATTATCACAGAAAAAAAACATATTCAAAGACTACCTATTCATTCTGATCTACAACTGTTTTGCTGTCGCTCACCCAAAAATTAAGCCAAAGCACGCAATCATGTGATCTAACCTAACATTGCATTATGTATCTTAATGGTTGCCCTTGACCGGGGTACGTCTGATCCCACCTCAGTTGTTCTGAATATCAGTACTTGAGGTTACAGTGGTTATTACGTCTATATAGCTGTAAGAGGTAGAATTAATGCCTAATGAATTCACATAAAGGTTAGCCATGCTTGTTTAGTATATCTATACCAATTATAGTCCTGATATTCTATAAAACATGCCGCCACGTCTATTGAATAAAATCAGAGGGGGTATTACAACGTCTTAAGAGGAAACAGCAAGGGCTGGAGAATTGAAAAATAGATATTTGTAAAAAGTGCCCACAACTGAGTTACAGAGCGCGAAGGACACAACTGCAGCTTGGACCGAAAATACCTTAAAAAGGGCACAAAATCAACGATTCGTAGTCCCCTGATTACTCCTCCAAAACTTAACCGATTTCACTACTTTTTCCTTTAAGAAATAAAGAAAGGCATTGGCCGTGGCCGTGTTCCTATGTTTTCGCTTTTCATATAATCTCGTCAAATTTGTTTACTGATTATTTGAACACAGCGGAAAATCTGGCCATTTTTTTAGGATTTTGAATGTTCATATCTCTTTTCATAATTAATTTATGGGAAAAAGGAAAACATAAAGACATGCCAATAGTGGTCATAGATTTTTTGTTGAAATTATTGCTCTACTGGCATTATCCAGGGAGTAAAACAGGGGACTACGTTTGTATGGAAAAACGGCCGTGCTGTTTCCTCTTAAAACCAGGCTGTTTCCAGTGATTGAACGAGATGGCGCTAGATGACTTGTATAGCTCTGTCACTTTCACTCACCGGAATAAGCGTGGTTTTAAGACGTTGTAATACCACCCCAGATGGCCTACCATGACGTTTTAAAGCGTGAGTGGTTCCGCTCAGGTTAGAGATAGCGCTAGACAACTTGGATAGCTCTATCTCTTTCCCACAGCCTAAAGACGCTCAAAAAAATTAATTATTTCGTAAGATAGAATGGAACCTACAACAAGTAATACACAGCCACGTACAAAAATCCCTAAGCATACCAAATTGCTTCGCTTATATTATAAAATAAAATAAACCGCCAACCCTCATCTGCTAAAGAAAAGCGATGAATTTCCCAACTGACATAAAACGTCAAAAATATCCAACGCTTGTGCCGTCAAAGATAAAAAAAAACTAGTCAAGTGCGAGTTGGACTCGCGGTAGAAAGGTTCTGTACCATCGTCACGAAACAAAAATCACGTTTGTTGTTTGGGAGCCCCCTTTAATATTTATTTTATACAGTAAATATTGATTTCATTGAGAAAGAGTTTGGTGCCAGATAGACGGACAAACAGACGCACAGCGAAGTTTTGATAAGGGAGCTTCTCCATGACGCCATTCGTGCGTTTTGCAATTTCTAGTAACTAAAAACGAAAATCGTCATTGCTACTACGGTATAATGGTGCAATTCGACTGACTTTACGTCGTCGTGGCAAGCGTGTTTTGTTTTTCATCTACACGTAGACAACCGCACCTTTTATGCCATAAATTATGTCATCGTGGTGATTATTTTCACTTGTAATTGGAATTAGTCGAATTACGTTGCATCGCGTTATGTGGAAGCTCCCTAATATGGTACCGTTTTATCCTTTGGCTACGGAACCCTCAAAACAGAGTCTCTAAAAATAAGGCCACAGAAAATACTGCAGTCGGTCACTGGCCAACAAAAATCGATGGCGAAGAAAGGTAATTAGCTGGTTACCATGGCAACGACGGCGTAAACAATTCCTAAGCTATTCGTGTTGTAAAAAACGTAATTGCATAAGGAAAAGCTTGAATAAATGTAGGACGGAGTTTATAGGGTTTAAAATTAAATTAGCTTGGTCATTTTAGTGTTAAACGGTTTTGTAGAAAGGGTAATAAACTTTTTAATTATGGATAGATACAGTAATAAATTGATAGTTTTTTTTTTTTTTTTGTTTAGCTTGACTTGTGTGCATTTGGTTCGCTTGAGTTGTTTTTGCAACCTGCATGGTCTCCAAAATCTATCCCCATACCAAAACTAAATTGACAGAGACCCCTTGAATTCCATTCAAAACTCAAAATCTAATAACAAACACAAAACAACAGATCAACAATCAAAATCCGCAAAACGATTTGAAAAAAAAAACAAAACAATAGCAAAATGCGGGTAGTCGAATAATCCTTGTTGCAAGAGTTGAAATTGAATTAAATGTTTATTCTGTGGCCGACGTTCGTGCGGATCGGACGTTTTTTATGGAATATTGATGGGATTGCTGTAAGCTTTTCATCCACACCATTTTGAGAAATGGTTATAGAATTATGAGTTAAGTTTAAAATTTTGTTTATAACTTGGTAACTTGGTTTTGTTTTGATTGAATTGAACTGAAGCTGTAGATTTGTTACATAGTATTGAAAATAACAACAATATTTCTGATAAGTGGTCGCGAGAACAAGACGCACAGCGTAAAAAGAAATTCGTCGGACATCAAAAAAATATGATTATGTAAAAACCCCAATAGCACTTTGCCTGGCCTGAAAATCGAACCACCCTGAGACAGTCGCAATTGCTCCACTCCACCAACGAGACAGTGTCCTAAAAAGACCAAAAGCTCAAATCCTTCGATTCGAAACCTGACCACTATTATCATTAGCCTATAAGTAATGTTCCCACTACTGGGACACAGGCTTCCTCTCTGTTAGAGGGAGTGACCCATAATTCACCACGCGAGCCTAGTGCGGGTTGGTAGATGTCGCATATCTTAGAATTTTTGGTTCTAGGATATGCCGGTTTCCTTACGATGTTTTCCTTCTCCATTTTGAGAGCAGTGGTTATGAAATAAATTACAAATGCGCCTGGTGAGGTTCGAACGCACGACCTACAACTCGTAAGTAAGTAATCGGGACCGATACCACTGGGCTACCATTGCTCTTAACCTGACCAATCCATAAAAAACCAACACAAAATTAATACAGGAACCTTCTGCGTGATTAGGGACAGCACCCCACGTCCCCAACATTTTCCATTCACGCGTGGTGACGGGAACAATTTATTTGTCGTTTTTTACAACGAGTGGTAACGCTCAGGACTGCGTTTGATCCCGTTTTTTACCCTCAGGGATAAAAGGTAGCTAACTAAAAGACAGAAGTTTCAATTTGAATCGAAAGAGTTCAAACATGCTGTTTTAAAGCTTATCTACACGTAAGGCTCAAAGATGTGTTTGAATAACCAATCAGATGTCCACATCTCCTCCGCTTAGCTTCAGTGGACATCTGGCCCTATAGCCAAATGTCAAGCGACATTCGCTAACGTTCAGCAGTCGTTACTACATTTTCAACTTTATACCCCATTGCTTAAAGTTGAAAATCTATCATAGATTAAAGATCGTTTTCGTTTGTTTCGTTCGCTATCGCTCAGCAGTCTTTACTAGATTTTCAGCTTTATGTGATGACGAATAAAGTTGAAAATGTATTAGCGACTGCTGAACGTTAACGATTGTCGCTTGCCGTTTGGCTACAGGCTCTGCTTGGTTATTCAAATACATCTCCTCTTGTCTCCGCTTTGTTGGAGTCAGGGCCAAGGTCTTGAGATGAGTTGCAAGATGATGATCTCATCTAACTCCCAGGATCACACCCAAGGCACTATAACCTGGCCAAGACGCTAGAATAACTTGAGTTGCATCTCAGCTGTCTCTACCCGCACACAAAATACGCGCATATGACGTGGAGTTGCGGATACCAGCCCGTTATGGTAGCGTCCACAGGTCCGCATCGTACATATCGGACGCATCGCATCAAACGGATTTCTGTGTCGGCAGCGATCGGATTGACGCGAGTATCAGTATCAGCAATCGGATTGCCGATGCCACCTTTATCGATTCTACTGATCGGCATTCCGTATGACGTCATCGGTACGCATCGCATTAAGGCAATGCCGATGAGCCGTTCGTACGATGCAGATCAGTGGACGCAGTTGTATGAGTTTTCATACAAGGCAATCTAAAATCCGTTACGTACGATAGTTACGTCCGATACGTGCGATGCTGACCTGTGGACGCACACCTTTTTACAATACAATCTCTTTCTCTTCCCACACTGGAATTACTCTAGCTCGAGGACGTCATGGTAGGGCACCAGGGGGGGTATTACAACGTCTTAAAAACCAGGCTTGTTCCAGTGAATGAAGGAGATGGCGCTAGACGACTTGTATAGCTCTGTCACTTTCACTAGACGGAATAAAGCCTGGTTTTAAGACGTTGTAATACCCCCCTGGTAACATTTAACCTTCTGCAAAACCTGCATCACACTGAAATCTTTATTGTTAAACGCGACGGACGTCCGGGCCGGGCTCGTATTCAGTTTGTTCCGCGCCGAACGATTGTGCCTCCTAATGCGAATTCAGAGCTTTTCTTTAAATATGATGTTATTCCAACGTCGTCGCAGCTTTTTGTGCCAGTTGGAAGCTGGAAGCTTTTTGTGTGAGGTAATGGTTACTTTTAATTGTTAAAGCCGTTGTAATTACTGGGATGTTAAAGTTTATATGACGTTTTAGAAATGATGTGTTCTGTTTCCCTTCTGTTTCCATTGCTAACGCCGTTCAACTGCCCTTGTGATTACTCATTTGGGTTCTTCCATAAGTACTTCTCTATCTATTAATAACTAGCACTACGCCCGCGTGATTTTCGAACTTTGCCTTTGTGAATTTCTTCTTGAATTTTCTTTGCTATAAACCTCACGGTGCTCCGTGCGTTCTGGAGTTATAGCGTCAGGAAGGAAAACCCGACTTATTTTTATATAGTGGATTATAGATAATTTCATTATCATCGAAAAGTGAACTAATAAACGCATAAAATGAACAGTTATAAACTTTGAATGAATGAAAATAATGTTGAATGATAGAGTCCATAACAGATTTAACTTATAATAGAGATGTGGTAAGTTAAAACGCCTGCCGTATTGCGTCTGCAACACGTAAAACGTGAAATAGTGCCTTGTTATACGTAAAGACCGGATTCTATACAATTTTCTTGATAGCAGCTGTATAATGAAGGGACCAAAACGTCTGTCATACATTATAAAAAAAATATCAGTAATCTACTATAGTTTTTAGCTACCTTAACATTACACGAATATTTTAACAAATTGCTTGTTCCCTCCATGATATCAAGATGGAGAAACACAAGGGTTGTGACAGAACCTCGTCTCCATCTATAATCCATATAATCTGTCCTTATTGTAAATGGTTTATTTTTTCCACCATTGCTAAATGCGTCGTCTCCAGGCAGTTCACACAGATCACCGTTGAAGGCGTTGTCTTTAAGAATGATGTCACGTAGATAACTTAGTTCTACATAAAAATAGATTTTAGTTCAAACCGCTAATATCTAGCCTCAAAACCTTATAAACACTACCAACTACATACTTCGACAAATTCTCGACTGGTGCCCCAAAATGAACCCAAAATAGGGTTCATAAATCACGATGACACTGGAAAACAAGCTTAGTTTAAACCTCCGTCAAGTGACGTGACGTTTGTCGACGAGTTGGGGAGCCGGGCCGTGGGACTTGCCAGATCAGGCTTTTGAATTTTCCTCGTTCTAAATACGAGTATGTATCATACCATCATGTCTGTTGTTCTCGAGGCACAGAGTTTACTTTTACGCACTCGTTTTCCCAGCTAATCAAAATCGTTGGGTTCTACAAGAATAGCTTGAGTATCGAACGAAGTACCTAACACTTGTAACCTACGTCATTAAAAATAATTAATAATTTTGACGATTGAAAACGAGTGTTCATGGAGTTTCTTTTCCTTTCTATTCTCTATCTGGCATTTCTTTCACAGTTGTCTTGTGACTGGGATTGCATAGCACCATAATTTCGTGGTATTTTCAATTTATTTGTTTTTTGTTTTTGGACAGTTCAAAAGTACCTTTGACTGTCCTTCCCGCCCTGCCGTGGTGATAGGATTCATTTGATGATTTTGCCACGCATAAAAAAAGTCTCAAGAAAGTTCCCTTAAAGCTTTTTTCCCCAAAAACGGGTAAAATACCAAACTGGCAACACTGGGCCGAATATCCTACGTGATTCCATATCATCTGGAAGTTAGATTGTATTACAATTCCTCCGGGATTCGGAATGCGACAAGCTATATTGTTGTAGTGAAATATTGTGGGTTTCTGAACAAGGAATGTTAGTTCTAAGTCGATCAATGTCAGGCTTTGTGGGTTTTTGAAATATAGAACTAGGTACGTACCTATAGTTGTAACCTTTACGTAGGTATACAATCAGTTTCTTGTGACCTGCGAGGAACTCACATTGAAACATGGAACTCTCGAGCACTTCCGTTCGGGAATCGAACCTGTAAACTTGATTTCCGATGCACTGTGATTGATAGATGCGGTGTTCTACGGTGTACTACATACCAGTAAAGCTAAGTGGAAATCTTCTTTTCAGTCCTGACGTGCAGTTTACGACAGTTTATACCTGTTTTGTGTTTTTGAGAAATTATAATGTTTTATTGTTTTTCCGATTGCTCGTCTTTTTGTGTGCACGTGTTTCTGTGGCCAATTTTCCTATTTTTTCTTTATTTTTTTAATTGCTGGGAGATTGCGCCAACCATGCACTACTCCGCATCGATTAAAATCCATGGTCGACTTTGACTGCTTTGATTTTGATATGCAGTCAATGTTTACCAAGCATTTTATATGATTGTGCTAATAAAGCCATTTTTACGACTGTACTTCATAGTAAGCACGGAGTCTCAATTTGGTATAAGGTTGTTGAACGTCAAAACGTCTACCCCTTTTGGGCGATATAAATAAGTTATGTACACAAAGCTTTACAAATTCCTTACATAATAAACTATGTCCATCTTATGCCCGTATCTTGTCCGTAACTTTCATATTCCACCCAAGATTACTCCAGGGCTATTATGGGCATCATTTGAGCCGTGTAATACACAATACAGGGTATCTCATACACGCAATGTTTGTGCCATTCATAACTCATGCAAAAAGGTTGCTACGACAGCTGGTCTAAGGGCATGGACTGATGGACGATTGTAGTTTACATGAGTGCGATTTATAGTCGCAAGATCAAGTAACGCTGATAGAGATATTATCTTACTACTATTATAAATGAGAAAGATTGTGAGGATAAATGGTTGTTTATAACTTTTTTTCCCAAAAACTATGAATACTGTTCTCAAAAACGGTGACGGAAAACACCGAACATTCGAAGACATGTAACATCTACCAAAATGCACTGGGTCTACGTTTTGGCTTACGGAACCCTCTCTCTTTGAGGAGGCCAGATGTGGCCCAGCAGTGGTAACATACAATATTACGGGTCGATTAAGCTAAATTTAAAAAATTGGGAACACAAAATGATTTGTGTGTCTCACGGCTGCTACAAACAATCGCTGTAGACTTGTAAAGCGATGTATCAAAGTAAATCTCCAAACAGCCACGACAAATCGCAACTCTCCACTCACCCTAACCGTTATGTGACCTAAGGATGCCGTTACGTACTTTAATATGAGTTTTTTTATACGTAAATATCTTTTGAATTTCTCCAAATGTGTTCAGTATACAAAAGAAAAGTTTCTCCGAGTGGAAAAGTATAAGGGTCTGGGTTTATTGTTACTGTTTCTTAAAATTTGAGGGCCCTTAGAGCGATGCGTATACTTGTAGGTTTTTCTTTATGATTAATGATATTTTCTTTACTTTTTTGTAAGAATATTTTCAATTGTATTCAATAAAAATGTTATTTGCGACAATTAAGAGTTTCCATTTTCATTTGATAGGTACAGGACTCGATTCTATACACATATATAATTGGAATGAAGTGTGTCACAAAGCGATATCGATATTATCGTCGATCTAAACTTATTGAGAACTAGCTGTGCCCGCGACTTCGTTCGCGTGGATGTCGGAATTTAACAATGTATTTTTTAGTGCGAAGCGCTTAATGCTCGCCACGTTTTTTATAAATCACATCGTTTTTATATAATCCCTATTTAGAATTTATTTAGATATTTCAAGAATATTTGACGTGTTTGTAATAAACGCCCTCTGTCGTTCAAAGGCAGTACTATTCAATGGCTACTGGATTAGAGCACCCATTCCATCTCCTTCCATCCCACTCCATCCCATTTCATCCCACTCCATCCGACTCCATCCCACTCCGTCCCGCTTCATCCCACTCCATCCCATTTCATCCCACTCCAGCCCACTCCATCCGACTCCATCCGACTCCATGCCGCTCCATCCCGCTCCGTCCCGCTCCATCCCACTCCATCCCACTCCATACCACTCCATCCCACTCCATTCCACTCCATACCACTCCATTCCACCCCATCCCACTCCGTCCCGCTCCATCCCACTCCATTCCACTCCATTCCACTCCATACCACTCCATTCCACCCCATCCCACTCCGTCCCGCTCCATCCCACTCCATCCCACTCCATACCACTCCATCCCACTCCATTCCACTCCATACCACTCCATTCCACCCCATCCCACTCCGTCCCGCTCCATCCCACTCCATACCACTCCATCCCACTCCATTCCACTCCATTCCACTCCATTCCACTCCATACCACTCCATTCCACCCCATCCCACTCCGTCCCGCTCCATCCCACTCCATACCACTCCATTCCTCTCCATTCCACTCCATTCCACTCCATTCCACTCTATTCCACTCCATTCCACTCCATTCCACTCCATTCCACTCCATTCCACTCCATTCCACTCCATTCCACTCCATTCCACTCCATTCCACTCCAAACCACTCCATTCCACTCCATCTCACTCCGTCCCGCTCCATCCCACTCCATTCCACTCCATCCCACTCCATTCCACTCCATCCCACTCCATCCCGCTCCTTCCCACTCCATCCCACTCCATCCGAAAGTATCCGACAACTTTCGACTCCTTTCGACTCCGTCCCACTCCTTCCCACTCCATCCCACTCCATCCGACTCCATCCGACTCCATCGCACTCCATCCCACTCCATCCCACTCCATCCCACTCTATCCCACTCGATCCCATTTCATTCTCATTCCATACCATTATAGTGTGAGTCTAATAAAAACCTTTTTTTTCTTTCCATTCCATCATTCTATTCCATTCCAATCTACTCTACTCTACTCCACTCCAAACCCCTCCACTCCAGCTCACACCATATTTGAATAGGTATGTAGTTTTTCCATTCGAAGCTAGATCGCGCTACTGAACTGCGAGCTGCGCGTCTCGGTGTAAACTGACCGTAATTTTACTTCTGGAACACTTTAAATTCAAATATCTTTTGATAGACTGATCCGATTTCAATGAAACAAAAACTAAATGTTACTTCAAGTTACGGTCAGTCGTTGTGTATTAAAGTTATCTACATAGCTTTCGTAGATTTTACGTGATGCCCGAACAAATAAACATACAAACAGACAAACAGACAAAAATTCTAAAAATGCTAGAAATGGGTTCTATTGGTTGTTTTACAACGGGGTGACGGGCCTGTAAGCCTACAATTTCCTGCAGGTCGCCGCCACCGAATAGCTCATTTCCGAGCCGTTCCACCGATGTGAGCGATCGACTGTAGCGGTGCCATGATTTAGAATGATGCGGGATAGCCTTGGTGGATGTTGTATTGTTGCCTGATGATAGAAATCTCTTTTGTTTATTTTTTTAAAAAAATCTGGCCAATTGTTGGTTTTATAAGTGCCCACTGAGGCCCATGTAAAATAAAAACATTTTGATTTTTAATCTTTATGCATAAGTATAAGAAAAATGTATAACGGCGGACTAAATGGTCCGCCAAAACAAAACTTTAGGCACTCATGCCGTGGAGCATCCGAATCACCCCCACGTATACTCCACATTTATTTTTATTTTCTGATTCATGTTTTCGTGATCTGTGACCAATTTTTATTTATTTTATCCGTGAATTGGGATTAATCCTAACCTGACCCGCAAACCTAACCCGGGTGCGGGTTAGGTTAGTGGCCACCCGGTATAATTTTCATTCTAAAGAAAAAACACCTATTTCTTATACAATACCTTCCCAATTTCCTCGAGAACGTTGGCAACACTAGTCGAATGGTGCCCTGATCTCATATTGGGGGACAATAGGCAATTTATTGCTCTGAAAGTAGCGTGTATTTTACTAGCGGAAAGAGCTTTTCTGCAGGATTATTTTTATTTGTGATTTCTAGTTGCTACAGGTTTTCATTTTTTGGGCGCTTCATTTCGATTTTCTGCGCTATTGGTTAAATCGCACGAAATGTGAGATTCAATGAATTTAGGATACTGTACGTAAAGGGTAAAGCGGGATCCCACAACTAAGTCTCCTTATGGTAGGATGCCCTTTGGCCAGGTGGAATGACGACTTGCGAGCTGCCTCGATAATTCGTGTCCTAATGTTCTACAATGAAAATGTAAGTTAATTGACATTTACTAAGATAAGAATATTGCTGTTAGTTATGTATTTTAAAATGTGTACTGTTAAAATATGTTGCCGTGGAGTTTCTTTCTCCGTTCTTCTCCACGAAGACCTAGGGTTTTCGAACGGAGATAGTTTGGTAATAAATACCTAGTCTTGATTTTGTGCTTTTATTTATAAACCCATAAATATAAATAAGTCCTTGGAGATACTTTACATACAGTAAATAAATAACATTAACCATCCTGATACCTAAAACTTGATAGTAAAGTCGATATTAATATCAATAAAACCAGAAATACACATCCTATTTATTACATACACAACCTATTTCTGACTTTCCTCATCCAGATAAGGAAAGCTCAAGACCGGGCTCAGTCTATGTCCACTGCTGGACATAGGACTCTCCCAATGTTTGCCAGATGGGAGATACGGCTCAAGGTCAAATCTGTATCCGTACCTCCAGGTGCGAACTTCATCCCCTCTTTTCTATTTTAAAACTCTCGCGTCTAATGGTTGTTGAACTTGTGTTATTTCGTTTATTCATTTTTAAACATGTTATTCAATAAAATATTTCCTATATAAAAACGTTTAAAAATATAAAAAAAGATCCACTGGTTCGGGAGCAGGGTCCAAGCTACCAGCTGGTTAGGTTAGGTTAGCAGTAACAAGGAGTAGGTACTACCTACTGAATCCTTGATCCAACTACCCAACGAGAGCCTCGAGAGATTTCTTCGAGGCTATTACCCATTAGGCCATTGGCATCGACACAATGATAGCCGAGCCCACATTCCACGTGTCGGCAACCTCGCGCCAAGTCAGAACTTGTATTATTATTATTATTGCGACAAGTTGCTACATTTTTATCCGCAGGCGTTAACCTTTAAATAAAATCCAAATACGTTTACGTCACTCTCGGTCCTGAGAGTCACACAAAAGAGGTATACAGAAGGTTCAGTTTCATACAAAGGGAGTGGGTAAACACAATTCCAACTGACTAAGTCTTGATTATTAGGGCCTCACACACGAGCAATAGAGTGCAGTATATGGATCAAGTTCAAAACAGAATACTGCGCTCCAAAATAAGTACTCAGAAAACTGTCCTACTGAAATGGGACTGGTCATGTCTGTCGCAAATCCGGAATATGGATATTCGACGAAGAACCAGAGTCACCGACATAGCTCATAAATTTTTCAAGTTGAAGTGGCAATGGGCAGGCCACATTGCTCGTAGAACTGAGAACCGATGGGGAAGAATAGTTCTCGAGTGGCGACCACGGACCGGAAAACGCAGCGTAGGCAAGCCGGGACACTAGGTGGGCCGACGACATCTTGAGGGTCGCGCTCAGCCGATGGATGCAAGTGGCGAATTGTCGTTCGGCGTGGCGGTCTAAGGGGGAGGCCTATGTTCAGCAGTGGACGTCTTCCGGCTAATGATGATGATGTTTGTCGCATGCCCTAAACCTAGATGGCAGGTATCCTCAGAACTGTTGGTAAGTAGCTTGTGGCTGCTTTGCCCAGGCTGGTCTGCAAGGCCCTGGCTCAGTATGCTTACAGCATCAATAAAATAGGCGCTCCCTCACCTCGAGCACCTGTAATGTAACGTTACAGATTCGAACATTTCATCAGTGAGAGAAGACAATCGAGCATCACAATGCGCCACCTTTTACCAAATATATGTATATTAAATGTACGCGAATGCTCGTCAGTCAGGGAGGTAGTATTTGCAATGTAATGCTCAAACCTCAAAGTCGGAATTTATAATGTACGAATGCTCCGGTGAGGGAGCGCCTTAACGTCAAACAATGTCTTTTTTTTTCTTTTGTTAAATTAATGCACATTTACAAAGATGTCGACTCCACAGGCAAGCAAAAACTGCACATGTTTGTGACGTATTGAACATTTTAAAAGAAAAGAAAAGAAAAAGTACGTGTCAAATATTTTTTTGAAAATCTGAAGCTTCTGTAGTATTCTGTGCCCAAACGGTACAATGCTGCAATAAAGTGTTAGTGGAAAGCTAACCCCTGTTGCGTGGTATATTAAATTCTTTGGCTGACCCGTCAGGAGACCCACGATATTGCTCCAGAGCATAGCAGTACTACATAAACTTTTAGACCTCGATTTTTGTTCTACGAAATCACTTTTTCCCGTATTTCAGTCGTGAAATAACTTGGTTTGACCTGGACTGGGTTCATACTTTATAACTTATGATGGCATTTTCTGGCGACGCACCATGAATAAATGCAAGCGGTTTTGTGAGGAATAGTAGTAATAGGACTTCAAGTTCTCATCATCAGCCCATAATGTTCCCACTGCCGGGACAGAGGCCTCCTCTCTGTGAGAGGGAGAGGGTCATAATCCACCATGCAGGCCAAGTGCGGGTTGTTAGATGTTCGTTTCCTCAAGATATTTTCCTTCACTGTTTTGAAAGCAGTGGTGATGAAATAAATTACAAAAAGTAATGTGGCTGGGTCCGAACCCACGACCTGCAGCTCGTAAGTCGGGGCCGATACCACTGGTCCAACACTGCTCGCGAATCTCAAGCGAAAATCAAAGCGGTTTAATGAGGTGCAGTTGTAACTAGACTTCAAGTTCACTCAAAGTTTATTATATGGGGCTTTCTTTGTATCATTTAAATCTGTTGTAGTATCTGTATTCTTATTACTTGTTGAACAAAATCTAATAACTGAAAACGGAAAATCCACTATTGTACGCATTTGGTATTTGTTACATTATTTTTGGAATAAAAAGTTGGCATGGTAAACGAGATTCGTTTTCCACGTCGGGGTCGCGGGACTATCTTGTCAGGTAATGGTGACCCTGAATCGTAGAGCGGGCTATTGAAGGAACACCTCTAACAGTCCTTCTCGTCCTGCCGTAGGCGGGAGGACTAATACAATAAAATGAAATATCCTCTAACTTTTTTTGTAAAAGTTAGTTTTGATTATTTCGTTTTTTTAATAAACATTCCCAATTTTTGTGTTTTTATTTGTGTAAAATTTAAAATTTTCCGAAGAATTACAGAACGTAATTTCAAAATAAAACAAATTTTATTTAATTTTTCTTTATAACAGAAACTTTTATCTCCATATCGATTCTGATCGCAATAGCAACCTCTTTTACACCATTTGAAGTAAGTGAAACATTAAAATATATGCGGCCTTTATTTAAAGGGAAGTCTTTCGGTACATACGACACCGACATATGATTTAGATGAAATTCTCCCTGAAAAAAAGACCAATTTAAATTATTTATTATTTTCAAACACCATAAAATTCAAATGGTTGTTTGATAATACAATCAAATTAAATTTCTTATTTTTAGCATGCCCATTCAACATTATCAGGTGGAAGACGTCCACTGCTGAACATAGGCCTCCCCCAGACCGCCACACCGATCGACAATTCACCACTTGTATCCATCTGTTGCCCGAGATTCGTACGATGTAGTCGGTCCACCTAGTGGGAGGCCAGCCTACGCTGCGTCTTCCGGTCTGTGATCGCTACTCGAGAAGTTTTCTTCCCCATCGGTTGTCAGTTCTACGAGCGATGTGGCTTGCCCATTGCCACTTAAGAGCAATGTCGGTGACTATGGTTTTTCGCCGATTGCAATAATAATGTCATCATCAGCTTTTCCTTTTCCCAAATTTGTTTGTGGCCTTACCGGCTGCAGCTGAATTTCAGTATTAAACATGGTAAGACGTAATCTGAATTCCACAACTCAGCAACTGCCTAATACAATATTCCTTTGTAAGACTAGACAAGTTAGACTTTCGAGCTTCTGACTTACAGTAACGACTATCAAAGATCTATAAATGACAGCTGCAACCAGGAGCTCTACGTGCTTGCTGAGGTAAGGAGGTAACTATCTGTGACAGTTAACCACACAAATAGTCTTAACTTTTAAGGAGACCAAGTTAGGGCTCTGCCACAAACATTTATAAAACCAAAATCAAATTATTTACTGCAACTAGGCTAATTACAGTTTTAACATCAAAAAAGAGCTAAAGGTTCCTAAGAAACTTTTCCCGTATCTCTTATGGATTCGGATTTATCCCTTTTGGCCAATTTAAAAGAAACACCCTGTATAGGGTGATTTGTAATTGGTCGTATTCCTTAAAATGGGTGATACTAAATCTAATTTACAACAAGTTTAACCCGACAACATGGGGTCTAAACGGAAATAACCCTTCCTTGTCATCCCTAGTGTGAATTGGTCTGCACTGGCTGGCGAAACTAACTTTTGTACTAACTTGTGTGTATTGCTTATCTGGGCTTTTCTGTGGATGCTTTAGGCAGTAGTCCGACCGGTGGCGAGAAAACGAGTAACTATCGGCGATTTTCTGTCCCAAGAAACGCACGTGTAAACGAAAGAGATTCATATATTAATAGTTGCTCTCTGACAGTTCACACTGCCGGCGACAACTCGCTTTATTAGTTTTGTCGCTGACGACGAGCATTCAAAAATAAACTCTCTCAGCGATACTCGTTCCGCGATGCTCGCTAGACTCGCTTGATCATTTCTTTACAGAGGACTGAGCGACCGCGCGCGAGTGGCGCGAGTAATCGCTCGTCGCACTTGCACACCGGCGACAAAACTGTCGAAACTACACTCGCTTCCTGCTAATCATCAACTCTTTTATAAAGGCCTATTCAGACCTAAGCGGTATTCGCTACCGTCTGCGGCAGAGAAAACCCAGTGGGTATGCGGTAATATTACTGTTCACACCAAAACGGATTTCGCTATCCTTGTGGGTAGAATAACGCGCGGTAGTCGCTATTAGGTCGCTCTAGCCGCGGAACTTCATACTAAATACCTGAGAGAAAACCGCGCGTTATGTACCCTCTACCCATAACGGCAGCGAATATCGCTCAGTTCGCTCTAGCCGCGGTACTTGATACTAAATACCTGAGCGAAACCCGCGCGGTATCTACCTCTACCCATAGCGGCAGCGAATATCGCTTAAGTTTGAATAGGCCTTAATTTCGAGTTCTACTCGTTACTCGTTTATCGTTGGCGGTCGGACCAATGCCTGAATAAACTTACTTAAAAAAGCGACCACACGCTCAAGGCACCCCCTGTGGCCAAGTTGTTTAAATATTATTTACCGGGGGAATTGGACAATCTCTTCCCAATGCTTTACCCAATGGTACGCCGAACAGCGGTTCATGCTTGATATAGTCGCAAAATTTAAAATGAGTTTCAAAGAAACTGGGCTGGTATCTGTTTGCTACATATTTATACACATATGAATCGACCTGTAACGGGAATATCATTATCAGTACTCAGTAAAAAATCAGTATGAGATAAATTGATTGGCGTAGTGGCTGAGAAATTGACTGCTGTGCGGCGTGTCGCGGGTTCGATCCTCGCAGGGATCAAATATTTGTATGATCTGCAAGTACTTGTTCCGGGGGTTTGTGTTTGTGAGTTTCTATGTTTGTAAACGCACCCACGATACAGGAAGAAATTGTTAAGGGTGAGGCAACGATTTTTAAACAAAAAAAAAAGAAAACCAGTTATATAATTATTATATCTAGTAATTTTTAAAGGCTATTTTGCGTCCCACTGCTGGGAAGGGCTCCCCTTTTTTCTTTCATCCCTCTCTATTTTGGGTAATTTCTGGCCGTTACTTCCAACTTAGTGTAAGCGACAATAACTAAGTTTTGCAGGAGTCGTATCACAATCATGAACAATATATATGAAAAAACCTCAAGTCGGCAGTAATGGCTCGACATGTGTAAGATTTATTAGTTTGGTTGCTTGTTTAAATTAACACTAAATATTATTCATACCCTTTTTATAAAACCTTGCCCCACTTTTGGAACTTGGCCTGTGTTGTGGATGTATTTACAAACATTTCAACCCGCAAACACAAACAGACCCTTGTAACTGTTTATAGACCAAACAAATATATTTTCCATGCGAGATTCAAACCCGCAACACGGAGCGCCACAGTCGATCACACGGCCAATGTGCAAGCCGTGACATCAAAAATACAATCCACTTTATTAGAAACTTACCAGAACACTACGGTCTATAGCCCGAAGTGTGACTAAGTTCAAATTCACATAGTGCCTGGGATCCTGTCTGCCAACCCGCCGACTAACGACACTAAAGTTTTTAAAGTATCTCTCGTCAAGCCAGTCCACCACGGGTCGCTCGAGATTGACGTAAGTCATCTAAGACAGAAATTTTAAAAGACGGGTTTATCCATCAAAATAATATACCTCGAGTATCGTCAATACGCGATAACTCCATATAAATCTATACTAATGTTATACAACGTGGCGCAAAACCTCTCGTGGGTTTGGTCTCGGCCCATGTTACTGAACAATTTTTGTTCTAAGACTTTTAAAAATTCGCAATAAAAATTTGGTTTTTGCATGAAAAATCAATATTTTTTTGCGAATTTCCAAGATTTTCCAGGTTTTGCGCAATTGGCGTTACACGTTGTATAGCTCAGGATTTTTGTACTGGTATAACAAATAAAAATATTTTTGCGTTGGAAAGTCAAATGGACGAAGGCTATAAAATATATGACCAGTAGAACCCGCGCAAAGGGGATAAAACCACGGAATCCAGCTAGTAGCATTTATACGGAGTTGTCGATTCGTTAACCAACAATTAATAAATGTGCGAATCGCCTACAGAAAGAAATAAATAAATTTTATATAATTCGCCTTCAGAAAATAATAATGATAAAAATGGTCGATTTGCACACTCCAAGCCCGTTTAATTTATGAATCTACTAATCTATCGTTGGTGAAAGAAGAAGCTGAAACTGAACTGGTTTTATTATAATACGATTATGATGATTGTAGGTCGGAAACTTTTTCCCATGAAAGAATATATATTAAGAACATTCATTTTTAAGTAAATAGTCCCGGGTTTTTAGATTGTTTTTTTAAACATAATTTATTAAACTTAATAACTCAAATTACTCTATATATCTCTATATATTATACATTTATATTATTTGAAATAAAATAATGGAATATCAATAAAAATATAATGTGCACATGAGATCAAGTATTGGAAATCGATTTAAATATAATATTAGAACAGAGAATAATAAGAAAGAATATTATGATAACTTAAAATTCGGGATTCTAAACCGCATGTCCGTATTATTCATTCGTGGGAATGAAAGTGAATTTTAGGTATTATAAGCGCCCCTTTCGATAAAATATGGATATAATACTAAGACATAATTATTTTAAGTATATTATTATTAATAGATCATACTTACAGTTTTCGAATAACACTGATTTATTTGGAAATGCAAATAAAAAAGCAAACCAAAGAAAATTAACATGAAATTCATTATTACTTAAATATGATCTTCACTCTCGAGTTCAGTATTCATAAATTACGTTCAGCCTGCCTGATTATTATTAAAGGTACCTAATCAATTTATTCAAACATTGCTATTGTGTATTTAAGGTAATTTGTTAAAGTTTAAATTGCTTCCAATTTCAATTATAACAATAGGAATAAAATCGTAGATGTAACTATGTGTAATCAAAATAAATGATTATAACTCTATCACAATAAAATTATAATGTTACGAACGCGGCGACCATATTTCCATTTGAGCCAGGCCCTATAGCCAAATGGCAAGCGACATTCGCTAACGTTCAGCAGTCGCTAATACATTTTCAACTTTATACCCCAGTGTATAAAGTTGAAAATCTATCAAAGATTACAGATCTTTTTCGTTTGTTTCGTTCGCTATCGCTCAGCAGTCATTGCTAGATTTTCAACTGTATACAATGGGGTATAAAGTTGAAAATGTATTAGCGACTGCTGAACGTAAGCGATTGTCGCTTGCCATTTGGCTACAGGCTCAGGTGTCATAAGACCTAACTAATGTACCGCATTCTACAAATGGCGGATAAACCATTCGAAACGACCGAATGTGAAATAGCACAGAATGAAGCACTAGGTGTAACAACGACATCGTGAGGGTCGCGGGCAACCGATGGATGCAAGAAGCGAATTGTCGTTTTTTTTTTTTTTTTTAGCGTGGTAAAATCATCAAATGAGTCCTCCAACCCCGGGCAGGGCGGGAGGGACTGTCAGACTTCTACTGACTAAAATCCACGGTGTCCTTCATAGCCTGTTACGTTCCGGGGTTACGGTAAGGGAATAATCCCGCGACCCCGGCAGGCTTTGGCCCTCTGAGAGGGGGGCCCCGTCATTATGCTGACGCTCTTTGAGGTGCTCGTGGGACACAACGCGCCGTCGACCCGGGCATGGTCCTTGGTCGGGCAGCGAGTTGCCCTTTACTCGCTGCCCGCATGCCCGGGCGTGGCGGTCTAAGGGGGAGGCCTATGTTCAGCAGCAGACGTCTTCCAGCTGATGATGAGAATCGAGCAGCATTCGTCGCTTCTGCGATGGCCATCACTACTGCCCATGGTGGCGATTAGAGCACACCCCACCCCCACATGTTAAATCCTAAAATGACCAGGCCTGCAGCCGCGGCGGCTCCGCTATTCCTGGAAACGATAGCGACCACGGTAATAGCGGAACAGAGCCTGTAGCCAAACGGCAAGCGACAACCGTTAACGTTCAGCAGTCGCTAATGCATTTTCAACTTATACCCCATCGCACAAGGCTGAAAATCTAGTAAAGACTGCTGAGCGACAGCGAACGAAACAAACGAAAACGATGTGTCTTTGATAGATTTTCAACTTTATGCAATAGAGTATAAAGTTGAAAATGTATTAGCGACTGCTGAACGTTGGCGAATGTCGCTTGCCATTTGGCTATAGGGCCAGGGGTACTCAGAATCACCGAATTACGCCCGGTTACCATCCATAACGAATACTGGTAACCCACAAACTACGTACTTTAAAGGTTGAGCACATTGTTGGGCTAGAAGAAGAACTGAGTAGGTTACACTGGGATGTAGTGGGGTTAGCTGAAATTCAGTTTGGACACGATAACCGCTCCATTACCGTGAGGGCGATCAAAAGTCACAAGGCGGTGTCAATTTTATCGTACGAGTACTCAAGTTGTTGTTGATAATATAATTACCAACGAAAGTGTTTCGAGCAAGTTGGTATACTTTTCAAAGACTTCAACAATGTGTTGTAGTATTGTTGTTTTACACTTTCATTAATGAAAGCTGGATTTAAATGAGGTTTTTTTTTTATAGAGATAAGTAAAATCATCAAACGAGTCCTCTCACCCCAAGAGTACTGTCAGACTTGTACTAACTAAAATCCACGGTGTCCTTCAATAGCCCTTTACGTTCCGGGGGTCACGGTGAGGAAATAAATCCTGCGACCTTTGTTAAAAAAATAAATAAAATAAAAATCGCTTATTTCGTTAACATTCGGGTAACAGCATATTGGGGATAGAACCACCCAGAAAGCAAGTAGAATGCTTGTGTTGGGTGACTCTGCTCCTCCCTAGGAATAATAAAGATCTTGGTATAACTCTCGAGTGTGCGTGTATGTTTATGTGATGTATATGTATATGTATGTGTGAGTGTGTGTGTTCCATTATGTTGTTGGTATGTTGGTAAAAATTTAAAGAATAAAGAAAACGAATGAATAGAGGATTTAGAACTTAGCATGATTTCTTAAGTACAAAAATTATAATAAAATGAAGAATCATTGCCTTGATCCACGCACATAGTGTTTCAGTGTTTATTAATTCTCTTGACATTGATCTCCATATCAATGCTGCCGCTACTTATAATTTTTTTAACACCGCCTTCGTTATATGACACATTGCAGTAGATACGGCCTTTAGTGAACGGGAAACCTTTAGGAACATATGGAATGGACATATTCTTCAAATGATACTCGCCCTGAAAAAATAACAAGCCAATTTAGTTAACATTATTATTTTTCAAACATTAATAATAAGTCCCGCGACCCCGGCAGGCATTGGCCCTCTGAGAGAGGGCCCCGTCATTTTGCTGACGATCTTTGAGGCGCGCGTGGGACACAACGCGCCGTCGACCCGTGCATGGTTCATGGTCGGGCAGCGAGTTGCCCTTTACACGCTGCCCGCATGCCCGCGCCTGCGGTGGCCGGAGATCGTCTTGCGACGTCGCCGTGAGCGTCCACCACCGCGGAGATTATTTGTCTTAGCCGTGATACAAAGTTGCTAGAAGTAGCTAGTTTTGGAAGAGATCTACACTTGTCTGAGAGAAGGAGAAGAAGAAATAATTAATAGAAGAAGTTGTGGGGTTATATTACGCTTTACCAAAGTCGGAACTGAGACATTTTCATGTGTTTTCAGTTATTCTGACGTAAAGTAAACTGGAACTTTCGACACATTGCGTCATCTTGGACCATCGCTCAGCAGCGATGAAACCTATGCCAATGAAAGCTTTGAGGATGTTATGCATTTCTTATTATGGCAGCTAAATCGAATGGAGAATATTGCCACAGGTTAGGTTAGGTTGACATTTTCAGATATTCCAGGTAAACCTTACACATTTGAAGAATGTCACCTGTTTCGAATCTTTTAATTGATATCGTCCAAGGTTAGGTTAGGAAAGGGATTTTTTTTATGCTCGATATTCCTTGTTGGCGCTCGAATTCGACTTAGCTGCCATAATAAGAAATGCATAACATCCTCAAAGCTTTCATTTCGCATAGGTTTCATCGCTGTTGAGCGACGGTCCAGTCTCTATACATTGTTGCCAGTATTCTTTTCAAGGAAAAAAATAGTTCCTTCTTTGCACACCAGAGACGCTGTTCCATTTTTACATACAAGAAACGCTGTAAATACTGGAAAGACGCTGTAAAGTAAAATAGTGAAAACTTGTGATATACTGTAAACTGAACTGTAAAAATGCGCGCGCTTCTGCCTCTTCGCAGAGCTGGACTAAGAGCTGATTAAAATTTTGGAAAAGTTTTCGAGCCACGCTGAAAACTTGCTCAATACTTCTTCAATTATGTCCATAAACACAGAAATACTGACCTGGCTAAGTGGTTTTGCGATATTTTTTTCGATATCAGCGAGCGAGCGGGCCGTACGCTTGCTCGCTTGCTTAAAAATCATAAGTAAATAGTAGATTGTTATACAAGGGTGGAAAGAAATCAATTCCCATACGAGGTATTTAGACGCACGAGCGAAGCGAGGGCGGCTATAGTCCGAGTGGGAATTGATGACTTTCACCCGTGTTAAACACTCTACTTTTCATTTCAAATATAAGGAAAGTGAAAAATAGTAGTTTTTCTAAAATAGGTATTTGTTGATAGTAATAACATGAGTAGTACCTATTTAACAGCCTTTATTAATTTAAATTTCAAATATGGAACACACTGCCCGCGTCACCGCCGGGGGTCATCCCACTTTAATAGGTATTTTTTTTTAATTCACATTGGCCGTATACACTCACAAGACCGCAGCATTTTTTTAAATCGATATTTTTCTTAATTATGTAAAAAAAATTATAGCCGACTGACCAATTTTAGTTCTATTTTTAAAATTCATTCCCGCCCTAGGGAGGGAATGAATGACTATGAGTCTTTCCCGCCCAAGGGAGGGAAGCATCGTTTTCGACCCGCTGTTCTGATCAAACAAACACTACTTTCCGAGTATGAGAAATGAAAATAATATGATACTTACTGGAGGGTAAGGACAATGATCTCCTAGAGCGGTTCGCATTGCTGGACCGAAAATAGTGTCAGAATTGATCATGTCGCAGAATTTTAAATGCAACTCAACGAAACTGGGTTGGTATCTGTTGGTTGAAAATTGGTAGAAATAGAATTCCATCTGAAACACAATTTTAAATCTGTTATTTAATCATTATTTTTCTACACTACTTCAAGTCGGCACAACACAATGTATTCTACCTTATTCCCACAGTCACGGTATCATTCATTTTTTTTCTTTCATTTATGAAGGATTTACTGACACAGTTCATCCATCTATTCTTTCATCTTCCTTTTTCTCTCCATCCATCCACAGTTATATTCATAATACTTACTTTGGGGCGTGTCCGGCCTCCTCATCACTTTTAAACTTCCATTTTTGCACTCCACATATCCACCACGACTTTCTCATCTACATTACAGAATTTTATTCATTTTCCATTCAATACGACAGGTCTAATCACGGAGCTGTATAATTTTCTCTTTAACTGGGCATCCTTGGGTCACAATATAGGCACAGTATAGGATTATTAGACTGTGATATAGGTATATTCTAGTGACCTGCCTCCATTGTCTATAAGGCTCGCTCCGCACTCATCGGCGTAATGCTCGAATCTGGACAATAGCATTACAGGTGAATTTTGTTGGTTAAGAGAACGTTTTATTTTTCCTATAGGGCCTGGCCGGTAATAGAACCTGCTCCTACTTACGAATAATTGCTACGCTACAATAAACCCGCTACTGAGATCCAAGCCTACTGGCTTGGATCTCAGTAGCGGGTTTATTGTAGCCCTTAGCACGAATTTTAACCCTTTTACTTTACAGTATTTACAGCGTTTCTTGTATGAAAAAATTTAACAGCGCCTCTGGTGTGCGAAGAAGGAACTAATTTTTCCCTTGAAAATTGTCAATTTGAAATTGTCAAAGTTCCAGTTTACTTTACGTCTCAAATACTGAAAATTCATGCTAACGGCTACAGTTCTTAATACTTACGTGTAAGTATTGTGACAGATCTAGGAAGTTTTACTTCTAGTATTATAAAACATAAATATTATTCACTAACTTCTGCCCGTAAACTTACCGTCATGTTATTGTCTAGATAGACTAGGGGATGTGCATAAAGTTCAACATAATGTCTGGGATCCCGTCGATTCAAACGTCTACTGCATATAGTGACATTTTTAAAATAGTTCTTGTCAATCCAGCTTAGAACTGGCCGCTCGGTACTGAAGTAAGTTATCTACAACAGAAAAAAAACATTTAGGAACGATGCTGAAGGTCCGAGTTACGAAACAGTTATTTAATATTCACAGGTCACAGGTCCACTGCTGGGACACAGGCCTCCTCTCTGTGAGAGGGAGTGGGCCATAAGCCACCACGCGGGCCCAGTGTAGGTTTGTAGGTAGATGTCACATGTCTTCGAATTTTTGGTTCTAGGACATGCCGGTTTCCTCACTATGTTTTCCTTCACCGTTTTGAGAGCAGTGGTGATGAAATAAATTACACAAAGTAATGCGCCTGGCGGGGTTCGAACCGTAAGCAGTATGCCGTGACCGATACTCTCTCTTGTAAATATAACATTGACAAATTATTCCTTAATGTGACATTTTAATTTTTAACATTCTAATTTATCTTTTGAATAATTGTATCCTTATTCTAATCTTATCACAATTCGCATGCAACCATATTTATACGCCTTTTCGCATAACATAGCGCTCTAAGAACAATAAGAACTGTATTAATTACTACCTATGTTACACAAATGATTTGATTTGATAGACCAGGCACATTAATTACAACCAATAAAATAAAAGAGACTTTTTGACAAAGCAAAAAACAAAAGAGATAATAATTTTCATTACTTCGTTAGCGCCTGTTCAGACACGGCGGGAACCGCGCGATTTCAGAATCGCATGGAAATCGCGTGAGTCTTATTTGTATGAGGTATTAAGTAATCGTTCAGACATAACCGCGCGAAACCCGCGCGGGAATCGCGCGTTTCCCGCCGTGTCTGAACTAGGCCATAATGTAAAGATGTACATTATCGCACGATACATCTCATTACATCTTTCCTTTAAATTCTAAGATGTAAAAATATACATTATAGCTGCAGTGTGTGGTCTCCTGACGATTTCTATGGAAAGATGTGTAATGAGATGTATCGTGCTATAATGTACATCTTTACATTATAGCTGCTGTGTGTGAAACCCTTAAATAACTTGAAGAATATACTCACTGTCTCAGGATTGCACCAATTAATTTGGAAATAGAAGTAGAAAAGTAAACCAATTGAAAAATATTTTAAATTCATTTTCATTAATCAGTTGGGCCTCAAAACTGGTAAAAGACCTGAAAATTGTATTAATACAGAGGACTTTTTTCATCGTGGTAAAATGATCAAATGGGTCCTCCCACCCCGAGCAGGGCGGGAGGGACTGTCAGTCCTTCAATAGCCCTTTATGTTCCGGGGTCACGGTAATGAGATAAGTCCCGCGACCCCGGCAGGCTTCACCCTCTAGAGAGGAGCTCTTTCATTATGCTGACGCTTTTTGAGATGCGCGTTGAACACGACGTGCCGTCGACCCGGGGATGGTCCATGAGCGGACAGCGAGTTGCCCTTCACTCGCTGTCCGCATGTCCGCACCTACGGTGGACGGAGATCGTCTGCCGACGTCCGACGCCGCGGGCATCTACCACTGCGGTTGGAGCGGCTGACCTGTCCTCTCCCTCTCGCGGCCCGCCTCCTCCTTCACGAACATTACTGCTTCGCAGAAGGAGGCGACCGCTTCCCACTCCGTCTCGCCCTGCAACCAATACCGGACGCGAGAGGTCTCCGTCTATTTAAAATATAGAAGTTAGAGTAAAAGTAATTCAGCGGTTACCGTCAAAGTCCACATTACCTTTACGTCAAAAAAATGTGAAAACTAGTGATAACACCTTAGTTTTCACACCTTTATTTATCGTTTCAGTTCTTTTACCAGCTATATTATTATTCTCCACGATATGTATCGTCGAATTTAGGATAATTATTATTATGTTAGTAATCATGGTCAATGAGACGGTATAGGGCTGGACATTATAGATAATAGTCTCATTTAAAATATAATTGAGAACTTAAATAATGGCATCTAACATGAAGTCGAAAGCGTCGTTTCAATATCTGGCGCCCGACACGGGGTCTGACAATCAAACACGATGTCGGAAGAACGGGTACATGTTTATTTCATTTCAAGATTTGGAACGATGTCATGACGTTTTTGATCCCAGCGGCAAAAGTCAAAAGGATTTTTTGCGTCAAAATAATTTTGGAGGTTGCCCCCATACTTACAATTGAATGTCAAAAGATATTTTTACGCCAACCCCATACGTGCAGGGTATATAACTAAAAAATATATGATGTACATTACCATGCAAACTTTAATTGAATATTGATTTAAACGAGATCAAGTAATAAGTTTTTTTTTTAATACGTCATTAATCGTAAACCTTTCAAATTTACAACCAACTACATGAACTCATGTTAGCAACTGGCATAAAAACTCAAAATGCTATTATTGCTTTGACATTCTGTTTATATGAACACTTCACTTACGAGAAATCTTCCTATGCGAGGCAATTATCGCTCAAGTCAACGGGCGAAAAGCCGATGATATGACTTACCACCTGCACCCGGTGCAACATAAAAAGACCTTGTCTATTATTTGCCATAAATGTTCAATTATAGAACGACCGTAATTTAAAATAATGACCCTGGTAGGTGATGAACTCGTTGACTAAATTGATATCTATCACCTAATTACTGCCATTTATCTAATTCTTCACTTTGTATTATGAAGCAAAATTATGTTATTACATTTTAATGATAAGTCAACTGGTGTGTAATCAGCATAGATAGCTACCTACGGCAGTTGGCTATCATAAAAATGTAATAAAATAATTGACACTAATAACATAAAAAACTGATTAAGACATTATGACTACCGATCTAGTCATAATGCCGTAATCAGTTTTTTCCTGCCAATTAAGCAGCTTAATATGCTTTTTTTTAACGAAAAACCTTGGATCGCTCTAGAAATTTCTCCTCATACTTCGGTTGGACCATGGACGCCAGAAATTGTAGCGATCCATATAACCCCACGTTGCGCCAGAAATTATAGTGATCCATATCAAACTCCACGTTGAGCGACATAAATTGTAGCAATCCTTATTAAGCCCCACATTTTTTTTTTTATTGTAAAATCATCAAATGAGTCCTCCCGCCCTGGGTGAGGCGGAAGGGACTGTCAGAGTCTTACTGACTAAAATCCGCCCTTGTTCCTTTCTATGCACGGTATCCTGGGTTAAGAAAAAACCCGCGACCCCAGCAGGCATTTGGAGCGAAACACGACGCGCCACCGACCCGGGCTTGGTCCTTGGTCGGACGTCGAGCTACCCATAACTCACCGTCCGCAAGCCCGCTCCGCCGCTGTGCCCTCTGCTAATCAGAGGGACACGCGTTGGAGCGTCCACACAGCAGGCTATTCGCATACGGGCAAAGAGACCCCTTAGGCACACAGTGCCTAAGGAAGAGTTTTTGCCCGCATTCCAGGGAGCACCGAAAAACTGGTCTTCCCTCCGGACGTATCCGAGAGGGAACTCCAGTCCACGGGCGCAGGTTTCCTGTCATGGCACCCCAAGCCCCACGTTTGGCGTAAAAATAGTTGCAATCCATAACAAACTCCACGTTGGGCGCCAATAGTTGCGATGCATATCAAACCCCACGTTGGGCGCCAAAAATAGTTGCAATCCATATCAAACCCCACGTTGGGCGCCAAAAATAGTTGCGATACATATCAAACCGCACGTTGGACACCAGAAATTCGACGACTCTTTTCAACCCAATGTTGAGCAATAGAAATTGTATTTTAAAATAGCATGTCACTTAAATATTTCGTATTTAGATTAGGTTTATAAAAAATATTAAGCCGTGGACAAAAGCCAGTCATTCACAAAGAACATCAATTTTTCTGGGCCTTTTCTAAAAGTGCCATTCAATCAAATAATGGTACTTATGTGTAGTACTAGTCATTTAGAGCAATAGTCGCTATGTCACAAAAGTAGTAAGATTGCTCTCAGCTTAGTTATAAAAGATCGAAGATTCGTCATTTACATACATTTGTTGATTTCTGAAAGTGCGAAATAAAATGTTACCATACAGGTACTACATTTTTTCCAAAGCTTACTTTCAGAAAAGGCCCAAAAATGTATGGAACGTGAATGATCTCCTTTCTTGCATTGCTCTATAGGTGGTAAATCTTAATAATGACATAATTATTGATTTAAGTTCTTAATTTTATTTTAAATGAGATCATTATCTATATTGTCCATCTTTTCGCCGGCTCATTGACCATGATTACATATCCTAAATACCTTTGTATTACACTATCAAACTGTACCTTTTATTGCCTTTCCCTTTTCTGAAATAGTTTGTTGGAATTCAGGTATTTTAGGCATGTTGATACATAACATCGTGGTGAATAAATAATAAAAAAATATAAATCTGTTATAAAACACAGGTGCAAAAACTGTATAGACACAATTTATAATACAGTTTTCGGCTATTTGTCCAGTTTTCAGGTCCAACTAATAAAATGAAAATGATTTTAAAATATTACGCCTTTGGTTTACTTTTCTATTTGCATTTCCAAATTAATTGGTGCAATTCTGAGAGGGTGAGTATAATTCTAAAAGTTATTTAGTGTTATTACATAGCGCCTACGTATCAACTTAGATTAAAGGAAAAAAAAATTGTAGACCAGTTTTTATTTTTTATAATTGCTTTAAAATTTCTGTTGTAGATGACCTACTTCAGCACTGAACGTCCAGCGGTATACAGCTATGACAAAAGTGTTTTTAAAAACTTCAGTCTGTTTAGTAAACGTTTTAATCGACAAGATCCCAAATACTATGTGGAAATATACATGCATACCCTTGTTTCAGCAGACAATAACGTATCGGTAAGTTGTAAAAGTGAGCTTTGAGCTTTGTTTTTTTTTGTCACCATAAAATAAATTAAATACTTAGTAGTTTGTCAAACTTAAAATACTTGTCATAATATAAATCCTTGCTTTCATCACGGTAAAAAACAAGGATTCTACAAGTTTTGTATACGACAACAGATGTATTCAAAAAACAAAAACGAAGGTTTAGGAAACCCGCATAATTCTATTTGGAACCTAAAAACCTCAGTATATTAGGTTCATTTGTTGCCATTTTACAAATACGAGGCTTGTAGTAGAGGTTCCATGGTATCCTTGTAGGTTGACAACTATTCCGTAGAAGGGGCTAGTTGCTTTACACAAGAGACTAGAAATTACATCGTTTTGTGTTGCACCCTATAATGCTTTCTCTTTAATCTGTGATGTGATATCTTCTCATCGAGAATCCCACAGTGTCTCAAGACAAGGGTGTTTGACCAGTGTGTGTTGCTGGCCTTTCAGAGAGACTAAGAGCCACTCAACGAGCAATGGTAAAAACTCGGAGTTTCTTTGCGGGATGAAATCCGGAACATGGATATTCAGCGAAGAACCAGAGTCAACGACATAGCTCATAAAATTTGCAAGTTGAAGTGGCAATGGGCAGGCCACATCACTCGTAGAACTGACAACCGATGGGGAAGAAAAGTTGTCGAGTAGCGACCACGGATTGGAAAACGCAGCGTAGGCAGGCCTCTCCCACTAGGTGGACCGACGACATCGTGAGGGTCGCGGGCAGCCGATGGATGCAAGTGGCGAATTGTCGTTCGGCGTGGCGGTCTAAGGGGGAGGCCTATGTTCAGCAGTGGAAGTCCTCCGGCTGATGATAATGATGATGACTGATGTGATGCACGAATCGGTACCATCACATTATTATACGAACACTTCCAGTGAGGTTCTGTCTTACTTAAATATATGAGTGATTAATTGTGTTTGTGTTTCAGGTCGATCTCTACTTCTACCAATTTTTAACAAACAGATACAAACCTAGTTTCGTTGAGTTGCATTTCAAGTTTTGCGACATGATGAATTTAGATTCGCTTGTCGGTAAACCAATGCGAAACGCATTAGGAGGCCGGCTATGTCCTTACCCTCCGGTAAGTACTGATTTTTTTCCCACTTTTCAATAACTTGGACTTATTTGGCTTCGCACTTGAACCCCATGATCCGAAACTTCCGACCCCAAAAGCGCTCAATGTCAATATAGCTAAATATTATAAAACTTATAATTTATCATGATAACTAACAAAATATTTACAAAAACAAGTAATCTTTTATTATTATTTTTCAGGGCGAGTATGATATGAAGAATATGACCATCTCATATGTTCCTAGAGGCTTCCCATTTACTAAAGGTCGGATCTACTGCAATGTAACACGTACTACAGGCGATATTACTAAAGTTATACTTCATGGCAGTATTGATATGGAGGTCAAAGTTTTAAACACAAATCGACATAAGGGGATACGGGGCCGACGTGATCTTCGTCACGTTGGGCCATAACCAAACAGCCATGGTCTGCGTGCCACCTGATTTACACATTTTAACCAACATTAAATAGCAACTGGAGCAAAGATGACGTTTTTTAATTTATACAACTCACGAATATCCCGAAACAACCATATCTGGCAAAGACCTATGTAGGTGGGAGGCGCGGACGCCATGACACCTCTCATCATCAATTCAGGATCTGATCAAAAACTTGATCAACTTCTGTTTTGTACCTAATTAATTACATTATGATTAAAGTCGCTCACTTTTTTTAAAGTAATGCATTATTTGCGAAGGTATTATCATTAACACGATATTAATCATCACAAGCATTTCATTTTATTATTATATTATACAGGGTGATTTTTTTGTCACCATCCAAATTTTAATATATTAATCTTTGGCGAAAATCATTGAATACGTGTTTTTTCTTTTTGTATCACTCAATACAAAAATATCAAGATATCACGTCTCAATGTTATCTATAAAAAGTTGATGAAGCTGGACACCGCGCTGTGATGTGTCGCTCAGGTGTAGCGGGGCGGAGCGGGGGGTAAGCGGGGTGCGCTCTGCCCGTTTCATGCGTCGGCAAGTGTATAATAATAACGTTTAGCTTAGTTACCACGCAGAGCGGATGAGAAAATGATTAAATATGACAATTTGAAGTATCGATTTTTTTTCAAAAATATGGTTAGTGATTGATACCTAATGCCTAGAAAAATTTTGGACGATGCTAAAAAAGTCACCCTGTATTTTGAACAAAATTGCCCTTGACATCGTTTGATTTCAATGAATATCTTAGGAGATATAATAGTTTCAAAATAATACCGCAACAAAATTAATACCTAATGAGTGCCTGGTCGTGTCATAATTGCGGTGCGGCGGTAAGATCCCTCTTTGAGAAGTGGTTGGAGATGCACTGCGGCTTCCTCAAATTGGTGCCATGCCAAAAGTTGTTCCACGTGATGAGCATTTTCAAATTTGAAGATCAGGAAAACTGGATGTGGAACTCCAAGAGCCCCAGGGTTACTATAACATGATATAGGAATGACGTCTTAGCTAGATTTGTTCAGTGCAATGAGCACTGTCTGTTGATGTTTAAATTGAAGATCTAGAACACCTAAGGTGAAACTCCAAGAGTCATACCAAACTCCAACACCATAACATAATTACCTAAGTATAAAGGAATTACGTCTTAGCAAGAGTTGTTCAAACTGATGAGCACTTATAATCTGTTGACGTAAAAAAAGTGAAGATCTGGAAGACCTGTGGAAATCAAAGCTAACACTAATTTCACTGCGTAATTATAAATAATATTAGCTGGGAGTACCTACTAATGAAAGCGGTTACAATTAGGACTGATTTTCTATGACGACGAATAATAATGGTCCAAAATTCCAATTATTTTTTTAGTCGGATCTAGGAATTGAGCATCAGACGTTTTAGATCTTCGATTTTGACGACCCCACTGTCACTGGCATATGCAACGGGATCCGCGTACGAAGTCGCGGGTAAAAGCAGCTAGTGTTTACATCATTGTGATATGCGATAAGCAAACTTATGATGATTCCAAATAAAGCAAACAAAAATTTTACAAAAAATTTGACACGCGGAAGCATGTCAAGCCAAGATCCGGCGCGCCGCTCACAGTCAGTGTGAACCAATGGAACCACTTTTTAGCCCCTCATCACTCAAAAACTATTTCAGCTAGACTTGTAAAATTTTTCTCATATACGACATTATTTTCATTATATGCGAAACCTAAATACAGTTTATTCAGAATCAGTAACTGATTCGATTGCAAAAACTTTTACACCATGTTGTATTTATTTCAAAAATATTTTAAATAAATTTTATTACCAGTTAACTACAATACAATCACCGTACGGTTAAGTACCTATTTCCAAACTATTCTAAAGAGTGTATAACACAGACGATAATTAGTGCCTGTTAATCTGTATATGTGGATTTTAAGATATTTACGTAAATGTAATTATAACGAGTTGAACACCACACCTATTTTTTTAATCCATACTTTTATTTCTCATGTGTATACGAATTATGTTATAGAATTCATAAGTTCTGGACCTGTTACTTGTCAGTTTTTATTTTATGATTCCGAAAGTTTAGTATAATGGTTCCATCGAACATAATAGTTCGTATAATATGAGAACTAGCCAACTCAGAAATTATGCTACATTGTAGTACAATGATCCTCAGTTATAAAAAGAAAATATATTTTATGTTGACACAATGAAATTTCAGGACTGACCATTGAACTTGGCACCCTTTTAGATGTCACTTCTTTTGCCGTTGAAGTCAACAACCAAGGCATATATATATATATGAACTTGGCTCTCATTTCACATTTATGTTTTTGATGGGATCATCTATATTGTCCAGCCTTTCACCGGCTCATTGACCATGATAATATATCCTAAATACCTTTGTATTACACTATCAAACCGTAACCGATTATTGCCTTCCCTAGCTGCATTTACTGCAGCAGCAACATTGCTAGTTTGTTGGAATTCAAGTATAAGATAAAGTTTTTGAGGCATGAAAACAGCATAATCAATACGGTTATGAAAATTTCTATATTTTTTTACAACCGTATTGATTATAGACTTATTTATAAAATACAGTTTAAAGTTCTTTTTCCAGTTTTTAGATCCAACTAATGAAAATGAATTTGAAATATTATTATGTCTTTGGTTTACTTTTCTATTTGCATTTCCAAATTCATTGGTGCAATTCTGAAAAAGTGAGTATATTCTGAAAGTTATTTAATGTTGTAATATATAAAGTCTATAATATATAAGACTATAGCGTTAGCCCCGGGCAACAAAGCCGCAAAAATCGATTTTGCAGGAGAAATAAAAAAATAAAATAATAAATAAAAAATGAGACTTCGTAAATGCATTTTTCGAGCAAATGTGTTGAAAAGATGTTTTCAACACATTTGCTCGAAAAAATGTATTTACGAAGCCTGTATACATTGTTCGAAAATTAAAAATTACGCACCATACAACGGAGCGTGCGGTAAAATAGGTACTCTCACCTAAGTACCTACTTTACCGCACGCTCCGTTGTATAGCACCGTGCGTTTTCTTTACGGTTTTTTTTTAATTTCCATAAAAGAAAAAATAATTCCACCAAAAAGTTTCACATTATGACAATAAACAGCCTGACGGATCGAACCTCCTTGGAAGCGCTTTTGCTCAATACGTTGTCTCACTTTAATACTTATGAGTAAATGAGACGAAAGATGTAGTTCTAATTTCCACCACGTGCATGTGGCGCCATTTTTCATATTAGGAACTTCAAAAATTGTTGCGACTTTTCTACTGTTAAATAAGGTTTTTTTAAATTACATATTGTACTGTTTTCTCGCAAATGTGTTGAAAAACATTGTATGACACACGTGCAGAAATTGGTATTTACAAACTCGTGACTATTGAAAAGTTCAGAAGTAAGGAGGTGAAATAAAATCAATCACAGTAGTGATAACTTCGTTATATTGTTCCTCACGAAATATATAGGTATTATAAAATTATCTCTTGTTTCAATAGGTAACGAAAACTGTAGCAAAGAATACTTAAACTCTAAAAAACTGTAGACAATTCCTCCGGTGAAAAATACTAAGTCTTTTCCCGCTCTCTAATGTCAAAGTGACATTTACGTCACGTTCAAATAACATTAAGAAAATACCACAGATAAAATATGACACTCTTTTTAACAATAAAATAACTAATACTGATGTAAGACTAATAAAATATAACAGTCGGCCATTCTGAACTTGACGAGTCCTCTCGTACCTGGTAGTTCAATCGGATTTAACAATAAAATAATAAAGTAAGAATTACACTTGACAAAAAAAATAGAAACTGAAATCGTACAATCAGTCATGTTTGAATCTTAAAGTAAGAATAATTTAATTACACTTAATAAAAAAAAATCAGTCATGTTTGAATCTTACTGCTTCGGCCATCTAGTATACCAGAAATTGTTCCATCAATTTAAAAAGAAATATGTTAGAACAAAAATAAATGAAATTAGCAAATTGTAATTGTAAAATATGTCATCTTATTCAGATATTTTAAACTTATTTTCACTCTCTCTTATTGACTTATTGGCCTCATACATGTGGAAACCGTAATTACAACAATTACACTTATTATTTTACTAAGAAAAAGAAACAATACAATGAAAAATAAAATACAACATATCAGAATTTCTCTCTCAAGGTATAACTCAACATATTCGCACACTCCTTTTTGGCTTATCGGCCTCATATGTGTGAAAATTCAATATCAGAATCTCTCTCCCAAGGTATAACTCAACATATTCGCACACTCCTTTATTGGCTTATCGGCCTCATATGTGTGAAAATGCCGTTGACACTATCTTACTAACAAAAAGAAATAAACTGTGAAGAAAAAAAAAAATAATAATTTGTATCAATCAATATCAAAATCCTTTTCACAAGGTATAACTATGTATTCGCACACTCCTTTATTGGCTTATCGGCCTCATATGTGTGAAAATACACTTGACAATAACTTAATAACAAAAAGAAATAATAAACTATGAAAAAAAAAAATACAACATGTTGGTACCAATCAATATCAAAATCCTTTTCACAAGGTATAACTATGTATTCGCACACTCCTTTATTGGCTTATCGGCCTCATATGTGTGAAAATACCATTGACAGTATCTTGCATACTCCTTCATTTGGCTTATCGGCCTCATATGTATGCAGATACTCTACTGAGATACACAGATGCTCCCAAAATTGGCTTATCGGCCTCATATGCATCTTGTAACTTTCAATCTTATGTCAATCATTAACATTCTTTATATTATTTTATACTTGTATGACATAGTATTTCCAAATTATACAATCAATAACATTTTTAAGTTAAATGTCATTATGGTAAATAAAAATATCAATTTCAATCCCCATTATTTACATCTTGATTACAATCATTGTCTACTTCAGATTCTTTGCTGGACTGATCTGAACCCTCATCTGTGTCATTCAAGTAATTTTGGGTATATGTCAACCAAGGATAAATTTTATCTACAGATATAACTGCTTCATACCTCCTATTCTGTTTTCGCGTCAAAGGAGTGTCCTCTACGACATATCTGTCATGATCTAATGCTTTAACTATTCTATATGGACCTTGAATTTTAGGTAATAACTTTTTTGATTTCCCGTTATTATTTGCTATTTCCCTCTCTATTCTAACCAAATCTCCCGCTTTATAAATTGTAGCCTCTTTCCTCTTTCTGTCAAATCTGCTTTTCTGCTTAATTTGTTCATTCGACACCCTCAAATTTACTTCGTTCCTGACTTCACATAATGTTTTTGATTCGTTTCCATCGCAATCTAACAATGAAGATATCATCCCATCTCCCTTAGTTCGTACTCTTACTCCAAATAATACTTCGGATGGACTTTTACCTGTAGTTTTGTTAATCGTCGTATTTATAGCTAACTGTATCTCCTCTAAGTGTCTATCCCAATCATTTTCGGGGCAATTATGGTTTTTGGTGGCAAGTGAAGCTAAAATTGTACGATTGAAACGCTCCACTTGACCGTTTGCTCGAGGAGTTGCAACCGCGTTTAAAACATGACGTATACCTAGTTTATTCATATAATCTTTGAAACCTTTACTAGTAAAAGACGTTCCTCTATCGCTTATTAATCTACTTGGAACACCAAACAGACTCACATAATTGTTTAGAACTTTCAAAGTTGTTCTTGTTCTGGTATTTTTAACGGCATACAAATTATGTATTTTGTATAGGCATCGATTATAACCAGAATATAGGTATTTTTAGATTTACTTTTGACAAATGGTCCTAGATGATCTAAATGGATGGTGTGAAAAGGTTGGTCGACTTTTGGGATAGGATACAGCATTCCCTGTTTTTTTCCGCCAGGTATTTTGTGGTAAGAACACTCCAGACAAGACTGGACATACTTCTTTACGAATTTCCTCATTTTAGGAAACCAATATAAATCTTTTAATTTATCGAGAGTTTTCTCCATGCCAAAATGACCTAATTCGTCATGATTCTTTTTTAATAATTGCCACCTTACCCCTTTTGGCACCACCCATTTAAGTTGGTCATTAATTACGCGATAAACCTTCCCATTTTTAAGCTTGTAATTTTTATAAATATCCATCACACTTTTAGCGTCAGAATCTTCTAATATCTGTTTAATTTTTTTAATTTCGTCATCATCATTTTGCATTGTAGCTAACCAATCCTCTGTCTCGACCGCTAGAATATCAAACACAGGTTCGGATTCAACACTTTGTTCGATTGCATTTCTGCTGAGTGCATCTACGTGATTCATTCGAGTGCCCGACCTATATTCGATACTGCAGTCATACTCTTGCAATTGTAACCACCACCTTGCTATTCTGGGTATTATATCTCTTTTGGACAAGGTCGTTCGCAACGCATTACAATCTGTAACTATTGTAAATTTTATTCCTAGAATATAAACCCGGAATCGATTTAAAGAGGCAACTACCGCTAGCGTCTCGAGTTCAAAAGAATGATACTTTTGCTCTTCAAAATTAGTCTGCCGACTGTAATAAGCAACAGCTCGCCACCTACCCGAAGAGTCTTCTTGCAAAAGAATACCAGCAATACCAGTTTTACAAGCATCGGTGTGAATTTGAGTTTTAGCGAGGTGATTATATATTGCCAAAATTGGCCGTTTTATTAATTCTGACTTTAATGAGAGAAACGCTTCGGCCTGATCTGGGCCCCACTCCCATTTGCTATCTTTTTTTAATAATTTTGTTAGGGGTGACGCTATTATTGCAAATCCTCTGACAAACCGCCTAAAAAAACTTGCAAGCCCAAGAAATTGACGTACTTCATGTTGATTTTTAGGTGCCTTGTATAATCGTACGGCTTCGGTTTTCCCAGAACCAGGTCTAACACCATCCTCCGAAATTTCAAACCCCAGATAATCAATTTTAGTATAAAAAAATTTACATTTGGCAACTTTAAGAGTAAGGCCAGCATTCCTCAATAATTGGAGTACAGCTTCCAATCGCTCCATTCCTTGTTGGACATTATGTGACGGTATTATAATGTCATCCATGAAGGCAAACGCCTCACTATTTCTAGTATTCTTTAACATTTTGTTGATGGTTTTTTGGAAAACAGACGGCGCATTGGCTAACCCGAATGGCATACGAGTAAACTGATACTGCCCATCAGGTGTTACGAATGCGGTTTTGTCCTGAGAGGACGGAGCGATTGGTATCTGGTAATACCCAGATGCTAGATCTAATGTAACAAAGAATTTATAACCCCCAAGGTTGTCAATTTGGTCTTCCACTCTTGGTAATGGGTAGTGCTCTTTAACTGTCTTGGAGTTCAATGCCCTGTAATCTACACACAGCCTTTGGTCACCGGTTTTTTTTTGTACAAGTATTATTGGACTAGCGTAAGACGAAGTAGATTCAGTGATAATTCCGCTATCTAACATCTCCTGTATCATACCCTTAACTTTCTGTTTTTCAACATGAGCTAACCTGTATGGCCTATATACAACAGGTGTAGTGTCGTGTAAGGTTATGGTCATTTCTGTTAAATTTGTCAATCCTAAGTCACTAAGACCAAATGAAAAACAGTCCCTGTATTTTAATAACAAGGTTTTTAAGTTTAAAATCTCGTCATGTGTTAATTTATCTCCCACAGAGATTTGATCTATAATAGCTTCAGGTTCCTCAACTTCAACTTTATTTATATTTAAAACATTAGTGTCTTTAATAATGGGAGCTCTCGTCAGTAAAATGTTTTTAATTAATTTTAATGGTTCTGAACTCAAATTTACTAAAAAAATACATCCAGAACCATCAGTTATTGTGTATGCGCCGGGCATAATATAATAATTTTGTTTGTCTACCGTACGTATAGACCCACGCACATAAACAGAGCAAGTAATTTTATTTTCAACTTTTATTGGCACAGCTGTCATAGAATTAATGCAAGTGTCTGATACTGTAATTAATTTTAATTTATCTGATACATTGTTATTCATTAGTTGCTTTTGAAGAATTAAGTGCTCATCAGTTTTAATAATGATTATGCCGGTTTGTTCGGTAAATGTATGACCTAATAATACTGGATACTTAAGCAAGTCGTTTCTTACTATCAAAACTTCTGTTGCAGCAGAAATGCCTTGAACAGTTAAATTAACAGTTGATTTACCAATAGGACTAATCAATGTATCACCAAAACCTTTAAGGGATGGCAGATGTGTGTCAGTGTATGACACTCCTAAAGTATCAAAATCTTTTTGTCTAATGAGAGTACTCTGACTTCCAAGATCAACATAACAAGTCATTAATTTACCATTAACAATAATATCTAGTACATATTTACTGTCCAAATCGCCTGCAATTTTTACTTCCGATACCACCTTGTCACTGTTTTTATTGTATGTGCTATTACTACTACTAGCAGTATTATCAACGGTGTTCCTCAAGAGTCGTCTGCATGAAACTGACTGGTGTCCAAGTTTTTTACAGATGTTACATGTTACTAAAGGTTTCAAGCATTTAAAACTAGGATGTCCTACTTCACCGCAATTAAAGCATTTGATTGTACTACTATTGTTACTACTCTTATTGTCACTTTGACCTTCAGCCCGCTTCTTCAAGAATGGTCTCCTAACTTCTTTACTATCTTCTATTTTAACCGTTTGTAAATAAGCTAATAATTGTTCAGGTTGGTTATAGTTAGCTGCTTGAGCACCCAACCGCATGCTTCTATCTTCCAACCCATTTATGATACAATCTATCGCCTTTTTGCCATAAATTTCACATCTATTCAATAAATTCATTTTATGGTAAAAGTATGTCTCTAGTGTTTCATTAGGTTTAACTTTCCTATCTAACATTTCTTGTAATAATTGTGCATAATTTTGGACGGATGGAAATGTTTTAATTAATTTTTCTTTCCACTCCGACCAAGTGAAATTGACAGAAGGAAGTCCTTGATACCACACTTTTGCTAACCCCATTAACTTGGGTAAGGAATAATGCAACAATTGTGGTTCACTCCACCCATACAACTTAGAACATTCTTCTAATTTATTTATCCAAATATCAACAGTCTGTTCCTTGTTAGAGGGATCAAATTCAGGAATAGCATTATTGTTTATTGAAAAATGATTCTGTGAAGTAGGCAATGATTTTAACAAATTTATCAACTCACGGGCAGAAACATTTATCACAGATTCCTCGGTTCCTTGCTTAGCATTATCCTTTTCTGAATGTCTGACACTAGATTTTGAAACAGGCTTGCTTCTTGAAGAGGCACCATCAGTAGAAGAAGAAAGCGTACTTACAGTCGAAGACCGCCTCTTACTCCGCTGGTGTCGATTTCGTCGCTTTCGGTTTCGGTCATCACGCCTGCTGCGACGATCCTCAGGTGTTCTACTTTTGCGCCGCCTACGTCGCCTTCGTGGTGAAGATTTAGAGCCACTGCCACGATCGCGACACCTTCGTGAGACACTCCGCTTTCTTGATCGACGATGATGCACTGGGTTAGGAGGAGGAGTCCCCGACTCCTGCATAAGTTCTTGTTCAAACATCGCAACGACGCCGACGCCGACAGTTATTTTATATTCCTTTCTATATCTGTCTCTAGTTTGTAGGCGTGGTAGGAATTATATCCTTTTACTATCCCACTTCTGAACTGAAAAGTTCAGAAGTAAGGAGGTGAAATAAAATCAATCACAGTAGTGATAACTTCGTTATATTGTTCCTCACGAAATATATAGGTATTATAAAATTATCTCTTGTTTCAATAGGTAACGAAAACTGTAGCAAAGAATACTTAAACTCTAAAAAACTGTAGACAATTCCTCCGGTGAAAAATACTAAGTCTTTTCCCGCTCTCTAATGTCAAAGTGACATTTACGTCACGTTCAAATAACATTAAGAAAATACCACAGATAAAATATGACACTCTTTTTAACAATAAAATAACTAATACTGATGTAAGACTAATAAAATATAACACTATGGTAAACCCTCGGCTTCGCCTCGGGTTTACATTCGTCTACTCGTTTGTAAATACCAACTTACCGCACTAGTATCATAAATAACTATTACTGTTTTTTGTGTTATGTTTCATAGATTAATGCAATAATACAATTTTGGTAGTATAAATTTATATGCATTAAAGCTGTTGTTTCCATTAGTTTTTAAAGAAATATTGAATTTTAAAATATGAAAATAAATTAGAGTGGTAGACTGATATTCGCAGAAGCCAAAAATCAAAAATATATTAAAGAGAAGGTTACCGACGATTACGGCTTTGTTGGCCGAGGCCAGAGATTATTAGGACAAAATCAGCAGATTGAATTAAGACCGAATTCCAGAACACATTTTTTTTACTGCATTTGAACATTTTAAATTGCTCTGTTTTTTTTTTGCAATTAAAGCAGTGTCTTTTATAGACAGTATCATAGCTTGGCAAAAATTCTATGAAAACACCCAACCAGAAGATGGTTTTATGTATATTCGCGAACTTTTATGAACTTGCGTGAATGGTGTGTGTCATACGTGCAAGTATCTAATGCTATAGTTGCACTAAAATGTCCCGGTGAAAAAAAAACTTTTTTTTTATAATTGCTTTAATATTTCTGTCGTAGATGAGTTACTTTAGTACTGAACGTCCAGCGGTATACAGCTATGATAAGAGTTTTTTTAAAAACTACAGTCTGTTTAGTAAACGTTTTAATCGACAAGATCCCAAACACTATGTGGAAGTATACATGCATACTCTTGTTACGGCAGACAATAACATATCGGTAAGTTGTAAAAGTGAGCTTTGAGCTTTGTTTTTTTTCCAAAAAGTAAGTTAATTACCTACTAGTTTGATACAAAACTTGTACAATACTTCTCAAGATATAATTGTTTACTTTAGACATGGTATTGACGCTGTTTCAAACATTCAACTCCTTGCTTTCATCAAGGTAAAAGACTAGGATTCTACATAAATTGTATACAACATGTGGAGACGTATTCGAGAAATTAAAAAACATCTTTTTCGTTTCTCGAAATACATAGGAAACCCTCATAATTCTACTGGAACCAAAGAAACTTCAGTATATTGGGTTCATTTGTAGCCCTTTTCCAAATACGAGGCTTGTGTGGGACGTATAGTTTCCATTATGAATGACAACTACACATACATATGTCGTAGTAGTACATTGTTTCGTGTTGCACACAATAATGCTTTCTCTTACTGATGTAATGCTCGAATCTGAACTGAATACCTAGTTCCGGTGAGGCTGCACCAGCTATTTTAAAAATTATGGTAGTGATTAATTGTGTGTGTGTTTCAGGTCGATTTCTACTTCTATCAATTTTTAACAAACAGATACAAACCTAGTTTCGTTGAGTTACATTTCAAGTTTTGCGACATGATGAATTCAGATACGCTTGTCGGTAAACCAATGCGAAAGGCATTTGGAGGCCAGCTATGTCCTTATCCTCCAGTAAGTACTATGTTGTTTATTAGTACATTACTGGCGCGGCCTATAATGGCTACTTTGCTGGTCGCACTGATGATGGCCGACAGCGCAGCCTAGCGCAGCTCCAGGCCGACAAAACGCGGTCAGCATGCACCACTCGATGGACGAGCTGAGATAAAGGCCGAGGCCGTAGGCCGAGGCCTTTACAGCGAGGACAGCAAGGGCTGCATGATAGCCAAGCTGGAAGGCCTAGAGCGTAGCTAAGCTAGCTGGAGGCAATCATAGCGTGACCAGCGAAGCAGACATAGTGGGCCAAGGCTTGTATAGTGCTTTACTCAAAAATGCAAGTACCTAACCTACATAAAACCAGCAAGTGATTAAAATAAAATATTATATTAATTAACTAGTTTAATTAAAATAACAATTATGAAAAATACAGTTACTAAAATTCAACACCGACTTTCCCGGTTTCATATTACTTAATAATAGTTTGCGATAATTTTAATGCGATGTTTGACTGCATTTCATTTATTACTTCATTTACATAAAGCAAAAAAGTCACTAAATAAAAATAAAAAATTCGCTGAACCGCGCTTTTGTTCCTTCTTTGAATTTTTTTTTAAATATGGAATGCAATCTTTTTGTGCCTACCTCTTTAAATACAAACAGCTGTGTTTTAAATAAAATCTTTTTGCATTTGTTTTTTTAAAACGTTGAAACGTCAGAATAGCGGCCGGCAATGTTTTGCCGACCTGTTAGAGCGGCCAGCAAAAACATTGCTGGCCGCTCCTTGAAACAGACCCGCAAAGTCGACTTTGCTCAAACAAGGTTGTCAAAATAATGACCACATTACATGCATTTTTGAGTAAAAATTATAATTGTGAGGAAAAATGGAGACATTACTTGTTGCATTATTAATTTACATTCTATAAGACGTGTAACCAAACCACTGGTTTCAAGGATAAAGACTGTTTACAATAACACCCTGTATAGCTAAATATTATAAAACTAAGAATTTATCATGATAACTAACGAAATATGTACAAAAACGAGTAAGCTAATATTATTATTTTTCAGGGCGAGTATGATCTGAAGAATATGACCATCTCATATGTTCCTAGAGGCTTCCCATTTACTAAAGGTCGGATCTACTGCAATGTAACACGTACTACAGGCGATATTACTAAAGTTATACTTTATGGCAGCATTGATATGGAGATCAAAGTTTTAAACACAAATCGACATAAGGGGATACGGGGCCTTCGTCACGTTGGCCCATAACCAAACAACCATGGTCTGCGTGCCACCTGATTTACACATTTTAACCAACAGTAAATAGCAACTGTTGCAAAGATGACGTTTTTTAATTTATACAACTCACAAATCCCCCGAAACAACCATGTCTGGCAAAGACCCATGCAGGTGGGAGGCGCGGACGCCATGACACCTCTCATCATCAATTCAGGATCTGATCAAAATCTTGATCGAATTCCATTCTATCATAATTTCTATTTAATTAAGAATCTAAAAATGATTTTATGACTTTTTCTCTTTTTCTGAGCAACATCCTAACAATACGAGTCGTGACCAAAAGTATTTCGTTCTGCATCAACCACGATTTTCGGGTAATGAAATCATTAACCGTGCTAAGGTACTATCCTGCTGAGATAGTCCCGCAAGTCGGTAGACGTTTGGCTCCATAAGACTATCGTCTACCGAGCTTTCGTCCATACAAAAAGAGAAAACGTTTTCCTCCCCCTAAATGTTATCCTATCTCAATGATTTTTTTACAATGCATCTGACACTGTAAAAAACTAGGTTTATAGGTTTTCTTTTTTTCAAAATTTATAATAGTTTGAAAGTTACAGGCGCCTAAAAGTTACTATTTTTATGACAAAATCTTCATTGAAGTAAAACCTTTGTATTTAAAAAACAAAGAAGTTTAAGAAAAAAAACAAGCTACAAACCTAGAATATAATATGCTGAAACGATTGACACCAGAATCTAAAAGATTGGTCGTAATTTAGTATGTGAAAAACGTTTTCTCCCGAGAGACAAATTTCATATAAAAAATACTTACATTCAGTCGCGAGTTGCAACGCTCTCTATCGCACGATCGGAGTTTTTTCAACGCGTGAGAGGGACAGTACGAGTTTTTTTAAATACCTATTTTTTGAAATGGCAGCAGCTATTCTATCCTCTTATGGAAGCTTATTTAGACGCGCGTGGAACACGACATGCTGTCGTCCTGGGCCTGATCCTTGATAAAACAACTAGCTCCGCATTACTTGCCGTACGCGACTGGATTGAGATTTCGACGGCGTCCTCTTTCGCGTGTTTTGCCTCTTCCGTCACTGTCATTACTGCTGCAGAAGATGTGGCTGTAATATTCCAAATAAAACAAAATTTAGTTTTATGCACTTCTATATTGTTTTCTTTGTTAATCTTTCCAACATTTCTTACAGAACCTCTTGACTTCGTCAAAAAGGCGCGAATGCCTCCTGTCATCGACTGACTTGTGCCTCGCTGCTTTTAAACAGTCTGTACCCACGCCTAAACGCATACAATATTTATGTGATGATGTAATGACAGTTTCACCACCGTCTGTATTTTATTCGCTTTCTGTTCGCATTGACCATTGTTGTATGCGTTTAGTTTTGGTCGATACTATTATTATATTACATCATACCCCTTTCGTTAAAAAAAAAAATACTAGCCTCCTTTCGAATTGCCAACGTGTGATCTAGAAGCAGATCCTCCAGCATCTATGCGTATGAGTGGATCACCCAAATAGCCATGATCCCTTAGTGCGATTAGCATGTGTTCGCTTCCTAATGGAAACGACAGATAGAGGGTTCCCGTAGAGGGGCTTTAACCGTACCACTTCCACGTAGAGCCTTCAGAAAGCGGCGTTTCCTCGCAAGGTTGGGCAACAGCTTGAAGGCAGCTCCGGCTCGATCCTATTTTTGACCCAAACGTCGGAAATGCTCCTTGAAGTTCCACAGGAAGTCAAGGACGAGTATGAGTCGAGTTTCGTTGACTGGACGGAGAGGCAAATCCGTCTCACCCCTAATAAATTGTGGACCCGACAATATCGCAATCAACAAATGTACGAATGAAATGTAGGTACCGGCTCGTTGACTATCTTAGTATCTGGAACGCAAAGGGCAACCGAATGAAGATGGTAGACTTTCAGTCAGCAGGAGTCTGACAGCCTCTGCAGCTCAGCCCAGAACGAGATAACTCATTTGATGATTTTATTTCTCCCTAGAAAGGGTTGATTCCTCTCTCAAGACCCCTAACCACAGGCAACCTCGGTTCTGTTCCCGATACTGATCTCACCAGCAGATTTGTAGGCATTTTAGGGGCGTATCTTTGCAAGTTACACCCACGATCTATTACTTCATGTGAATATATCCCATAAATAATCCCATAAATAATATACACCCCCACGTTTGGAGTGGCCCCTCTTTCAACCCCGTAGGGTTATTTTCTTATTTTTAGGATATTTAAAAACGTGGGTTTTTAGATTTTTTTAAATCTATTAATTATTTGTATTCGGTACTCCTCTGCCCAACCCCTCAGGGATTACAGGCGTTATGATAAATTACTTGTGGTTGCTAGTTCTATAGCAATACTTATCATTATTTTTTTGGTGATTCTCGGCATTGAAATTGAAAAATGTATGAGAATCGTAATTCTCATACATTTTTTAATTTCAATCTTCGAACTTGTACAACTTGGCCAAGAGCAATCCTACAACTTTTGTGCCATAGTAACTATTGCTCCAAATGAAGAGTACTCCCTATAGGTACCAATTTTTTTCGTTGGCACTTTCAGAAAAGGCCCAAAAATGTATGGAGCGTGAATGTTCTTCTTTCGCGATTTGATCCGGAGTCGCATTGAATCTCATTACTCACATCCAATATTTTTTTTTATGACTACGTGTATCGCAATTTACGTGCCCAAAGTTATCGATCACCATAACATTTTGATTTTATTCTAAATGAGACTATTATCTAATAACTATTGTACTTATACCAGCTCATTGACCACAATAACCATATCCTAGATTCCTTTGTTTTCTACTATCGAACCAAAACTTCATATTTCCTGAACTGTTTTGATGAGATTCGGGTAGTAGATAAAGTTTGTTTCGGCAAGCTTATTACAGATTAGGTTTTTTAAATGCTGAGTTGGTAACCCATTTGGTGTTGAACTGTTTAACAAAATTTTAATAGTGTTAATAATAATTATTTTTATTATTTTGGTGTGTGTCCAACATCAAACAAATAATTTTCGATTCTATTCTTTATCATATGAAAGCCAGTAAAAGACCTGAAAACTGTATTTTTAACAGGTGTGAAAGCCGTAGGTAACACCATAATAAAGTTTTCAGCTCTTTTACCACTTTTCAGGTCCATTTCATAATATAATGAAAATGAATTTAAAATACACTGGTCAGCAAATAAACCGAGCCACCCGCTACCTAGGAACTCTGACTCGATTTTCTCAAAAAGTATAAAACTTACAACTATCAAAGTTATACTTAAAAAAAGTGCGTTTCATGGTGATTAAAATGACTACAAATTAATTCGAAAGTACCGTTAACTCACATTGTAATCAAGCAACAAACACAATGCTAACGATTTGCTCTGTTTTCGCCAGAGTTTGAAATTAGCGTTCTTTTTCTCTACAATGACCCAGTCGGTTATTTCTTATCATTTCTTTAGTTTTTGTCCATCGTTTGCTCAAACGCGTGTGTTTTTGCTACTTTTTTCGATTAATAATGGATAAAACACCTCAGGAAGCAGCTCAAGCTGTAGCATTAATCCAAGCAGGCATTGCGCAACGTGAAGTCGCTCGAAAGCTTCGAATCAGCAGATCTTCGGTGCAACGAGTTTACAGACGATACCTAGAGACTGGAGCATTCGATCGCCGTCCAGGTACGGGCAGACCAATGGCTACATCAGCAGCAGATGATCGTTATATCCACCTTACTGTTCTGCGAAATCGCCACCTCAATGCAGTTTAAGTCCAACAAAGTCTGCGTGACGAACGCCAAGTGGTCATAAGTTCAGATAAAGTCAGAAGGAGACTTGCTGAATTGAACCTGACACCAAAAAGAGCTGTCACAGGCCCAGCATTAACGGTAGCACACCGTCGAGCACGACTTGAATTTGCTCGAGAGCATAGGGATTGGACATTAGAGCAGTGGAGTAATTTACTCTTCACTGATGAGACCAGGGTGAGTCTACATGGAAGTAATCGACGTCAGAGAGTATATCGTCGCCTTGGAGAACGTTATTCTGTGTTGCATCGAGGAAACTGTTGCTTAAGGAGGAGGATCTGTAATGGTCTGGGGCGGCATCTCGTTAACAGCACATACAGCGTTAGTTTCATCGAACCGACGGGCCGTACAAGTGGACTGACTTCTCATCGCTACATTACTGAAATCCTCGCAGACCATGTGGTACCTTACGCAGGATATATCGGACAGGATATGCAATTGATGCATAATAATGCACGGCTCCTAAAAACGACTCTTCTTTGTAAAATCCTTAATAAACACTGAAATGTTGATTAAACCCAATAAATTTCCTTTCATTTCAATCACCATGAAACGCACTTTCTGTAGGTACAACTTTGATACTTGTAGGTTTTTTAGTTTTTGAGAAAATCGAATTAGTGCCTAGGTAGCGGATGGCTCGGTTTATTTGCTGTCCAGTGTATTTTTCCATTGGTTTACTTCTCTTCTTTTATTTACAAATTGATTGGTGCAATCCTGAGACAGTAAGTATATTCTGAAAATATACAAAGTAATGTATTACAAAATAATGAAAATTAATAAACACATACATTAGATTATGTATAAAAAAGTTAGGTCACACAATAGAGAACCCAAAAATATGTGCAAAAATCATCAGGATTCATATAGATTTTAATACGATAAAAAAATGTTATTAAGTCCGGATGTCAAAAGATATTTTAATGACTGTAAAGGTTCTCTATTGTGTGACCTAACTTTTTTATACATAATCTAATGTGACATAATTTTTTTTGTCCTAAACATCATTTGTCCGAATGATAGCTTGCCCGAACTTAATACCACATAATTTCAAATGCCATAACATTCAAATTCCTAAATACTGTATGTCCTAAATTTGTTTGTCATAAATACAGGGTGTTTGGTCCATCGTGTGCCAAATTGAAATGGTCGATAGAAGGGGTCATCTGCTATCCTTTCAGACCCCTTAACACCCCTCATGACCTGTGGATTTTTGAAGTGAAAACTTCTTTAGCGGCGTTGTACACTTTTTCTGTAATGGGTAAAAAATTTAAAACTCGCGTCAGGGTCACGTGACCAAAACTCGCGTCAGGGTCACGTGACCCTGATCGAAAATGAGTAAGACGTCATTCAAATTAAAAATAAAACATAGTAACAAAAAAGTTTTCACTTCTACCGGCACTCCTGGAGTGCAACCTTTTTTTTTTTTTAATCGACTTTTTATTGTTTTACTAAAAAAGACCCAAATATTACATTCAAATGCAATTTTCTTTTTAAATATCGGTCGTAGACTCTTGATTTTAATTTTATTTAGATGTGTATTGTATATGAGTACTTTTAAATACAAAATTAGTGACATTAGTCACCTGGTTATTTTTTAATTCACTTGCAAAGTTAAAACATAAATATAAGCTGTACATGTTACAGCTGTTTAAATGGCTACAGAAAAAAAACCAGAAGCGACCGGGATCTTCCAACTCCCTCATTAATTCTCCAGTCTATCCCCTTGCTAATGATGAACATGTCATAAAAATCTTTTAACAACTTTGTGAATTCGCTAGAATTGTGAATCGAGTGCCCTAAGGCTGACATACAAAATTATGATTTTAAACATATTATTTGCTTAAATGATACCTGACAAACCTATAAATCTTATCTTTAAAAAAATCTGTCTCGTATATCTATGTTTTAGTGGGATTTACGTGTACAAAAAAAATGCATTTTTAACATTTATTGCATAATTGTTACAAATCCTGCTCAAATTAGTGACCGATGATGTGCCCGCGTTTAATGAACGTTTGCCCATGTTATATCAAAATGCTGTTCTGCCCATTGGCGTTTGACTGTGAGGAAATATCTTAACAATGTGTTCCACAATGCGTGGATTGGACGCGATGGCCCTATTCCATGGCCGCCACGTGCCCCAGATCTAACTTCGTTACACTTTATGTCTAGAGACGTTCCAAAGGGCTGGTATAGGTACGCAACGGACGTTCCAACTAGGGAATTACTAGTCCAATGCATGGAAGCGGCATTCAATACCACTAAGGAGGAAATACGACTTCGTACAACAACTGTCGAAATCAGGGCCGTCTATTCTGCGCCGGGGTGCGGGACTCAGCCTGCGCCTTCGCTTTTTTTTACACCGCAGCGTACTACGCAACCGAGGGTTCCTAGAACCAAAATACAACACAATACACCTAATTTTGATAATTTATTTATTTATTGAGGGGGACCAGAACCTTACCTGTCCGTTTCGAAGTGCCCCAAAGTCCCAAGCTCGCTTCACTCTGTCTTGCATCCTAGGTCAAATAATTGATTACTACTTATCAAGGTATCTCGTCAGACCCTCATAGACCCCCATCAGCGCTCGCCAAGCGCCCCCGGGCGCTCCGCGCCCGGGTGCACTGCACCCTTTGCACCCCCTGATAAAGACAGCCCTGGTCGAAATAGATGTCGGGCCTGCATTCGAAACAGAGGCCAACAATTCGAGCAGGATTATGAAATAAACGTTAAAAATGCATTTTTTTTTTTAAGTAAATCCCACAAAAACATAGAGATACGGGACAGATGTTACCTTATACGAATGAGATAAGATTTACAGGTTTGCCAGGTATCAAAAAAACAACAAAAAAATAATTTAGAAAATCAGCCTTGGGTGACTCGATTCACAATTCTAGTGAATTCACAAAGTTGTTAAAAGATTTTTATGGCATGTGGCACATCATTAGCAAGGGGATAGACTGGAGAATTAATGAGGGAGTTGGAAGATCCCGGTCGCTTCTAGTTTTTTTTCTGTAGCCATATAAACAGCTGTAACATGTACAGCTTTAATTTATGTTTTAACTTTGCGAGTGAATTAAAAAATAACTCGGTGACTAATGTCACTAATTTTGTATTTAAAATTACTCTTATATAATACACATCTAAATAAAATTAAAATTGAGAGACTACGACCGGTATTTAAAAAGAAAATTGCATTTGAATGTAAGATTTGGGTCTTTTTTAGAAAAACAACAAAAAGTCGTTTTAAAAAATATCCACAGCGCATGAGGGGTGTTAAGGGGTCTGAAAGGATAGCAGATGACCCCTTTTATCGACCATTTTAATTTGGCACACGATGGACCAAACACCCTGTATAACAATCCATAATATACAAAATACATAAAACCGATTCCCATAAAATACATAAGTCCTAAAGTTTGTTTTGTTACTGATTACCATCCAATAAGGAATATCGACGGAGCCCCGCTTCGCGGGGCTCCTATTTCTGCGTGCAAGGTTTAAAGTAACCTAACAAGAAGGAGATGGCGGGGTCTTTCAGACCCCGCCATCCCCTTCGAACCTAACCTGTCCGTGTCGGGGTGCCCACAAGTTCCGAGCTCGCTTCACTCGCTCTTGGATCGCAATCGGTTTCTAAGCAATTTAATGAAATATCAATTTTACTATACCTAATTGAACATTCGGAATAAAACACATTATGTAATACAATGATTAGGACATATGACTTTATTTCGTACAAAATTAGGAGATTCAATTATTATGATACTCGATATTATGCCAGAACAGTTTTAGAAGTTAAAATAATTATGTAAAACAAAATTTAGAACTTTTGATCATTATGGTTACTGAATTTTATAGCAAACGTGTTATGGATAATGATTTTCGGACAAACAATTTTAGGTGACGAAAAGGGATACCGACTGTAAATGATAGGTTGGCATTTGGTCTCAGTTTATGGAAAAACCTATAACCCATACCAAATTCTAAAAAAATACTTCTTGAATTTGAAAATTGTAAACACCTAATTTGAATGTTATTTACGTATATAAAAAATCAGCGTTAAATATTGTGAGTAATTTTATTCAGGCAAGGATTCACATAATTTTATATACCCTGAAATATCCCGAAAAATATTAAATAGCTGTATGTTATTCGGATCTTCGCTAACGTTTTTAAATATTTTTCTTTCTGTTGTAGATAACTTACTTCAATACTGAGCGTCCAGTTGTAAACTGGATTGACAAGAAATGTTTTAAAAACTTCACTATATACAGTAGACGTTTGAACCGACGGGATCCCAGACATTATGTCGAAATTTATGCACATCCCCTTATCTATATAGATAATAACATAACGGTAAGTAGCAAATATTAAATAACCTTGACTTACAAGTTTAAAGAAAATATGGTGAGGAAACTGTTATGTTACTAAAAAACAAGATAAAATTTAGTTTGATACAAAACTGTAAAATAAATTTCAACATATAATTATTTGTTTTAAAGGGCTGGTTGCTTCGCACACAAGAGACTAGTTAAAACATTGTTTTGTGTTGCACACTATAATGCTTTCTCTTAACTCACTGATGTAATACCACATGTAATACTCTAATCTGGGGGTGTATTACAAGCTCTTAATTCCTTTCAGTTTACGCCGTAAAGTGAACTGCCTTCCTTAATGGTATTACGATCACACATCGACAGTCAGTAAAACGGTCACGTGACCTCATACCGACTTCTGCCTGTGCTTGTGCCTGGAAATTTCGTATTACTAGCTACATAATGACATTCCAAGGCCGGATTAATTGTCAAAATTGGCATCACCAAAATCATTCACTTTACGCCACATTTTACTAACTTTTACTGACTGTTTTCTTTTAATTTGTCTTTAAACAGTTGAAACTAACTAAATTAAACTTTGGTATTAATAATGGAGGCACTACAGAATATCTGGAGAGTGCATACACGATATAATCTCAGCTGACGAGCTTTACATAAAAAGACGACAAAGTTTTTACCTTTTACGACATCTACCTACACATATACACTCATTTACTGAACGCTAAGCAATCAATAGATTCATATACGTAAACATTTACTCATATAGTAATATATTGTTCTAAATAAAAAACATGGTACTCCTGAAAAAAATGTTTTATTTGTCGTAGTTCCATCAGTGTAAGAAAAAAAATATACAGAGCTTCGATTTGAGACACGGTGACGAAATAAATAATCTTTCGTAGCAATGGACGTAGGGTTGAATAAACCAAATAAAATGTATGATCAACTCAAACACTTAAAATTAATAGCCTCGCGCAGCATCATTCCAGAAACGGTACAGTCCAATGGAGCCAAAACTTGTGTTCAATATTTATTTGGGTACATTGGGCAGTCTTTAATGTATCAGCAGACATTTTTAATTACACTTCCTCGATTGCTTCTGGTACCACAATTTCGCAGCCAATTTCAAGAGAACTAGGTACTCGTACACTGTCTTTCAGTTTGAATAAACGTCTTAGGTTTTATCATTCCTTCACTTGATGAAACATTTCTAGCTCTTGCTTTAAAACTTAGAACATTGTTGTGTTGGAACAGCTCCATTTATCAAAATTTTCTGCTCATGACTTAGTCCATTTTGTTTCCTTACTTTCTCTGCGGTATTAAAACGGTGTGCTTCTTTATTAATGCAGTAAAAAGCACTACATACTCGTAGTGGCATTATAAATAAATAAAATACGATAATCTTGTTTGTTTTGGTAAACAAAACCGCCACAGACTAAAAAAGTATCGCAATACGATCGTTCAGAAACAAACCCCTTTATGAGAGTTTTACTTGGTATTAAGTTTTTGCATAAAATGGCAGTAAATTGTGCTCAATTTGATTGTAAATATTTAAATTGTTATTAAAATACATTTTAACTCAAATATCTCCTAAATTTACAATGAAAAAGATTTTTTTCACACACAATTAATAAAACCGGTAATCATCGGTAAATTGTCGATTCGATTTTTGAACGAATTCTCTAGCCCGTCGTAATCATCCAGAGACAAGTAATCCAGGATGATTCCTTGCAGAATTACGTACGTTGTAATACGAAATAGAACAAGCCTGCTTAAGGCCGTAAATTCAAATGCCCAAAAACTGCAAGGAATTAAAAAAGGTTGTAATACCCCCCCTGGACTGCCACATTACAAATGGATACTCCTGGTGAGGCTGCACCATAACTAATGTTAGAAGTTCAAGGTGTTTGTGTTTCAGGTGGATTTCTATTTCTACCAATTTTTAACAAACAGATACAAACCTAGTTTCGTTGAGTTGCATTTCAAGTTTTGCGACATGATGAATTCAGATACGCTTATCGGTAAACCAATGCGAAACGCATTAGGAGGCCAGCTATGTCCTTACCCTCCAGTAAGTAAATGTTCTAATTGTAAGATGTATCAGTACACTACACAGCTCGACTCAGTGCCCCGGAACAACTCGACTGGACAATAATATCCTTTATACAAAAAAAAATTGTAACCATTTCCATGTAGGTATAGGCAATGCTAATCTCTCTTTGGCCAAAGGAAAAGCTAGCCAGCACAGACCTCGAGTCATTCCCTAAGGTAAAGGTGACGGGTACTTGGACCCCAAACCATTCAAAATAGTAAAATATTTTAAAACAAAGAATTTACAATGATTACAAAGAAAATATTAAAAAAAAAATTGCCTTGTTATATTTAGCTCCCTTCAAAATAGTTGAGCTGAATGGTGCTGATGTATGTGTCATGTTCGTGAACGGGCGCTGTCAGTTGAGACTGGTCATCTCTTAGCTGCCACGGTTTATTTTAATAATTATTGATCATTTTGTTTTTAAATTGTCTTTGTTTTAATTGTTACTCTGGACACTTTAAATCAAAAACTTGCTACATCGTTCTCACATTAATTGACTGTCTATGACAATTCAAAAGTGCCTGTAACTGGCCTGCTTGAAAAAAATGCTTTGATTTTGTTTTTATTATTTTTCAGGGCGAGTATGTTATGAAGAATATGACAATGTCATATGTTCCTAGAGGCTTTCCATTCACTAAAGGTCGTATCTACTGCAATGCGACACGTACTACAGGCATTAATACCGAAATTATAGCTCGTGGCAGCATTGATATGGAGGTCAAAGCTTTTAACACAAATGGACGCAAAGGGATGCAGGACCGACGAGATCTTCGTCACGCTGGACCATAACCAATTAGCTGTGGTCTGCTTGCTACCTAAATTACATATTTGAATCAACATTAAATAGCAACTGGGGCAAGGATGGCGTTTGTTATTTAAACCACACACGAATCTCCCGAAACAACTATTCGTGTGCGCACATGGAAGGTGATGACGCCATGGCGCCTCTCATTATCAATTCAGGATCTGATCAAAATCTTGGGCAATTATTTACATTAGAATTTAATCAAGATTTTGAGACGTTTTCCGCTGGAATTCTTACCCATGGCTGGTACCAATAAGATAAGCCTCAAATGGTACAGGCGTGATCTCGCGCGTGGCACTATTTCGAGCTATAACATGGAATGAAAGGGAATGAGAAGCAGTCACATCCTTCTGTGAAGCATTTAGGTACGTTAACATCCACAGTGTACTTTCTGTAGCCCTTTACGTTCCAGGGTCACAGGTACCTGTTATATTAATAGTCTTGCTACCTTATGCAGTAATGCTTTTTTTTAGCGTGGTACATTCATCAAATGAGTCCTCCCACTCCAGGCAGGGACTGTCAGACTTCTATATACTGACTAAAATCCACGGTGTCCTTCAATAGCCCTTAGTGTTCCGGGGTCACGGTAAGGAAATAATCCCGCGACCCCGGCAGGCATTGGCCCTCTGAGAGGGGGCCCCGTCATTATGCTGACGCTCTTTGAGTCGCGCGTGGGACACGACGCGCCGTCGACCCGAGCATGGTCCATGATCGGGCAGCGAGTTGCCCTTTACTCGCTCGCTGCCCGCATGCCCGGATGCAGTAATGCTAGCAAAGTTTTTTGTAGTAAAAGTAAGCGTCCACAGGTCGCATCGTACGTATCCGACGCATCGCATCAAACGGATTTCTATATCGGCAGCGATCGGATTGCCGATGCCACCTTCATCGCGTCCATTGATCGACATTCCGTATGACGTCATCGGTACGCATTGCATGTAGGCATTGCCGATGAGCCGTCCGTACTGTTACATCCAACCTTTGTACCCCTTTTGGCCTACTCAGCTGTCTGCGCTGCATCCTAGCTGCTCACGCAGCATTCCGACACTCCTCACCTATCTTTCCCTCGGTCCAGCACGCCAGTCGTCTCCTAACCATCATCCCGTGCACTTATCACTTGTACATATTTACCGTGTAATATAGTACTTAATTCCAGCATTATTAATTTCATTTTTTAAAAACCCTACTCGGTTCCCGGTTCTAACATTGGTGGCAGCGTAAAAAGGGATTGTAAATCCTTGGACTCTTCCGAAAAAGTGGTTAAACCAAAAGTGCTAATTCCTAAGTGCTATAAAGTGCTAAAAAGTGCTATAAAGTGCTAAAAAGTGCATAAAGTGTCAAGTGCCAATATCCTCAAGAGGCGGCTCACCACACCGGTCTTCCCGGTATCGACCACGGTCGACCAGCTTCGGCTCCAGTTCCAGTTCCAGCTCCAGTTCCAGTTCGAGGTCCAGGTTCGGGCCTACCTTCAGCAGAAAATGTGCGCTATCCTAATCCTGTGAGTTGTGAACTTAATATTATCCAAAAGTGATCCAGTGAAATTATTAATAACCCACGAATAACGACACACTGTCAGTGTCTTATCTCGTAACCCATACCGCATCAACGGATGTTGTGTCTCGCCACTCGTCGCAGCTAAGTCTCCATACAGTGCGCGATAAATCTTCTTCGTAATTCTAAGCTATAATAATTCCTGTTTTTCCTTTTAAATTAAGTTTATAATCTTTTGTTAAAATTCCCAAAATGTCCAAAGACTCTAAAAATGTCAAAGAGGAGTTGAATGAAGACATCCCTCTAGGAGTCATCCTTAAATTCATAAAACCATTCGATGGCTCTCGAGAAAAATTAAATGCATTCATAAACAATTGCGACAACGCAATATCTTTAGCCACTCTATACCAAACAGATATAGTATTTAAATACATAATTAGCCAGTTAGATGGTAGAGCGGAAATAGCTTGCTCCATAAAGGAATTCGACACCTGGTCATCCTTGAAAGAATTCCTTCAAAACCAATTTGGAGAACGCAAGCACTATGCCCACCTCTTAGCTGAACTCCAAGACTGCAAACAGGGTCAGGAAAATGTTAACCAATTTTCTTTAAAAATAGAAACGTGTTTATCTAAACTATTAACAGAAATTTCAATCTCCAACCATAAGAAGAGCGAAATTTCCGGCAGAGTTGCTGCTATGGAGGATCTGGCTCTCCACACATTCACAATGGGCCTCACCCCACGTATCGCCAACATTATAAGATGTAGAAATCCAAAGAACTTAAATGAGGCTATTAATTACGCGATTTCAGAAGAAAAACTCCAGCAGTACTCATTTAAACAATCCATGGCTACGAAATCATTCCGTCAAAATGACACAAATAATAAATCCAGTAGACCTAACAATAATAATAATTACTCATCCCAGAAACCTTCCCAAGTAAAACCTTCCTCAAATGAACCATTTTGCAGATATTGCAAAAAGTCCGGGCACATCATAGAAAAGTGTGCACTACGTGAATATAATAATAAAAAATTTAATCAAAACAAAACTAATCTATCGAGTGCGCAACCGAGCACTTCTAATTTTAAACCCCGTATCAATTATATAATCGAAACGGAAAATGAAGACGGTTACGATACTGTCGATTTAAACTAAACCATGTCCCGCACGGGCGTCGCACGGGACATGTAAATCTCATAACAAACGACGCCAAATTAAATCCAAGAGTTAAGCAACAGGGTAACCAGCCCCAAATCGTAAACTCTAATCCTCGAGTCAAGCAGCAGGGTAACCAACCCCAAATCGTAGACTCTAAATCCATAAATCCAAGAGTTAAGCAACAGGGTAACCAGCCCCAAATCGTAAACTCTAATCCAAGAGTTAAGCAACAGGGTAACCAGCCCCAAATCGTAAACTCTTATCCTCGGGTCAAGCAACAGGGTAACCAGCCCCAAATCGTAGACTCTGAATCCTTAAATTCCATTAAAGTCAAGCAACAGGGTAACCAGCCCCAAACCGTAGACTTTAAACCCTTTAAATCCACGGAAGTCAAGCAACAGGGTAACCAGCCCCAAACCGTAGACTGCATCCGGAAACCTGAAAATAAAAAACAAATTAATAAAGAAATATATGAATTCTCATCTAATATATCTAGTAAATCCTTACCCTTCATAAAAGTGAATTCTCCCGTATCCTCTAAAGACCTAAATCTTCTCGTCGATTCAGGTGCTTGTATAAGTGTTATAAAGAAATCCGCAATTGAGCAAATGCCCGTCGTTAACGAAAACGTCATATTCCGAATAAAAGGTATCGATTCAAATACCGATAACCCGCTACGAACATTGGGACAAATTCCCATTACTATATATACACATGAAGAAAATCATACCGATTGTAAATATCTAACACATAATTTCAATTTAGTTAAAGAACTAACCCTATCCTATGATGGAATTATCGGCAACGATTTATTCAACTCAATGAGTTGTAAAATAAATTATGATGAAGGAATATTACAGTTAAACGAATTTAAAATAAAAATGCATTTTAATGATCCTATATATTCAATAACACCGCGTACGGAAACAATTATTGAATGTACTGTAGCAAATCCAGAGATAAGAGAAGGTCTTATAATAGACCAACATTTATCTAAAGACTTACTAGTAGCAAATTGCATAGTTCGAGTTAAAAATAATAACCGCGTCAATATCTCTATAGTTAATACGTCAGAAGAACCCGTCACTATAAATTCTGACCTTAGACTATATCTAAAACCTTTTGCACTAGAAGATTCAGTCCTTATCAATGCCATGAGCGAATCCCAAGTCCGGGAACGCACTGATGAAGTACTAAAACAACTTCGCGTGTCCCACCTTAATCCTGAAGAAACTGAAGCACTATATTCCGTCTCCGTCTGTTCTCAGTTCTCAGACATCTTCCACCTACCCGACGATCAGTTAACACATACTGACGCCATAGAACATAAAATCAAAACTACCTCGGATAACCCAATCCACGTAAAAACGTATAGATTCCCCGAGTGTCATAAAAAAGAAGTCGATTCTCAAATCAAGAAAATGTTAAAACAAGGTATAATAAAACCTTCAATGTCCCCTTGGTCCTCACCAATTTGGGTGGTACCAAAGAAACTCGATGCTTCCGGTCAAAGAAAATGGCGCGTCGTAATTGATTACCGCAAGCTTAACGACGTGACTATCGGCGACTCCTATCCTATTCCAAACATAGCTGATATCCTAGACCAACTAGGAAAATGTAAATACTTCAGCACATTAGACCTAGCTTCCGGTTTCCATCAGATAAATATGTCTCCAGATGATTCCCCTAAAACAGCATTTTCGATTCCATCAGGCCACTACGAGTTCACGCGTATGCCATTCGGTTTAAAAAATGCACCATCCACATTTCAGAGGTTAATGAACTCTGCCTTATCCGGTCTTCAAGGCATACAATGTTTCGTCTACCTTGATGACATCGTCATTTATTCATATGACATACCTACCCATATAGATAACCTAACAAATGTATTTTCCAGACTCCGCGAATTTAGATTAAAATTGCAACCCGACAAATGTGAGTTTCTACGAAAGGAAGTTTCTTACTTAGGCCATGTCATCACTGACAAGGGCGTCAAACCAAATCCTGAAAAACTGCGCTCAGTTCATGAATTTCCCATACCTAAAACTCCAAAAGATGTTAAATCATTCCTTGGTTTTGTCTCCTATTATCGCAGGTTCATTCCTGATTTCTCAAGTATCGCAAAACCACTAACTAATCTCCTGAAAAAGAATGTAGAGTTCATATGGTCAAACGAACATCAGTTATCCTTCGAAACTCTTAAAAACAAATTAACTACAGCTCCTTTACTAGCATACCCTGACTTCTCTAAACCTTTTCTTCTCAGCTGTGACGCATCGAATTACGCAATCAGCGCTATCCTTTCCCAAGGCGAAATAGGTAAAGATAAACCTATTGCCTACGCGTCCCGCACACTCAACAAAAATGAGTGCAACTGTAGCACAACTGAAAAAGAATTACTCGCAATTCTTTTCGGCTGTAAAACTTTCCGTCCGTACCTTTATGGCAGAAAGTTCATAATTATTACCGACCATCGTCCTTTGCGTTGGCTATTTAATCACACTGATCCCAGTAGTAAACTCCAAAGATGGAGATTGAAACTAGAAGAATATGAGTACGAAATAATATATCGGAAAGGTAAACTCAATAATGCCGCTGATGCATTATCTCGTTATCCTGTAATTAAATCTGTTAATCCTATAAATCCTCTACCTAGTACTTCTAATAAATAATAATAATAATAATAATAATAATAAGCCATTTATTTTCAGGTAACAAAGACCCATAGATAAATACCTTAACCTAAGCATACATACGTTTTATATTACAATAGTATTAGTAAATAAAACTTAAAACTATGTTAGTATTATCACTACGTTGCACTAAGTCTTTGTGCGTTCTGGTGGCACTTGACCGCGAAAACGGCGGAATACCACATCCTGTGGCCAAAAACTTTCTTCCATCACCTGAGGCAGGTAGCATGTTGGTACGCGCACCACAAACGCCTTAAAGTTGACGTTGCGATGCGACTCCAGCAACTGCACTCTCGGCGAGTAATTCAGCCTTTGGCGCACGTACTTCACGATGTCTTCCACGTCAGTGGTGTAATGAAGACGCGAAATGTACACCGGAGTGTTCGGCTTCGCAGCACGCAGTTTGATGTTAGGCTCTACGGGAGCCTTGCCGCAGCGGTTCTTACAGCTAGTCTTGCGGCGCTTCCTCCTTTGCACCGTGATAAAGCCGTCGTCAGCCCGTTCCGTGTCCTTTGAGGACATGGGCTTAGCGGGGGGAGCAGGGGGTGTGACCACCGACCACCGGGTTCGATGGCCGCATCAGTCGGGCAGCGCGGGGAGGAGCTGCGGGGGCGGGGGCAGGGCAGCGAGGCACACTTGTAGCGCTCACCGCTGGCTCAGCAATCGGCGCCGGCGACAAAACTGCTGACGCAAAACTCGTGACCGATGTATCGAGGCAGCCTACACCTCGGCGCGTATTTACGTTACTTACACGCGCCGCCGGTGACCCAATTAACGCCACTGAGTTGCGCAACTCATCGAGTTCTGAGCGCAGGTCCGCGACGGTTTCCTGGGATGACTCCAACTTCCTCTGCACATCTGTCAGACTTGCCTTCAAAGAGACTATGTCCCTCAGCAGGCTTGTAACGTCGACGTGGTCGAATGTGACTGGGGGTAACTTGTTCAGGTCCCTCGCCACAAACGTCGGCACGTCGTCTGGGTCGGTAGCTTTCAAAAGCGTGATGATGTCTTGCACACTTTTCTTCGTCCCGTCGCGCCGACGAGACACCATCTCAACTTTATTAATCCATTGGTCAACTTTATTAAGTGACCGGAACAGCAGCAGCTTCGCAGCAGCAATGTCGTCCTCGCTGAAGTTCGTGACACAGATCTGGATGGCGGACACCTCGTCCATCACGTCCAGCTTCTGCTGCAGGAACGCCAGCAGCTCATTTGGCACAAGTTTGTCACTCATGACAATACAATTTCGAGCGTCGGCTTACGCCGCGCTGTACGATATTAAATAATAATATGCACCGTGTTGCAACGTCCGCCTCAGAGCGCAGCTACGGACGAATTAAAATATAAACTTACCTGATAATGATCCAGACGTTCCTCCAGTTGAATCTGATGACTTAATTGAACTAGAAGATCTTACAGATCTTATTCAACCTACCAGCTTACCTGATTTAGGCAATCTTGATGACCTAGAAAATATAAATGAAAACTTACCTTCACCTTCCAGTGAACCTCCAAATCCAATATCTCCTCCTGATATCTCCAGCCCTAGTAGTTCCTCTACCCTAGACGGAAACTATTCCGAATTCCTTAAAACTATTTCTAAAGATTTTAATCCAAACGTGACTATAATAGAACACAATGAAAGCTTATCTAAAACTAATAAAAAATATATAATAATACCTACATCTATAGATATGGATGAATCCATCCCGTACACTCAAGAAGTGTTATCTAATATTCCTAATTTAAGTGAATTTTCCTTACTGGAAAGAACATTACATTCCTTCCTTAAATATAAATTAGACAATAAAATTTACTATTTCATATTTACCAAAGTCAATCATTTTGACACTTGTACTTACGAAGATATCTTCAAGTGTCTGAAATCTATAAGAAACGAATTAATCGTTAGTCTTACAGGTCAAAATAACCCCGAGATAGCCATATCTGACTTTAATAATCCATTCGATACGCATCAATATATCAAACTATATAACATGATTCTATACCTATTCCATAACTCAGAAATGACTATACATATTTATAAAAATACTGTCATATATCCGTCATTAAGTGAAATTCCAAAAATCCTAAAGGAAAATCACGATCTTCCTATAGCCGGTCACCTAGGCTCTGGTAGAATGTTAAAACGCATTCAAGAGAAATACTACTGGAAACACATGCGAACTGACATCGAAAATTATGTAAAAAAATGTCCGCAGTGTCAAGTCAATAAGGCCCTTAGACAAACAAATCGGGCTCCTATGCAAATTACTTCTCTTTCAACACGTCCGTTTGAACGAGTAGCTTTTGATATCGTAGGACCACTACCAGAAGCCGGTAGCGATAAATATAAATACATCCTGACTCTCCAGGATGACCTCACTAAGTTCTCAGCTGCTTATCCAATCACGAATACTACTGCCGAAGAAACATGTGAATGTTTGGTACATTTCATCACACTATTCGGAATTCCAAAAACAATCCTAACGGATCAAGGTACCAACTTCACGGCCGAGTTAGTCAAACAAACCTGTAACCTATTAAAAATAAAACAATTATGGTCAACTCCATATCATCCTCAAACTCAGGGTGCTCTCGAGAGAAGTCACTCTACTTTAAAAGAGTACTTAAAATCATATGTGAATGAGCAACAAAATAACTGGCCTCGATTTGTATATACAGCTATGTTAGCGTATAATACAGCTATCCACTCAACTACTCACTTTGCTCCCTACGAACTAGTATTCGGAAATAAACCATACATACCAACCTCCATCTATGAAGAAACATCAAGTGCTACTTACCCTGAATATGTCCGCATACTCCAAAATAGACTCAAGTATTGCCGAGCCAAAGCAATAGAATATATTCAAAAATCAAAGATAAATTCCAAAAATTATTACGATACTCACACGAGACCAATTAAGTATAAAGTCGGTGATCTTGTTTACCTAAAAAATCATTTACGTCTCAGAAAAGCTTTATCTCCTATATGGAAAGGTCCATTTAAGGTTGTGAAAATTCATGGAAACAACACAGCATCGCTCCTTATAAACAGACGTCACGTTAAACATCATTTTGACGAAATGAAATTGGCCACTAGTAGTATAACCTAGTATTTTAAAATAATAATATATAATAACCTATATTACGTTTCCTTCCAGAATTGGTTTCATTTATCCTATCCTGGCATCAAACAGTCAAGGATATATCCAGCCAGCATCAGACGACGCAGGCATATATTTTGATCCTATTGGCTCTCTTAAAATAACCGATGATACTTTAGATATTATAATTCCTATAGATATCTCTTTCATTCAACCTCATTTAGATAACATAAGAGATATACTAACAACCTCGAAATTTTTATGTAATCAAAGTAATGCATATTACGGAAATGATTGTTATTATTTATTCCAACCATTGTCGTCCCGCTATTCTGACATTGTGAGAGATTTTGATTCTATCTCCCATCTCATATCGAAATCTTATAAAAGATCACCTTGGTTTGGTGGAGTTGGCTCAGTAATCAAATATCTATTTGGTAACATGGACGAAAATGATGCTGAAAAATATAGTAATGCTATTCAAACTTTGGAAAATGATCAAACTAAATTGGCTACCCTCATGAAAGAAAACATGATGGTTACACAATCCACACTTTTGTCTTTAAAAGAAGTTATTGATAAAATAAATGCAAATGAAGAAAGTTTAAGTTATGCCATAGATAACTTGAACCAAGAAATGGCAAACCTAACACATGTTTCCAACAAATTATTAATGAGATCTAAAATATCGGGATTGTCGAATATTTTAGAAAGTAGTTTGTTAACCTTATCATTTAAGTTAGAAGATATTATTAATGCTATTATGTTTAGTAAGTCTAATATATTATATCCATCTATCATTACGCCTAAACAACTGTTTTCAGACCTTGTAAGTAATTATAGATTTCTCCCTAGTTCTAAGCAATTACCTGTACCCTTAATATTAGACAATATTCATATTTTAGAAAATATATCTGATGTATCCAGTTATTATGCAAATAACAAAATTATATTCATATTACAAATGCCCTTAGTAAACACAAAAGAATTTGACTTATACCACACTGTATCATATCCCATTGCTCTTAAAACTGTAAACAATACATTGTATTCTACTATAATACCTTCTACTAAATATTTGGGCATAACCAAAGATAAGAAATCTTATTGTAAACTTAATTCCCTTAACACCTGTAAAGTAATTAATACGCAATATTATATCTGTGAAATTTCCAATGTGTATCCTACATCAGCTGTTCCTATTTGCGAAACTGAGGTTATCTCAAAAGCTCTTACTTCCGTTCCGAGTCTTTGTAAAACTGAATTTGTTAACGGTAATTTCGAAACGTTTCATAAACTCCATAATAACCAATGGATCTACATGATCAGCCAAAATTCTAAAATAACTATAGAATGCAGTAACCAAGAATTATCCGAATCTTCTATTTCCGGTACTGGTATATTAACTATACCAGACAATTGTATTGCTTATTGCAATGACAATAAGTTAATACCTAAACATAACATTGAAATAAAAATAAAACCAATTGTATTGCATTTTGAATTGATTAATGATACTTGTTGTAGTTCTAATACATACTTAAAGGAAAACATCAAAGTTCCATATGTAAACTTAAAAAATATTAACAACTTAGATTCCCTTTTCTCAAATTATAATAAGGCAACCGACCAGATAAAAACAAACCTCAATGGAGTTATTGAGAAACCTCACATTGTCATTTATGGTAATTATTATTCTTATATAACTGTAGTTATAAGTCTTATTTTAATTTTGTACTTTTTCTTTAAATTGTATTGCCATTTTAAAAAACCAAAATGTAATCCCAAACCCAAACCTGAAACTCCCATAGAACTGGCATCCATAAGTTCCGAAGATATCACTGGTCCTCGTCTTCGAATGTCCTAAATCCATAAAACTTGTATTTCCTTCCTTTCCCGTCAACTTACCTTTCCACCCGTAAGTTTCCTCCTAATCGGGGGGCTGTTACATCCAACCTTTGTACCCCTTTTGGCCTACTCAGCTGTCTGCGCTGCATCCTAGCTGCTGACGCAGCATTCCGACACTCCTCACCTATCTTTCCCTCGGTCCAGCACGCCAGTCGTCTCCTAACCATCATCCCGTGCACTTATCACTTGTACATATTTACCGTGTAATATAGTACTTAATTCCAGCATTATTAATTTCATTTTTTAAAAACCCTACTCGGTTCCCGGTTCTAACAGTACGATGCAGATCAGTGGACACAGTTGTATGAGTTTTAATACAAGGCAAACTAAAATCCGTTAGGTACGTATGATACGTCCGATACTTGCTATGCGGACCTGTGGACGCTTACCATAAGAGATTAAGAGTCTAACAGTCCCTTCCAACCAGGTTGGGACGACTTTGAAGCACTACTAAAGGAGATACCACTAATTTTCAAATCGCAGCATTGTTAATTTTTTTTTAATAGCCTGCTCTGGCCCACTGCTGGGCAAAGGCCTCCCTCCACTCCTTCCACTTCTCGCGAGCCCGTGCGTCCTCCGTCCGATTTGGACAGAACCTGTCCAGTTCGATCCGCCATCTCCTTCGCGGCCTGCCGCGACCTGGTCTTACTGTATCTCGTCTACCACAGATGGACAGCGGAGTCTTAGTGTACGAACGAGGAAGTTTACCTCAAAGTTCCCGTTTACTTAGCGTCACAAAAAAATCAAAAGTCATTCTGGGGCCTCCGGCTAACCGCTTAAGGGCTGATTTTTCAACAGTCAGTTAACTCTTATCTGAGCAATAAACATGGTTTGACATTATTTTCTATAGATAAGCTGTCAAACTGCCATTTTTATTCGTCAGTTAAGAATTATCTGACTATTGAAAAATCAGCCCTAAATTATGTTATTACATTTGATTTTTAGGTAATACATTTGAATGATTACTCAACATACATACCAGCCAATTTGATGCCTTGAATGAAGCCTTAATCCGTTTCTTCCTGCCAATTTAGCTTTAGCAGTAATCACGTAGCTATTTAGATAATAGAGAAAAAAAAAAATTAAGGGCAACTACAGAAACGTAAAGTGAGTTTGTTTGTTTCGATTTCACGCCTAATATGCTGACCGATTTGGTTGATTTTGGCACCGTGATAAAGGATTGAAGGTTACATCCAGTAATTTTGTTTTTATGACTGTACTGTGTACTTAAATTGCCATGCCCTAATAACAATATGATTTTATTCTAAATGAGACCATTATCTATTAACTATTGTACTTATACCAGCTCATTGACCACAATAACCATATTCTAGATTCCTTTGTTTACCACTATCGAACAAAAACTTCTTATTTCCTGTTTATAAATCTTTTTGTTGAGATTCGGATAGTAGATAAAGTTCAATTCGGCAGGCATAATACAGATTAGGTTTTTTAAATGTTGAGTTGATAACCCTTTTGGTGTTGATCTGCTCAACAAAATTCTTATTGTGTATTTTTTATTATTTCTCTCCAGTATCGAACAAATATTTTTCTATATTTATTGTATTTCGAGGTGAATAATTAAACTGAAAACTGTATTTAAAACAGGAGTGAAAGCCGAATACACACAATAATAAAGATTTCAGCTCTTTTCAGGTCCATTTCATAATATAATGAAAATGAATTTAAAATATTCTTCTATTGTTTTACTTCTCTTCTTATATTTACAAATTGATTGGTGCAATCCTGAGACAGTGAGTATATTCTGAAAATATTTTAATGTTTTCACAAAATATAATACACACAGTCTCTTTTCATATCAAATAATTTGTTTTCTAAAATATATAATATATAGGTAGGTATTACAGCTATTAACACGTTAAAAATATGTGCAAAAATCAAATAAGGGAACAGTGTTTATGACAGCGACCAGGGTATGATTGGAAATCACACACGACAAACTTAATACAATAATAACGTAGCGCAAGCGCCAACAGGACGCCATTTTGTTAATAGGCTCTTGCAAATAGGGTTACCATATGACAGGCATTTGCCGCATTTGACAGGTATTTTAAGGTTTAGACAGGCGTGCGGCCGGCATTGGTCTGAGACAGGCATTTTTATATTTCGCGCCCCTCCCGCCAATATGTTGGTTTTTACTTATTACCTACAGCGTTTTGCTTTAGACAGGCATTTTTCTGAAAATTCAGGTATTTTAGGTACCATAGACAGGCACCCCTCTATTTACATATGGTAACCCTACTTTCAAATGACGTCCTGATGGCGCTTGCACTACGTTAGTGTGCTGTTAAGTATGCCTAAAGAGTGTATGTCTCCATTATACCTCGCGTCCCCGCCTTATACAATGTTCTCCTACAGACATTTATCTTGGTTCGCGGGAATGTCTCTTCAAGTAACCGTGACCCTGGAACGTAAAGGGCTATTGAAGGATCAGCATGGTTTGTAGTCAGTGCAAGCCTGATAGTTCCTCCCGTCGCGCCCTGGCGAGAGGACTCATTTAAAGATTTTAACACGATAAAAATGAGAAACAATTATAATTAAGGCTCATGTCAAAATATATTTTACTGGTTGTAAATGATATTTGTATACTCTACTAGATTGATTTGTACTTACTTCCTACATGGAATAAGATTTGGAAATAGTTTATGGAAAAGCCTATTATCACATTATCACCCCTACCAAAGTTTAAAAAATAACTTCTTGAATTCGAAAAATCGTATGCTTAACTTATTTATACAACAAGATAAGCGTTAAATATTGTGAGTAATTTTGTTTAGGCAAGAATTCATTTTATCACATTGTGTTATATACCCAGAAATATATTCATACACATAAATAGTTGTTTGTTATTCGGATCTTCTCTGACGTTTCTCAGTGTTTTTCTTTTTGTCGTAGATAACTTACTTCAGTACTGAGCGTCCAGTTATAAGCTGGTTTGACAAGAAATATTTTAAAAATTTCACTATGCGCAGTCGTCGTCTCAGCCGACGGGATCCGAGACATTATGTGGAAATATTTGTACATCCCGTATTCTATTTAGATAATAACATAACGGTAAGTCCCTTTGTCAATTTAGACAATAACATAACGGTAAGTCCCCTTGTAAATTTAGATAATAACATAACGGTAAGTCCCCTTGTAAATGTAGATAATTACATAACGGTAAGTTGTAATAAATAGCACTTTTCTTATTAAAATTAGGTATCTTTGACTAATAAGTTCATGAGCTAGACAATTTAGTCGGTTTTTACCGACTTCAAAAAAAAGGAGGTTATCAATTCGACCCGTATGTATGTAATATTATCAGAACTGCCCAGTTTTCGTATATGTTAGTCTATATCAGCGTCTGAACAAATGTACCAAATTTCATAAGTGTATGTATGTATGTATGTTTTTATGTTTGTGCACGCATATCTCCGGAACTACAAATCCGATTTTAGTAGTTCTTTTTTGTTGTACTAGGTATTGTTCAACTTAGGGTACACTGCAAGTTTCATCAAAATCGGTTCAGTAGTTTTAGAGATATGGATTTTTTCGTTGTGACGGATTACAAGATTAGTGCACATCATGTAAGAAAACTTTGTATTTTACAAGAATTTGGGTTGAATATTAATAAATAAACTAAAAAGTATAAAATAAAAACTTAAAAAAAAAAAGTAACGACTTCAAAAACAAATACAAAAAAGTTTAAAATAACCTTTCTTAAAAAGTACCGACTTCAAAAACAAATACAAAAAAGTTTAAAATAACCTTTCTTTCGGAAGTCGGTGGCTTTGATTTTTTATTATTTCATTTAGAGGGAAGATTTACTTAAATCGGACTTGTAGTTCCGGAGATATGCGTGCACAAACATAAAAACATACATACATACTTATACATTTGTTCAGACGCTGATATAGACTAACATATACGAAAACTGGGCAGTTCTGATAATAGTACATACATACGGGTCGAATTGATAACCTCCTTTTTTTTGAAGTCGGTAAAAATCAAAGCCACCGACTTCCGAAAGAAAGGTTATTTTAAACTTTTTTGTATTTGTTTTTGAAGTCGGTACTTTTTTTTTAAGTTTTTATTACACCTCGTCTTTTCTAAAGGCTTATTCAGACCTGAGCGATATTCGCTGCCGCTGTGGGTAGAGGTACATACCGCGCGGGTTTCGCTCAGGTATTTAGTATCAAGTACCGTGGCTAGAGCGACCTGAGCGATATTCGCTGCCGCTGTGGGTAGAAGTACATACATACCGCGCGTTATTCTACCCACAAGAATAGCGAAATCCGTTTTGGTGTGAACAGTAATATTACCGCATACCCGCTGGGTTTTCTCTGACGCAGACGGTAGCGAATACCGCTTAGGTCTGAATAGGCCTTTACGATCATTCTAGAAACCTCTTCCTTTTTCAATTAAAAAAGGAGTAAATGATAACGTGATATTGGAGAACAGAGAAGGATAGAGAATAGGAATCATGTTGTGCCGACTTCAAGTAGAGTGCGATAGGGACAGAAAGATGATGATTAATTAACAGATTTATGGTGTTTGTGTTTCAGATGGAATTCTATTTCTACCAATTTTCAACCAACAGATACCAACCCAGTTTCGTTGAGTTGCATTTAAAATTCTGCGACATGATCAATTCTGACACTATTTTCGGTCCAACAATGCGAACCGCTTTTGGAAGTCATTGTCCTTACCCTCCAGTAAGTATTTATGGTGCCTTTTTGATAGTGAGTGAGTGATTTATAAAATAAATACATAATAAAATAGTATAAGTATCAAATAAATATTAGATAACAGAAGACCTAAGAGTTTAACTTGCCATTATTTTAAGCGTTTGTGGACTATGTCAAAGTCAAAGTCAAATCATTTATTCCAAAGTCAAAAGAGAAAGCCTTTGATTCGGGGAGGCCTTTGTTCAGCAATTGACGTCCTACGGCTGATATGATGATGATCATGACTTTATTTGATACTAGCTGTATCCGCGACTTTGTTCACTTGGATGTCGGAACTTAACAATGTATTTTTTATCAAATTGTTAAAGTTTCATGCAAACTTTCATCCCCTATTTTATTCCCTTGGGGTAGAAGATCAAAATCCTTTCTTAGCGGATGCCTACGTCATAACATCTACCTGCATGCCACAGCACGATCCGTCCAGTGGTTTGGGCTGTGCGTTGATAGATCACTATGTCAGTCAGTGATCTTTGAGTTCACAAAAAATAATTTTCTCCTCGAGGTTTTCTTACTCATGCTATACAAGCTAGCCGCTGATGCGCGAACATTATTACAGTATTCCGGCTTTTGTAGAGAATCATAAATTAATCTCACAATCTACTTCTTCAACTCTAGGTCTTCTAATGCTTTTTCTTGTTTAGCGTGGTAATATCATCAAATGAGTCCTCCCACCCCGGGCAGGACGGGAGGGACTGTCAGAATAGCCCTTTATGTTCCGGGGTCACGATAATGAGATAAGTCCCGCGCCCCCGGCAGGGTTTGGCCCTCTAGAGCGGGGCCCCGTCAATGTTGACGCTCTTTGAGACGCGCGTGGAACACAACGGGCTGTCGACCCGGCCATGGTCCAGCAAGTTGCTCTTTACTCGCCGCCCGCATGCCCGCGCTTACGGTGGCTGGAGATCGTCTTGCGACGTTCGACGCCGTGGGCGTCTATCACTGCGGTTGGGGCGAAGGGAGGACGGTGTCCTCTCTCTCTCACGGCCCGCCTCCTCCTTCGCGAAGGTCTTCTTATGCTAAGTTGAGATCTCTCCATTTCCAAATCTTCCCATTTCTGGCATTTTTTTTTTCACGGCATAAGAATTAAATGCGTTTAGAAAAAAAAATGTTAAATTAATTAAGCCTTACATTTTTTTTCAGGGGGAGTATTGTTTGAAGAATCTGACCATTCCGTATGTTCCTAAAGGTTTCCCGTTTAATAAAGGCCGTATCTACTGCAATATATCATATGATGAAGACGGTTTGAAACAAAGAGTGGCCTATGGAAACATTGATATGGAGATCAAAGTCAAGAAAATTAATAACTACTAAAATATTGTTAAATAAGCAGGTAGCAAGTAGATCAAAGCAATGATTCTTTATTTTATTTTTTATTGTTCAGTGTACTATACTCAATTGGAGGTTAAAAGAAAACAGTACCCTTAGCATGAGTATTTAGTATTTGAGACGTAATGAAATTAAACTGGAACTTTGACAATTTCAAATTGACAATTTTCAAGGAAAAAGTTAGTTCCTTCTTCGCACACCAGAAGCGCTGTTCCATTTTTTCATTATACAAGAAACGCTGTAAATACTAGAAAGACGCTATAAAGTAAAATAGTGAAAACTCGTGCTAAAGGGTACAGTACCCTTAGCACAAATTTTCACTCTTTTACTTTACAGTATTTACAGCGTTTATTGTATGAAAAATGAAACAGCGTCTCTGGTGTGCAGAGAAGGAACTATTTTTTCCTTGAAAACTGTCAATTTGAAATTGTCAAAGTTCCAGTTTACTTTACGTCTCAAATATTGAAAACTCGTGCTAAGGGTACAGGTCAGAATCTGATGACGGATTCTTGGAAAAATCAATGGAACTCTTCAATAAATTACTGCAACTCATCGGCGATTGCTGCTGTTGCAATGCTGTTCATGACATATGCATAGTTCACACACAAACACACTAAAAATGTTAAAATAAAAATCCGTAGGTGTTTTTATCGTTTATTATCGGTAAAATCTCCATGTAAACAAAGAAAGATCTCTGTCTGTCTGTTTGACAATGGGATGACAACATGGCCATTTCACATTACCTTTGTCTTGTCCATGTTCATTTTAAGACCTTTGTTGAGAAATTCGATTAAATCCTCCGAGCATCGTAATTAGAACTTATAAGATTCAGGGCTGATTTTTCAGTAGTCAGATAACTTCTATCTGAGGAATAAAAATGGCGGTTTGACAGCTTATCTATGGAAAATATGTCAAACCGTTATTTTAATTCCTCAAGATTATCTGACTGTCGAAAAATCAGCCCTCAATATACAAAAAAAACGAGTTACGTTCCCACGGGCCCATATCTTCGTTGATCGACTTAGAGAGTAGACTCCCAGTTACCTACAAAAACAACCGTATCCAGTGAGAACCCATTTTTCTTAAACGTCGCTATTGTGGCGCATGCGACGCTCTAGAGCTATAAAATGTTAAAACCCAGGTACTGATACACATGCTTTAAACTAGCATGCTAAAAGAGCATGACTCTGATGATGAGCACTCTAGTGTTAGTCCCTTAAAATTAGCATGCTCATTATAAGCAAATGGTTTCGATACACATACTACTAAGTAGCATTTGCTTAAAAGTAGCATGCTCTCATGCTTTGGCGGAGACCTCTCGCGCCCGGCATTGGTTGCGGCCATGCTGCGGGGCGAGACGGAGTGGGAAGCGGTCACCTCCTTCTGCGAAGCAGTAATGCTCGCGAGGGAGGAGGGGCGCCGCGAGCGAGAGAGGACAGAGTCCTCCCTCCGCCCCAACCGCGGTGTAGGACGCCCACTGCGACGGACGTCGCGAGACGATCTCCGGCCACCGTAGGCGCGGGCATGCGGGCAGCGAGTAAAGGGCAACTCGCTGCCCGACCAAGGACCATGCCCGGGTCGACGTCGCGTTGTGTCCCACGCGCGCCTCAAAGAGCGTCAGCATAATGACGGGGCCCCCCTCTCAGAGGGCCAAAGCCTGCCGGGGTCGCGGGATTATTCCCTTACCGTAACCCCGGAACATTACAGGCTATGAAGGACACCGTGGATTTTAGTCAGTAGAAGTCTGACAGTCCCTCCCGCCCTGCCCGGGGTTGGAGGACTCATTTGATGATTTTACCACGCTAAAAAAAAAAAAAAAAAAAGTGCTCTCATGCTTTAGCACATGCTAGTTTAAAGCATGTGCATCTCTCGGTCTTATCATAAGTTTTCAGTTATTCTGACTTTGACATTTTCAAATTGACAAATTTCAAGGAGAAAATTAGTTCCTTCTTCGCACACTAGTGGCGCTGTTCCATTTTTCCATACAAGAAACGCTATAAATCCTGTAAAGTAAAATAGTGAAAACTCGTGAAAAGAGTACAGGCCCTTCAACTAGCTCATCGCAGTCTGTTAGAGAATAGCAAAGCAGCTGGAACTAAATCAAGCGTCTTATTCCGTTAAGCATGTCTCTTCAAATGTATGTCTATTCCTTTATTCTAAGCGTGGATCGGAAGTGCGGCAACGTGCAAAACAGGTTTTAATTAAGGCTATGTGGTACATTGTTATTGCGTTTGTCTATTTATTTATTTATTCTGGTTTTATTTCCTTGAATTGTTTTTGATGCACTAAATCTTATTAATTTATTTTCCTTACGTAAAATGTTTTTCACTAGGTACACATTTATTCTATTATACTTACACACTTTTTGATTACACACTGACTCGGTAACTATATTTAATCTACGTATTTGTTTTTCGAGCGTATGGCACTCGTGGGCTGCAGCTGAAAATCAGCGTCAGGCGGCAATTTTTGTGTTGCCACTGGCATATGCTGAGCTGAGGCCCTTTGGCATTAATTTGTTAAGTTTTTATTTAATCTATTTTTACTATGTACTCTGTCTTTATAACATTATTTGTATTGTTTAGTTTTAAGTTTGTGCCAATAAACACAATTTTCTTTCTTTCTTTTTCTTTATTACGGAACCCTTCATTGTGCGTGACCATTTTTTGCGTTAACCATATTTTTTTTGGCCAAACATGGCCAGGGATTTACGGAACCCATCACTCTATCGTTTTATCTAACATCGTTCCAATTTCTATAATTGAGTAGGCATTAAAGCTTTTGTACTAATCACTGATCTCGATAAAGGAATGCATAGGTATTTTTTGTAACATAAATAGTTAATAACTGATATAATCTGGATCATTATATTTTATTTACCTTGTTGAGGTCGGTCAAACGTATTCACCCTATCTACCTTACTACTACATTTCAAATAGTCATTTATTTACAATGAAGTTCAAAGCAGTTTTCTTCGCATTGCTTCTATATTTGGATTACCAAATTAATAAGTGTTACTCTGAAAAGGTATGTTCCTAATGATACTGTTTAATAGTCTATAGATACAAAATATAATATTATACAAAATTTTCACATGCTCATTCTTTTTCGTGTTTTCGTTTCTTGTGAAAAAAAAATACCATTGACGATGGTCTAGGCTCCAAACAATGCCCGCCGTGTCCAAAACATCAGCTTTCTTACTCAGGCCCCTTGATCCAGCTGCCTAACGAGACCCTCAACATCTGTGTTGGTCGGGACTCTTGGCAATTAGGCCATGAGCTAACACGACTATCGGCACAATGATCGCTGAATCCACATCCCACATATCGACAACCTCGCGAGCCAAGTCAAGATACTTGATTTGCTTATCTTTTTCAGCTTTCACGAGGTTATCGTCGTGTGGGACGGTTATATCAACAATCATTGTGCGCCGCCTTGGTCGATCTACTATCACTAAAGTTGGGTCTATTGGCTACAATAGTCCTGTCAGTGATGATAGATTGATCCTAGTACAGTGTTTTCATACTGTGCTGCAATTATTGCTATTATTATAAATTATAATAAAGTAAAAAGTAATTAATAAACATGTTATAAGTTTTTGTTGCAAAGTTCTTGCTACGTGTAGCAATATGAATTGAATACAAAATCTGTCCAATTGAATAGATTTTGTTTCTAACTTTATTTACTACCCGATAAGATACACATTTCCAGTATCAAAATAGTAGTTTATGTAACTGGTACATAATGAGGGGTATTATACACGAGTGTGAGTTTATAAAACGAGCGAAGCGAGTTTTATAATAGTATCACACGAGTGGTATAATACCTAGTTATGTACAGTTTCATACACTACTTTATCTACTCTCATTGAACACGAACATATCAAATAAAAGATAAAAATTAATAAACACTAATAATCATCCACCATGTCATCCACCGAAACACAAACGTCAAAATCCCAACATTCCCTTAGAAAGCGCGCGCAGCCACAGATAAAAAAGTAAAAAAATGTATCTATGATCAGTAATCTGTATCATAATGAAAAAAAATTAAATTATAACATTGTTTTGTTAGACAAACAGTGTTATAATTTAATTTTTTAATTTCATTACGATACTCTATGGTATAAAGTATGTCATTATAAACTCGTTTTGAGTTTTGTATTTCGAAGTTTACGATATGAGAGTAGATAAATACTTTTACGTAACTTTTAGAGCACACACGTTTTTCATAATTATAATAATTTTTAACATAATTTTATCTAATGCACTTCACTTTTACCTACACACATTTCCAATTGTTTATGATATATAACTATTTTATTTATTATTTTTTTGTTTTGCCTACCCTCGTCCGTGTGTCACTGCTTGGTGCCAACTGAAAACCAGCGCTGGGTGTCTTTTTCGTCCAGCATATGCTGTTTGGTAACCCTTTTGGTGTGGACGTGCTCGGCAAAATTTTTATTGTTTTTTTTTTTTGGTCTGTGTTTGTGTGTCCATTATCAAAAAAATGTTTCTATTCTATTCTATCATCACGTTACGTTGCGTAGCGTCTTGGCATGACCCTGAAACTGTCTTGATTTCATAATCTAAGTTCATAAAGTTGATTATGTAATTTATTTTGTAGATAACGTACATCAGTACCGAGCACCCAACGGTGAGCTATATTGATACAAAATATTTCAAAAACGTAACTCTGTTTACTAAACGATACAGCCGTCACGACCCTAGATACTATGTGGGGTTACACGTACAGTCGCTATTCAAAATTTCAAATAGTTTAAGGGTAAGTAATGATTAAGGATTCTAGGCGTCAAACTTTCAGACCTCGTATGCAACACCACACTACGCTCCAAAACACAAATTTCTGACGTTATGAAATGGGCTTTTTTTTTTTTTAGGTGGTAAAATCATCAAATGAGTCCTCCCGTCCTGGGTGGGGCGGAAGGGACTGTCAGACTCTTACTGACTAAAATCCACCCGTGTTCCTTCCTATGCCCTTTACGTTCCGGGGCCACGGTATCCTGGGTTAAGAAAAAACCAGCGACCCCAGCAGGCATTTGGCGCGAAACACGACGCGCCACCGACCCGGGCTTGGTCCTTGATCGAACGGCGAGCTACCCATCACTCACCGTCCGCAAGCCCGCTCCGCCGCTGTGCCCTCTGCTGATCAGAGGGACACGCGTTGGAGCATCCACACGATAGGCTATTCGCATACGGGCAAAGAGACCACTTAGGCACACAGTGCCTAAGGAAGAGATTTTGCCTGCATCCCAGGGTGCACCGGCCCGAAAACTGGTCTTCCCCCCGGACGTATCCGAGAGGGAACTCCAGTCCATGGGCGCACGTGGAGGTTTCCTGTCATAGCACCCCACTGAAATGGGCTTGGGCCGGCCATGTCTGCCGCATGCCCGATGAGCTGTGGGACAAAATAACCACTTTGTGGAGCCCTGACACAGCCAGAAGGCGCCGCGGCAGACCTCGTAGAAGATGGCGGGACGAGCTTGATAAAACCTATGACCAGTGGTCCACTTTGTGAAAACTGGAAGTCATGGGGAGAGGCCTTTGCCCAGCAGTGGAATGATGTAGGCTAGCAGTAACAGTAACAGTAATGATTAAAGAACTGTCAAAATGTTCACCACATCATCACCGTCATCTTCCTGCTCTGATTTCATTTTACTTGGGGTCGGCTTCCTTTCTCCCCTGTCAGACGTCACAGTATCATTTACTCCTTTTTCTTTAATATCAATCTTTAAACAAACCATCTTTCATTTCATATATTTTCTTTGACCATCCTCTTCCTCTCTATTCATCAACATTCATACCCATCACTCTCTTAGTCACATGAGAGTCATCCCACCTCATAGCATGTCCATACCAAGACAGGCGGTTCCCTTTCATTTTTTCTGTAACAGGCGTCACTTTCGAACTTCCCCTAAATACTCATTCCTTACTTTATCTATTCTTGTCACTCCACACATCCATCTCAACATCCTCATCTCACGTTACGGTAATGGTTTTGGATAGGATACGATTATAATAAAATATGGTTGTTTTGAACAGCATTTAAATTGCAAATTGAACTGATTTTACAAAATAATAATTCGGTTCTGGGCCAACTCAATTTAGATTATCATCGACACGCTCATCACCATCTTCCTGCCCTTTTACCATTTTATCTTGAGTGCGTCTGAATTTATCTGTTTACTTTTCATATGACTTTTTAAAATTATTTTATTTCACTTTACTATGTGCGCTCTTTCTTGGGATTCCGGATTTTACAAGTTGTCTTCAAATATGTTCATTTTATGATTTTAATTTCTGAGAAATGGCTACTACTTTTTAAATTCTTACTTGTTTTCTTTATTAACCTAAACCAGTTTTCTTTGTAGCTCAATTCGTTTGTTTATGTTAACTTTGTTTCCTCTGAAATTCTATTATCCTGGGCAATGTTTATTCTTTCTCTGGTGGAGGTCTGTGAAAAAAATCAATAATTATTTCCCTCAACTGTCATATTTTCTCCACTGTTAATGATTTCCAAGATAAAATTAGAAAGTACAAATATTTCTAACGTTTCAGGTGGACTTCTACTTCTACCAATTTTTAACAAACAGATACCAGCCCAGTTTCGTTGAGGTACACTTTGGTTTTTGCGAAATGTTGCAAAAAGATGTAATATTTGGTCCAGCAGTAAAGAAGGCTTTAGGAGGCCAAGACTGTCCTTTACCACCGGTAAACTATATCGTTTTTTTATTATTTACGAGTGCATACAGTGGGGTAGCTAGGCGGCGCGAAGCGGACTCTGGATCCAGGCTTGCATCTGAAGCAGCCTCGCACTCAGAGAAATAAAATATCTTGACAACGGCGTTCAACAGTCAGTAAGGCCCTTCGTACACTAGGCGACTCAAGTTGCCGATACCTTACGACTTCGGTATCAAAGCGACTATCGCAATACAAACCCATAGAGGTTCGAACACAAGCACGCGCCAATGAATACCACTTGCCAATGAATACTTTCTGTTCCAGGGTCATGGTAAGGAAATAATCCCGCGACCCCGGCAGGCTTTGGCCCTCTGAGAGGGGGGCCCCGTCATTATGCATTATGCTGACGCTCTTTGAGGCGCGCGTGGGACACAACGCGCCGTCGACCCGGGCATGGTCCATGGTCGGGCAACGAGTTGCCCTTTACTCGCTGCCCGCATGCCCGCGCCTACGGTGGCCGGAGACCGTCTAGCGACGTCCGTCGCCGTGGGCGTCTACTACCGTGGGTGGGGCAGAGGGAGGACACTGTCCTCTCTCGCTCGCGGCCCGCCTCCTCCTTCGCGAGCATTACTGCTTCGCAGAAGGAGGCGACCACTTCCCAATCCGTCTCCCCCCGCAGCATGGCCGCGACCAATGCTGCGCGCGAGAGGTCTCCGCCTATCGCAGCCGTGAGGACACGTCGGTGCTCCGCCCAAGCTGGGCAGTCTTGCACCACATGCTCCACCGTGTCCTCCGGGCGATCTTCGCAGTGGTGACACCCAGGCGTTTCCTCCTTTCGCATCAGACACAGGTACCTCCCGAAACTTCCGTGTCCGGTGAGGACCTGCGTCAAGCGGTAGGTCAGGACTTCTCTCCAACCACTCCTCAAAGAGGGGTCTTACCGCCGCAATTGCGGCGGCCTTCGGTCGCGACAGTCGTTCCTTTCATACTGACCCGAGATCGCGCCGGAGCTCTTCCCGCCGCGCCTCGACTTCTCGAGGCAGCGGGGTCACGCCCAGGCGCTGCGCCTCCCATAGACGCGCTGGAGGGCAGTCGCCTCCAGATCCCAGGGCTGGTATAGGTGACTTGGAAGAACCAAGACATCTTACCAGAAGGGGAGCGCGCGCGAGCAGCGGAGGTACGACTAAGTTATAAATTTCGGGGTTTGTCTCCACTGATCCCGGTATCAGATTGAATTCGCCACGGATCACGGCGAGTTGTTTTCACCGATACCGTGACTCGTTTCCAACAAAACAAAAAAAAAGTTTGTAGCCACCGATCACGGTAGGTATCCGTGGCTACAAGATAAAATTATATTCTTTTTTGAAACTGATCTCGGTGTGCAGGGACAAGAAATAGGGCAAACTATTTTTGAATATGATTTTATTTTTATTAATTTAATTTCTCAAGTCAAAGGAAGTTGTAGAAATTTCAAAAACGTCTTCTAACAATCAACAATAAACTTAATTGGTGTCTGTAAAGGACTTCTCGCCAATGTAGACAGTACTATAGGTAATAATATTTCATATTTTTATTTTACAGGGTATTTATGACTTACAAAACATGACAATACCATCTGTACCAAGAGGATTTCCGTTTAATAAAGGTCGCATCTACTGCAACGCATCAATAAGTGAACGTGGTTCACCTAAATCTCTGGCCAGGGGCTACATAGATATGGAGATAAAAGTGGCTAATATTTAAAGATTAATTTCTCCTTTATTAATTTTTACACTGAATAAATATTCGATAAAAAAAAACTGAAAAATACCTAGTAATTCAGCGATGAAAATCCAGGCTTGGATGCAGGGTGAGTCCCACCCTCCCGCCCTCATGCATATGCACATGCAGGAAAGGTATCATGCATATGCACACATGCGAGATAAGTGATAAAATGGAAAAGCATACCATGATATCAAACCTATAAGCCTAAAGCCTCCTCTCTGTGAGATGGAGTGGGCCATAATCAGTGCGGGTTGGTAGATGTCACGTGTGTTCGAGATTATTTGAAATTTGCGAGCCCAGATTAGTAAAAAGCAAATGGAAAATTTCATACAACAATAAAAAAGTGCGATTTTGTTGAGCAATGTATTTTTTTTTAATAATCGCCCACATGTAATAGGAATATGGTTCAAGCTAGCAGTGTAGTCGTCACGGCTTCAGAGAGAGGAATCTCCTCACAATTAATGCAGTGTCAAGAAGAACTGCTTTTTGAATGAGGGCCTCATTCCAACAGCTTATCAAGAGCCTCTATAGGTGTTAGTCAAGGCTCTTGGCAATAGGGAGTTCTACTACGAGTTACTACAAGCGCATAACGTAAACAACGTCAATAGTTTATATGGATTAATCATAATAGTAAATGCATCAGCAATCATACAATAAAAACATCATGCGCTGGTAGCGTTTAGCACCTCAGTACCCTTAGCATGAATTTTCAGTATTTGAGACGTAAAGTAAACTGGAACTTTGACAATTTTAAATTGACAATTTTCAATTTTCTCTCCTCCGAAATGAGGAGATCCGTAGACGAACTAAAGTCACCGATATAGCCCACCGGATTAGCAAGCTGAAGTGGCAATGGGCAGGTCATATTGCTCGCAGAGCAGATGGCCGATGGGGTCGAAAAGTGCTAGAGTGGAGACTACGGACTAGCAAGCGCAGCGTAGGACGTCCACCAGCAAGGTGGACAGACGACCTTATAAAGGTCGCCGGAAGACGCTGGATGCAGGTCGCTTCCAACCGGTATCTGTGGAGATCAAAATGGGAGGCCTATGTTCAGCAGTGGACGTCCTATGGCTGAGATGATGGTGATGATGAATTTTCAAGGGAAAAATTAGTTCCTTCTTCGCACACCAGAGGCGCTGTTCCATTTTTTATACAAGAAATCTCAAAAAACGCTGCAAATACTGTAAAGTAAAAGAGTGAAAATTCGTGCTAAGGGCACCAGGTCTGCATTTCTGTGTTTAGGAACAGCTGAAGAAGTATTGGACAAGTTGTCAGCGTGCATCAAGCACTTTTCAAAAATTGAAAGTAGTTCTTAGGCTACAAAAGGTATTATTACGTACTTTCTATATTTTAATAGTGACGAAAATACACACATCAGTTTGAAAAATCTAAATCTTTTTGTTACGGTAGATCATACTCGTAATTATTATGATTTTTTCTTCTGTACTTAAAAATATAGTTTAGAATACAAATCAGTATAACAATGTCATTGTTTCCCATAATAGTAGACACCGTGTAGTTAAAAAAAAAAAACTTTAATACGCTAGTGATCACTAAATTTTTTGATGTGTGTACGTTCTTAATTTTAAAATACTTACAAAAAAAAAGGGTTTCGTGTTTTCCTTCAAGGTACAAAACCCGTATAAACGAGAAAAACTGTAAAGCATAACAAACAATGTTCGCAATAAATATTACTCAGTGACAAAACAAACTTATAGTCCTTTATCAGGTTTTCCTCAATATTTCACGGTATTTGTACCAGGCGCGCAGAGGTGTGAAGAGGTCTAATGTGGCCGATAGTTGGGCAATTTGTTTCTATTGTGGTTTGTGAACGCCTGCGTTATATGAGGTCTTGGTACTTTGTGGTAGCTCGTGTGTTTTTTATAACAAAAATATTTATTTTATTTTCTTAATTCAAAGTCACATGATCTGAATTGCAATGACTAGTTTCAAGTTCAAATTCTTAGCCTATCTGCTTAATTGCGTTAATTATTGATAGTATTTCGATATCTCTAACAATGTAATAGGTTTCAGAAGATCCAATTAGACTAATTAGCATGAGTTCGCCAATATATCTAACTCAACGTCTCGTATATTATGTCAACGTCTCTCAAGCGTGTATTGTATAATACAATTATACATTCATACATTACTAATGAATTAGCTCATTGACACATCACATCACAATATACAGGGTCTTTTTTAAAATATGGCCAACAGGATATCTGAATAACTTTTTTTGGGAGACTAGCTCTTTAATGCAAAAAATTGGGTAATGTTAAAGTCGAGTAATGGGCGACTCGCTGTCCGATCATGGGCCATACCGTACTACAGTTTGACGATGCATCGTGTTCACCGCGCTCCTCAAAGAGCTGTCAGCTATCTGACGGGGCTCCTTTAGAGGGCCAAAGCGAGCCAGGGTCGCGGATCTGTCTCATCGGGTAACCGTAATCCTGAAACGTGGAGGGGTATTGCATGATCACCGTGGTTCTGTCAGTACAAATCCGTCCCTTCTGGGTGGGACCACTTATAATAATAATAATATAATATTCCACAACTACCACACAACGCCATCTAGTCCCAAGCTAAGCAGAGCTTGTGTTATGGGTACTAGACAACTGATAAACATACTTATATACTTCTAAATACATTCATATTATAGATAAATTACACCCAGACACAGAACAAATGATCGTGCTCATCACACAAACATTTGTCCTGGGTGGGAATCGAACCCACGACCTCCGACATAGCAGTCAGGGTCACTAACCACTAGACCAACAGGCCAGTCTTGATTTAGTCTTGATTTGGCCAGACTTATGATTTTACCATGATAAAAAAGGGCGCCAGTTCCTCCCAAATGTTGTACGAATAAGGTTAATGTCATTAAGGTGGTCGCCTGTAATGTAGCTTAAAAATGCGCAATTTGATGCTCTATTGTCTTCCAATATTCGAATCTGTAACGTAACATTACAGGTGAATGCTCGCTGTGAGGGAGCGCCCTTACAAATTATTCCTGTGACATCAGCAAAGGCGTAACGATGTGTAATAGCGGCAATAGTTGGCAATTTGTAACTATTGTTGCTCCTGGACAATACCCGGTGATCTGTGGTCGCCGTAGCTTGCACCTATTTTAAACATCGTTTTATTTCAATCAAAAATATTATTCCTGTATGTTTTATGATCCAAGCACGTAAAGCTTTCATTTGTAGATCTTTATAATCAAGATAGAAAAATATAGTCCTACTAATACTATAAATGTGAAAGTTTGTGAGGATGTATGTGTGTATGTAGGTATGTTTTATACTCTTTCACGCAAAAACCACTGAAATGATTTGGCTAATTTGGTACACAGATAGTTTATAACCTGGATTAACACATGATAGTTTTTATCCCGATTTTATGTTTGTTTAAATAAAGATTATCGGTACTCAAAATACTCAAAAAATCGAGGAACACGTGGCTAAATAATTACAGCCGCACAGTCCTATCTTTCGGGTTGAGCTGCGCTTGCCGGGGTTGGTCTGTAGGTGACCATCTGTCATAGCGAGTTTCCTTCGTGCCTCGGAAAGCATGTCAAGCAGTTGGTCCCTGCCGTCATTTGTAGATCTTTGACAGTCGTTACTATTAGTCAGGAGCTCTAAAAATCTGACAACCAGTTTTGCAATGGGGTATCGTATTGCAGTAACTCGGTTGTGGAGGTGAAATAGGCTGTCATCATCATCAGCCGGAGGACGTCCACTGCTGAACATAGGCCCTTAGACCACCACGGCGAACGACAATTCGCCACTTGCATCCATCGGCTGCCCGCGACCCTCACGATGTCGTCGGTCCACCTAGTGGGAGGCCTGCCTACGCTGTAATAGGCAGTCGCTTCATGTAAAATACTGATATTCAGCCGCATCTGGTTCGACTGGAAGCCGACCACAATATAGTTGGGAAAAGGCTTGGTATATATGTATATAATTATCATACCCAAAAAACGACTTTATGCTTTTGTAATTAACACAGAATTGGCCACATAACCAAACTCGTTTACCTAACTACAGACAGCCGTTATATTTTATTCGTGGACCCAAAAGTTTCAAACCAGTACACACATTAAGAGGCAAAACATCCATACTAACATACATTATTTATATGTGCTATTTAATGAGATGGTCGGTTTAAATTCTAGTGTTGTCGTACACCCTTTAATCCCTTTATACAACGTGTAACGTTAATAGCGCAAAACCTCTCGTGGGGTAACTCAACAGCCCATATTACTGAACAATGTTTGTTCTAAAACTTTTAGAAAAAAAAAAGATTTTTCATAGGTACAAAATGAGAAATTGATCGAGCCCATCAGTATTTTTTTTTTCGCTTTTAACGTTACACGTTGTATAAAAAATCGTTAAAGTTTTCATTTTTTAGGTACTCGCGGGTACATAGAACTTAAGGCGCTTTTTCATTATACAAGTTACTTGACATTTTATAAATATTAAACTCATTAACGCATGCGAAGCGATATCAGGATTTTCTTTGGGAAGAAAAATTCGAACCCGCGACTTTCGGACTCAGTGCAACCAACACTCATTTCCAACCGAACCAACTGTGTTCGTACCGGTAGGTACGAACACAGTTGGTTCGGTTGGAAACGCAAATTGACAATTGTTGTTGACATTGTTGCACGCAAATTGACATCAAAATTAAAATCAAGATTAAATTATAATCACATTATAACCAATATTAAATTTAATTAAAATCAAGAAATCTAATTAAAACCGAATTTAAAAAAAAAGATAGGCATTCACATAAAAATACAACAAGAAGCAATATAAGAAACAAAAATCATTAATCGAACCCGAAAATGGTTCAGTAAACAAGGGTCTTAAATTTTCCTGTACGGCGTACGGCTGTACGGCGAAGATATCTCATCATCTTTCATCATCATCAGACTATAATGTTCCCACTGCTGGGACACAGGCTTCCTCTCTGTGAGAGCGAGTCGGACATAATCCACCACGCGGGCCCAGTGCGGGTTGGCAGATGTCACATGTCTTCGAAATTTTAGTTCTAGGACTAGGATGCCGGTTTCCTCACGATGTTTTCCTTCACCGTTTTGAGAGCAGTGGTTATGAAATAAATTACACAATGTAATAAATGCGCCTGGCGATGTTCGAACCCACGACCTACAACTCGAAAGTCGGGACTGATCCACTGGGCCACCACATCAAATTATTTTGACATAAATCTAACACAATAAAAGCAAACATTACAAAGTTTTAACTCAGATAGTTAAAGCTTCACATATAAACCGGAGATTAAGTTGGTTTAACCGTGGTTTAAACTATAATCGTCGATTAAGACGAGACAGGGCGCGGGGCAAAGTTTCACGGGCTGAACATTATTATTAGAAAAGTTACGCGCAAAGGTGAACGTTCAGCTGTTTACAAACTAGAAGTGACTATTATAAGCAAATAACTTTGGGTCGCGGTACATAAGTAGTAAGTACCGTGGCCATGGAACGTAAGAGGCGAAGCCAACGTGGAAGACCGATCAATTACTGCACTGCCTGTCGCGGGGTTCAAACTCCGCACGGAACAAATGGATTTGTGGCGGACTAAGGGGGAGGCCTATGTTCAGCAGTGAACTTCACGTGATGATGATGATGATGACGGAACAAATATTTGTACGACCTTCATACAATTTGTTTTTTCGGTTCAAGGTGTTTGGTGTTAATTTCAATGTTTGTATACGCACCCACTATACAGGAAAAATTCCTTTTATGGAGCAAGGTTTTTTAAAGAAAAAGACAAAAATAGCAGGCCCCCCTGCTATTTTTTACCCGACTGCGCGACGCAAAGGAGGGTAATGTGTTTATCAGTCTATGTATGTATGTATGTATGTAAGTATGTATGTATGTATGTATGTATGTTTGTTTCTATGTGGCGTTCTAGAGACCAAATGCGTAGGCCGATTTTGATAATTTTTACGTCAATCGATTCGTCTTAATCTCGCGAGTGTCACTAAAGACATGACAGTAATCAAAATTCACCACAGCGACAACCAGACGCCATATTGTCAAAATGAAAAAAAAAAAATTCGATGAACTATGTCATGTGGGGTATCGTTGAATAGGTATTTTAAAATCATAATTAGGTTCCCTTTATCATTTTTCAATTAAAATAATAGTTTAGGATATATAACGATTTAAAGCTGTTTAGCAAAACAAAAATTCTCTGAAAAGTAACTAAAAAGTATGAAATAAAAAAAATATTTAACGAAAAACAAAAAACCCGACTGCGTTAAAAAAACTAAAAAGAAAGTTAAGAATTCACTCATTCACACTCACAGTCGGGGCCCATTCAAATTATACCAATCAAATCATCCCAATGGGCCCCGACTGTGAGTGTGAATGAGTGAATTCTTAACTACTGGACTTGTTTCTTTCTTTTTAGTTTTTTTAACGCAGTCGGGTTTTTTGTTTTTCGTTAAATATTTTTTAGTTATTTTCTTTAAAAAACTTTTCTATTCCTTGAACAGTATGTGCTCATGTACAAGACGCCTCCGCCACGCCAGACTTCCCGCTCTGGATAGTGTGGATAAAACCATTAGTCTTGACTGTTCTACCCTGTTTTAATGTACCTTTCTCTGTACTCCACATATTATTTGCTAAAATACCGGCGAGTAAAGGGCAACTCGCTGCCTGACCATGGACCATGCCCGGGTCGACGGCGCGTTGTGTCCCACGCGCGCCTCAAGGAGCGCGTCAGCATAGTGACGGGGCCCCCCTATAGAGGGCCACAGTCCTGCCGGGGTTGCGGGACATACGTATACCGCGACTTCGGCACAAAAAGGGCTACCGAAGGACACCGTGGATTTTAGTCAGTACAAGTCTGACAGTCCCTCTCGCCCTGCCCGGGGTTGGAGGACTCATTTGATGATTTTGCTATTGCTAATATACATCTATAGGCACTTATATTATATCGAACCAATTGAAGGAGTCAAGTACCTCCTGCTCAAGTATCATGCATTAGTTGCCTAACTAATTGAATCAATGATGATTGATAACAAATTAACCAAGGATTGATTAGAATGGGCTGCACTGGCAATTGGGTATAATTTCCCAACAGATACCTATAAAAAATGTGCAAAATGTAAAATAGAAAACGGCAAAATAGAAAAGGGAAGACGTTCCCGTTTCCTGGAAAATAAAATAAGTTCTTAATAAATGGCAAAAGAGCGTAATGTGTGAGGGAGAAAACATCCTCCACTTCACGACCCAGCCGCCGCGGAAGACGTCCAAGGCGTCGCGTCGGGGATGCACCAAAGTCGCAGAACGATGAGTAATGGGTTGCTCGCCGTCCGATCAAGAACAAGGTATGAGTTGTATAGGAAAATGCACGCAGAGAAATTTCTAGCTACCTATACGAGAACTTTTGGTTCCAACCGTCACAGCAAGACTCACTAGTTGACTTTACAACATTTCTAGTAATAAATAGGTACTAAGTAAGTTTTAGAGATAACAAGGCTTAGCATTTATTAGGTACTAGAAATGTTGTAAAGTCAACTAGTGAGTCTTGCTGTCACGGTTGCAACCAGTACCCTTAGCACGAATTTTCACTCTTTTACTTTACAGCGTCTTTCCAATATTTACAGCGTTTTTGTACGAAATGGAACAGCGCCTCTGGTGTGTGAAGAAAGAACTATTTTTTTCCTTGAAAATTGTCAATTTGAAAAGTTCCAGTTTACTTTACGTCTCAAATCTTGTTCTCGTATACATTTATGTGCTTGTGAGATGTCAGCAAACTGGGACCATTGATTTCCAAGTAGTTACCTATTAAGCAATTTTGTTTTATATATGAAGATACGTCAGCTCCAGCCATCACAACTACTTGACTAACAACGTCCAAACAAGCAAATTACTGCCACAAATCACAAGATCTTCAGCAATTGTGACATCCAAGCAAATTTGTCAAGTTAACGCATCCATCAACCGTAAGACGACATTAATTAGCAGAATTAACATTCCATCCAGTTATAATTAGCCACCCACTGGGGTATGAACGACCCCGGTGACACAGAATAAATAGATACAGAAGGTTAACTCCGCTCATAAAGCTAAAACACACCTAGAGCATTGGAATTTTAAAAGAGCGGGTCTTCATGCATGATGAGAACTCGCATTATGATTTTACTTTATGAAATGGAATACCTGCATTCATCTTTTTCACAAATTATATATTACATCATTTTTAAATAAGATAAAATATTCATTGACAGTTTTTGTTTGCACGGTGGCATAAAGACTGGGTCACTTGAACAGTCTAGAGCAAGGAAAAAAAGAAGCTTTTTATCATTAATTTATTAACATGGCGCTCATCAAAAACTGGTTTTATTTACGAGTAAGAAATGTCGCAATTTAGCATTCGGTATTGAAGTAGCAATGAAACATAAAACATACAAAATACCAATAGAATGTAAAATTAATCCCATATAGAGGGTGGCCGGGACTAGAAATTCACAAAGGCAAAGTTCGGAAATGACGCAAACGGAGTCGCGAGCGTAATGCTAGTTAGATATAAAACAGACAGAGCCCTCTACTCAACATTGGGTTCAAAGGTTGAAGAAGTTAGGAGGCATAAAAGGGGGCTGAAGACTCGTCCTTCTATAAAAATCTACTCTGTGGCCTATAAGAAGAATGGGTAGAAACAACCCCAAGATTACCCACCCGCAGTTTTATGGGCGAAGTTCTGCTAAAATTGCGAATTAATGCTGATTTTCGTTAGTATTCAATTAGTATCGAACCATCGGTTTGGAAACATCTGTGAGAAGAGATCGCGAAGTGGAAATTGATCAATCGCTTGATAAGGTTTTGAGGCATCTGTCTTCAAATAATTATCTTCTGTAAGTACGTAACATCTTTCGTTGCCAAAATTGAAGTGAATAATTATAATTATGCTTAGGTTTTTTGCTTTTGTAAATTTAATTATTACCAACATTATTTTTTTATAATGCAGACTTGGGTACCAAGTCTTACAATTTCGGTAACTTATTGAAAATGTATTTTAGATAAATAATAATCGTCATCGTAAAACAAGAAATGAGAAAAAAAACTTTGTAATATTATGTAAATCACATTACCTTGTTAAGTTGGAACCATTCTAGATGATATACATAATTTTATACCAACTATTCACAGTTTGTAAGATTCTATTATTGTCGTGACGGTTGGCGAAGTGGTTGTTTCTTGCATAAATGGTGTCAGATTTTAGAAAGAAAGGTTACGGGACTGTCTTATCCTGATACCCGTGACTCTGCAACGAAAAGGGCTATTGAAGGATACCGTGGATTTTAGTCAGTACAAATCTGACACAATAGTTCCTCTCATCCTAAAAATAAACACTTTTTCCGAATAAAACAATAATAACATTGTTATGATAATAGATGGCGCCACGTAAGCAACCTAAAATAATTTCCAAAATCTTACATTACCGCCAACGAAACTGAAAAACAAAAAATAAACGTGAATTAACTGAAATTATCACTGACTTTCAAAATAATTAACATTAAATTCAATGAAAATTTAAATAATTAAAACTAGTCGCCCAAAAAGATGTTAAGTGATAATTTTAACTTAATGTTGACACGTTAAAATTAACAAAACGATCTTCTATCCCTTGCTAACTTTTGCTAAACTTGTATGTCTGTCTCGCTTAGTTTTAAGGGGTGCTTGAGACGCTGTATTTCACCACGTAAGACATTCGACGGTAGGGTTGTCATATTTTAGATTTTTTTTTTGACAAATCTGCCATTCAAATTAAATGAAAATTAGAACCTGATCGTAAACCTTAGTAAGAGGATCGTCTACCGAGCGTTCGTCCATACTAAGAGAGAAAACCGTTTTCCTACCCCTAAATGTTATCCTATCTCAATGATTTTTTAGAATGCTTCCTACACAGTAAATAACTAGTTTAATAGGTTTTCTTTTTTTTTCTAAATTTATAAGTTTGAAAGTTACAGGCACCTTAGAGTTACTTTAAAAAAAAGTAAACCTATAAACTTAGTTTTTTACTGTGTCATTTGTAGATCTTTGACAGTTATTTTTATTCAGAAGCTCTAAAAGTCTGACAACCAGTCTTACCATGGAGTATTACCCACCTTTTGGGTTGTGGAGATCCTATAGGCTGTCGCTCTACGTAAAAAACTGATATTCAGCTGCATCTGGTTCGACTGGAAGCCAATCCCAATATAGTCGGGAAAAGGCTAGGTAGATGATGTTTCATAATTTTTTAATGTAACATATCACTTTGTCGTCGCGGGATTTATTTTCTTACCGTGACCCCGGGACATAAAGGGCTATTGAAGGAAACCGTGGATTTCACTCAGTACAAGTCTGACAGTCCCTCCCGCCCTGCCCGGGGTGAGAGGACTCATTTGATGATTTTACGAGGCTATTGTTATTGTTATTGTTAGGGGCTCCCTTTTCCGCATTTGGACTCGTAAGTGGTCCGTTATGCGTGAGGTGGGACGGTTGACTATATGAGCCAACCCAGCTCCTTCCAGAAGCTCAGAAGTCTCCTGGGACGTTCACAGGCTTCTTGGAGCGACCTTGGGATGCCAAGGTTTTGCGCCCGTTGGTTAGCAACATTCTCGCATTCCAGGATTACGTGGGTTGCCGTTTCATCCGCGTTCAGGCAGCCCCTGCACAACGGGCTGTCTGTCGCGTTGATGGTAAACAGATGTTTGTTGAGTGGGCAATGACCGGTGAGCATGCCCACCACAACTCGTAAGTCTGTTCGTTGAAGACTGAGAAGTCTGGTGGTCAGTCGCGGTGTTAGTGCAGGTACCGCCTCTCTAGACTGTCTGCAGTCGGTTGTAGATGCCCATCTGGCATTATGTTTTTGTTGGGTTTGCAGACGTACCCAGGTCCTGAGTTGACCGGATGGGATAGGCAAAAAGGGTGTGGGGCCGGCCACGCCCACATCTGAGCCTCTCCTTGCAAGTTCGTCTGCCGCATCATTACCCAATGATCCACTATGTCCTTTTATCCATTGCAAGATGACCCTATTGTGGTTCGAAATATTTTGCAATGCTAAGTGACATTCATAAATTAGGCTGGACGACATAATATTGCCGTTCAGCGCCGTTAGTACAGCCATACTGTCGGATAGAATTCTAATCCCGTAGTTAGAGATGTTTCTTTCCATGACTGCGGTGGCAGCTTGGGTGATTGCTACACATTCACATTGGAATATGGAGCTATGTTCCCCTAGCGGTAGAGATACTTTGATGTTGAGATCCATTGAGAATACACCAGCACCTGTGCCGGTTTTGGTTTTCGAGCCGTCCGTGTAGATTCGGACTTCGTTAACTCCTGATTGATCTCGCTCGGTCTCTGATACGAGCTAAAAAAAACACGTTATATTGTGAAATTGGCTGTGACAACCCTGCAGCAAAGGGCGGAGGGCGAGGGCGGAGGGCGGAGGGCGAATTTACGGAACTTTTAACGAGTTCACCCTTTGTCCGGACGGCAATTAGTTATTCTTTTCAAGGATGCAATTAATGTTTTATATCGTAAGTTGCAACTTACGTTGCTTTTCAATAAAGTTTGTTGAAAATTGTTTACAGTCTCATGATGGTTTAATAAATTAAAGGAGGGGAAGAACTCTTGAATGTTTTATTTTATTTTCAATAGGTAACGAAAGTATTTTGAGTTTTTGTCTGAGATCTAGCCGGCTCAAAATTTCACAATGACTCTTTTTGCTTGTGATTTTTGTTTGTATTCAAACTTTGTAAGTTGTTTGTTTATTACTTTGATAAGCCTTTCTGCGCTAAAATAATGTTAAAATCTTTGACAATGACATTTTCCATTCTATTTTTTTGGGCCCTACCAGAAAACCAGCGCAGTGACAAAATGTCGCAGAACATGCTGAGGTAGGAGCCTTTTGGCCTCTCACAAGACTAAATTGTTTTTTCTTTTCCTTTTTTTATTGTTATTTATTTTTGTTCTGTCCTGTGTGTTCCAATACATCTCTTTTCTTTCTTTCTATTTCCCGATTGAACTATAAAGTTAAAATATTCAAAAGAAGTTATTTTAATTTCCATAAAAACTTTTGGGTCGGACACTTAACTATGCTTATCATTATGCGGTGTAAGTAGGTATTAAATATAACCGTTTAATGATTGTAAGGTTTCGCCATATAGTTGAAAAAATAACTATTAAATTCATGTTCAACAGCTTTGTTGGGCAACAAAGAAAAGTATAGTGTCAAACATTATTGTGGCGGGTAAAAAAAATGATGCTGAATAATAAAATATCTTCCAAAATTAAAATAAGTTGAACAGTGAACACTGACCAACATAGGCTTCAACGGGAATAAATAAATTTTAATATAATAAGAAATAAATATAAGTTATCTTCACTGTAATATTTTTTGTCCTATCATTGAAAAAGAAAAGTTAAATAATGACATTGGATTCCTCATTCGAAAAATTGAGTAAAAAACACGTTATTATAAGAATAAGAATGGACGTCAAATATTAACAATTTACAGTTTAATTGCCGTTTACAAAAAAAAAGCAATAAACAAAAGCAATTTGTAACAAACGATAATAATATAGACCTACCTATTCCGATTCTTAATGAGCAATACTAAAATTAACTTCTAAACAAAAGTTCAGCCTGAAAAACAAAAGCGAACGAAGTGAGGCATAATTGTTGAAAAAATCGGTAAAGTGCGAATCGGGCAACATACAATGAAGGGTTCCGTATAGTGGAAAAAACGTTTATCCCTAAAAGTGACATAATACCTATCTGTTGCCCACAACTATTCTTATAATTGTAGTTCATTTATATTTATACACAGTTTATTTAAAATAATGTGGTATACCTATAAATTACCAAAATTTCGGAATTATTCCTTTTTTATTCTGTCCAGGAAAGAGACAAAGCTATACAAATCGTCTAGCTCCATCTCGTTCCCACACTGGCATTGCTCTTGCTTTAAGACGACATGGTTGGCCACCTTTTTTCTCACTTCTTGCCCAACATGATTCTAGGACAACTTTAAGTACCCATAGATTTTAAATACGTCGCGATCGTCAAAACATGCGGTAAATCCAAATACTCTTATAGTGATTGTAGTGTTTGATACTAACTTCATTGTGATTCCTCCACGCGTTCTTGAAGAAAATGGTCTTCGTCATTCGTCTTGACGGACAGACAAAAAAAAAAAATTCTTAAAAAACATTACCCCATTCTAGAATATATGTATCGTAGGTGCGTTTACAAACATATAAACTCACATACACAAACACCCAGACCTGGAACAAGTACTTTTAGGTCATATAAATATTTCAATCGAACCAGCGACACGCTGCACAGCTGTCCAATCGCTCAGCCACTGCGCTAACCATGCCGTCTAAACTGATCCTATAAAGGCTTTCGTTTTTTCTTTTGATATACGGAACCCCAAAAGAGAACATTAAAAATAAAATGTGTATTTTTTATGAGAAAATTGTTTATTACCTTTTGGCTATTGTCCTCTGTGGGGGTCTGAGGGTAAATTAAAAGTACGATGGACCATTTCGACTTTTAATTACAGTCTTAATTAAACTTTTTGAAAGGTAACTGATGTTTTTTCGTAATGATTTTGGCCTGTGCTTTTTTCTTTAGCCGTACCACATTACAATTTAATGTTTGATCACATTTTTTCATTCATCATCATCATCATCAGCCTATTAATGTTCCCACTGCTGGGACTCAGGCCTCCTCTCTGTGAGAGGGGGTGGGCCATAATCCACCACGCGGGCCCAGTGCGGATTGGTGGATGTCACATGTCTTCGAATTTTTGGTTCTAGGAAATGCCGGTTTCCTTACGATGTTTTCCTTCACCGTTTTGAGAGCAGTGGTGATGAAATAAATTACACAAAGTAATGCGCCTGCCGGGATTCGAACCCACGACCTACAACTCGTAAGTCGGGGCCGATACCACTGGGCCACCACTGCTCTTAATTTTTTCATTACCTAATATGATAATTTTACAAACTAATGTTTTCGACACTAAAGTGAGTTTGTTTGTTTGCTTGTCAACCTTTGTACTCCTAAACCATTGAACCGATTATCTTAAAAGATGTTTGAAGAATTTAATACTGGAATGGCTCTAATGTTGATCACCTTTGTAAAACATGTTTCTTTTTTCTTTTGTGTTGTGAATTATATATGTATTGCATCTATATAATTATCCTTTTGAAGATATAAATGTAAGTAAATTACATTTTGCATCGGTCCTTTTAATAAAATCTTGATTCTGAAAATTAATTTGACCTTTTCTTCGTCACTTGTAAAGCTAGCTTCTCACGGCACGTGATGGCATGAGTCCAGGAAAGACGACTGCATAAGCACCACGCCTTCATAAGGCTGCTTTTCCACCAGAGATGCGCTATGCTACGTTGCTAAGGATGTGTTTGATATCCACCAATCATACTCACTATGTGTGTGTGCGTTATGAAAACAAATGAATATGATTGGTGGATAACAAACGCATCCTTAGCAACGTAGCATAGCGCATCTCTGGTGGAAAAGCAGCCAGGGCGGTCGTGCTATGCCTAAAGTTTATCCACCGTAATAAAAAAAATCCCTTAGAAAACATTGTATCTTTAAAAAGAAGTCTGGGTTGGTTTAATACCGCTTTTCCTCAGCTTGCATTTCTATGTTTGATGAGCATTGGACAATGTTTTCAGCGAGCCTCAAATACCGCAGCTCTCAGGTCAATCCGAAGGCGCTTGTATGAGTAATAGAATAGGGCCCAGTGCGGGTTGGTAGATGTCACATGTCTTAGAATTTTTGGTTCTAGGACATGCCGGTTTCCTCACGATGTTTTCCTTCACCGTTTTGAGAGCAGGGGTGATGAAATAAATTACACTAAGTAATTCCCCTGGCGGGGTTCGAACCCACGACCTACAACGTAAGTCGGGACCAATACCACTGGGCCACCACTGCTCTCACGCGACGTGTGAAGCCAGCTTAAAGTTTAGTACCCATCTCAACACAGTGTAGTAGTAACTTTACAAGCAACGCTTTATATTCATTACTTGCTCCGTTTTATTGCAAACTCAGATTTTATATTACAACCTCAACATTATTATTATGCATATTCATGACTGAAAAGAAAATTGTTTTCATTAGTTAATTTTAACTTCACTTTTTATTAATGCTGTAGCGCTTTACATAAATTATTATCTCTATCCACCACAAAGGATTAGTTTTAGGTGCTAAAATTCTGTAACTTTGCCACGATGCTCAACTTTGCCTTCTTTGTTTCAGCGACGTTTATTGGTGATGACTCGGCATTCACCCGTTGACCACCTATCGCGCTAATAAACGTTGCGCATCGTGCGTTGAAACTAAGAAGGCAAAGATGGACAACAGGGCAAAGTTACCTACATAAAGGTACTAAGATACATACATAAATACATGAAGTCATGCCTTATCCCCATGGAGGTAAGCAGAAACCACATCTACATTCATACAAGTACAAAGGTTACAAGAGTACACACCTGAACTTTCAAAATAACTTCACCAAACATAAGCAAATTAATTAATAGTCTATTTCGTGTCCCACTACTGGGCAAAGGCCTCTCCTTTTTCGTGTTGAAACCTCTCTATTACCCTCTTTTTTATCGTGGTAAAATCATCAAACGACGTCACAGTCCAGAGGGCCAGTCCAGGGCAGAGCGGAACGGATTGTCAGACTTGTACTGACTAAAATCGACGGTGTATACGGCATAAAAACCCTTTACGTTCCAGGGCCACGGTATCTCGTAAGTCCCGCGACCGCGGCAGGCCCTGTAAAGGGGGTCCCGTCATTGTGCTAGTGACACCAAAACACAATGCGCCGTCTCTATAACCCTTAGCAAATATAAATTATTGATTCAAAATTGAACATACGAGTATATACGTGACTCAGAATGTTAATCAAAAAAGGTTTTAAAAAAAGCAGTCTCTAAAACTCTAATATTGCTACGATTATATATGAAGGTACTCACCTTCATACAATTGTAGCAAGCTAATATAAGAGGCAGGAGACGATATTAAACAGTGGAGAACGACTTAATTTTCAAATTAGTTGACAATTATGAGACTGTGGAACGCGATGCCGAGAACTAAGGCTTAAGACAGACCAGCGACTTCATAATTATTTTTTCATGACTGCGAAAGTAGAATCTTTAAAGCTGCTAATTGTTTTATTAATAAAACCGTCTAGACTTTGAGAGTTTTCTTAATGCCTATACATAGATATAAGATTAACTTTTTATATTTCTTACGAGCTTCTGGGGGTGCTATGACGGGAAACCATCACGTGCGCCCGTGGACTGGAGTTCCCTCTATGATACATCCGGGGGGAAGACCAGTTTTTCGGGCCGGTGCACCCTGGGGTGCGGGCAAAAACTCTTCCTTAGGCTATTCGCATACGGGCAAAGAGACCCCTGAGGCGCACATGCCTCAGGGGTCTCTTTGCCCGTATGCGAATAGCCTGTCGTGTGAACGCTCCAACGCGTGTCCCTCTGATTAGCAGAGGGCACAGCGGCGGAGCGGGCTTGCGGACGGTGAGTAATGGGTAGCTCGCCGTCCGACCAAGGACCAAGCCCGGGTCGGTGGCGCGTCGTGTTTCGCGCCAAATGCCTGCTGGGGTCGCGGGTTTTTTCTTAACCCAGGATACCGTGGCCCCGAAACGTAAAGGGCATCTGAAGGAACACGGGTGGATTTTAGTCAATAAGAGTCTGACAGTCCCTTCCGCCCCACCCAGGGCGGGAGGACTCATTTGATGATTTTACCACCTTAAAAAAAAAACACGAGAGTTTTATGAGTGCCTACATAGATTATCTCTTTATATTTATTACTAGCTTCTGCCCGCGGTTTCACTCGCGTCAAGTCAGACGTTTGGTCCTATGGAGTCCCCGTCAGGCCCCTCGGGGACGCCTGGAACACGACGCGCTGTTGACACGGGCCTTGACATTAGTCGGACCGCGAGCTAGCTAGCTAGGCAGCTGACTTCATCATCATCATCATCTCAGCCGTAGGTAGGACGTCCACTGCTGAACATAGGCCTCCCTTTTTGATCTCCACACATACCGATTGAAAGAGACCTGCATCCAGCGTCTTCCGGCGACCTTTATAAGGTCGTCTGTCCACCTTGCTGGTGGACGTCCTACGCTGCGCTTGCTAGTCCATGGTCTCCACTCTAGTACTTTTCGACCCCATCGGCCATCTGCCATTGCCACTTCAGCTTGCTAATCCGGTGGGCTATATCGGTGACTTTAGTTCGTCTACGGATCTCCTTATTTCGGATTCGATCACGTAGAAAAACACCGAGCATAGCCCGCCATAGCTCGTTGAGCGACTTTGAGCTTTGAGATGAGGCCGATAGTGAAAGACCACGTTTCGGCAGCTGACAGGCCGCTGACTTACTGACTGAAAATCACGCTGTTTCTTCTGTTTCCCTTTGCGCTCTAGGTCTACAGTACCCTGTTAAGATAGTTTCGGGCATTTCTACGAAGAGGGCATTTTTTCTGTCCTTTTAAAAAAAACATGGTTAGAAGTTACATACTCCAGCCTCGGAAGATCGTATAATGATAGCCTATATTTTATTCTGATGTATAAACTATATTGCTGCAAAGTTTCATTAAAATACATTCAGTAATTTTTGAGTAAAAAATTGACCTGACTAATATACACCCGAAAACTTCGATTATGTCTTCTTCTTCTGCGGTTTAATAAATAAAACTCACTTGACGTCTATACTTCATGTCTCTTGTATGTAATTTAAAGGTTAAACGAAAGCGCTTAATGGAAATACATTTTACCATATAAGTTTAATAAAAATGCTCATTTAAATGATTAGACTAAAAGTTAGTTAACTAAGCATGAACTCGAGGAATCTCTCTCAAGGCTGACTCAACATAAACTTACATAACTAAAATACCAAAAACTGCTAAAATATGTTCCTGAATGTTTTTTTTTTAAATTGTTTTTGTCTTTCCTGGTTACGTAGAATATGTGTAATTCTAAATTCTGTGGTCACATTTCTCAATTCCATGGCACTCAAAATTTATTTCATAAACTACTGGAGCAATTAATGGCAAATTGGCACCATTTTGTTTAAAAAAAATATGCATTTTAATTTGGTGATATACAATTAGTCATAATGTGAAAAAAAAAATTGCCCACGGAATTGAGCAAAAATCACCGTGTCCGTAGAAATGCCCTTTCGCGACTGTGTTCCGATCCTTACAGTAAAGTCGTACGTTTAGGGTCTCAGCACACATATGGGATCGGAAAGGGATCGTCACCGTATCGCCTCGAGCCGTTCAGAATGGTTTGTATTAAACTCCCTACTGCAACGCACACTAATCGGAATAATAACGTAATCGCCTCGCCTCGGAACAGGCTCCGAACTTGAATTCCCGCGCTTACGGCTCATCGTCCCCGCGCTTACGTTTCTCCGTCCCCGCGCTTACGGCTCTCCGTACCCGAGCTCACATCTCTTCGTCCACCCTTACCCCTTTCCCCTCCCGCGACTTGACTAACCGGGTCAGCCAGGGGGCGGCGAGCCGTAAGCGCGGTGTCGCCTAGCCGTAGCCGAGTTGACGTACAGGCGCTGCTGATACGCTTTCGTTACGTGCATACGGAAGGTTGACGCCTGGTTGACAGCGAGGCGAAAGGCGTTACGGTTACGATCCCTTTCCGATCCCATATGTGTGCTGAGACCTTTAGTAGGAATTTAATTTTACGGAAAAAGAAAAACATGGTTTTGTACAGAAAACAACGTTTTATTTTCACAACAAACCACACTGTTACTGTATGTCTTGTTTCTTAGTATAAAGAGACATTGTGCAGTAATCATGCGTCGAAATAAACTATAAGATTGTGTAGAATTTGAGTTAAAAGTTAACTAGTAAATCTAATATCTTTAAAGGAGCAATTCTTGTATATTTATTTATATATAATCAGGATCTCGGAAATGGCTCCAAGGATTTTCATGAAAGTTACAGATTATTATAGTTTTTCGGCTCAAGGAATCGATTTATCAAGGTCCCGGGTTCGAGAAAAGCTCGGTTCCCAAGATATAGACATTTTAAAAACCGAGCGAAGCTCTGTCAAATGTCAACCAGATATTGTTAATAAAAGGCAGTAGTATAATTATTTTTTGATAGAAAAATCAAAAAAATAATTGATCAAAGTAATAATACCAAAAGATAGATTGTTTTTCAAAAAATATTTGACCCGTTTTTTTCTATCGTTATGTGAACCAAAATTAATGTCGAAATAACGCTTCTAAAATTCACAAAACGTCACTTGGTCGGTATAATTTTACAAGCGTTATGACGTCACACTCCAAGACTCCCAAATTTCGAAAATAAACAATTTATTACCATTTTTCTTAGCGTGTCAATAGCAAATTATTTCACATATTTTGTTTGGCCCAAAATTCAGCTACGCGAACCTCGCTCACTGATGCAGTCATAAGGTCGTCAAGTGTACAGGTGACAGGACTTACGGTGCAGGAGAGAAGGTGAGCCAGTGTCTGTGACACGTCCCATATACATACATTTAAGGTCTGAACCGTCAGTGAATCCCCATCTGTGGACATTATCTTTGCTGTGGCCAACCGTTTGCAGTCTTAAAGCGATTACCATTTGAGATTAAATATACGTATAAAACAATATAGAAAAACATATTGATCCTGGCTCCAAAGCTAGGTTAACGCGGGCATGCGGGCAGCGAGTAAAGGGCAACTCTCTGCCCGACCATGGACCATGCCCGGGTCGACGGCGCGTTGTGTCCCACGCGCGCCTCAAAGACCGTCAGCATAATGACGGGGCCCCCCTCTCAGAGGGCCATAGCCTGCCGGGGTCGCGGGACTTATTCCATCACCGTGACCCCGCAACATAAAGGACTATTGAAGGACACCGTGGATTTTAGTCAGTACGAGTCTGACAGTCCCTCCCACACTGTCCGGGGTGGGAGGACTCATTTGATGATTTTACCACGTTAAAAAAAAGAGCTAGGTTAAAGGGCGAGTGTTTCAGGAGATTTAATCACTCTTATGTTCATATATATACCTATATACTTAAGTCATTAAAAGCAGACTATCACGGTTAATAAAAGCGAGCTATTGAGGCATACAGTCCAAACACCGGACCGGCGCGGCCCGGCCCTCCCTGTGTCCTACTTAATTGGACCAAAGTTCGGCTTTAATTACTTTTTGGGAACAATCACTGAATAATTATGGTATAGGTGAACTTGTGTTGGTTTTCAAGTGGTATAGTTAAGGTGAACGTTTTATTTGTTGGTTTTAGAGGTAACTAAAGTCCAAAAGCAGTGGTGGCCCAGTGGTATCGGTCCCGACTTACGAGTTGTAGGTCGTGGGTTCGAACCCCGCATTACTTTGTATAATTTATTTCATCACCGCTGCTCTCAAAACGGTGAAGGAAAACATCGTGAGGAAACCGGCATGTCCTAGAACCAAAAATTCGAAGACATATGACATCTACCAACCCGCACTGGGCCCGCGTGGTGGATTATGGCCCACTCCCTCTCACAGAGAGGAGACCTGTGTCCCAGCAGTGGGAAAATTATAGGCTGATGATGATAAAAGTCTAAAGTCCATCCAAACGTGTTCTTTAACTGAAAGACTGTTAATAAAACTGAATGATATACACACTTTTTTTTTAAATCTTGTTAAAATCATCAAATGAGTCCTCCCACCCAGGGCGAGGCGGACCACGGGCTACGGGCGGGTAACGTAAAGGGCTAAAGAATCACAAATAAACTTAAAAACACAAAAAAAAATATAAAGAATCTCTTAAAATCCTCCGTAATCACGTCTATTTTTGAATTCTGATTGAAAATCCCGTCAAACGGTACCCAGTTCGATTTGTTAGGGCGGAGCAAATTTTATGAGAGCAATGGCCAAGAGCCCGCATTTCAATGTAAATCGTATTCCTCCTCGGGCAAGCAGGGTGTTGAAACAACTGCTGCCGATTGAGACGAATTACATTGTTTTTTTTTCTGTTCAAAAAACTTGTGATCTTTTGTAAAGAGGACGATGTTCGTTTTTGTGAACAGTGATGTTATGATCGATTGATTCGTTAGGTTTTTAAAGGTGTGCGTCCACAGGTCGGCATCGTACGTATCGGACGCATCGCATCAAACGGATTTCTGTGTCGGCAGCGATCGGATTGCCGACGCGAGTATCAGCAATCGAATTGCCGATGCCACCTTCATCGCGTCCACTGGTCGGCATTCCGTATGACATCATCGGTACGCATCGCATGTAGGCATTGTCGATGAGCCGTCCGTACGATGCGGATCAGTGGACGCAGTTGTATGAGTTTTAATACAAGACAAACTAAAATCCGTTACGTACAATACGTCCGATAGGGCGCTATGACATACTGAAAGAACACAATTCCTGTCAATTTGACATCGTGATGCAACCCGCATAAAAACAAAACACTAACGAAACAGCTATGCCTCGTATACCAGGAAGCAAACAATAATGAGCTTTTGCCACTTTTGTTTCGAATAAACAAAGTAAGATCCCGGTCTTCTAGACACTACATATTTTCGTAAACGAATGGATAATATGATAAATATATACCTATCAAAATAAAATAAGTGCCACTCAATAAATAACACTTTAAACCGCACATTGTGTCACGAATTGGATATGTTTGTAATTTACAAAGTGTGCATTATAGAGATTATTCAATTTCATTCATAACAAGATAATTTACTCGTATTATACGAGTAAATTATCTTGTTATGACATCTTTCAGGTGTTGATTTTGTTTCTAGTGACTAATTGGAATTCATAACTTTTTAATTAGATTTTTGAAATTATTTAGAATTTACGATTTGGTGTTTAAAATTTTTCAAACTTTTTCTTTGACTTTTACATCAAACAGTCATTTATGCCATCTAGAGACATAATTATGGACGCAAAACCAGCCATTGGGGTGATTAAGGTGACATAGATAAGGAGATATAACCAGAAATGGTCGGTTTAATGCTCGAATATTTCCAACCAGTGGTTCAAAATATTTGAAACTAGTGTCAATTAAGAGACGGGTAATATCACCAAACGCCGTGATCCAGGAAGAAAGTGAGCAAGGCCAGAGAAGACGTTAAACCGCGCAAAGAGAACGATAATCTACTACGCAGATCATACAAAGTCCATTGCGATCAGCAACAAGCTCCCATAGAATTGACAAGACAATTTCGAATCGACACTATGAAGATTAAAAATATTCGAGAAGATTCTTGGTTCCCCTGCAGTTAACTGTGAGCGGACGGTGCAACTCGTTAAACATTTACAAAGGAGAATATTTATTGAACTGTTTTGACTGGGCTTCAGTGCTTCTTATACTGGGTTACAGCTGGGTTATTTTTTTAATAAGGACACATCTATTAGAGTGTAGAGAAGATCTAAACAACAGGGTTTCAGATCATTTAACTCTTGAAACAGAATGTTTCGGTGAGCTCTAAATTATAATCTCTATCTCGCAAAACTGAGCTTTTACTTCCTAACGAAGTTACGTAACTGCTCAAAATTGCGTAGAAAAGGTGGTTCAACTCCACATTATTCCATTCGCACAGCAAGTAGTACCTGAGTTCATCTTCGATCAATCGCGACTACCAGTGCATAGATTCGTTTATGCTCGAATTACGATGCTACAATTGGTCACTCAGGCTTTTTACCTAATTTCTATTGAAACGGTATAGAACATGTTCGTTATTTAATAGATAACATTTCACCTTTAGTAAAATAACACAGGGTTTAAGAGAAAAAAGAACATTATTTTTTCGATTTCATTATTTTATATGAAACTTGACACATTCCTGTAATTTCTCACTTTTCATTCAATTTCGCTTATTTTTACGATTTATTGGAATGCTAACTTATTTTTTTGTATGTTCTATTCTGAGTAGTATCTCATCATCATCATCATCATTAGCCGGAGGACGTCCACTGCTGAACATAGGCCTCCCCCGTATACCGCCACGCCGAACGACAATTCGCCACTTGCATCCATCGGCTGCCCTCGACCCTCAATATGTCGTCGGTCCACCTGGTGGGAGGCCTGCCTACGCTGCGTTTTCCGGTCCGTGGTCGCCACTCGAGAACTTTTCTTCCCCATCGGTTGTCAGTTCTACGAGCGCTGTGGCCTGCCCATTACCAGTTCAACTTGCTTATGAGCTATGTCGGTGACTCTGGTTCTTTGCCGAATATCCATGTTCCGGATTTAATCCCGCAAAGATACTCCGAGCATAGCTCTTTTCATTGCTCGTTGAGTGACTCTTAGTCTCTCTAAAAGGCCAGCAGTCAATGACCACGTTTCGGAGCCATATATCTTCACTGGCAACATACACTGGTCAAACACCCTTGTCTTGAGACACTGTGGGATTCTCGATGAGAAAATATCACGTAGCTTCCCAAACGCTGCCCATCCGAGTTGGATTCTTCGGGCGACCTCTTTCTCGAAGTTGGACCTACCTAACTGAACAATCTGTCCAAGGTAAGTATAATGGTCTACAACTTCGAGAGTATCGCTCCCAACAACAACCGGTAAGAGTGCCACATGGACATTCGACATGACTTTCGTCCTGTCCATGTTCATTTTAAGGCCATCCCGTTGGGAAACGATACTGAGGTCGCTGAGCATAGCATTGAGGTGCTCCAACGATTCTGCCATGATGACTATATCATCGGCAAAATGAAGGTGAGTGATGTATTCACCATTGATGTTGATGCCGAATCCGTTCCATTCCAAGAGCTTGAAAATGTCCTCCAACGCGTTCGTGAACAGTTTCGGAGAAATAACGTCTCCCTGTCTCACGCCTTTTATTGGATTGGTTTCGTGCTCTCTTCTTGCACGCGTAGCATGGCGTTATTTCATCGTTATTTCTACACAAATCGACTGGTTTTTTTGCACAAATGTGACACCATTTGAACACTATTGAAGAAAAGGACGTTTATTTTCTACATTTTTCACATTACCATGCTTAAAACGATAAAAATATTTCTACGTTCTGTTATTTTGTCTATTCTTCCGTCGACAAAACCCCTTTCTACGGCGCCATGCTACGCCTGCTGAAATCGGATGGACATGGTGGCGTTTCTATACAAACACTTCGACACTTCGATATACCTATAGTCGTGACATCGTTGGAGGGACTGCAATACTGCCCAGGTTTCGATTGAATCGAAGGCTTTTTCATAGTCCACAAACGCTAAACACAATGGCCGATTATAGTCCTCTGTCTTCTGTATAATCTGGTAGAGCGTGTGTATGTGGTTTATAGTACTAAAACCTTTTCGGAAACCGGCTTGTTCGGCAGGCTGGAAGTCATCAAACCTGCGTTCGAGACGGTTCGTAATGACTCTTCAGAACAGCTTGTATACATGGCTCAGAAGTGAGATTGGCCTGTAGTTCTTCAACAAGGTGTTGTCACCTTTTTTGAAGAAAAGAACAACCACACTCCTGTGCCATGCTTCTGGCGTAGAACCTTTGAGTATGACGGAATTAAATAACTTCTGGAGGACTAGAGTAGTACCGGTTTTCCACCCGCTCTCAGAAGTTCTGTTGAGATTCCGTCCTCACCCGGCGACTTGTTATTCTTGAGCTGTTGAGCCATTCTAATCTCGTACAGGCTGGTGTCTGGGATATCCTCAGTGTAGTGTCAAGTCAGTTTAGCTCTTGCGTCTCAAGATGTACCGACACTGGGTTGTCGTATTGATGTATATAACTGTCCGTAAAACCTCTCAAGCTCCCTTAGGTTCTCTGGTTTAGTCGAAATGATGCTGCCGTCGTTAATCTTCAGCTTTGTCATTTGGCTCTGCCCAATAGACGAATTCTTTGCGAACACTTTTGAGCCCCGGTTCCGCTCGATTGCCTCTTTGATCCATGCCGCACTAAAGGAGCGCAGGTCACGTTGCATTCATTTAGAGATTCGTCTATTGAGTTTGCCATATTCCGACATATCAGCTGAAGATTGCAGCCTCATCTCGGTCCGGTCCTGCATCAACCGGATTTTTCCGTTCGAGAGCTTTTGAGGCGTATTGCGGCGCGGGGTCTTAAAAAACTTGGACCCCACAGCTTGGACAGTTTCCACCAACCCATTATTAATCTCGTCCACAGTTTCGCATTCGGTTAGGCACTGGAAGCGATTGTGCAGTTCAAGTTGAAAGTCTTCGGGGTTCCTGAGTAGTATCTGTTTTTTGTGAATTTTATTCATGAATAAAATTCACAAAATAATATCAGGCAAAAGAGCCATGGCCGGTTGAGTGCTTGAGCTTCAATGCTGCTAAGACGTGAATTTTTCCGCAAAAAGGAGCTAATCCGACTCAGTTCTATCTTTCTGAGGTGTAACCGTAAAAATGACAGGCTATCTTGACCTTTTTGGGGTGCCGTTGACATCGACCCACAATATTAGTCCTCTTATTGAGTTGGCTGCAAAAAAGTTAGGTACATGAAGTGGTACAGGTTTGCCAAATCCCAACTCGATGCACTTGAGTCAATTTAAAAGCACCCGGCATTGATCGAGGCCACGATCTGCGGGGCGGAATAGGAAGTAGTCACCTCGAATCCTTATGCAAAGCAGTCATGCTAGCGAAGTAGGAGGTGGAAAACGTGAGGGAGAACAGCCGCGTGACGTACGACGCCGAGAAGCGATTTCTATTTGAGAGTAGGAGCATGCCTTAGTCACTGGACTGTCTTATCAGGTAACGGTGGCCCTGGAACGTAAAGGGCTATTTAAGGATCACCATGGATATTAGTCAGTACTAGAGTCTGGTAATAAATCCCGTCCCGCTCGGGAGGACGCATTTGATGATTTTACCAAAAAAAAAAATACAATGCAGCTGCCAAAACGGAATACCGCAATTGACTGGATGCCGAACCTGATACAAGACTTCAACTCTCTTCGATCAAACCTAATAAAAATACATTGATGAAAAAAAAAACTTTTTGAAAAAAGTACTGACATCAAAAACGAATACAAAAAGTTTAAAACAAAACTTTTCTCTGGTAAACCGCTACCTCAAAACGATCAGATCAATTTTTCACGGATTTTCGGGGCGCACGTTAGAGAGCCAAATCCTGCCGGGCGTCGCGGAATTGTCTTATCGGGTATCCATAGCCTCGGATCGCAATGGGTTATTGAAGGACACCGTAGATTTTAGTCATTACAAGTTTGTATGTCCCTCCTGTCCTTCCCTGGGTGGAAGGGCTGATCTGATGATTTTACCACGTAATAAAAAGCCATACCACCAGGGGCATGACCGGTGGTATGGTGGGTCCCGCAGCGAGCTATATTATCCAAACGAACTGGAATGTTTGGGAAGTTAGCAAGTCTGAAATTACATATAATTACCAATCCAGAAAAAAAGGTATCAGAATTATTTAAATTGTTTTTTTTTTTGTATTATTTACATTATTTTTTTTTTGCAATTATATCCACATTCGAATATAGTCGGAAAATTCAATCAAATTAATTCAAAATATTAGCTTGTATCAAGAAAGGTAGGTTAAACTGTATTCTTGGCGACTGGGAAAATTACTGGCCACCACTCATGACCTGCGGAAAATTCGAGGTACTACATTTTTCACATGGAATTTGATGTCATGACAAAGACACTGGCGCCGCGTGTAAAGGTCATGAATGGTGGCGTGTATTTTAAATTTTAATAATTACGCAACTAATGTCAAAATGGTTGCGAGCGATACGTCCTCCCTCAGAAGGCGCCCCGCGCCGTCTAAATCAAAGAAGAAACCGTTCTTGGTTTTATATTGAATTTTGTCATTGCATATTATAATTGTTTAATACTATTATTTTACTTTTAAATGAGCTAATTATTTTTTTAATGCAAGCTAACATAGTAACCTTAGTTATTCAATACTTTTTGATTGAATATTCAGTAAATCTTGATAGATAAAAAATATAATTTCGGACGAAAAAATGTCAAATTCTTCCTGTTTTGAAAAATTATTTTTGGTTTATTTCTGAATGAAAAATAAAAAAGTGATTAATGCAGTCCAATTTTATTCTTTCAGATGTACCAAGGACATTTTCAAATATTATTTTACTACTATACCTTCTATGTAATTCGGTACCAAAGTATGACAAAAAGTAGAATTTTATGAAACATCCTTTACAGAGACAAGGTTTTTACATATGTATGTAAACAAATCTAAAAATGTGTTTAAAGCACTCCACGCAGAAAGAATCAAACTTTCTCGAGTATATGTACTTTTTTTATTTGTGGCAATGTCATACCCAGAATCAGGTTCCAAAAGTCGCACAAAATCAACGAACCGTGTGAAAGCCCTCTTAGAGACGAAAACTTTTTCATTTGCGTGTGTTTTATTATTGGTTTAAGGATAGGTGGACCATCTATCATAACGAGTTTTCTCCGTGCCTCGGAAAGCTTAAAAAGCCGTTGGTCCCGGGCTGTCATTTGCAGACCTTTGAAATTTGTTACTATAAGTCAGAAGCTCCAAAAGTCTTACAATCAGTCTTCCGTATCGTATTGCCAATTACAGCTGTGTGGTGATAGACAGTCGCTCGAAGTAAAATACTGATATTCAGCTGCATCTGGTTCGACTGGCAATATAGTTGGGAAAAGGCTTTTTTTTTTTTTTTTTTTAGGGTGGTAAAATCATCAAATGAGTCCTCCAACCCCGGGCAGGGCGGGAGGGACTGTCAGACTTCTACTGACTAAAATCCACGGTGTCCTTCATAGCCTGTTACGTTCCGGGGTTACGGTTAGGGAATAATCCCGCGACCCCGGCAGGCTTTGGCCCTCTGAGAGCCCGGCCCCGTCATTATGCTGACGCTCTTTGAGGCGCGCGTGGGACACAACGCGCCGTCGACCCGGGCATGGTCCTTGGTCGGGCAGCGAGTTGCCCTTTACTCGCTGCCCGCATGCCCGCGCCTACGGTGGCCGGAGATCATCTTGCGACGTCCGTCGCCGTGGGCGCCTACCACTGCGGCTGGGGCGGAGGGAGGACGCTGTCCTCTCTCGCTCGCGGCCTGCCTCCTCCTTTACGAGCATTACTGCCTCGCAGAAGGAGCTGACCGCTTCCCACTCCGTCTCGCCCCGCAGCATGGCCGCAACCAATGCCGGGCGCGAGAGGTCTGGGAAAAGGCTTGGCGAATTTAGTAAGTTAGATCAACTGCTGAACTGTGCGTCGCAGTTTTGAAAATATACTCGTATGACCTACCGGGTTGTTCCGAATTTATTATTGCATGTGAGTTTAACTATTTGTAGCCAAAACACTAGGAACAGTCGAAGGGCGCTTTGGAGGACTGTCTTATGTAAAAATTGACCTTCAAAAAGTGCTGATAAATCTGCCTAATTTGAATAAATGACCTTTGATTTTGATTTTGTTAGCTCAACACATGAGAGCTACAGGTACCTAGTCGGCGGCAACGTCTTAATTAACAAAAAACGGAGAGCCTAGAAAAGCAATGACATTTTTACAGCGACAAAAAGCCTGTGAGAGATATTATTGAAGCGATTGTATCAATATTCCAGTTCGAGGTGAGGAAGGTTCGAGCAAAAGAAATGAACCAACTACTGCCAACTGCCAATTAGGCTTCGTTTTGTTCAAAAGAGATTTAAATCGCTCGATGTACTGGTTGGACTATTTTTGGAAGAATGGTGAAGGATTCAATTGTATGAAATTAAATTGTTCTGTGACATTTTTTGAGTGATTTTTCATTGTTCATTGCCTTTTGTTAAAGTTTGTTCTTACCAATATCATAAATGCCAAAGTTTTTGAAGACGGATAGATGGATGTTTTTTACTGTTTCACGTAATAACCTACTGAATGGGTTTGGAAGTACACACACAGATAGTTTATAACTTGGATTAACACATAGGCTAGTATTATCCCGATGGTATCTTCCCGTGGGTCAGTTTTCTAGTTGTAGCAGCAAATGATAAATTACAAATAGGCGCGTGCACACAGAGTGACAGGCTCGCGAGGCATTTGCCGCGCGAGGAAACTGCCTCGCGAGGCATCTCGCTCTGTGTGCACGTACCTACGTAATGACAAATATATTTTGTGTTGGATAGTATCTACATTTATTGAGGAAGGCCCTGTATGTATATGCTATGTAACTTCATTCTACTACTAAAAGGGGCTTAAATCACAAGTCATCATCATCATCATCATGGAACATAATCCACCACGCGGGGCCAGTGCGGAGTGGTGGATGTCACATGACTTCGAATTTTTGGTTCTAGGACTTGTCGGTATCCTCATGATGTTTCCTTCACCGTTTTGAGAGCAGCTGTGGTGATGAAATATATCTAGCAAGTCGGGAACGATACCACTGGGCCACCACTGCTCTAATCACAAGTAACAGTCAAAACAAAAAACAGCCTTTTTATTCAAATTCAAGTAACTATTCCGTTTCAAATCAAATTCGCGCGAATTAGTACTACAAAACATTTTGATGTATGTTTGATATTCAACAAATGTACGCACGTTTGGGCTTTGTTTCATCAAAATCAATTTGTAGTTTGAAGCGCTTTGAGCCCGCTAACGAATTGTATTTGATGTGCATTAGTATACATTTTTATCCCAAAACAGTTTTTTAAACGATGTCTCTCTAGTAATTTCCCTTGTGTCGTGGCTGCGATTATAAACACATTATAAACTCACATACACAAACACCCAGACCTGGAACAACTAGTCCTTACTCGCAATCAGCGTGCCTGTATGACCTGGAGGTTCAAAAAGGACACTATAGCAGAAAAATACAACATAAATTATTGCGGTGTAATTGCTTGCTGTTGTGAGAAGCTCGTGGCTAAATAATCACAGCTGCACAGGCCGATCTTCCGGGTTAAGCCGCGCTTGCTGAGGTTGCTCTGTGGATAGGTGACCATCTGTCATAGCGAGTTTCCTCCATGCCTCGGAAAGCACTTAGAGCCGTTGATCCCGGCTGTCATTTGATTAGATCTTTGACATGCGTTCCTGTTAGTCAGAAACTCTAAAGTCTGACAACAAGTCTTACCAGGGAGTATCGTATTACCCAGTAACTGGGTTGTGCAGGTCCGATAGGCAGTCGCTCCACGTAAAATACTGATATTCAGCTGCATCTGGTGCAACTGGAAGCCGACCCCAATATAGTTGGGAAAAAGCTAATAAGCAGATGATGAATTACTGTAGCATTATTGTGGAAAATAGATAAAGACAATTTTTGTAGTAAACTCTTGTAAGCTTCCGTTTAACTGGCCTTTTTTATACCGACTTCAAAAAAAGGACGGCTACCGAAAGAAAAGTTATTTTTTATTTATTTTATTTTACCCTTTTTGTGGTTGTTTTTAAATCCCGAGATGTATGAACGTGGATGAGGCATAACCCCACAGGCAAAATGACTTGATTTTACCAAAATAAATCTTCTTTAAAGATTACAATTTCATCTAAGATCAAACAAATTACAACAACGCTACCTTTCCCAAAATAAATCTCTTCAATCCGAATAAAACCGAGAAAAAATCTGTGAAAATCTTCTGAAAAAACAAACAATAGTGTTTCTATTGAACTCGGGGACTGAAAGGGCCAGCAATAAGGCTGTATTTCAACGGCGCCATTCCACAAGACGAGTGGGCACCGGGCAAGCGTCCTCGCGGTAAAATTGGATGTGTCCATCGCTTTATTTATGGGCTCGCGATCTGTTCTATTGAATTGCGTATTGTATGGACGAATATACGTGGATGTGGGTGGCAAAGAAAAAAAGATTGCTGGATAAGCCAGGATATTGTTTTTTGAAGAAATATACATACTGGTCACAGTCACAAGTCATCACCAGCCTAAAAGGCCTGTTCCCACTACTGAGGCACAGGCCTGCTCTCTCTAAGTGTAAGTGGGCCTTAATCCACACACAAGTGCGTGTCACATACTTCCAATTTAAAATTGAACATGTAACTAGTTTGGTAATAAATTATATATCTATCTAATCTATCTAATATCTTAAACGAGCAATTCTTGTATATTTATTTATATATAATCAGGATCTCGGAAACGGCTCCAAGGATTTTCATGAAAGTTACAGATTAGGGGTTTTTCGGCTCAAGGAATCGATCGGTCCCAGGTTTGAAAAAAGCTCGGTTCCCAACATATAGACATTTTAAAAACCGAGCGGAGCTCGGTCAACTTTTAATTATAGATAATATAGGTTAGTGGCTGAGCGATAGAACTGCTGTGTCACGGGTTTGATTCCCACGCGAAGGAAGTATTGTCTGATCTGGAAGTAAGTGCGTTTGTGTATGTAAGTTCATACATTATGTTTATAAACGCACCGAAGACACAGAACAAATTGCTAGTGTGGCGCAAATTAAAAATAAAAATATCTTGTCCTTATCCCACTTTATTCGTGGTTTTAATTTATAAATATTTTGGTGTTGAAAGTCAGATTATTTTCTTGTTACTTTAAAAACTTGATTTATAAGCAAATTCTCTGCTTTGGCAATCATAATATTTTTTTTTAAACGTCATCTGAAATGAAAACCGGGATTCTTTACATCGGTCAATTCTTATCCAATATTTTAGGCCCTTAGCACTTCTAGTCGTGATAATTCCGTTGTAAAAAGAAAGCGAATCCGCAGAATAGATTGTAATGATAGTGGGCTCGACAATGGATGTAAGAGCTTGTCCAGAGCTAATTAAACGACATCCATCATTTTCTAATCTCTACACTCATCTCATAATAAGCCAGGCTTTATTTTTTAGCGTGGAATAATCATCAAATGAGTCCTCCCACCCAGGGCAGGACGGGAGGAACTGTCAGACTTGTAGTGACTAAAATCCACAGTGTCCTTCAATAGCCCTTTACGTTCCGTGCCATGGTCACGGTAATTCGTTAGTCCCACGACCCCGTCATTGTGCCGACACTCTTTGACGCGCGCGTGGAACACAACGCGCCGTCGGCCCGGGTATGGTCCCTGATCAGAGAGTGAGTCGCTCACTGCTCGCCGTCCGCATGCACGCGCGCATAATAAGTAAGGCTTTGGCTTCTGTATCGACTTTTGAAACTATGAAAAAGAGGAACGTGTCATAGCTACTATACTTCTTAACAAGCATGCTTCACGGTTGACCGCACATATTGTTTAATATTTAAGGGAGAGTATCGCTACTTCTTTGAGGGTTTACTATCTACTCACGAAATCTGTAGTTTCGGATAACATTAAGGCGCTCCCTCACCGCGAACATTTACCTGTAATGTAAGGTTACAGATTCGAACATTCGAAAACAATAGAGTGCTCATTGTGATGCTCGATTGTTCACCCTTACCGATGAAATGCTCGAATCTGTAACGTTACATTAAAGGTGAATGCTCGCGGTAAAAGAGCGCCTTTACGGATGTTACCTATTCTGTACCAATTGAAACATTTTGAGGAAATTAATATCCTGAAATGGAAAATTGAATGACCCAACTTTCATCGACATTCATTGCGCATGTCGCTTAATTTTGTAACGCCAACTAAATGAAGAGGTGAAGGGAAAGTTTTTTGAAGCACTATCCTGAGATATTACAGTTTAATAAACCATTTTAGCTATAAATTGATTCTTTATTAAATTATTTACTATTCGATTCCTTTGTCATTACAAAAAATACTATTATACAATACCACGGCTCGAAAGTAATCAAAGAAAATACCTATATTTCCACTTCAAACAGATTACTTTGCAATCTAAAGCAATAAAGAGCACAAATCCCTCACAAATCTTTCAATAAATACACATTAAACAAATACCCAATCGCTAGCGAACATAAAAGTGTAAATACTGTCTTCCAATCGGCAATACATAAGGATGAACACGAAGTATACAATAGATAAAGTATTCGTTTATATAATTACGTATACACTTATATATAAGCACCACGTGGGACCACCGTTACTGCGCCATAAACAGGATTGGAGCACTCGCTTAGTTTGTACACACTTCTTAGGGGTCCGCAGTGAAATAATGAGTGATGAAACCTCTTTTAAAAACAACAGTATCATGTGCTTGCGAAAGAAAGACTTTAGTACCGTAGCATGTGAGCTACGCTTTGTAGCGTGTGGGCTACGCGTCGTAGCGTATGTGCTACACGTCGTAGCGTGTGTGCTACGCGTCCTAGCGAGTCTGCTACGCGTCGTAGCACGTATGCTACGCATCCTAGAGTGTGAACTACTCGTCGTAAGGTTTGTACTACGCGTTTTAGCGTGTGTGCTACTCGTCACAGCCTGTGGGCTTCGCGTAAACTTCTCACCGTGGCGTATCAACAGCGCACGGAAGCATTTATTGTAGCATAGAAAACCATTTTTAGCACTTAGACTACTATAACCTTCCTAGTGATTTTTAATTTTGCTAATATCATTTATATTAAAGTGTTAAAACCTAAACTTTCTAGATATACTTTCAATCAATCACAACATTCCCTTTATTAAATCCAATTTAATCATGCGGAACCTCCGTCACCCACTTCGCACTCATCTTGACCACTTCTTTATCCAGCCGTCGTTTTTACTGGCGGTTTTATTTAAATCCATAATTTAAATGCAGATGAGCGGTAGTCAGAGACGGTTCGTCCTAACTCCGAGAATAAGGATAATTTCTGCATATAATCGCTTTAGACGGTTTAATGGGAAGATAGTACCGTTTACAGGGGGTATTGTGCTTTTGTTTTGGATTTATCTTGTACCGTATATCCTTGTCAGTACACTTGTCAACTTAAATACTAATTTAGGATAATCAATTAAGTGTACAATTACAACGTAAAAAAAAAAAACAAGTTGCTCTCAATTTATTGCGCTCAATTAAAGTTAAATCATTCAATTCATCGACACCTCACAACATACATTCAAGTATTAGCTTTATTTGTACGTCACACGAATGTTTCAACACCAGTCTTCCACAAAAGCACCAAGCAAACTCCACATAGTTCATTAGTCACACGTCAAAAGCTTAATATCCTGAATGAGATCGGTGGAACGCGCTCATTGCGCCAGAGCAATGTAATTGGCGCAGAACGGATATTGCACGGTCGTAAAAAGTGGCTTAAAGAGCTTAGCAGTGCAGTTGGTCTTAGAGGGGGATTGACTGCTATATTGAAGACTAGTCTTTGCCCGTTACCTACTTCGTTTTCATGGTTGGCGAAAATTATCACAGAAAATATTAATACTGGGATTAAACGTGGGATCAGAGTCAAATAGCTTTTTATAGAACTCTCAATTAATTTATCTTCACAAAACAAAAATGCGACGCGTCTTCGTCTTAAATCATAACCGCCATCTTCCTATTCATTCTTTGCTCCCGCTCTCTCATAATTATCCATCCCTTTCGTACACTCTTACGTTCCATTTCCCACATTTTCGTTAGGTCGTGAACTATCTGTGTGCCAAATATCCATTCATTCAACCTCCAGTCCAAATATCTATTTCTCATCATACAATGTTGGTGTTGTGTATGATAGTGTAAAGTTTCGTTCCGAACACTGAAATCTGGACATTTTGTAATCTAAGCAAAAAAAAAGTTATATGTTGCTGTCACAGTTTACAGAGCACTACTTTTTTACGTGGTTTATCATCTAATGATTTATCCAACTTTGGGTGCAGCGGAAGGGACTCTGGGGTCCTTTAAACACCCTTTACGTTCCAGGGATGACCCTGGAACGTAAAAACGGTTAATAGCCGCCAGTTAACCATGATGGTGGCTGCCCTGTAAGCTAAGATTTGACAAACATGAAACCCAACATATCTTATAGTAGGCATACACCATCCTGCCTATCGATATTTGCAATTGTTTTTCATTTGACGCTTGCAATTGTTTCAAATCGGCAGTTCGTCCATATACACCATACACCATCCTGCCTATCGATACGATAGATTTGTCACAACTTCAAATCTGCACCAGTGATGCCAACTCAGCAACTAGATCTGGCTATTATTCGGTGACGACAGCTACAATTTCTAGCACCTTTTCATTTCATCATGAGACTATCGAATTAGATTAAAAAAAGTGGTGCAAGCGATTTTCGACCTTATCGACATTAAAAATTTAGTTTGTTTTTCTCACATTCTTATTCGTTAACATTGCTCCTTCATTAAAATCCGGTGTTTGCATCATTGTCAATAAGGTCGAAAATCGCTTGAAGGTCGGAAAATACTTGCTTAAGGATAGCAAGTTAAAAAAAGTGGTGCAAGCGATTTTCGACCTTATCGACATTAAAATTTAGTTTGTTTTTCTCACATTCTCATTCGTTAACATTGCTTCTTCATTAAAATCCGGTGTTTGCATCGTTGTCAATAAGGTCCAAAATCGCTTGAAGGTCGGAAAACATTTGCTTAAGGATTGCAAGTTAAAAAAAGTGGTGCAAGCAATTTTCGACCTTATCGACATTTAAAATTTAGTTTGTTTTTCTCACATTCTCATTCGTTAACATTGCTTCTTCATTAAAATCAGGTGTTTGCATAAATGTCAATAAGGTCGAAAATAGCATGAACCTTTTTTTAACTTGCTTTCGTGGTCCCTTGACACCTCTCAAGTTTTCAATCGTATTTTGGTTTAAAATAAAATGAATAACTCTTTTTTTACGAGTGTACATGCGATCCATGTGTGTGCGAAAAGCCTCAGTTTTCCTGGTATGGCCACGTTCACATGGCGATTATTTTCCCGTATACTGTATACAAGATTTTATCGAATAGAGCAGTAATAACAGTTCACAAATGAAAACTTAAAAATAGTTTAAACGGCGTTCATACGGGAAAATCCCGTGTTTGAGAAATATAATATTTTACCGTGTACCGTGCAAAGTTGTCCTAAAACTGGTCAACTCTATTCGATAAAAATCTCGTGTACGGTATACGGGAAAATAATCGCCGTGTGAACGTGGCCTACCCGTCCCTGTAGAAAAGTAGCTAAAAAGTTTAGCCACAAGTTACACTTTTTAGCTTTTTTTCTAGCACCTTTATAAAATTGGCTAACTATCTATGAAGTTGCTAAGATGGCATCACTGCTGCCGATTTGACGTTGTGTCAAAAACGATTTGATGACCTATCAAAATTGGCATGTCATGCCATCAAATTGGCATTCCACCCCCATACACGTTCAATTCTATTTGAGCAAATTGGCAGTTTTATGCCGAATTGACAAATAGGCAGTATGGTGTATGGCTACCATTAGTCGTCCAAAAAGTATATTTTTTTTTTTGTAATCTATCAATGGCTTTTGCCCAGCAGTGGGATGATGTAGGCTAGCAGTATCAGTATCAATGTCCATCGCCATCAGAACACGTAATAAAAGCCATTGCGGTGAATATTTGACCAGCGGCACACACAATAGTTCATTGCAGTTATTTTTCGAACAATTACCGTTACCCTAGTTTGATGAATGCCTGAATTGAATATATAATGCATCCTGTACTGTACAATACATATGTGCACAGTCTAAATAAACAGGCCCGCTTGTATGACAGATTGTTCAATAAATAATTACTAACTATTCTATGTGTTTCAGATACAATTACATAATTGAATAGTGTTGATGTTTTATTGATATTAGCAGAATGGCTAATTAGTCCGTAGTCAAATTACTCAATTATGAATATTCTTTCAAACCGCAATTTCTTTTTTGTTAAGTTCACTAAAATTATTTGTTAAATTCACAATCCGTCACGAGCTGTGTGTGAGTAGTCTTCTATAGTCATGAGCTACCGGCTACCGCACCTATAGGTGCGTTAATAATAAACTATAGTTTTGAAAAAAAAGCTAATTTTTCAATACATACCTAAGCAAGTGGACTAATCCCACCCCAACCCGATTCCTTTGTTTTTGAGGGCTGCTTTTGAAATCTTCAAGATGGATACGCAAATTGGGTTGCTGATTGGTTACAGACAAAAATCCAACCGAAGATAGCACCCGAGATAATTATATAATTAAATTCTACTTGATAAACTACTAATAGATAATTATGAGCATTCACTTGAAACAGAACATCGACAATTTTCACAATTTCTTTAGTCAAAGTAACAAAGTTATAATCGATGATGGGCGTCAAAAAATGTTTCTGAACATCTTCAATGTCAGATTCGACAGTCAGTGGGCCTACCATGACGTCTTATTCCATGTCTGACGATTTGTTCTACTGTAGAAAAGAGACAGAGCTATACAAGTCGTCTAGTACTAGTGCCATCTTGTTCCCACAGCCAAACTACCGTTTTAAAGGTGCTTACAGTCTATATAACATAATTCTGTTTTACAACATGACCACATAACATGGTTCATATAATGTGGACGGTGAATGTTATATACACACCTTTACAATCACCCCCTTCCAAACTAATAAGGCAATTGCCCACCGTACAGATCTCTGGAATCTATTCTAGTCGTGATCCCAAGAGGGTCCATGACTAATATTAGAGCAGTATCTAAACGCGGTCATTGACTCTGCAAACAGCTGAGTCCAAGTGCTAACACACTGCAAGAAAAGCGCGGTGGCGGCGGCGCGTGTGGAAATATCAAACGTAATATATGAAATCGCCGCTCGTGGCGACAATGGAGTGCCTAGCGTGGCCTAGCGCGGTGGCTATGAGCGAGATTGCGAACCTAGCGTGTTTCAAGTCAACAAGCAATACAATGGGCAAAGAGATAGAGCGGGCATTGGAAAAATTGTCATACAAAATTGTTGATGCCGTGCGTCAGTAGCACTATCTAGCTATCTAGACTAAGCGACTTTTTACCTATTGGTATAAAGTTTTGGATCACAATTTTCTTCGTGATGTCCCGTCTATTGCTCGTATGTAGTTTAATGTCTTTGACAATGGGCGTGTGGCAGCTGTATCAAACCAGTTCGGTCTTATAGTCAGCACCATCTAGTTACTAAAACATACACTAGAGATCTACAAAAATTATTTAAATATTATTTAATTTATTTTTCCTGTACTCAAGAAGAATAATATTGAATACTTGATAATTCAGTTGTATACAATCCTCAATAACCTATAAAATAAAATAAAAACTTTGTATAAGATTTATAGAAACTTCTGGGTACCTCCGGTTAGCAACACCTGTACCCTTAGCACGAATTTTCAGTATTTGAGACGTAAACTGGAACTTTGACAATTTGAAATTGATAATTTTCAATGAAAAATTTAGTTCCTTCTCCACACACGAGAGGCGTTGTTCCATTTTTTTAATACAAAAACGCTGTAAATACTGGAAAGATGCTGTAATGTAAAAGAGTGAAAATTCGTGCTAATTTAAGGGTACTGAAGTCGCTGCAACAAAAACAAATGCATAATCGGCAGAATGGACACCGATCGCGCCTGCTGTCGCGCCCGCTGATGCGCCCGTCACAGGCCTAGGACCTAGGCCCCCGCGCTTCCACTATGGACACACACATAGACGCTCGATATCAATCCGGAGAGCTCGGCAAACAATATAAATAATAATTTGATAGGGCAACATTGAGTCGGATTCTCAGAAGGGTTATAGAAATTGTTGCTGTTATACATTGTAAAAATATCGGTAGAAGCTAGAATTCAATATTTGTTTTTAACTACGTTATGCTCGTAGCGTAACCCTGGGGAACTTCGTTACGGGATAAAAAATGAATCATGAAAGGTACCGTACTGTTATCTATAAAAACAGCAGAAAATCATGTGTTATTATGGATACCCCTATATTTTTGGAACGAAGTTCCTTTTCGCGTTTTGTTAAGTGTATAAGGTAACTTCGTTCCATCCGGGTGTCCCTTGACACCTCTCAAGTTTTTTTTTTTAATTCTGTTTTTTAGTATTCATTGTTATGACAGAAAAGACAACAGAAATAGATCATCTGTGAAAATTTGGTCGAATCCTCTCAGGGTGTACAAACAGTAGGCCATCATGGAGCAAAGTCCCGCCTCCGTAGGCGTGGGGTTACAGTCGATAAGTAATGAGTACCTCGCAATCCAATTAAGCACCAAACCCCAGTCGAAGGGGCGTCGCGTTTCCATATTCAAGGAATTGTCAGCAAATTGACCAGCTTATAAGGACAAACGCTTGCCCGGGTCGCGGGACTATCTGCAAAACTGTAGCCCTGAAATGAAAATGGCAACTTAAAAGAACAGGGTCGAGTTTTAGTCAGTAAGAATCTGAGTTCTCTTCGCGCCACTAAGGCAAAAGGACTTATTCGCACTTAAACAAACCTATTTTAAACACCCATTGCATTTCTAATACTTTTCGAGGTTTATAATATACTAACAGTTTCTTGTGGTGTCACGCCCGCTGCTCGGCTACTATTGATCGTAGCGTAATGTCGTATAGCCTATATAGGGTGACTGGTAATTAGTAAACGATACTTAAACACGTGATTGTACTCATGATAACCAACAACTTTGAAAAAAATATCAGCTGTTCAGTACATTAAGCAAACATAAATGTACTGAACATCTGATATTTTTTTCACGATTTCGGGTTTGTTGCCATAGTAAAAGTTGTTGGTTATCATGAGTACAATCACGTGTTTAAGTATCGTTCACTAATTACCAGTCACCCTATATACTTCCTCGATAAATGGACTATCCATCACAAATAGATATTTCAATTCGAGACAAATGGGCGACAATAGTTCCTGAGATTAGCGCGTTCAACTAAACAAACGAACTCTTCAGCTTCATAATACATATTATAAAGTAGGTATAGTAATAATAATAATCATCGAGTATCTCTCTTCTCACGTTTAAAACCTTCATTGAAATCATAACGTTTCTGTTTCTGAAAAAGCGTTAATATTAAAGTAAATTGTAACTGTTTCGAAACTCTGAGGGCAAACGTCCCAATAAGCGGGGCTTCATTTTCAAAGTACTCCCCTACAGAGAATTTGCATCGTGAAAATATTATGAACTTTTTTCGGAATTATTATTTTAAGAATTCAATTTGAGGAGACGAAAATCCAGCTTAGAGAACTGAGTTGATAACTTTATTTAATTTAGAATTCCAAGAGAAAAAACTTAAAAATACTTAACGGTTTTTAGGGGTCTGAATGAAAACACAGAACCCTTATGGGATTAGAAGTGTTTTTACGGTACTTTCACAGTTATTAATATGTCTTGTGACTGGGACTGTAGCACCATAATTTTGAAGTATTTGTTAATATTTCTTTGTCAATAGGTGTCAGAGCAGTGGTGGCCCAGTGGTATCGGTCCCGACATACGAGTTGTAGGTCGTGGGTTCGAACCCCGCCAGACGCATTACTTTGTGTAATTTATTTAATCACCACTGCTCATAAAACGGTGAAGGACAATATGGAGAGGAAACCGGCATGTCCTACCGACATCTACCAACCCGACCCGCACTGGGCCCGCGTGGTGAATTATGGCCCACTCCCTCTTACAGAGAGGAGGCCTGTGTCCCAGCAGTGGGAACATTATAGGCTGATGTTGATGATGATGAGGTGCGTCCACACAGAGCGAGCAGCCTGACGAGGGTCCTTGCTCTGAGTGGACGCGCCTTACTTCGCTCCAGACAGAATTTCTAGACGGCGAGAGAGATCGGTTACATAAGTTGACTCATTTCAACACAAATAGTTATTAATATTAAAGATATAAGAGATATGAGTACATTACCTAATAATATATGTTAGTCTTAAAATGTAAATATTATATCTAGATCTCCACGTGTAAAGATTGTAGCTCTAGAGCAAGGTTTCTCAAAGTGGGGTACGCAAACCCCTAGAGGTTCGCCATTCGAAGGCAGAGGGTACGCGACAATATTTACGTAATGGTGGCGACAAGAAACAAGCAAAACCCATCACATTAATATTGAAAAGATATTTCTCATGGCACTTTATTTGTCACCTTTTTTTAATTATAACGTTACTAGCTGTTGCCAGCGGCTTCACCCGCTACAACTCGAAAATTATCCCACGGGAACATAAAATCGGGATAAAAGCTATCCTATGTGTTAATCCAGGTTATAAACTATCTGTGTACCAAAATTTAGCCAAATCCGTTCAGTGGTTTTTGCGTGAAAGAGTAACAAACATCCATACATCCATACATCCATACTTACAAACTTTCGCCTTTATAATAGTAGTAGGATTTTCTTCAACAGACAATTTTTTTTTTTTTTTCTTTGGTAGTTTTTTAGTTAGTTAGGGGTTCGTGGAGCCAAAAGTTTGAGAAACCATCTCTAGAGGCTTTATCATGAGTATTCACGTTTTTTGTGAAGCAAAGTAACCTGGAACTGTGACGTTAATTTAATGTTTTTTTTTCTACTTTGTAAAATCATAACAATGAGTCCTCCCACCCAGGGCAGGACAGGAGGGACTGTCAGACTTGTATTTACAAAAGCGCTGCCAATTGAAATCCTAAGGCCCCTAGCCCACGGCGACTTTTTGCAGCGATGCTAATGCGATCGCTTCTAACGCGAGTTAGTCGCATTTGCAACGCGCTACTGCATCGCGATTGTATCGATACAAACGCGCGACCGCGTGGGACGACATCGGTAGAGAGGTCGGAGGGGGGAGGGAGTGTCGCGACTAGAGTGGTGCGTTTGCATCGCGACTGAATCTGGTCCCGTGGGCGAGGGCACACAGCTAGCGACAGCATCGCGTCTGTATCGATGCTACGCGCGACAGCATCGCGACTGCATCGCTACGAAAAGTCGCCCGTGGGCGAGGGGCCTCTAAATGGCCTATTTATCTTTTAACCAAATCTCAGAGGACTTTAAATTCTATTTAATTCGGGTGAGTCGTAAGTATTAAAATAGTGGTGTAATAAAATAACCGGTCGGGTCCTTACGGGCCGGTCCGGGCCAAAATCCGGGCGGCAAGACTCTCCTGATAAATTTTCGCCCGGCATTACCGTGGGTGATAAAAATGCCGTGCCGTGGGACCGATGACTGCGCCTTTTTCTTTATAGGTTAGTTTTAAAGTTCAGAAGCTTACTAATCTATAGTAGATAGTAGATTAGTACCAGCCTAGGTTTATACCTATATACTTATTTTGCGTGGTAAATCATCAAATGAGACCTCCCATACCCAGGCCAGAGCGGGAAGGGCTGTCAGACTCATACTGACTAAAATCCACGGTGTCCTTCAATAGCTCTTTACGTTTCGGGCTCACGGTAATTCGTGAGTCCCGCGATCCCAGCAGGCTTTAGGCCTCAAAACTCTTGTCATTAGTGCTGCCATCTAGGTTCAATGCCATCTTTCAATCTGGCAATTTGACTGTGAGTGATAAACTGTAGTGCGTATACGCATTATGCCCAATTTCGTCATCAGGGATCGGAAAAGCCGAGGTGTGTTGATCTGTAGATATACGCTGTTGATATCCAAATCTAGTTATCCAAGATTTTGCAACATTGTCGGCTGAAAACCATCAAAATCGATTTATCCCGCCGAAAGTTATGAGGTAACACAAAAAAAAAAAAATTTGTATTATTGACTTCTGTGACTTCTATACCGACTTCTAACTTTTAAACTGACTTGTCATACCGTATTTGAAACAAACTTATCTCTAAAAGTAAGTATTTAAAGCGATTGCAATACATCATCAATTACACAAATTAATAGCGAAGTCAAACTGAGGTGACGTTGAGTAATGGCAGTTATGTTTTAAAGATAATGAATGATGCGGTCAATTCATTTTATTAGAAACACTAGTATTTAGCCGACGGTTTCACTTGCTTCTTCCATATTTTTCCCCTTCGAGTCCAGATCTAAAAAGTAGACCATAACCTGTCTCCAGGGTTTCATCACCTCTGTACTTTTTCACGAATGAAAATAGGTGTAGTGATTTAGATGTGAAAGTATACAACGTGTAACGTTAAATGAGCAAAACCTCTCGTCGGGTAACTCAGCCCATGTTACTGAACAATGTTTGTTCGAAGAGTTTTTGAAATTAAAAAAAAAAATATTTTTCATATTGATGGGCCCGTTCAATTCCTCATTTTGTATGAAAAACCCATTTTTTTATACCCACCAAAAAAAACCTGCTAAATAGCGCTCAATGATCCGCCATTTTAGTTATATCACTGTTATATCAAACCTAACGACAACTCACACCCTAAAATACATCAAGCCGTCTAGACTGAACAGACCGTGCCAAAGAAATATAGGTACCTATACATGCTTAAACAAACATTCAAAAAACCACCACGTTCTTTCAAATTGATGCTTGCGCACCCGCTAGGCGCATTACTTTGAGCAAATTATTTTATCACCACTGCTCTCAAAACGGTGAAGGAAAACATCGTGAGGAAACCGGCATGTCCTAGAACCAAAAAATCGAAGACACTTGACATTTACCAACCCGCACTGGGCCCGCGTGGTGAATTATGGCCCACTCCCTCCCTCTCACAGACAGGAGGCCTGTGTCCCAGCAGTGGGAACATAGATGATGATGATGGTGATGACACACACGGGAGGGACTGTGAGACTCGTACTAACTAAAACACGCTTTCTCTTTCTTTCTTCTTTCTTACACGTATTATCTGTTTCCCATCTAATCTATGCTCATAGTCAATTCAATAAAAATATATACGATACGGTAACCGTTTTATAGATGCAATAAAATCATTCGGTACCGCACTAAATTGGGGGAGAATTACCCTTTTTCGCGGGATACCGCGGGTTTTGGTACCGGTACTAATAATAATAAAAGGTGTTAGAGATACCTCAGCTTACCTTGGATGATGGTGACTGCGATTTGTAGGTAGTAGAGGGTGATAAATAGTCCCCAGTGTCTATTTTGTTGGTTACTGATGAAGAGAAATATCTTGGATGGAAATCGAAGAAAAAACAAAGGCTTATGTTTAACTTACCACCAGATATAGTAACTTATTATAACAGACAAAAATAGTAAATGATCACCGAAATGAAACCCGCATTATAATGTAAAATTATAACCAGTTTTAACATTTCATTTTATTTTATTTTATTTTATTTTATTCAAAAGGAACAACTAACAGCTACAATATACAATGTAAAAACTTAAATCTAGGTACATGTAAAATAGGCAATATTGTAGCCCACAACGCTGTTCACAGATTGACTGTGGGATATATAATATTTAAGTAGAAGATAATTAAAACGCTAGACATGCTTAAAAATATTAAAAACGAAACTTACTTAACTATCATGCTCACCTTAAACCGTACTTAACATATCAAGTGAGCTCCTTAAGAAGAGTAGCTAAGGGTATCAAAGCATTTTATGGTGGTTACTAGCTGTTGCCAGCGGCTTCACCCGCTACTACTCGAAAGTTATCCCACGGGAACATAAAATCGGGATAAAAACTATCCTATGTATTAATCCAGATTATAAACTATGTGTGTACCAAATTTTAGCCAAACCCGTTCAGTGGTTTTTGCGTGAAAGAGTAACAAACATCCATACATCCATACTTACAAACTTTCGCCTTTATAATAGTAGTAGGATTATTATTTAATCCCAAAAACAAATGACGATGTCAATGTTACTTCTCTGTTTTATTTTTTACTTTGTGAAATCATCGAATGTGAGGAGCTCGTGGCTAAATAATCCTCCGCTCAGGCCGATCTTCCGGGTTAAGCCGCGGTTGGTCTGTGGATGGGCGACCATCTATTATAGCGAGTTTCCTCCATGCCTCGGAAGCACGTAAAGCCGTTGGTCCCGGCTGTCATTTGTAGATCTTTGACAGTCGTTACTGTTAGTCAGAAGCTCTAAAGTCTGACAACCAGTCTTACCATGGGGTATCGTATTGCCCAGTTACTGGGTTGTGGCGGTCCGACAGGCAGTCGCTCCATGTAAAAAAACACACTCAAGGCGACTATCATACTTGTACTGACTAAAACCCACGCTGTACGTTCTTGTTCTGTTCCACAAATTCTGCCGAATTGAGTGATGATTCATGCCGAATGAACTAGCAACGGCACGAATAACGCAACTCATCATCATCATCAGCCTATTAATGTTCCTACTGCTGGGACACAGGCCTCCTCTCTGTGAGAGGGGGTGGGCGATAATCCACCACGCGGGCCCAGTGCGGATTGGTGAATGCCACATGTCTTCGAATTTTTGGTTCTAGGACATGCCGGTTTCCTCACGATGTTTTCCTTCACCGTTTTGAGAGCAGTGGTGATGAAATAAATTACACAAAGTAATGCGCCTGCCTGGATTCGAACCCACGACCTACAACTCGTGAGTCGGGGCCGATACCACTGGGCCACCACTGCTCTTAATTATAAATAATATAAAATCAAATTATACAAATAAACCTGTTTTTTTTTCTTATCTCGTAAATATAAGCACTCTCGTCCTCTCTCCTATCAAATTAATAATTAACTTTGCTGGGCACGACAGGGTCCATAATTGATTCAATATGTTTTAACATAGGTACAATGTATTAGTATGAATATTATAAACACATGAATACCTGCCGAGCCGACAATCCTGATGATGTATGTGGCAACCCTCAAGGTTTACAACCTCTGAAAAACTTAACGATGAAAATCTTAATAGGTGCTACAAATTATCCAACGCTGTCCTTCCGAGAAACTTAGTCACAATTAATTGCCCAGTATAAAACCTTTTAATTAATAGCCTTCCCCAATTTAATTTGTTGTTCCCATCGTAAAAACATAACGGATTACCTAAACTTAAGTTAAATATTTAGGTAACTAATTAGTGGAGATGGGCTGACCGTGACTTTGGCCGACTGGGCAAATAGTCGGCTAAAAAGGGCGAATAGTCATACATAATAAACAAGTGAAACTTATTAAAAAAGGGCGGAATAGTCGTTAATAACTAATCAATACTTAAATCTGATTTATTTCAGGCAAGATACCTTTAAAATTACTTTAAAGTTACCAAAATTGAAAAAAAAAAGTGTGTGGTAAAAGATTATAATAATTATAAAATCAGACGTGGAATTCATTAAGCAATTTATTATTATAATTACAAAACAGAATCAAAACTAACTCGCTTCTTTACAAAATATTACGTAAATTAATGCAACAATTAGATGATTTTGAAAATCTCTCGATTCAGCTGATACCAGATGTCATACAGTTCTGCAACCTATGATTATTATCTTCCATCGGAGATGCAAAAACGTCGCCGCGTTTTTGCATAGGATTGGTAGGTACCTACTGCCTAATTCGGTCATCCTCAAGACTATTATAATTATTTATTTCATTTTTTGCTTCAGCTGACTACACAGCAAATATAGCCGACTAGTCGGCTTTTCCAACACATCGACCCTGGCACATCCCTACGTAATTAAATGTTCTGTTAGTCTGTGTATAATAACATTAATGGGTGTTACAATAGTGGGGTACCTACTTAACTAATGGAACGATTCGTTCATTAGTGGGGGTAAAATTGTTTTGCAAATACTTAGTAGGTACCTAGAATAAAATGTATCTTGTTTATTACACTGTGTTCTGGTTGTTGTCATATAATTTAGTTAAGTAACTTGCAATACAGAAGCCCTTTCACACGATCCTGACGTTTATAAAAACCCGCTGGTTAACGCGCGTTTCGAGGGCTGTATGCAACTGGTGTATGTAGCGTAAAATAATAACTAAAAAAAAAACTTCTCCTCGTATCACCTTTTCTCCGAACGCCCAATGGCAGAAATTCGCTGCCAGCGCGCATTTGTATCGATGCAAACATCTAAGATCAATAACGTGTTGATAACGCGCTGATCAAAAAGACGTTTTATCAACGCATAAAATGACGTGGTGTGCTAGCTCTTAGACATCACTGTTATCGGTAGACGAAGCCATCATCATGAGAAAATCTAGACTTTGAATTCAGAAAGTGGCAACATTTTCACACACAAAACAAAAAAAGATAGCTCTATTTTTATAGATAGCCCGAGAAACATTATATTCATACCGTCCCCATATAACATAGCAACATAATGTATAAAACATGACCACAGAGTACCTCCGTCATCAAGACAGCGCTGCGGGACCCGCCGCCAAATTTGCAGACTTTGTTATTCAGATTTGTAATAGCGGTATCAAAGGGCGAGTGTTTGCCGACATCTGAGTTACAGGGCTGTCAAATCTTGTGGGATAATCGGGTTTCATACATAGATAAACTCTGGCGTTTTTTCCAGAGGGTAGAAACCACATGACAGAGTTCCTTACATACTCATTTCACCTCATCCACATTCACTCACTTAGTTATAACTGCCTCGCTGGTCTCGTGACTGCTGAGCGTTGGGTTTCGGGTTTGATTCTCGGGTCGAGCAAAAATTGCTATTCGGTCTTTCTATAAGAATTTCTCAGTTACTAGCAGCCCGAAAGTTTGGAAGTTGGCGGTATGATACCCTGTCCTAGATCCGCATGTAAGGGGTGCTAAGGACGGGAAACCTCCACGAGTGCCCGAGGACTGGAAGTTCCTTTCCGGATACGTCCGGGGGGAAGCCCAGTTTCTCGGGACGGTGCGCCCCGGGGTACGGGCAAGAACTCCCCGTAAGGGGTTTCCTTGCCCGTGTGCCAATGTCCCGTCACACCGCTCCACCACGTGTCCCACTGTTTAGCAGAGGGCACAGTGGTTGGAGTAAGAGCGGGCCCGGCGCGCGGCGTGCACTAACCCTACCGCCGCCGGGCAGGCAAGAGGAGAGTCAGCATAATGACGGAGCCCCCCTATAGAGGGCCACAGTCCTGCCGGGGTTGCGGGACATAAGTATACCGCGACTCCGGCACATGAGGGGCTGCCGAGGGATACCATGGATTTTAGTCAGTACGAGTCTGATAGTCCCTCCCGCCCTGCCCGGGGTGGGAGGACTCATTTGATGATTTTGACACGTAAAAAAAAAAAAAGTTCAAGAAAATTAACAAGAGATCTTGCTTAGAGCATGCTCTCTTAATTTCTTGTCAAGATACTATTAAAACAATTCGTTGTCTCTTCTCCTGACTGGAGCAAAAGGGATTCTCAGGGGTCCTGTACACGATGCCGCCGCCGCGCCGCCACCGCGCCGCTTTTATGTGCGGTAGCGGCGCGATGGCGCCGCAGTCGCGAAGGTATACACAGCAAAGCAGCGTGGTTACGGAGCAGTGGCGATGGCGTGGCGTGGTGTACAGAAGCAAACAGAGTCTTACCGGCTTAAATCTATCCTGGGGGGATATTACAACGTCTTAAAACCAGGCTTATTCCGGTGAGTGAAAGTGACAGAGCTATACAAGTCGTCTAGCGCCATCTCGTTCACTCACTGGAACAAGCCTGGTTTTAAGACGTTGTAATACCCCCCTGGCCCTCTAATTGTCCTTTGCGTTTCAGAGCCGCGGCAACTCTTTTAAAAATCCAGCAACTAGTGTGTCCGCAATACAAATGAAATTAGCTTCCTATCATCAACTTTATAATTAAAAGCAAACGTTGCACTAAAGAGCCTTACAGCATACGAGCATGAAAAAATTAATTAAAGCCGTTTTTAATCAATCCGCCGATCAGTTTTAATTAATTTTAAAATCCCTGAACGCTGGCAACCCTGTGCGAGGCCAGACGGCCTCAGGACTGGTTCAATTTTCTATTGAAAACTATCTGAGTACAGTCGACGAAAAAAGCTTTACTTATTTATTTTGACTATTTTTGTTTGAGTATGATTGATGGGCTTTTTGTATTAGAAGGTACCATTTATATTATTTGTATTGGTAATTTTTGGGGGAACGCCGCGTTCTATGAAAATTCTTTCTTACTTTTTTATGTAAGATATTTTATATTAGTTTTAGTGAGTAAAATTGACATTTTAGAATGTTAAAATGGTCAGGGGGTAAAAATAACCGTAGACCCGGAACATTCAGGGCAGCTATAAGAACAGGGTTGAATTTGAGTCAATAACAGTCTGACGGGAGGACTCATTTCATGATTTTACCAGCCAAGAAAAAGGTTATTAAAAAATAATAATAATATTCCACAACTATCACACAACGCCATCTAGTCCCAAGCTAAGCAGAGCTTGTGTTATGGGTACTAGACAACTGATATAGATACTTATATATTTCTAAATACATACATATTATAGATAAATTACACCCAGACACAGAACAAATGATCGTGCTCATCACACAAACATTTGTCCTGGGTGAGAATCGAACGCACAACCTCCGGCATTACAGTCAGGGTCACTAACCACTAGACCAACAGGCCAGTCAAAATGATCGAAAACTGAATAAAATGGCATAAAGTAGTCATTTCACGAGCATTACTACGTCGTCTGAAAACATAACGGTAATGTAGAGATAACATAATTGTGTCTGCATATAAAATAAATAGTCCGTTGGTTTGATGCTAAGAGATTCGTAACAATCTGGAAAAAACTGTAAATCTTAATATATATAAATCTCGTGTCACAATGTTTGTCCTCAATGGACTCCTAAACCACTTAACCGATTATAATAAAATTCGCACACCATGTGCAGTTCGATCCAACTTGAGAGATAGGATAGTTTAAATCTCAAATTATAGTCGCAATATTGTTTACTAAAATGTAATATAAGAAAAACTTTAGCCACAGCAACGCGTGGCCGAGTCAGCTAGTATCTCTATATAATTTGAATACCAACTCAAATTATCTTTCTACTCAACCGTAACAAGTATCAATCACTTATACAACATGTAACATAATTAACGCACATCCTGAAATTAGTTTGTTCAGAATCGTTTACTGAATCGATTTCTATCGTTTTTAATATAGGTAAATTTTTATCAAAAATAAATAAAACCATGGAAATTATAGTCACATCACCCCTGTACAGTCAAAACATACTAAGATAGACTGTAAATCAAGGCAACAAGACTTAAAAGTGCATTTTTATTTGTATTTATACAAATTCCGTCATTCAATACAAAATAAAGAAAAATAAACCTTACTGCAAAATAACTAATTTAGTTAATAACTATGCATTTACATGTTAAATTAAAAATTGAATATAATTATGTATTATGATTAAAACGTAATATTCTAATTGGGGTGTCTGAGGGTGTGCGTTAATTACGTTATATGTTGTGTATTTTATTCATCTAAAAATTGCCAAAGAGAACCTGATTTACCACAAAATTGCATAATATTTATAGTTTTTCATGTTCAGTACTTACATTGATTTCATACAGCGAAGGAATAAAGTGGATATGCCCCAAATCCCGAAATTACTTTTTTTATAGCCTGCTCTGTCCCACTCCTGGGCAAAAGCCTCTCCTTCCACTTTACATTTAATTATTTTAAAGAGCAGAAAAATCCCATGATTGATTAAATAAAAATATTAACTTTTACAAAATTTCTTTGCCTAATCTATCTTTGATGTTTTTATTGTTATTATTTATTTTTGAAATACTGTTTTACTAACGAGAGTTTCCCGGGAAGATCAATATTAATATCAACATTTCGATGCAAATACTAAAGTAATTCTACCTAATTCCGAACTCAGCTCATAACATTCGTGCCTGACTGTACCGCTCGGGCTGGGCAGTGTGAATTAAAATTAAATGTAATATTATTGAAACATTTGAGATGCAACGCTTATTTATTCGCATATTTTACTGAGTATAATAGCGTTCTGCCGTTGTCCCGCTTGAGTGAATGGTGATATTTATGTGTAAATAGAATATTGAATGTCGGGCAGAAAGCTTAATTTTCACTAGGGTATCGTGGAACTGAACACTTTATTCTTCCTTTACCCACAAATCTCCATTAATCTGACATGGTCCGACGTACCTACCATAAGACATCAAACATGTACAGAATACTTGTCTAAAAAAAGTGTAACTACAAAACTACCCTTACATCAACCTCAAATGCGTTGTCAACCGCCGTTAAAGGCACGTTTAAAAAACGTGGTGTGCATAGGCTCTAAATTATTTTAGATAAGTGTTCAACAACAGTTTAACAAATTTTTAGTTAGACGGGGTATGTTAAGTTCACAGTGGGGTGGTTGACCACTATTTGAAATATTTTCTCGTTTGGACCCCTTATTTTACGTAGTCGGGTTTTAGTTTTTTTGACTCCATTTTTTCTGAAATAATAAGCAAAAATACAATATCATCTCGAAAAAAATATCTTGAAAACGTGTCTCATCGTCTCGTACCTCCACTCACAACAACGTCGTATGTCCCTGTGAACACAAGATGGCTCAGTCATTGTCTGAGAGTCTGGCAGACGTAACGTAGGTGTCTACGTTACCTATATGTTACCGGCTCATTATTTGGACTCATCGTAGCGTGAATCGCGCCGCGGTTAGGAGTTGACAACCTTTGTTTTATAGTGTTTAGTTTACTTTTTTTTTCACTTGTTTGATGGCAGTAAATTGTAATTCTGTTTAGTCTGGCAATCAGAGTATTGAAATATCATCATTATCAGCCTGTAAATATTCCCACTGCTGGGACAAAGGCCTCTTCTCTGTGAGAAAAAGTGGGTCATAATCCACCAGGCGGGCCCCGTACGGGTTGGTAGATGTCACATGTCTTCGAAGTTTTGGTTCTAGCATGATGACCCTCACGATGTTTTCTTTCACTGTTGTGAGAGCAGTGGTGATGAAATAAAATAAAGTAATTCGCCTACCTGGTGCCTGGCTTCGAACCTCCAACTCGTAAGTCACAACATTTACCCTGCAACTTTGTGGGATAATGTCGCTCGACATTACCCTTGTTCACATTGACCAATTTCTACAAGAGTCAACATACGACAAGTTGCCCGAAAATAAATCGCACCCTTCCTGTAAGAAAGCGGTAAGTGAATTCGGACAACTTTACAGGAGGTAAAAAAAACGTGTTCAACATTGTAAAAAAAATCCCATGAAAACCTTGTAAATAGCAAAAGATGGCATTTTGCAGCGGCGAAGTGATAGAGTTTCCGATTTTTCATTTTGTTATGTATACTGGGAGATATGGTTGAATTATACGGTTACTTAAATAATCCCCGAAACTGTTACAAAAGAAGCCGGTGTAAAAATGGATACTGCTTTGTTGCCATCTTTGGTGTACCGCATTGGCTGCGTTAAGTGTAGTTATTCCATTATTCATGCTCCAATTTTAGGCCAGTCCGAAAGTGTAAGTACCACTTACGTAGTTTTTACACGAAGAATTAAGTAAGTAAGTGAACTTGCAAGACTCGCCTTCGAAATAGTATCCAAGAACAAATGCCTATGTTTATTTACGTTGTATAAAGTTATTTTAAATCTTCGAGTTAGATATGGGTATGTGTGTTTACGGCTTTATACCTAGGGAAAGTTTTAAAATAAAGAAATGTATGTATGTATACATCTTTATAACTATGGAAAATTATTTTATTTTTTATCGCAAAAATATACATTTTTTGTGACAGTAACCTTATTTTTGGCGCTAGCTTCATGAAAATTTGTGAGACGATTGTTGATTGACGACGAAAATTGACGCAAGTCGAGTTACGCGTTTTTTCCAGGAATGGTGCGAAATGTCCCGTGAATTTCGTACCCAGCGACAGAGTCACGGAACAAATGTCCCCTAGTAAAAATGCAGCTTAAAGGTAGGTTCTTATACTCACCGACCGACGGCTGTGGACCCCTGTCTACAGAGTATACGCGTCGTATCTCCAACTGACACTCGTGACATTGTCACAACATCTCTCAGCTTCACAATATGACCCGCTTGTCATGTGACATGAAAACTAATCCCTCACAATGGTTAGGTGCTTAACGTGGACCAAGAAAGGTCTTTTTATCATGGTAAAATCACCAAATGAGTCCTCCTACTCAGGATGGGGAGAATAATATTAATAATAATATTCCACAACTATCACACAACGCCATCTAGTCCCAAGCTAAGCAGAGCGAAGAGGTACTAGACAACTGATAAACATACTTATATATTTCTAAATACATACTTATAATAAATTAGACCCAGACACAGAACAAATGATCGTGCTCATCACACCAACATTTATGCTGGGTGGGAATCGAACCCACGACCTCCGGCATAGCTCAGGGTCACTAACCACTAGACCAACAGGCCAGTCAATGAAGCAATGAGAAGATCAAGAATGCAAGAGGGACTGTCAATGTTGGGTACTGTCTAAAATGCGTGGTGATCCATTAATAGCCCTTTACGTTTTAGGGTCGCGGTTAACTGATGAGACAGTCCCGCGACCCTGGCAGGCTCTGGCCCTCTAAGGGAGCCCCGTCAGATTTCTGACAGTTCTTTAAGGCGCGCGTGGAACACGACACGCTCGACTCGGGCTTGGTTCATAATCGGACGGCGGTCACATTGCTCGCCGTCCGCATGTCCGCGCAAAGAACTTTAGTACCAATGAGAGTAGGGTACTCAGAAAATATAAAAGACCGAGGAAAACGCCTGCGACTTCCATCAAAATATCCTATAGATTTTATCGATTTTTGCAACGTCTCATACAGAGCTCTTTTACTACTTTCAGTTTTTTAGCCCGCAGCACGCTACGTATAAATATCATTCACCTCAAAGCTTTTCTATGGAAAGAGAAAATCGCACTGCGAGCAGGATTTGAACCTGCGATCTCCGGATTCAGTACAACCGACGCTCATTCCAACCAAGCCAACGAGGTTCATGCCCACTGCGTCGAAATTTTCAATTCATTTCTAAGGTCTCATGATGAAAAACTAATTCTTTCCATAGAAAAGCTTTGATATTTGCGACGCATAAATGTTAATGCGTATAATATTTATACCTGTAAAATATCATTCATTTGTTGTTTTAAATACACATTTTGAACGACAGGTTTTATCAAGCAACAGCTAAAAAGAAATATTTCCGTGCCTTGGAAGCACTGCGCCTCAGAACTTGCAACACAATCTTACAACTTCACCCTAGAAACCGTCCCACAACCTTTAACTTCTCTGCAATAAGGTTCAGTTTGAAGTTATTAAAGTGTACAGTTAAGTTGGTATATCCATCTAAAGAAATGGTAACCACTTATCATTTCTCGCCGTGGTAATAAATAGTGGGGGTGTCACACAGCGCCATCTATCTTGCTAAACTCTTTGTTTTGTTTCTAGGCCGTCGATAAATAATAACTAGAAGTTATTCTAGTTATTAGGGTCAACTCATACTAGCCCATAATCGAAGCGCTTCGAAGCGTCAACTAGAAACATAACATTGCAAAACTCTTATCTCCACAGCATATCGCACAGTTGCGCTAGTTCTGTCGAATGTATTTCTTTTTATCTAAATAGAAATAATAGGTGCCAATAATATTTATTACAGGAAAATAATGTGAAAAAACCAGCATGTACCAGATTATAATTCAAAATTCGGAGTCATCCACCAATTCACACTGAGTCCGCGTGGTGGGTACAGTCCACTCCCTCTCAGAGAGAGAAGGCCTGTGACGCAGCAGTGAGAACATTATGGGATAATTTTGCTTATTATGTTTAGAAACATATTATTATGCATTAATTGCGTTGTGGAAATATGTTTTAGATTGACGCTTCGATGCGCCTCTACTCTGATGTAGTATGAATTGACCCTAAGTATTGACGGATAAAGATAGCTTCCGACTATGAGGGAGGATTGGCTCGTTATTGAAAACTGAATAGCACCAATGGCAACATCTATAAATAATTATTTTTATTTTTTTTGTCTAGCTACTTCCCAACTATATTGGAGTCCGCGTCCAGTCGAACCAGATGCAGCTAAATGTCAGTAGGTACAGGGACCTCCACAACCCAGTAACTGAGTAATTCGATACCCCTTTGTAAGGTTGGTTCTCAGACTTCTGACTTATTGTAACGATTGTCATAAATCTACAAATGACAGCCGGGACCAATGGCTTTACATGCTTTCCGAGACACGGAGGAAACTCGCTATGACAGATGGTCACCCATCCACAGACCAATCACGGCAAGGGCGGTGTAACCCGAAAGGTCATGTCATTATTTAGCCACGAAATCCTCTTTGGGTGAATGTTACTTCTAAGTTACAAGGGTAATATAAAAAGCTTGGCTTTTATAGAAAGGTGTTGATAATACCGCCTCTAAAAATGCCGGCCGATGAGTCTCCGTGTTCGTTGGTTCAGCTCATTTTTCTATTGTGGTGAGCTCCAGTTATAGTGGACACCAGGTGCAGTTTGAAGTATATTGCGATAAAATGGAAGTCGTTTAAAGTGAAGTGGCTTTATCGTGTGCTAGTAATTATCGATTTCAAGGCGTGTTTCTTCCTAAGATTTTCTATTAAGCTATTGTCAAACAGACAGGCGAACCGAATGCGATCCGAAGCGTTTTTATTTGTAATGTATGGAATTGTTTGAAGCCAGTCACATAGACTATCGGATCGCGTTCGCTTTTCTATGTGACATTACAACCAAAAATGCCTCGCTTCGCGTTCGCCACGCCTGTCTGTTTGACAATAGCTATAATGTAAATTAAAGAACTTTAATAAGGGCGCTTCTCACCGGGAGCATTTGCTTGTAATGTAACGTTACAGATTCGAGCATGTGCACGTTATAATAATAAAATGTGCAATACCTTGATACAATGTGCAATATCAATGCGCCTCACTTGTAATTAAATGTGTCCGGCGGGCCGCATACGTTACATTACACTTAATTAGCTGTCAGTCAGGGAGGTGGATTGTCATGTAATGCGCAAAGTGGAATTTGTAATGTTTGATTACATGAGAAATGCTCCTGGTGATAACACTTTTACATTTTACATTTCCCCTTAATCACTTTTATAGGTTTTTTTTTTCGTGGTAAAATCATCCAATGAATCCTCCCACTCAGGTCAAGACAAGAGGGTCTGTCAGACTTTGTACTGACTGTTAAGGACCTAACTGATACGGTGGCCTTCAAAAGCCCTTTGCGTTCCGGGGCCACGGTTATCTGATGAGACGGTCCCGCCACCCCGGCAAACTTTGTAAATGTAGATGAATAATAATTTTCGAAAGTTCTTGTTTACTCTTTTTATGTCCTTAAAAAGCATAAATAAACCAAATCACCGTGTATATGGTTCTAGAGAAAAGTAAACTCGTTATCTGTTCTAAAAAATCTAATCTAGTTTTTTCTTATTTTTTCTCAACTATAACCTTCTTCTTTTGTTATAAATCAATCATAAAGTTTTTTTACAAAGTTTAAACAAACAATGAAAGAATTGTACTCATTTGAAAGGTCCTGGCTTTTCAGTTTGGTTAGCAGGTGAACCAATTTTCCCCCCAATTTCATAAGAAGCAATACGATCTGCCAACTCATCCCACATTCATGAATACAAGTCGGCTGTCGAGTCACTCAAATATATTATAGTGTCAAGTGCTCCCCTGCAGATGACTTGCGAATTCTCGCGAGCAAGCTTCTACATTACGAAGCTTTGTTACTAAGGTAAGATTCCCACCAAACCGGCCGGACTCGGCGGCATTTTACAATGCGGTAAAGAACATTGAAATCTATCAACAGTAAACAGTTCATATTTGCTGCAACTTACGGGACACGTCGCTACGTGTCGCGGAATGCCGACGGAGATAATTTTGCAAACAAATATGAGCTATATTTACTGTTGGTAGACTTCAATGTTCTTCACCGCATTGTAAAATGCCGCCGAGTCCGGCCGATTGCCGGTTGGTGGGAATCTTACATAAGGCGGTTTTAGTTTTCTTCATTTTGGAAAAGTTTATCATGCTACTTAGTATAAAGTACCTGTGCTAGAAGTTAGAACAGTGGTTGCCCAGTGGTATTGGCCCCGACTAACGAGTAAATGCGCTTAAAAGTCAATCACGGGAATACCACCGTTATTGAGAAACGGACATTTTTTATTTTTATTTATATTTCGCAGTTTTTTTATTTATACTAGTGCCTTCATATGAGCTAGTTTTCTTAAGAGACGAAAAAAAATAAATTGGTCTTATAAATACATTTTACACAGTGATTTCTAACTACCCTATAAAGTACCTGTGTTAGAACAGTGGTTGCCCAGTAGTATTGGCCCCGACTTACGAGTTGTAGGTTGTGGGTTCAAACCCATCCTAGCGCATTACTTCGGGTAATTTATTTCTTCACCACTGCTCTCAAAACGGCGAAGGAAAACATTGCGAGGAAACCGGCATATCCTAAGTCCATCAATTTGAAGACATGTGACATCTACCAATCCGCACTGCGCCTGTGCGCTCGCCTGCCTAGGATCGAACCTACAACTTGTAAGTCGGGGCCGATACCACTAAGCCACCACTCACTGCTCCCAACATGCTACCATGGCAATCTTGTTATAAAACCTAAAGTCATTGATTAGGAATCTTTACTTCTTGTTTTGATGTTTTCTGTATAAGGGTTGATTTTTCAATAGTCAGATAACTTTTTGAATCTGAAGAATAAAAATGACGGTTTGACAGCTTATCTATGGAAAATATGTCAAACCGTTATTTTAATTCCTCAGATAAAAGTTATCTGACTATTGAAATATCAGCTCTAAGTTTCATTGATTAAAATAAATGCATGACCAAAAACAAAACTTTAAGTAACTAAAGTAATTTATTAAAACTTGAAACAAGCTTTTTACGAATTATAAAAAGAATTTTAGAAAATATTTCCACATTTTGTGCAAGAAAATTTATTCTCACTATCAGAAACACAACCCACTTGAACTTTTAAGTTCACATCAACATATCCGTAGACTGAAAATCTACAAACATAAGAGACACGAACAAAATAAACAGCTTTGTCCAATGCCAAGATAAGTATACAAATTCAGTTAAAGTTTCTTACTACAGTCAACGTAAAACAACATTGTTTGTGTTGGCAAGGCAAGTGACGCTGGGGCGCACAGTCCACATTGGCTACGGGCTACGCTTGCTACGAGCTACGCCTGCTACGACGCTACGACGCTACGGAGCTACGAAGCTACGAATGTTTTGGACAAATACTTTTAAGCTACTTTCTAAATGTAGATATAAGTTATATACTATTTGGAGAATGGAATTTAAATATTTATATAAGTATTATAATTAGGTTAATATAATTGTTATTAATATATTTGTTTACAAGTCCGTCAGTTAGTGTTTTGAAAAATACTAGTGAACAAGTATTTTTTAAGTGTTTTTTTTTAAGTCAATTATTATTATTGACAAATGTAAATCGCTACAAAATTCGGGAGTGGGAGAGCTTATAACATCATAACGACCGAGTGACGTTTCTGATTTTTCGAAGCGTTGATTCTACGTCAATTTTGGTTTACATAAATAACAAAAGAAAAACTACGGGAATACTTTTTGATAATCAAAGATTCGGAATGACATTTTTTTTTAGTAAAGAAGCCTATTAGTGCGAGCGAAGTCGTCAGATCGACTAATAAAAAAAACTCAAGTATCAAAACTGCTTAGTCAAACTATGTAATCTCAATCTCAGTAGCAATTGTGGTCCAAAAGACAAAACTTTTATTACTTTGCGACGTAGATAGATTGCGTGCAAGCCACCCAACAGATAAATTATAAGATTACCTACTTAATCTATTATTCTATTAATTTGCTCTCCTTGAGGGGTGGCAGATAACTTTGTTTGTGTTCGGTCATTTAGAATGATGTGGGTCCAACAGATTCCTAATTATTCGATGTAATTAAAACCGCAATCGGATGTGGAGCTCGCGATTATAGCCACAGAGGCCGATCTTCGAGGGATAAACCACGCTTGCCAAAGTTGGTCTGTGGATGAGTGACCAGCTATCACAGAGAGTTTCCTCCGTGCCACGGAAAGCACGTAGTGCCGTTAGTCCCGGCTATCATTTGTTGATCTTTGACAGTCGTTACTATCAGTCAGAAGCTCTAAAGTCTGACAACCAGTCTTACCAAGGGGTATCGTATTACCTAGTTACTGGGTTGTGGAGGTACGAAAGGCAGTCGCTCCATGTAAAATACTGATATTCATCTGCATCTGGTTCGACTGGAAGCCGACCCCAATATAGTTGGGAAAAGGCTTGGTATATGATAAATTAAAACCGTCATCAAAATTGAAGAAGTGATTTGTGTTGGTAAGAGATGAATTTGATGATAAGACACTTTATGCCGGCTCCACATTAGTGCCGTGAACCCCCGTGAACAGGCGCGAATGAGAGTGTGGATGGTTTTCGCGGGGTTCGCGCCTGTCCCCGATCAGTGTCGGTATTGTGCCGAGAATTAGCGGCGTGAATTGACGGCACTAATGTGGAGCCGCTATTACAGGGTGACTTGTAAAACATAAACAACCTTTCATATTTTTTCTCCTCCTTATTTCTTTTTAACACCGCTACAAAAAAAAATCGGTGAAGTCTACTCAGAAATACTGACTCCCTACGTGACAAATAAGTAGAAGTCTCTATTTAAAGTGGAATTTACTCGTAAAATCTCAATTTCTAATTCTTCAGAGCGACGCCACCGTAGTTTTACATGAACAGGGAAGGTAAACATTAAAATCTACATTTCGACGAGGTCCAGTCAACAAAAGAGAATGGAATGCTGCCAAAAACTAATAGAATTTGACTATGTAAACTGCATTCTGATTTAATTCACCAAGACATTGAAATTTTCGGCAGAACTTTCTGCCATTTTAGTAGAAATAGTTTTTAAATGTTTAAACTGATTGGTAGAATAACTGGTCAATAAATGCAAAGCTGGAACCGCAGGGTCTAGAACTTTAGAAGCATTAAAATGATTAGATGATTTTGGATACAGCATGTCCAACCGACATTTCACTTTGATATAATATTAAGGTTCGTTTTGCAGTGACACTTTATGTATGAATATATTTTATACGTAATTTTTAAATATACAAAATAGGAAAAAACCATCTCTCCCAACTAATCAATAAAACTGCTTACCGAATGAATAGATTTGTTACATGAGAATTTGAGAATTTATATTAAAAAAATTAAATAATTATTCCGGCAACACGAAAGTTGCGGAGACTTCAGTAGCGATGATGTCAACAAATAGGTAGATAGTGCGCGACTGCCTCACCAAAATGTCGGCGACGTTTGCACGTGTACGAACCTTTATGAATTTATTTTGTGAAAGTCGCCTGGATACCAAAGTCGTAAGGTATCAGAGTCAGCGTGGTGTTGTGGACGAAGAGCTTTAGATCTTACTTATCAGTCATAAGCCGGCGGCAAATTGCGCTCAATTTGCCGCCGGCTTTATATGGCCAAGGGAAAGGCGGTCTGAAAACCGGCGGCAAAAGCCGGCGGCGTGTGTGAATACGCCATAAGGAGGAGATAGGTGTATTTACAGGTACAAAATTACACATAACATAAATTCACTTAGATTTTAAAAATAAATCCTATTGTACCTATGTTTGTTTTTGTAGGTATAAAGAATGATTCACGCTACACCGTGCCGTGTCCGGACGAAAATCGTGGGGGCCCGGACACGGCACGATGTTGAGTGAATCATTCTTTATTCGACCCGGATTACGGAAACCGTTCACTTTCTGTTTGACAGTCCGACACGCGGTGGTCAAGTGGTAAATAATCACACACACTAATTTAATGACGAATAATTAACTGTATTTAGCTCTTAATATTTGCCACTTTTAGTTCCAATATCTATATAGGCCATGCCTACAAGTTTAGATGAGCCGCCTTCAATAATCGATGTGTTGCAGTAGATACGACCTTTATTAAACGGAAAGCTTTTTGGCACAGTTAGTATTGTCATGTTTTCCATAGCATATATACCCTGAAAAAGAACAACACAGTATTAGTTTAGTAGGAAAACAAAAAAAATACTATAGACTTTTTTTACGGTAACTGTTCGGGCGTTGTCGCCAATCCGTCCTTAGTAAGGTCCCCATCAGTAACAAAAGCATTACAAAAATACAATGACACAGGAAAATCGCGCGCGTTAACATTAAAAATAGGCACAATCTATGAGTTTATCGTAATTTAATATAAGGCCCGGTTTTTACCCTGGTGGAGAGGAGTGCAGTCGAGAAGAGATGTGCTGCAAAGCTGACAGACTATCTCCACCAAAACGGAGAGGAGTTGTGAGCTGTGTGTGGTGGAGTTGTGAGCTAGGACACAGTGTGGAAAAGGATGAGCCAATATTTGTTTATTTTTAGTTATTATTTTCTTCAACAATCTTTATCCTCAATGGTGAGAGTAGGTCTCTTCCAAATCTTTCACTTCTGGCGGTTTTGTGGTACGGCTATCCAGTTCTTTTCAGCTACTTTAATGAAATCAACGTACTAAACTTAATTTTATTTACATTGTCATTGTTAGAACTACTGAAAAATCAACCAGCATCACATTTATTTGACTAAACTGACTGTAAAATCGCAAACAGATCATATTTATACACACATACATACACACACCACAAATTCACACACAAACACATACAACTATCATACACTACATTTACACCACACCACACGTGCGCTCTCAATCAGATACCTAATGAAACAAATACCTACCCTTTTTTGCATGTCTTTATTTTATTTTTTCCTTTTGTTTTCTATATCTGTTTTATTAAAGAACTTTATAACTCTGTAAGCACCTTGTAAAATGTAAACTGGAAGGGAACTGTCTCCTGAGATACAGGCTAACAACCTAGTTCAGGAGGCAGGGCTTTAATGAATCTGTGTACTTACGTTGTTCAATAAAGTAATTATTATAAAATTATTATTATTTACCGGTGGATAAGGACAGTCTCTTCCTAATGCCTTCTTTAATGCTGGACCAAAAAGTACATCATTTTGCACCAAGTCACAAAAACCATGATGCAACTCAACGAAACTAGGACGGTATCTGTTTGTTAAAAACTGGTAGAAGTAGAAGTCCATCTGAAACATTCATTTGGTTATTTACGTATACTAACATCAGTGATCATTATGACGAAATTTGAATATAAGGGTGCTTGTACACGGCGCATGTAACTCGCGCAAGTAAAGATGTGGTTTTGCGGTTTACCCGCGCGAGTAACATGCGCAAGCTACTAGATCAAGTTACCCGCGTGGTGCATGTACACGGTGCATGTAGCTTGAGCATACTGAGGCACTTGCGCAGGTTACATGCGCCGTGTACAAGCAGCCTAAGTCTGGAGATCTGTAGTATTTCCCAGAGGTGAATTAATTAATTCAGCACATCATCACATAGCAAGAAAATAATTTTAAATACTATTGTAGCGATTTTAATGTCACAAGATTAGAACAGCACCCCTAGCACGAATTTTCACTCTCTTACTTTCCAGTATTTACAGCGTTTCTTGTAAAATATAACATGGAACTTATAAAATGGAACAGCGCCTCTGGTGCGCGAAGACGAAACTAATCTAAATAAAATGTCAACTTGAAATTGTCAAAGTTCCAGTTTACTTTACGTCTCAAATACTGAAAATTCGTGCTAAGGTTACTGGATAAACTGCGTCGAGAAATCAAAGTTATTTATGGGATATAACAGCCCGATAAAGACACACAGACAGTACTGAAAGACGCGGTTAAGAGTTCCACTTCGCAGCCGAATTTTTCTTTCTAACTAACTTACCTTTAAACTATTTGTGATTGTGACAAGTGTTTGTACGTATAATCCCACATAGTACCTAGGATCTCGTCGGCTTAGTCGTCTGGTATACAGAGTCACGTTTTTGAAATATTTCCGATCAAAGAAGGTTACTGTTGGGTGCTCGGTACTGATATACGTTACCTAAAAATATATAATTATTACACGACAACTATGATAGTTATGTCTAAAATGGCGTATCCACAGATGCTTGACGGCAAAGCATCTTTTACCGGCGGCAGTTTGCTTGCGGTTTCGTATTCATTTATACTTATAACATCATTTCAACAGCATATGCAGGCCGCGGGTAAAGCCGGCGGCAAATTGAGCGGGAAGGCGATCTGAAAACCGGCGGCAAACCCGGCGACAAAAGCCGGTGGCGTGTGTGGATACGCCCTAAGGAGGAGATAGGTATATTTATAGGTACAAAATTATACATAACATAAATACTAATAATTCACTGTCAATTCGAAGTTCGGAATTGCAAATCAGAATTTCGGTTTTCGGCCCATCGAGCTTTTTGGTTTTAGAAAAACCTTGACATTTTTTTTATATTCCATAAGAAGAGGTTGCATAACTATTTATGATATTTGAACGTCTGAAAATCTAATAAAATGTGAGATTTTTAATAAATGAAAAACATTTCATTAAAATTGATCATATTATCAAGTAAATTGTAAAGTCAGAAGGATTCGGAATAATCGGCTCGACAAAAAAAAATGCGGAACAAGGCACTAAGGGCGACTTTTACCAACGGTTAAACATGTTTAAAATTTTATTTAAGCACAAAGTCAATAGAATTTTCTGCTTAAATAAAATTTTAAACATGTTTAACCGTTGGTAAAAGTCGCCCTTAATCACAATTTCAAACACATACTGTTAAATAATCATCATGGATTTATATGCAAGTTATATCAATAGATAATGCTTTCCATTTTAAGTAAACATTTTATATACAACATGTAACGTAATTAACGCACACCCTCAGACACCCCAATTAGAATATTATGTTAAAATCATAATACAATTATATTGAATTTTTAATTTAACATGTAAATGCATTGTTATTAACTAAATTAGTTATTTTGCAGTAAGGTTTATTTTTCTTTATTTTGTATTGAATGACGGAATGAGGTTAAATACAAATAAAATTGCACTTTTAAGTCATGTTGCATTGATTTACGGTCTATCTCAGTTTGTTTTGACTGTACAGGGGTAATGTGACTATACTCGTAATTTCCGTAGTCTTAATTATTTTTGAATAAAAATAATACCTATATTAAAAATGATAGAAATCGATTCAGTAAACGATTCTGAACAAACTAATTTCAGGATGTGCGTTAATTATATTACATGTTGTATTATATATACACCGTGACTTTTTAGTCGTCTTACAAAAGCAGCCCAGTTCATGTACCCAATGACTAGAACACGTTTATAATAAAAAAATAGGTATTTAAGAGATTTGAAAATTTTTAAAATAAAATTTTAATTCGTTAATATGACGCAAGGTGTAGTTAGAAACACCCTTGTCTCATAGAAAATGGAGATAGAATGATCTGCCCGACTATTGCGCTGGGTAGGTATACTTTACAGCTAGATACGTAAACATTTAACAGGGTGTTTCATATTTCTAATGCACCTATTTATTAAAAATAAAAATTATTATTAACGATTAAAAAAAAAAAAATAACTTGCCTAGAGGTATTTTAGGTCGGATACATTAAGTGGACCCTTTTTGTAAGACGACTAAAAAGTCACGGTGTATATATTTTTTTGTTTTTCTACAAGAAGCGAAAAACATTCAAAATGCGGATTATTTCGCTCTAATTTTAGCGGGATGAGGTCGCGCGTTTATATATTTACAGAATGTACTGCAACCTCGCCTTAAAATAATTTTCATAACTTTCTATATAAAGAAATTTTGGACGAAACGTTAACTTTTGGAAATAGTAACATCAAAATTCGTAGTATTATTATTTTAAACGTTCCAGTATTTAAAACTTCAATGATGTTGAAATTCGGTAATTTTGGCATTCGGTCGGGCGTAGTACATCTAAATAAACTTACCTTTGCCGTACTACACTTATTAATTTGATTATCAATGAACAAAAGTAGCACACAGAAGAGAACTTGTTTAAAATTCATTACTAAATTTTTATAATATTATGTGTTCCATGAACCACGGAGTCCATTTAATTTGTGTATGTTTGATAACACGCCTCCCTCAGTAACGTTTATAGAAATAAAAAGGGAATCATCAACGATTACGTTACTAAAAGCTAATGGTTAAAAATAGATGTATAAACAAAAAAAAATAACCGTTTAAAAATCCGAATATCTTATCAAAATCAGTGATCGTTGGCATAACGCCTGCTCAATTATATATTATTATAAACTTGAGCAGTACATACATACGTATTTCATCTCGCCATTTCCATTTGTCAAAGCAATGGTTAAAAAGTTATAAAAGAAAGAGCGTCACCAAAATGACGGGGCTCCCTCTCAGAGGGCCAAGGCCTGCCGAGGTCGAGGGACTTATTTCCTTACCGTGATCCCGGAAAATAAAGAGCTATTGAAGGACACCGTGGTTTTTATTTAGTACAAGTGTGACAGTCAATTGATAATTTAACCACGCTAAGAAAAAAGATTTCACATTTTCAAATCTAGGTTTTACAAAAAACTTCAGACCTCTGCGTTGCTTTTTCAGCGACATATTGGGGAAACACAAGATTTTCAACGTTTCGTCGGCGCGGCCATGGCGTTTTAAGTCTTACAGCTCCTGAAATATAAACCTAGGATTTTTGTTGTATTTTTACTAGTTTTGACAAATTCATATCTGTGTTTTACAAAAAACTTAAAAACATCTGAGATACTTTTTCAGCGAGAACCTTTATTAGATAATGGTACGAAACCGACTTGCACTTGACTGGTTTTTTAATTATTTTGTCGCGAATTAGGGTTGAAGCCGCAGCGGATATTTACCGACAATTTTTGTTGTATCTTATTAATATCGTAATTTTATCAATGCAACGATAATTGACAGGAAATAATTAGTTTAGGCAATCATAGAAAATGATCTATTGTATTATTTATTATATGTGTATTACATATTTAGGATAGATAGTATTATGTGACTCATAATAGGTTTTTTTTATGAATTTCAAATAGATTTAGTTTCATGATAGATAAAATAGATTGGGCGATTATAAAATCCGTTATTTATTTTAGGGTGCTCCCACATCTATCGACGCGGAATCGGCTTTTTCCGTCGCCCTTTCTCTTTCTGTCGCTTTGAACTGCCATTTGCTAGACCGAGACAGAAAGCATAATGCGATAGCATGCGGCGGAATCCTTGAGGCTTCCGCGTACTATCGCATTGTCTCGGTCTAGCAAATGGCAGTTCTAAGCGACAGAAAGAGAAAGGGCGACGGAAAAAGCCGATTCCGCGTTGATAGATGTGGGAGCACCCTTATTGTATTGGAGAAAACACTTAAAGTATGTATTTTCGAAACTTATGGAACTATTAGGAATGGATTTACAACTCGCCAGGTGCAAAAAAAGTATTTGACCTATTTTCTTAAACATCACTTTTAATAATATTGTTATTTAGATAATAACAACTAAATTCTGTTAATAATATTATTATTAACAACGAACTCAATCGGTACAGGTTAGAGTGGCCAGGTGTTGCCAGTGTGAACAAACAAACTCCCTTTAACGACCTTTTAATAATGTGGGAACAGTCAAAAACTTATCCTGTCCTAAACAAATGACATTTCTCGAAGAATTAAATATCACTGGATGTGTCAGTGGTAGACTCCCAGAAAAGAAAATGCTTGAACAAATCTTAAGCAAAAAAAATACAATTACAGCTTGACATAAAAATATAGAAAACCGGAAGTCACCACTGTCTTCGCGCTGCCAGCACTGTGAATGTTTTTTTTTTTCACTTATTACTTTAGTTTTATGGCACAATAATAAATGTAACAAACCTGCGGTCTTTGTTTACATCAAATATCAAAGATTTTAAAACGCTGTCAGAAATAAAAAATTTAGTTCCGTTTCAATCCGTTCTGGCCAAGCTGTACACATTCGAGTAACCAGCCAACGTCATCATCATCTGCCTAGCCTTTTCCCAACAATATTGGGGTCGACTTCCAGTCGAACCAGATGCAGCTAAGTATCAGCATTTTACATGAAGCGACTGACTATCAGACCTCCACAACCCGGTAAATATGTAGGCAATACGATACTCCATGGTAAGTCTGGTTATCAGACTTATGAGCTTCTGAGGAACAGTAACGACAGTCAAAGATCCAGTAATGACAACCGAGAGCAACGGCTTTACGTGCTTTCCAAGACACGGAGGAAACTCGCTATGACAGATGGGCCCATCCACAGACCAAACTCGACAATCGCGGCATAATACCCTGTTATAAAAATCTAAAAAGAAGAAGAAATCATATAATAATAGGTATACCTTAACATAAAATATTTTGATTTTTCAAAATGATCGCTATCTTTTTTTATGTGTGTATTTACCAGCATGGAATGGCGATTTAGTATCCGCAACATTCATTCGTCTACAAACAAACGACTAGCGACATCTATGCCACATCAGAAGAATTAAATAGCAAATATTCCCATGGCACGACGCAATTTCAATTCGACCGATTCAAACTTTAAGAAAATCAACTTTGCCACTAAGAAATAACACTTCGATTGACTTGATGTCGTCGTGGAAACCGTTTTTTAATTTTTCATTCAAACGTAGATAACAAAGTGTTTTATGTCATATCTCGTAGTGGTAAGGTTGATTTTTGCTTGTAGTTGGAATCGGTCGAATCGCGTCGCATCGTACCATGGGTAAAGTCCATAAAGGTCTTTGCGATTTTAAAACATAGAGACATTCCGAAAAGGTTTTTTTTTTCTTATACAATAAAAAGACGCTTAATATTAAGTACATTACGCAATTATTTGAAGGGATCATCTGCAGCCGAACTAGGTGAAGGCCTGTATTTCGGCATGCAGCTACACCCACAGGAACATTGTCTTAAATTACTTAGTTATAATTTGATAAACAGCGAGAATAAAAAGATTAATATTATCAACATTTTAGTTTAGAAATGAAAATAATAAAAATTTACAAATCAAACTCAAAAGTGAAAAACGAAGCGTAGAGTGATGGTGAGTGAGTATAAGTATAGTGTAAAAGTGGAGTGTACATTAGGGTGTCCCGTCGATGTATGAAAAAAAATTTTTTTCAAGCTACGCAATCGCAAGAGGTATCAAAATTTGCGTAATTTTATATAGATTACGAATATGCTAAAAAAAAATATAATTAAGTATTATCTTTAGGGCTCTATCGGAGCTTGAAGCTTTGTAAATTTTAATTTTTACAGACAGAAACCGTATGATTAACAGAATATAAAAATCAGTTTAAAAGGGTATTTTATTATTTATATCAGTAAAACAAAGTATTAGAAAAAAGAAATTAAGCTTCTAATATTATTCAAAACGTGAAATTCAAACTGATTTTAGTGTCAAAATTTCGCACTTCCATTCAAATCCGTTCTAAGTGACTATCTCTAAAAATTTCGTCAGTTAGACATTATGAGGCCTATGTTATGGCTTAACACATCTTCCCACAGCTTGGGTGTGACAGAAAAAGTCAATTATTTACAAGCCCTTACTTTTACCATGATTTGATGGTCCTCGTTATAATACGTTTAAAAACAAGTGTTACTGTCACCTAAAAGTTGTGCCACACACTCGTTTCGGTGTAATCTCTATTTTTTATGAATGGTTTAAATATCCTGTGTTTACAGCTACTTTTAGCTTTTCGAGCTTTTAGTATTCTTCGAAAAACCAGCTCCTGAATGTGATCTCTGTCATCATAAAGCGTGCTGGCAAGAAGGTTTTCTGAAAAGCATTTCTTGTAGTGATAGAATTCACAACAAAGCTCAGATTTTGAAGTAAAATTCGAGAGTAAAAGATATTATATTCTTCAAATGTGAAGAATATGTTTGGTTCCGTCCTTAAAAGACTTCTCTAATTTGAAAAGAAATGAAACCGAACAATGTAGCTGACAAGCAGTTGTAAATTTTGTGATGGCTTATTAGTATTTAAGTAAAGCTGTAGGTTGCGATAGGAATCAACGATTTTATCCAGATAATATTGATCTTTTTAGAAATAATCGAAAACACATCTAAATTGGATGGATCCTTTCTATTTTAATTCAACTTTAGGTCATTCTTAAAAAATAAACCATATTTGAATGACTTTCCTTATAGTTGGTAGCTGTCGTTCGTCAACTTCTATGTAGGCCTCAATAAATCACAAACAGTTTCATCCGCCTCGAACTCATTATTTAAGAACGATTAAACACAATAACAACCGTAATTAGATACGAAGAAAACATTCGCAGGGCAAGTGCAGAAAATCATGGCGCTATGTAGAAACTGAAGGGTGTTTGGATGTCAAATACTATAAAACCTTACGTTTCTAAGGGTGCAAATAGGATTTTTGTGTATTTATGACACCTAATTAATATAAAAAACAGGAGTGCCGGTAGAAGTGAAAACTTTTTTGTTACTATGTTTTATTTTTAATTTGAATGACGTCTTACTCATTTTCGATCAGGGTCACGTGACCCTGACGCGAGTTTTGGTCACGTGACCCTGACGCGAGTTTTAAATTTTTTACCCATTACAGAAAAAGTGTACAACGCCGCTAAAGAAGTTTTCACTTCAAAAAAAGGTTGCACTCCAGGAGTGCCGGTAGAAGTGAAAACTTTTTTGTTACTATGTTTTATTGAAGTGAAAACTTCTTTAGCGGCGTTGTACACTTTTTCTGTAATGGGTAAAAAATTTAAAACTCGCGTCAGGGTCACGTGACCAAAACTCGCGTCAGGGTCACGTGACCCTGATCGAAAATGAGTAAGACGTCATTCAAATTAAAAATAAAACATAGTAACAAAAAAGTTTTCACTTCTACCGGCACTCCTGGAGTGCAACCTTTTTTTTAAACTATTATGTAGGTCAATAACCAAAATTAGGGACAACTAAATATCACAATAAAAATGTCATTTTTTCGTAACTTTGCAGACCGGTAGAGCCCTAAAGATAAAATTTGATATTTTTTTAATTATTTTTCCAGTAATCTACAATAAATTACGCAACTTTTGAGACGTCTTGCGTTGTGAAAATCTAAAAAAAAATTTTCGGGACACCCTAGTGTACATACGTGTATTGGTGTGTAATAGGTACTCTGATATAATATATGCGGTTTATAATGATAAGACTATTTTTGTATTTCAAGCAGTTTTTCAGTTTCCTCATATGATAGTGATTGAAGGTAGTCCTGGAGTTTTCTTTTACATTGAGACCTGTTGAGTGAATAAATGTCTATGATTTTATTTATTTTATTGTAAACGAAAGGACCAAGGAAAAGATAGAACTTTTTTACAAATGAAGTTTTTGGAGAATGTTTAATGATTGCAACTGTATACCACCTGCTTTTGGTCGTACTAACTTGGTTATAAGTAAGCTCACTGTGTTGTTTTAGAACAATATTCATCAAGAACAGCTGGCGGACATTTAGAACTTTACAAGATTGATATAGCAAGTTTGTGGGATATAGAAAAGATCTGAAAGTAGACACTTTTAGTATGGCCCGTTGTGCAATTTCTAAATTCTTTAGAGTGGTCCTGGCTATTCCCCCCCAAGAAGATATACAGTAAGAAAGGATGGATTGGCAAAGTGAGAAGTATACATTCTTAAGTAAAGTTCGGTCAGCAACATGTCTGAGTGTTTTGAATAAATAAATAAGTTTACGCATCCTTCCACAAACATTCTTTATGTGCTCTTTGAATGATAAGTTCTGATCTATAGTGATGCCAAGATATCGTATAGAGCTGACTTGGTTCAGAGGTTTACAGGAGCAGGTAGTAGACGAGGAGCAATCGTGAGAGATAATTTTGAGATCACTGGAAATGTCTGGTTTACGAATTGTAAAGGCAATGTACTTCGTCTTTTTTCAGGCAGAAAGATCACAAAAAGGTTTCCCCTTTACTTGATGAACTTTATGCTCTGTTCCTGAAACCCCCCAAAAACCGTACTTATATTTTCTTAGTCTTAGCACATCCGACAGTTTTAACCCCTTGTACCCCTAACTAACTAATCGTGTTCCTACCCAAGTAGCCCAGTAAGCCTTCTCTGTTTACCTTATGGCAACACCGCGAAATTTCTCAACTAATAAGTAGTTTTAGTTTGTTTTGTACTAGCTAGCGAGATGGGAGGGGATTAAATGATGTTAATGCTTTGATTGTTGATGTGGCAGATGTACATAATTGGATATTTTGGGGAGCGGCCGATATCGGTAATTACGTTGGCATTTCGTTTCGTTTCTTTAAAGTCTTCATATAAACATGTGAAAACTCTGAAGAAACTAGTACTTAGTTAAACAACTACTCCAGCTTAAACGAATGGACATTCCTGAGTTGTGTTCGTTATAGACTTATTTCCCCGGAACATAAAGGGCTATTAAAGGATACCGTGGATTTTAGTCAGTACAAGTCTGACAGTAATGGGGTTGGAGGACTCATAATTGATGGTTTTACAACGCTAACAAAAAGCGATAGCGCATTGCCATACGTCTTATAGTTCGATGATGGGAAGGGCCACGTGGAAACAAATTGACTGGCCCGTTGCGTAGCTCGATCATTTGTTCTGTGTCTGGGTGTAATTTATCTATAAGTTATGTATGTATTTAGAAATATATAAGTATATGTATCAGTTGTCTAGTACCCATAACACAAGCTCTGCTTAGCTTGGGACTAGATGGCGTTGTGTGACAGCTGTGGAAAAAAAATTTTTTCGTTATTCCATAAACATATTTCTTCCACTCCCAAAGTCCCGAGCAACCCACGCCTCCATTAAATTAACTACCTACCGCCATTGTTTACGACCTATTCCACTAATTCTATCAATTATATTACACATTCAATAACTAGAGCTTCCGTGTTACAGACATAAGCGAAGATACTTGATTTTAAAGCTTCAAGTCACAGCTTGGAAATAAAAAACTGATTTACATTGATTTAGTGGTTAAATCAAGCACCACAGGATAGAATAATAGAAACGTGCTCTTTTTCTATTAAACCAGTGACGCCGGATAAAGGTAATGGATCAATGTGAATCAGCCTTTAAGACTTAGGCCCTAAACACACGGTAAAACACACGGCAACTGCAACGAAACTGCAACTTCTAGTTGCTTCAGAGTTTCTGCCATAGACTCTTATGAGTGAGCGCACATGACGCAACCGTTTCAAACCGGTTTCATCGGTTGCAGTTTCGTTGCAGTTGCGTTTCACCGTGTGTTTAGCGCCTAAAGCGTTATTCTGGATGTGTAGAGGTACTTACCAAATAGTTAAACTTGAGGAAAAAGCCAGTAAAGTATGTGTCTAGTTCCGTATTTGCCCATCTTCAAATTATTATGACCTTAGTTATAAAATATAAAATGTTATTTAATCTAAAATTGTGTCTATAATAATTATTATTTCTTGCTTCAAGTTCGGCTTGAAATTAAACCAGATAGATGTGGTAAGAACCTCCTCCTTTTTTTTTCGTCGGTTAAAAATAAGGGTTCCTTGTATACTACGAAATTCTCAAAATGTTCAAAACCTCTGGTTTCTACTAAATCATTATTGTTTTCAATCGGATTCTGTCTTAAAAAACACCGCAAAGTGAGCTTTATTTTTACAGACTTTAACGGTAATTATAGCGAGTTTCTCGATAAATGTGTTAAGGAATTTAACAACATTCCCAAAATACCCATTTCCCCTTGTCTTTTGAACACATAACAAAATCATCTTCTCAAAATACGCCAACGAAGAACCAATCTCGTGAAATAATTCAATTTTTGTTCCTTCTTCCCTCCTAGCAGCCAACGATCGCTCATTGTTCTACTAACGATATCAAATGACAGATGAGAACAAAGCTTTTAAAAAGTTTTATTTTGACCTAAATACACCACAACTCAACATTAGGAAATATTTAAGAAGATTGATGTATCAAAAATTATAAATGCGAAAGTAAGTTTGTTACGTTTTTACGCTTTAACCACAGAACCGATCATCCTGCATATACGTTTTTAGGCGCGGGCCACATAGAAAAGACGTAAGACGCAGACGGGGCGGAGTCATAATTATGTCCCTTTGGCGTCTCTTTCATACAAAATGTATAGAAGCGTCGCGACGTAAAACACACAGAAGAGACGGGGCGCGGACGCGACTCTCATACATTTTCGCTCGCCCGCGACGCGTCCTCGCGACTCATCTATATATTTTGTATAAAAGAGACGCCGAAGAGACATAATTGTATGTGTTAATGAAATAAATAAATAAATAAATAATGTCTCCGCCCCGTCTGCGTCTTACGTCTTTTCTATGCGGCAACCACCTACTGAATATGGGATGGTTTCCGACACAGAATATTTTTATTGATAGAATTGAGTTAGCTCCTCCCCTTAAGGTTTGTACAGTATGTACAGGTCGAAACCGGACACATTGTATACATATGTAAGTATACAATACAGAACCTGGGGTCGGGAATAGTAACTAGTCAGCAGAGGATGGTTTCCGACCCCACGTGTAATTTTTATTTATTTATGGAATTGGTCGAATTGAGTTAGCTTAGACCACTAGAAGTTTGTATAGACTGAAACTTTACACAAACACCTAGTTCTATCGGTATATTTACACAGTACAGTACAAACTACAAACACAAGAAAAATATGATATAAAATCCAATTGAAAATTCGTAGAACACAGAACTCAGTTTGTTTGTGCAACTGTTTCCAAATATTCCCTGCGTTTGTTTTTACGTGTACCTAGTGGATTTCCCTGGGGCACGCCTGTTCCTCAATAACGATGTTCTAACTCACCTTAGAGCTATTTTGTATCCGTTGTACGGTATATTATAGGATGTCCGAAGTTTTTATTGATTTTGTGGTAGTTAGAAACATTATTTTCAAATAATTATTTTCTTGGGCTCATTGTAGGTTCTCATCCGGATTTTAACCCGAAAAGAATAAGCAAAACAGGGCCTTCTCACTTGTAATCTCTATTATGAGACTTAATAATTATACACACCTACACACCCACAATAGGGTAGTTTCCAGGGTCAAAATAATTACATTCTATTTAGTCCGTATTTTAGATTATAAAAAAATATTGGACACGTATTTTTTCTTTTTTCGATTAAACAAAAAAGAACAAAGATAATAGCCTGTTTAAGTTACCTGTGACGTCACTCTGCGTGAAAAATGCCACGCATCGTGACGTCACACGTAACTTTAATAGGCTATATCTTTGTCATTTTTGGTCTAATTTACAAATAAAAAAATACGTGCCCCTTATTTTTGAATAATCTAAAAGACGGACTAATTACATTTTTTTAGGCAACTAGCCTATTACACATACTCACACACACATTAGGACCACACTAACGGGAAATCGCGAACATTGAAAGATTGATATCGCGAAAATCACACGAGAGAGTCTTAGCCTCTGTTCAGACACGGCGGGAATCGCGCGGTTCCCGCCGTGTCTGAACAGAGGCTTATACATACAGGAAGACTTTTTTACCACCGTCCAAATTTTTCTAGGCATTAGGTAATTGGGGTGCTATGACAGGAAACCTCCACGTGCGCCCGTGGACTGGAGTTCCCTCTCGGATACGTTCGGGGGGAAGACCAGTTTTCCGGACCGGTGCACCCTGGGATGCGGGCAAAAACTCTTCCTTAGGCACTGTATGTCTAAGGGGTCTCTTTGCCCGTATGTGAATAGCCTGTCGTGTGGACGCTCCAACGCGTGTCCCTCTGATTAGCAGAGGGCACAGCGGCGGAGCGGGCTTGCGGACGGTGAGTCATGGGTAGCTCGCGGTCCGACTAAGGACCAAGCCCGGGTCGGTGGCGCGTCGTGTTTCGCGCCAAATGCCTGCTGGGGTCGCGGGTTTTTTCTTAACCCAGGTTATCGTGGCCCCGGAACGTAAAGGGCATAGGAAGGAATGCGGGTGGATTTTAGTCAGTAAGAGTCTGACAGTCCCTTCCGCCCCACACAGGGCTGGAGGACTAATTTGATGATTTTACCACTTAAAAAAAAAAAAAGTTATTAGGTAATTGATACCGGGTAAGTAATATATGATATAACTATAAAAACTCTAAAACTTACAAGAGATAACAACTGAATATATAATTTTACTTGATATAACGATCTGTTAATATAATAAACGATTGACATAATTTTATAATGACTAATTTCCATAAACATTACAATCAATGAATATAAAATCGTTTTGTATACCGCTCAAAAGACATAAAGCTTATTTGGTCTAATTTTTTTTTTCTTCCTGGCAAGTAATCTAACACTGATGTACCTAGTAATAGTACCACCTGCCGTGAATCTTCGAGGGTTTAAAGTAACCTAACACGAAGGGGATCCATCCCCTTCGAACTTTCTTTCCTCTTTCCCCTTCGTGTTAGGTTACTTTAACCTAACCTGTCCGTGTCGGGGTGTCCCAAGTCACGAGCTCGCTTCGCTCGCTCTTGGATACAATTTTTTTCTAATAACAATAGCACGAAGACGAGGTTTTAGTTCTTGCCTGTGTGTAAACATCTTGATACGATTATGTTATGGAGATTATTGCTTGCGATAATTGCTTAGACATTATCGAACGGAAACGTTCGAGAAACTCTCCCCGTCTAAATGGCCCTTTATCCGCTCTGCGTGGTCACTGCCGGGCGCATGAAACCCGCACATCCCGCTTACCCCGCGCCCCGCCCCGCCACACCTGTCCCCTAAACACATACACATTCATACATTGTAATTTCATCCTATTTACCTACCTATGTTTCACAAATAAATAATTTGAATTTGAAGCACGAATTTTCACTCTTTTACTGTACAGTATTAGCGTTCGTTGCATGAAAAAATGAAACAGCGCCTCTTGTGTGCGAAGTAGGAACTAATTTTTTTCTTGAAAATAGACAAATTGAAATTGTCAAAGTTTCAGTTTACTACGTCTCAAATACTGAATACTCGTGCTAAGGGTACCGACCGTGGTAGGCGCCCACGGCGACGGACGTCGCTTGATGATCTCCAGCCACCGTAGGCGCGGGCATGCGGGCAGCGAGTAAAGGGCAACTCGCTGCCCGACCAAGGACCATGCCCGGGTCGACGGCGCGTTGTGTCCCACGCGCGCCTCAAAGAGCGTCAGCATAATGACGGGGCCCCCCTCTCAGAGGGCCAAAGCCTGCCGGGGTCGCGGGATTATTCCCTTACCGTAACCCCGGAACTTAACAGGCTATGAAGGACACCGTGGATTTTAGTCAGTAGAAGTCTGACAGTCCCTCCCGCCCTGCCCGGGGTTAGAGGACTCATTTGATGATTTTACCACGCTAAAAAAAAAAAAAAAAAAAAAGGGTACCGACCGACACATCACAGCGCGCGGTGTCCAGATTCATCAACTTTTATAGATTTTTTTGTGACGTGATTTCTCAATATTTTTAACCGACTTCAAAAAAAGGAGGATTTTTTTTTTTATGTTTGTTACCTCATAACTTGCGACTGGGTGAACCGATTTTCATGATTCTTTTTTTATTCGAAAGCTGGTGCTTCTCGTGTGGTCCCATTGTCACCGTTTCAGGATCTGATGATTGGATCTTGGAGAAATCGAGGGCAACCCTCAAATTTTATTAGCTGACACATAGTTTTTCGCAAATCTTATGAAGTAATTCAAGTACTTGCGTATGGAAATCATTATCTCATGTAGCTGAGCTGATGATGGAAGGTACAACTCCTCAAGTAAGAAAATTATGTTTGTGTTCGCATATCTCCGGAACTATAAGTCCGATTTAAGAAATTCTTTTTTTGTTGTACTAGGTATCGTTCAACTTAGGGAATACTGCAAATTTCATCAAAATCGGTTCAGCAGTTTTTGAGATAGGGAATAAATGAAAGAGATGTTAATGATGTTATTACCGGTGCTAGATTACAAAATTCTAATGCACATGTAAGAAAATGATGTATTTGACAAGAATTTTGGTTGAATATTGAAACTAAAAAGAGTAAAATAAAAACTTTTTCAAAAAAAATGTGACCGCCTTCAAAAACAACCACAAAAAAGAGTAAAATAACCTACAAAACTTTTCTTTCGGAAGTCGGTGGCAAAAGAGACAATGAAATTAATAAAAAACAACCGACTTCCGAAAGAAAAGTTTTGTAGGTTATTTTACTCTTTTTTATGGTTGTTTTTGAAGGCGGTCACATTTTTTTTGAAAAAGTTTTTTTGTATTGTGTGATACAAAAAGAAAAAAACACGTTTGCAATGATTTCCGCCAAAGATTATTATATCTAAATTTGGATGGTGACTAAAAATTCAGTATTTTTTTGTATTTTTTGGTAGCACCTCATGCATTTAATAACCGACAGATTTAAGTTAAAACGTCCATAAAAAGAATCCTTGTTACCAAAAACAGGTACAGTCATATAAAAAACCTAAAATTCCGGGCTCTTTTTTTAAACGCTGCGGGGGCAAAATAGATTTTATTTTTACCCTTCGTTTGGTGAAGCGCGGCCGCGGTGTCGATAGTGTGAAAATTGCAAAAAAAATAAAACAAAAAACCTATCGGGTTTCAATCAACAATCCTTTTACATTTGACACAGACGACATCACGAGAGCAGGTTTTTTTATTTGGTTTTTAAACCAACTAGTGACTGGAAAAGCTAAATGATTTTTAACTCAAAATATTTATGAAAATACTAGCTGCTACTCGTATGATTTCTTTGGCGTAAAGTTTTCAGAGGCCTTACCGCGAGCTCTTAGGGTTGAACCACATCTGGCAGCACGGGATCGCCGTTTTCCGTCGCCCTTTCTCTTTCTGTCGCTTAGAACGGCCATTTGCTAGACCGAAACAGAAAGCATAATGCGATAGCACGCGGCGGAATCCTCGAGGCGGCCGCGTGCTATCGCATTGTCTCGGTCTAGCAAATGGCAGTTCTAAGCGACAGAAAGACAAAGGGCGACGGAAAAAGGCGATTCCGTGCTGCCAGATGTGTTTCAACCCTTAACGCGATTCAGTTTAGGCTGTGAGAAAAAGATGGCGCTAGACGAATTTTATAGCTCTGTCTCTTTCCCACAGCCTCAACTGGATCACATTAAGAGCTCGCGGTAGGCCTCCAGGTGCTTATAAGCTTGATTGATTAGCGTTCTGCAAATGTAACATCTGTACTCAATTTTATTATGTTTAAGAGTTTGTACGGAACGCGCAAATCCTACTACTATTATAAAGGCGAAAGTTTGTAAGTATGGATGTATGGATGTTTGTTACTCTTTCACGCAAAAACCACTGAACGGATTTGGCTAAAATTTGGTACACACATAGTTTATAATCTGGATTAACACATAGGATAGTTTTTATCCCGATTTTATGTTCCCGTGGGATAACTTTCGAGTATTAGCGGGTGAAGCCGCTGGCAACAGCTAGTCTCACGATAAATACTGGTTCGAAATGAAAAATTCTTTTTGCATCGGATAGTCCACTTTATCGGGGAAGGGTAAAGGTTTTTAACATTACGCTAAGGCTAATATGAGCGGAGCGAGTAAAGTACAACTCGCTGTCCGACCATGGACTATACCCGGATCGACGGCGTCGGCGTCGTGTCGTCTTCCACGCGCGCCTCAAAGAGCGTTAGGAAAATGACGGGCTTAGAGGTCCAAAGCCTGCCGGGGTCGCGGGACTTATTTCCTTACCGTGACTCCGGAACATAAAGGGCTATTGAAGAACACCGTGGATTTTAGTCGAAAGGCCAATCGAATAATATCCTTCCATCACCATTTTAATAACAATACAATACAATGACAGATTGAGCTTGGTTGATGTGCTGTCGTCTGTACGTTTAATGTAAATTAAATGTTGCCAATCAATTATTCAAGTTTGATTTAAGAGTATAGAATAGCTGCTGCCATTTCAAAAAATAGGTATTTAGAAAAACTCGTACTGTCTCACGCGTTGAAAAAACCCCGATCGTGCGATAGAGAGCGTTGCAACTCGCGACTGAATGTAAGTATTTTTTATATGAAATTTGTCTCTCGGGAGAAAACGTTTTTCACATACTAAATCACGACCAATCTCTTAGATTCTGGTGTCAATCGTTTCAGCATATTATATTCTAGGTTTGTAGGTTTTGTTTTTTTTCTTAAACTTCTTTGTTTTTTAAATACAAAGGTTTTACTTCAATGAAGATTTTGTCATAAAAATAGTAACTTTTAGGCGCCTGTAACTTTCAAACTATTATAAATTTTGAAAAAAATAAAACCTATAAACCTAGTTTTTTACTGTGTCAGATGCATTGTAAAAAATCATTGAGATAGGATAACATTTAGGGGGAGGAAAACGTTTTCTCTTTTTGTATGGACGAAAGCTCGGTAGACGATAGTCTTAAGAGTGTCACACACATTGGAAAATACAAGGTATCATTTGTAAAAACAAAGGTATCATTGCAAAAAATTTTGCTATGTGTGTCGGAACATGGCAAAGTTATAAGCCGGGCAAAGTTACTTGGTTTGAAGGTAGAAAACATTAGCACAAAGACACTGCTCATTTCTTAAGCTCCTGGCAGACCCATTTATGGAGAAATGAAAAAGATAATTATATGTTAACAATAGTGTGTGAGAACATGAAGAAGAAAACCATTTTAAATATCTTGACCTGACACAAATAAATATTAATATTATAAATATTAAAAAAAAAATTAACATTCATTCACTCACTTTTTTTTTTCTTTTAGAAATCCACATAACATATTTTGTTAAAAACTAGAACAATATTATGCATTAGGAATAAGGACAGTTGTATTTAAAAATTCTACGCGGCGTTATTATTAAGTTAACATTTACATTGTACTTTATATTCGTATTGTCTGAGAAACTAAGGCCCTTCGTACACGAGGCGACACGCAAGTCTCCGATGCCTTACGACATTGGTAACCATGTGACTATCTCAATAAAAGATCATGGAGGTTCGTACACAGGCCCGCGTCAATGAATATAAAAGTCGCCTAGTGTACGAAGGGGCTAAGAATTAAAACAACTATTTAAGTTTCAAACAACGCTTTCGTATTCTTCACCTCTGCCGTCGTCAGTTTCATATCTACGTATCCCTCTCCAATTCTAGATTTTGTCTTCGAATACGTTAAGTTGGCAACTATCCGGCCTCTGGTGAATGGGAAGCCTTTTGGAATGTATTTCGGGTTGACTGTCATGTTTGCCATATTCAACGCGCCCTGAAAACAGAAAAAAATAACACGAATCTATTAATCTATGCTGTTTATGATCAGGGCTTGTAGCCATGTAACAAACGATAAACACAAACGCTGACCAGGCTTTAATAAATTTTCAACTTTATGTACTTGGATATAAGGTTGAAGATCTAGTGTAGATTGCATAGCGTTTTCGTTCTTTCCTGTCGCTAACTTTTAGAAATCTTTAATACATTTTCAGTTTTCGGCTCTGGTGTATAAAGTTGAAAATTTATTGGGGAGAACCGGGCGTATACGATTATCTTGCGCCTTGTTGCGACTTGGCTAGGGGGGCAGGCCATTTGTCGAATGCACTAGTTTAGGAGATGCTGCAAGACTAGAGGAAATGGATGGCAGAAGCGAAGACAGACAAATTATCTTGGCACGTAAAGGGCAACTGAAAGACTGTTCCTTAGAAGGTAGATTGTAGTTTGGTTAGTTAGTTATTTCCCACACTTTGGTGGAGCGGCATTCGTCTGAATGCCGCTCCACCAAAGTGTGGGACTGTCTCATCATGTACCTAGGTAGGAGTACTATTTAGAAACGTTATGGAGTTGCCATGATGTTGCATTGCGTCACTGATGTTTGTGGCACGGCACATGGCTAGATAGATCTACGCATTGATGAGCACCACAGTACTTTCACAGTTACTGTTATTATGGCTTGTGGCTGGGACTGTAACACCATAATTATTTTTGTAATATTTTAATTTTTTCATTTGACTATTCAAACGTTTTGGAATTATAATTAAACCGTATTTATGTATTTATTTACCGGAGGATGAGGACAGGTTTTCTTGATGCCACTCGACCTTACAGCGGAGCCAAAGAACAAGTCCTTCTCGACGAGGTAGCACCAGGTGAAGTGGAACTCGATGAAACTCCGCTTGTACTGGTTCGTCAGTAGCTCGTAGAAGTAAATATCTATCTGCAGTTAAAAAAATAGATGAATCAGAAGTTATTTTGCGAGAATGCTGATAGCAAAAATAACACTACCAACATCTATAGAGTAGGTAAATGAAGACAAGAAATGGGCAGTGGTTCACCAGACGACACAAACACACCTAGGGAGTAACTAACTCCCTAAATATTTTGGTGATGGATAGGATCCAACTCCTAGAAGTCAACTCCGGGCAACTGCACCACAGGCTACCCGTCATCAGCAGTGACGTCTACGATTTTCAGTGACGGTATTTCGGGATCCCGTATTAAAATCACCAAAAATTCTGTATATGGAAGCTGACTGAGCGATGCCACAGGCGATAGGGGAGGAAACGTTTCATCAGCTGTGTTATTCTCTATAAGAAATTTCGTCGTGTGACTCTACCATGTGCTCTTCGACGAGATGTGTTTCAGATCGTCCAATTCTGCAGCAGGTGCGTGCGTGCACGACTGGATAGTGTCACTGTCATCAGCTTATTGAATGGCAAACTTTAATCCCAGCGTGGGGTGATCGCTGTGGCCGCGCCGTCACAACTAGTCACAAGGCAGTCTTTCGACCGCCTGGCTCTAGATCACCATCCATTATGTCAGAAGAGTTTCTTGCACGTTCTTCTCCATAGAGATCTACTTCTTGGAACGGGCATCTACGGTACTTTCACAGTTTTTATGTCTCGTGACTGAGACTGTAGCACCATAACTTTTGTAGTGTTTAATAGGTAATATTCCTTTCATTGTCTATGACAATTCAAAAGTGCCTGTAACTGACCTACTTGAAATAAATGCTTTGATTTTGATTTTGAGTTAAACAGTTTTTACTGTGTCGTCCCAATGTTAAAGAAACAAAAAACTTACGTAAACATTATTGTCAAAAGGCACGACATTTTGGATGTTGAGGCCAACGTAGTAGATTGGGTTGGAGCGGCCGTACCGCACTGCCGTCAGGTTCGCGTAAGCAGCGTACTCTGGGTTGTAGTACGTTATTCTAGGATGCTCAACGCTCAAGTATGTTACCTGGAACATGGGTTTAATGTAAGTTGGAAAAAATGTGAATAAATCGATAATGATTCGAATATGACCAATATTCCTAAAGATTCGTTTCGTGAATGAATATTCGAGGAATAGCCAATGGCGTTCCTGGTTTACCAAGTGAATCATTAAGAATATTGCTTAAAGTGGCCGTTTAAGACCTACTGTACGGCTTTTCACTCACACTCACATCACCCAATTGAGTGCACAACTCATTATTAAGGTTCCGTTGTAATCAAGGAACCTTTATAGTTTCGCCATGTCCTTCCGTTTGTCTGTCTGTTCGTATGTACGTCCGCAACTGAGCTTAGAGAAGATCGGAACTAGGAAGCGTTGTAATTAGGCATGCATATACAAATAAGTTATAATAAAATCTTTTAAAATATTTTTAGGGTACCTCCTCTACACGTAAAGTTTTTTTCGTACTCCGTTTTTAGGGTTCCGTAGTCAACAAGGAACCCTTATAGTTTCGCCATGTCCGTCCGTCCGTCCGTCCGTCCGTCCGTCCGTCCGCAGTTTAGCTCAGAGACGCACAGTACTAGAGAGCTGTAATTTGGTGTAAATATACGGATTTGTTGTGCGGAAATAGTGGTAAAATAAAATCTCGTAAAATATTTTTTTTAGGGTACCTCCAGTCGGGCACGCCGCAATTGCGGCGGTAAGACCCCTCTTTGAGGAGTGGCTGGAGAGAAGTCATGGCGTCCTGACCTACCGCTTGACGCAGGTCCTCACCGGACACGGAAGTTTCGGGAGGTACCTGTGTCTGATGCGAAAGGAGGAGACGCCTGGGTGTCACCACTGCGAAGATCGCCCGGAGGACACGGTGGAGCATACGGTGCAAGACTGCCCAGCTTGGGCGGAGCGCCGACGTGTCCTCACGGCTGCGATAGGCGGAGACCTCTCGCGCCCGGCATTGGTTGCGGCCATGCTGCGGGGCGAGACGGAGTGGGAAGCGGTCAGCTCCTTCTGCGAGGCAGTAATGCTCGTAAAGGAGGAGGCAGGCCGCGAGCGAGAGAGGACAGCGTCCTCCCTCCGCCCCAGCCGCAGTGGTAGGCGCCCACGGCGACGGACGTCGCTAGATGATCTCCGGCCACCGTAGGCGCGGGCATGCGGGCAGCGAGTAAAGGGCAACTCGCTGCCCGACCAAGGACCATGCCCGGGTCGACGGCGCGTTGTGTCCCACGCGCGCCTCAAAGAGCGTCAGCATAATGACGGGGCCCCCCTCTCAGAGGGCCAAAGCCTGCCGGGGTCGCGGGATTATTCCCTAACCGTAACCCCGGAACTTAACAGGCTATGAAGGACACCGTGGATTTTAGTCAGTAGAAGTCTGACAGTCCCTCCCGCCCTGCCCGGGGTTGGAGGACTCATTTGATGATTTTACCACGCTAAAAAAAAAAAAAAAAAAAAAAAAAGGGTACCTCCAGTACTTACACGTAAAGTGAGGATTTTTTTTTTCTCGCGTACCCCTTAGTGTGGGGTATCATTAAATAGGCCTTTAAAAAATAATGATAGTTTTCACGTTTGTGAAATATTAAGCTTTAAAGTGCTAAATTTTGCTCGATTCGAGTGTCCCCCCCCTCTACCATCTAAACGGTTATGTTTGGGGGTGTGAAAAAATTCACAATAGTAGTACATATAACGAAGTTTAAAAGAAAATTATCATGACTAAGTAGGCTTTACAACTTTACGAGTAATAGTCGACCAACTTATAAAATGTACTTGATATCATATTTTCTTAAACAAAATGTATCGGAGACAACTGCAAATGTAAGTTTGTCAACTTTGGGGATAGGTAGGTTTTTATCGTCAACTATTTTTAACTAAATTCAAAAAAAGGAGGAGGTTCTAAATTCGTTGTAACCTTTTTTCTTATGTATTATCCCCGATTTCTCAAAGACTCCTGGACCGATTTTGAAAATTCTTCTTTTTAAAATTAAATTCAGCGAATCAGTTTAGTTAGTTCGCATAAGTATTTTGATGGGCAACTACGGAACCCTACACTGTGCGTGGCCCGACACGCACTTGGCCGGTTTTATTAAACTCAAACTGTGTTTCTACGATAAACATCTGTTGAACACCTTCTCCGATAGAAGTGCAACTGCAAAACGGCCCTTTTATGCGATATGGTATCAATAGTCCAAATGGGGAAGGCAAGTGTCAAAGTGACAAGTGACAGTTTGGTCCCCAAAGAGCTGTCAAATCAATGGAATTTTCAGAAAAAAAAACGATTTGTTGATGTAAAATGACTAGATGTTGTGTAGTAAGCTGTAAAAATTATGGAACATACAAATTTCCGACAATTCACACTATCAAGAAATAATGGGTAGCTGCTGTGACTGCTGTGAGAACAAAAATTGTATTATCACTAAGGAAAAGCTATATAATAAACAAATATCCAGACTTGCGAAGCCAACACAGGCCGTTAGTTGAGTTTATTAATGAAATTCTATGATTATACCATAACTAAACAATCGAATCGAGCAGTGGTGGCCCAGTGGTATCGGCCCCGACTTACGAGTTGTAGGTCGTGGGTTCGAATCATCACCACTGCTCTCAAAACGGTGAAGGAAAACATCGTGAGGAAACCGGCATATCCTAGAACCAAAAATTCGAAGACATGTGACATCCACCAATCCGCACTGGGCCCGCGTGGTGGATTATGGCCCACCCCCTCTCACAGAGAGGAGGCCTGTGTCCCAGCAGTGGGAACATTAATAGGCTGATGATGATGATGATGATGAAACAATCGAATACACTTTTCAAAATAATATCTACTTTTCTATTGGAGGTTAAGTACCAGTATTGCATCGCTCTATAAATCATGAAATGGTTCGTCTGGCGGAAGAATTATCACCTGGAACGAGTTTTGTAATAGTTGTGGTGTTAAGAAATTAAATAAATTGTGATATTTCTCGAATCTAAATAGAAAAAAAGGTTAAAATTACTGACTTGAAACATTATGATATTTTATCAAAATATAAAGTCAGAAGCAGCATTATATTCTTTTATAGGAGAGGACAGGTAAAACATACCTAAACTCAAAAATTGAAACCTCAACTACTTACATTAGTAATTGTGGATTTATTACGGTAAAATCAAATGTATTACCACTCAATTAAATCACTTTTTTTCCTCTTGTAGATGCACCGCGGCGTCTTAATTCTTCTTTTAGTATATGTACCTGCCTGTGTTCCTGTATTTATACTCACTTTTTATAACAAATAATCTTGTTTGTTTTTTGTACAAGGTAGACAGTAATCTGACGTGGGGACCAACTATCGCAGCGCCATCTACGATTAGCTTTGAGTTGCCATCCCCATTGGGAGAAAAAGAGGCTTTGCCTTCCATTAGGTCGTGTAGTTTTTTTTATTTGTATTGCTATGCTATTCATGAAAAATGAAAGTTTTCGTCCTCGAGGAGTGTTAGCGTTAGCCGCCATCTTGGATTGAGGGAGCACAAAGGATGATGCCAGGGAAATCTGGTATAACCAGGTTCATTGAAGAAAGGATTCCTAAATGGCGGCGTTTCCAGCTTCCAATAGCAACATGTAATACGTCATTGGGTAGGCATTTTTAAGCTGAACAAAAAATACTGTGGCACCATTATCTGAAATATTAGTCCGTTTTGAGATAGGTGTGTTTGATTTAATATGGCAGTTTAAGATAATAATATTAACCAAATAATGTTTTTTTCGAAATATATTTGGTTATATTTTGGTGCACAGGAGGAGGCCGCGCTTGCCGAGGTCGATTTATAGATGGGTAACCATCTTCGCGGGTTTTCTCCGTGCATCAAAAAGCACTTAAAAGCCGTTGATTACGGCTGTCATTTGAATATCTTGGACAGTCGTCACCTACTGGCCTACTGTAAAAGCTCGCTTTGCCGTTAACCATTTATACTACGTATGCGAAAGAGGCATTGTACGGAAAGCGACCTTATGAGGAGTCATTCCGCGAACGCGACATTTCGCGAAAGAGACATTTTGCGAAAGAGACATTTTGCGAAAGAGACATTTTGCGAAAGAGACATTTTGCGAAAGAGACATTTTGCGAAAGAGACATTTTGCGAAAGAGACATTTTGCGAAAGAGACATTTTGCGAAAGAGACATTTTGACAAGTGTTGAAAAGGTGTTTATCTCTTTTTGTGGTAAGACGTAGGATAGGTAGAGTAGGGAGGATTTATTTACTTTTTATCCTGGGTGTCGAGTCTGCTAATTATTAGTCAGAATGGCGCCACAATGGCGTTTCAATTTTCGAACCATTTTTTACTCAGCAGTAAAAAATGGCTCGAATAAGCACTACAAATGAAACGCCATTGTGGCGCCATTCTGACTAACGTCTGGTAATACGTTCGCCACTGTCATGATTAAAAAAAGGTTGCACTCCAGGAGTGCCGGTAGAAGTGAAAACTTTTTTGTTACTATGTTTTATTTTTAATTTGAATGACGTCTTACTCATTTTCGATCAGGGTCACGTGACCCTGACGCGAGTTTTAAATTTTTTACCCATTACAGAAAAAGTGTACAACGCCGCTAAAGAAGTTTTCACTTCAAAAATTAAAAAGAAACTGTTACTTGGGTACGAATATTAAAACTTTGCCACTCACCTTTTCTGAAACACAAGTGAAGTAAAATATTGAAAATATAAAATAATGGACAATCGTAATCTTCTCAGCCATAGTATAACGAACTCTTCTCTGCGATAGACTTTGACAAAATGTCAAACCTTAATAATAATGTATGTTGTTTGTTTAGGTATAAACTCATCTTATTGTTTATTGAAAACGTATTTTACGCACTGTGAGCATTCTGATTTGTTCGTAATTGCGGTCAATGTGACGGTGGGTTCTTTACAATTTATGTACAGACGGCAAATCAAGCTACCACAACCTGTCCCACAGCGTCCTCACCTACCGCATGACACAGGTCCTCACCGGACATGGCAGCTTCGGGAGGTACCCGTGCATGATAAAAAAGGAGGAAACGCCCGGGTGTCACCACTGCGAAGATCACCCGGAGGACACGGTGGAGCATACGGTGCAGGACTGCCCAGCTTGGGCGGAGCACCGCCGTGTCCTCACTGCGGCGATAGGCGGAGACCTCTCGCGCCCGGCATTGGTTGCGGCCATGCTGCGGGGCGAGACGGAGTGGGAGGCGGTCGCCTCCTTCTGCGAAGCAGTCATGCTCGCGAAGGAGGAGGCGGGCCGCTTGAGGGAGAGGATACCGTCCTCCCTCCGCCCGAGACGCAGTGGTAGACGCCCACGGCGACGGATGTCGCGGGACGATCTCCGGCCACCGTAGGCGCGGGCATGCGGGCGGCGAGTAAAGGGCAACTCGCTGCCCGACCATGGACCATGCCCGGGTCGACGGCGCGTTGTGTCCCACGCGCGCCTCAATGAGCGTCAGCATAGTGACGGGGCCCCCCTATAGAGGGCCACAGTCCTGCCGGGGTTGCGGGACATACGTATACCGCGACTCCGGCACACAAAGGGCTACCGAAGGACACCGTGGATTTTAGTCAGTACAAGTCTGACAGTCCCTCCCGCCCTGCCCGGGGTTGGAGGACTCATTTGATGATTTTGCCACGTAAAAACAAAAAAAAAAGCTACCACAATCTGCCAAATTCCTTGAATAGATTTTCAACCTTATCATAATAGTGGAAGAATAAGGCCGAGACTCCACCAAAACTGTGCGAGTCGAGACGTGTTTTGAACAACCAATAGAATTGCGTTATTGACACAGCTCCACTCCGGCACGACTCCGGCAACGCAATTCTATTGGTTGTTCAAAACACATCTCGACTTACACAGCTTAGGTGGAGTCTCGACCTTATGGTCGATTTTGTTATTTGGTACAGTTAAAAAGAAATATACAAGTGTTACTAACTAAATATTTACAAAAGATAGGATGGGTACTAAAATAAAACAAAAATAAAAAGAATACAAAAAGGGCAGAGACACTTAAAAGGCGTCCAAGTACTCTTCCGTATCGCTGTCGTTTGGGGACGTGCCCAGAAGACTGGCAGCATTGCCACGTTGAATGGCAAAGATAGAGAAATGAGATATCTCGCCGACTGGTCGACACTTCGCGTGACCTGTGTGGCTGGTTATTTCTTTGGTCAAAAAATAAGCATTGCCATTCAATGTTCGATTGTTAAAATTTGTCAGAACCTTCATGGAATGGGTTTTTGAAACCTGTTTTGGTACCTACGTAATAATCTTTTGTGTGAAGTCCTACAATATGAAGATAGCGCAGGGAAATGAGGAAATCAGGGTTATCAAGAAATCCCTAGGGATATCACGAAATCCCGGAAGATATGGGATATTCTTGTTTATTGCGTCTTCTTACTAAAAGTGTCTAGTGTTATGACAGAATACTAATATACAGTCAGAGATTTATGTAATTTCGCTTAACTATAAAGTCGGTCGCGGGACTTATCCGGTCGCGGGACTTATCTCATTACTGTGACCCCGGAACGTAAAGGGCTTTTGAAGGACACCGTGAATTTTAGTCAGTACGAGTCAGACAGTGATGGGTGGAAGGACTCATTTGGTGATTGAAAGAATATTGTTGTTGTTTTTGAAGTGAAAACTTCTTTAGCGGCGTTGTACACTTTTTCTGTAATGGGTAAAAAATTTAAAACTCGCGTCAGGGTCACGTGACCAAAACTCGTGTCAGGGTCACGTGACCCTGATCGAAAATGAGTAAGACGTCATTCAAATTAAAAATAAAACATAGTAACAAAAAAGTTTTCACTTCTACCGGCACTCCTGGAGTGCAACCTTTTTTTTTTCTGTCTACATGGTTTAAAGGAACCTAACCAAACCGAACCTCTGGGTGGACATAGCGGGTTTTACCAAGCGATTAACTACTGCACTGTCTATCGTAGGCTCGATTCCCGCACGTAACAAATATTTGCTTAACCCTACTAAAGTCACATCCTCGGACTTAGTCAAAAATGTACAGCTACCGGAAATATAATGATTAAGTCATTCATGGAAATTGTCACCGGAAATTGTATTTTGTAGATGTATCTATAGATATAGCTATGTATGTGCAATTATTTTAGTATTCCTATTATATATTTTTAGCATACCTATTATAGAGCAATATACCTACAATTTTAGAAAATAGCTTTAAATTGATCGATGGAGACAGCTAGATATTTATTTATGACTAGTGTTTGCCCGCGGCTTCGCTTGCGTTTTTTAGAATTTGAGAAACAATACGGATCGTGTGGCGCCATCTGGAATATGAACGTAATTGTTTTCTCGGAAACAGCTCTCTTCTGTTATTCGGGATGTAAGATACCTTATATCCGTGTCTATACTCCTGACAACGTATATGCTAAATTTTGGGACGATCGATTCAGTAGTTAGTAATGCGTGAAAAGGTAAAAAACAAACATACTTGGATTTTTATTATTAGTTTAGATCAATAATGTTATATCTCGGTACATAGTTTGCATAGGAAACGTCCTTATTTGAGCGACATTAATTTCAAAGAACCGTGTTTATTTAAACATTAGACTATCATTTTTGGGTCGATTTACAGCATCGCTGCAAATTGAACGTACGATAGCATTGCTCTTCTCCCTTTAGCATACCGCGTGATACCTAAAAAATAACTAATTATCTGACTCGATGAGTACAACTTGTCGTCGTTTAAAACAGAATCTATGCACTGGTTTGAGCACCAATTCAAAACATAAATAAACACAAATTATAGAAACCCTGATTTTTTTCTAATCTTTAAAATTCCACACCTCAAAACAATTACAATTAAAAAAAATATCCAACTTACTACCTACAATTTAAATCGGTGTAATTCCTAGAGAAGTATTGAAAAAAAAAATAGTAATTATTTAAAATCGCGAATAATATTGAAACAAAAGTATGCACATTTTTTTTTAATTATTTAAAACTCCCAGGACAAATAAAAAAAAACTCAAAAAGAGAAAAAGAAAACTGCGAGATTTGATCCAGAGACCCCTTGCACGAAAGTCAAGCAGGTTACCGACCGGACTGGCTGGTACGCTGACAGTGATTTTCAAATAGCGGTTCTTGTACAAATGTCAACTATGACTGAAAATCAACATATTATAAAATTGCTAATCCCCCAAGGGGAATAGCGTAATTATACATATCCTATTAATAGAACAGCAGTTTAAGGAATATTTGAGGAAAAATTGACTAAATAATATCCAGTGGTTTAGCTTCCAATTATCAACAAACATCTAAAAACAACAAAATTAAAAATTGCTTATCTCCCAGGAAAAATAGCGTAATAATACATAGCATATTAACAGAAGCATATTATTAGGAATATTTGAGGAAAATTTGATCGACAACTTTACAGTAGTTTCGGAGATAGATCAAATAAAAAAAAAAACATAAAAAAATTCGAAAAAAAATAAAAGTTGATCTGGCATCAGAATCGATCCCTTATCTCGAAAAAAATACAAAAAGAAAAAAATATTCAATGTACAGGAATGACATCTCTACGATTTTATTATATGTAAAGATTTCACAAGAATGGATGAAGTAAGCCATAAGGGGAAGTACAGTAAGAATTTTGCTGAGCATGTCCACAACAAAAGGGTTACCAACTCAGCATAAATGCTGGGCGAAAGACACCCACCGCTGGTTTTCAGTTGGCACCACGCAGAGATACACGCGGACGAGGGTAGGCAAAACAATAAATAAATAGTTAAACAACATAAACATTAAACAATTAGAAATGTGTGTAGGGAAAAGTGAAGTGTATTAAATAAAATTATATTAAAATTTATTTTAATATCAAATATGTGTGCGCTATAGAGAGTTAATACATAAAATTATTTTTAATAAAACGCGCCCAGAATGACGCCACCAATGGCAGGGCAACCGAAGAAGAAAACTTGTTGCGCCGACCACAAGTAAAATGGGATTAGGGGAGGAAAACGATGATTCTAATTGCACAGTCTCATTAATGGGGACAAATGTAATGGGGACAGCGGTAAATACCCAGTAATCAATCGGTCGATCACTGCACCAAACATGTTTACTCATATCACAATTTTAATTGGCAGATTATATTATAAATTGTTCTGGCGGTGAAATAAAAACAGTTTAGATTGCTCTGTGGTTATGTGAATGAACATCCATTATACATTAACGAACGTGGACTAAAGTTACGCCAAGGTTAATCCTTAAGAAATGTATGGCTAATCCGAGGATTATCCTGGTTGTAACTTTAGTCCAAGTTTATTAAAAAGGGGGTAAGATAAATTAATGAATTTTTCGACTGGGCGTTTTGGATTTTTTTTCAAATCATCAAATGAGATCTCCTACCCAGGGAGGGACTGTCAAATTTGTACTGACTAAAATCCAGAGTGATCCTTCAATAGCCCTTTACTTTCCACACATGGTGACACCCAGGCGTTTCCTCTTTTCTCTTCAGACACAGGTACCTCCTGAAACTTCCGTGTCCGGTGAGGACCTGCGTCATGCGGTAGGACAGGACGCCTATCGAGCCACTCCTCAAACAGGGATCTTACCACCGCGATTGCGGCTTGCCCGGTGAAAATGACCACTAATGTAACTATCACGGTTCATGAGATACAGCCTAATGACAGACGGACAGATAGACATACAGCTGAGTCTTAGTAATAGAGTCCCGTTTTACACTTTTTTTTTTCGTGGTAATATCATCAAATGAGTCCTCCCTCACAGGGCAGGGCGGGAGGGACTGTCAGACTTGTACTGACTAAAATCCACGGTGTTCTTCGGTAGCCCTTTGTGTACCGCAGGCGCGGTATACGTGTGTCCCGCAACCCCGGCAGGACTGTTGCCCTCTATAGGGGGGCCCCGTCATTATTTATTTCAGGCAACTATGGCCCATAACATAGAATACATACCATTAATATAATAATTATAGATAAACTAATACATATGAATCATCTACAAACTACACTTATTAACTATTGCACACGAAGAGGCGGCGTCGTGTTTCGCTGACTGGTGCCGCGCAGCTGGCCTCTAAAACGCCGGTACACGACACCTTTCGGCCAGAACTCATCCTTGAGGAATCTCTCGAGACAATGAGTCGGTACCCGCACCACAAAAGACTTGAAGTTGGTTTCATGGCGCGGCTCCAACCTCTCGACCCTCAAATTCCAGGAGGTCTTCACTTGCAAATACTCCATGACCTCCTCAACCTTCGTGGAGTAATGTAGCCGGGACACATACAAAAGCGTCGTCGGTATTGCAGGACGCAACAGCATGTTTGGTCCAGCCAGCGCGGTACCACACTGGTTCTGACTCTTCGGAGGCTTCTTCTTCATCTTCTTCTCCACCTTGATGAACCCATCCTCATCCGTTTGCCGCCGATTCAATTCCTTATTGGAAACTGAGCGGCTCTGCTTACCCCCTTTGTCTGGTTTTTTCTGCGACTGAGCAGGCTTGCCCTCGGTTACGATAGCGGCGTACGCACGTTTAGGAATAGGCGAACCTACGCGAGCAATCCGATCTACCTGTGACGTATTCTCTATCGCACGTGCGGGACGATCGACGGAGTGACACGATGCATTTTCGGCGATTCGTGCAGGTGACGACACATCCATATGAGGTGACTCAAAACTGCTGACGGATACGTTTTGTTGTGCCGCGCTGCGACGCGTGTTCACATTCGTGGCGCTCAGCGGTGACCTACTTGCAGAGACTGTATTGCGCAATGACAACTTCTACTACTTCGGCACGTAGATCTTCGATGGTATTTTCCGATGCTGCCAACTTAGACTTCACCTCAGCCAGGCTTGTCTGCAACGATGTGATGTCCTTCAGCAACCTGGTGACATCGACATGATCGAAGGTGACAGGAGGCAGTCTATGCAGCTCCTTTGCCACGAACGCAGGAACGTCGTCAGGATCAGTCACCTTTAACAAGGTGATAATATCTTGGATGCTCTTCTCAGTGCCATCTCTTCTTCGAGGTGGCATCTCTCCGAGCTTCCCCAATACTTCGAATAGCAGCCTCTTGCCACTACTTATCTCCTCTTCTTTAAAGTTAGATTTGCAAATCTGCAAAATGCTAACTTCGTCCATGGTGTCGATGGCATGTTGAATGAATGCCAGCAATTCGTTGGCTATAAGATTTTGAGAACTCATAGCGTCAACAAGCAGCGGCTAGTGCCGCGCTCTTCGCGAATTAGTATTCGTATCAGTTTACACGTCCGCGGTACTCAAGCGCGCGTTGCATTGCATTATGCTGACGCTCCTTGAGGGGCCCGTGGAGCACAAAGCGCCGTCGACCCGGGCATGGTCCATGGTCGGACAGCGAGTTGCCCTTTACTCGCCGCCGTTTTACCCTTTGAGTACGGAACCCTATAAAGTAACTCAACGGTCATATAAATAAGGTTTTTTGCATTCTTTATTAATTTATTGCGAAGAAGGTGGCTGTTTATTTCAGTCGTTGAATCGCGAATAAATCTTCACAGGATAAATAAATATCATTAGCATGAGTATAACGACCCCTGAGGCAGCGAGATGGCAAGACAAGAAATGTTTCTTTTAAATAAAACATTTTTGTTTTGAAAAAGATTCATGATACTAGATTATGTCAGCTTCTCCACCCGTGTGTATTTCGTTAAGTGTCTAAAGAGTAGGCGGAGACCTCTAGCGCCCGGCATTGGTTGCGGCCATGCTGCGGGGCGAGACGGAGTGGGAAGCGGTCGCCTCCTTCTGCGAAGCAGTAATGCTTGCGAAGGAGGAGGCGGGCCGCGTGCGAGAGAGGACAGTGTCCTCCCTCGGACCCGCAGTGGTGGACGCCCACGGCGACGGACGTCGCAGGACGATCTTCGGCCACCGTAGGCGCGTGCATGCGGGCAGCGAGTAAAGGGCAACTCGCTGCCCGACCATGGACCATGCCCGGGTCGACGGCGCGTTGTGTCCCACGCGCGCCTCAAAGAGCGTCAGCATAATGACGGGGCCCCCTTTCAGAGGGCAAAGCCTGCCGGGGTCGCGGGAAAAAAAATGTTTAAACGATGTGTAAAAAATACAGAATTTATTCATTAACAAAAGCCCCCGATGACTTTGTTCTGGTCCACAACAACGCCATCGGAGTCTTTTGTAAATGAATAAATTATATCACCTAGCAAAAGCGTAAAAGATGATCTTCATGTGTATTTAATTTCTCGACTAACTCACGGCCATGCACCCGGGTAAAATCATAAAAATGTCTTCTAAACACACCATATGACCGAATGACCACTAAAAACCAGCGTTGTGCTGTGGGTCTCTCACAGCACAGCATTATGCTGAGTGGTCACCTTTCTTTTATCAGACTTGGCATGCAGCTGTCGAATTTTGTTATTTGTACATTTTTTTATGTTTAGATTAGTCAAGTAGGTAGTTATTAATTTCTATGTTTTTGTTTTCGTAATAAGCATGCTTTTCTGTAGAAAAATAAATTATTTTTTCATTCATTCTTTCTTTCTTTCATATAATATTCAGAATAAACCACAATTGATATGCACCCCACTGAACCGTCGACGGATACAAATAAGATATATTATATTCATATCCCTGTAATCCCTCGTTTAGTGGGGCTTATCTCAATTCCACTGAATTGTCGGTTAATGTAAATCTATTGTTAGGGTATAGTTCGCTGTTAATTTATGGCGTTAAAGTTCATGGGCGGTGGGCGAAATATTACTATTATGTAGGAGAGGGGCAAATAGGCCACTTTAGTTGAATTATTTATTTAATACAATTAGTGATCGTTGCGTTAGAGAGAGCCAATCCTCCTACTCACGCCCCACGTCGCGGGAGACACCCAATTTTTTTTATTGTTATCTCGCTGGTTAACCCAGCTGGAGGTTATGTACTGGGTCGTTGATTTGAAGTCAGCCAGGTGCATTACTTTGTGTACCTATGCTCTCAAAAAAGGTGAAGGAAAAATTCGTGAGGAAACCATCGTTCTACAACCAAACTTTCGAAAACGTGTGACATGTTCCAATCTGCCCTGGGGCCGCGTGGTGGATTACGGCATGGCCCACTACCTACTTCTCATAGAGAGAGTCTCCCAGTAGTGGGACCATTATAGGCATTGTACAGCTGGAGGTTATGTGTTGCTTGGCCGGATAATCCTGTGTGCCTTGATTAGATTGTGATTCATCTAAATTGGCGGCATTAGTACAATGTTATCGGCAAGTCATTATTGTAAATACATACATAAATGGAACAATTTACCTAAATCGCACTATTAATGACAATCTACACGAATAATAACAATTTTTTTTGTTTGAAACTTAAAAACACGCTTTTAACACACAGCACGCACTAAAAATTATACTTTTTAAGTCTTCATAATATTGAAACTTAATTTACTACTTATCCGTCACTTTAAGACGGCCACCATGTTGGATTTACGTCCAGTGATTTTTTTTCAGCAAACCCTTTCGTTTAATGCCCATGATATAATGGGGGTGCATTTCAAATAGCCAATCCACCATCTTGGATGTCTGCCATGTTAGATTTAAGTCACGTGACTCTTTTTTTTCGTATTCCTCACAGCAAACCCTTTCATTTATAAGCCATAGCATGGGGGTGCATATTTTCAAATAGCCAGTCCACCTTCTTGGGGAGGCCGCCATATTGGAATTGTAATGACGTTTCTTAGCTAGTATTATATTGTCATCAGAACTCAGAGCGTGTGCAAAATTTCATCCTAATCGAAGACCGGGAAATGGGTCAAATTAAGATTCCAAGATTTTCTTACACACAAGTGAAGCTTAATATAAATAAGCGTGTTAAAAAAGTATTTTTTTTACTAAATGCTAGAACACAGAAATTCTAACAACATTGATAGGCAGAAAGTATTATGTGATAAATTATTGATTTTAGAGCTACAAAACTTCAATTTTACAATTTATTACTAGTGTCCGACCGAAACTGATTTTTCAGCCGAAACCGAAACCGAAACCGAACCTTCGGCCTTGCTCTCAGTTTCGGCCGAAACCGAAACCGAAACTTTTTAAAACTTTTAACATTTCGATTTTTTTCTGTTTTTTTTTTTACATTTATTGACACAAGAAAAAGTGTCAAATACACAGAGCGAATTTTTCAACTGGGCGTGGACGGCTATATTTTTAACTATGAGGAATATCGAAAAACGTTGAATAGAGTCTCGAGACCGATTTTGCCGAAAACTAAAACTGTATCATTGGATTTTAGAAAAATCAGTAATCGTGGCCAAAAATCGAACCCGCTAATTTTGAATAAAAAAATCACAACCTGTATTATTACACCACTTGATAGTGTTAATAGTAAGGATCAAATTATGGGTACCTAATAATGAAATACGGCAAACTTATGGATAGATAGAAGATCTTAAGAATTGCTATTTTTCTATGTTATTTAACTTCTACTGAGTCCATATATCTATTCGAAATTATAAAAAAAAAACATTATTTCCAATGTTTCACTAGATTTGAAGTCTCAACAATCGCACTATATTAATTTAGCAATACAAAATAATTGAGACATTAGACTAAAAAAATTCCATTATTGCAAAAAAGAAACCGTTAACTTAATTATGTTTCGAATACCGCCTAATCCCAATTCTAATCGCCTTGACGATTGATAAGTTTTTAATCATTAACGTACGTAACAAATATTTTTTATTATGACACGAATATGCAAGACTTAGGTACTCTTGGCAGTAAACTCAAAAACATAACCTCGTCTCACGAATAAACGGACGGTGGCAAACTTAGCCGGGGCTCCACCGGCGAGCAAGTACGTGTTAGCTACGAATTTTATCGAACGACGCATGAAAATGCAGGAACACTTGAGTTTCGGCGGGGCCGAAAGTTTCGGCTATATTTTGGCCGAAACCGAAACTAAGGCCGAAACTAGAAATTTTGGCCGAAACCGGCCGAAACCGAAACCGAAACCGAAATTTCGGTCGGTCACTATTTATTACAGTTCGTGTGTTATGAAATTATAGCTTAATAGTGGCAAATAATTTTAGAATTTTCCTAATTTGCTACTTACATAAACCACGCCAAAGGAGCTATTAGATTCACAACTTCGGTATTGGACACCGTTGAAGCTTATAAAAATATATTATATCACTACAGATACTCGCCTGTGAGCAACTTAATAAACTGGTAGCTACAAAATTGACTATCTAACTTATTTATATGGCAATTTTTAATAATACATTGAGCTAGCAATTATACGGATGTATCATTGCACAGCTCTGTCACAGCTTATTAATTGCACACAAAAAATAGCCTAATTATCATTTTAATAAATATATAAGTGACTCTCGAATACATTTTTCAAACCACTGGAGCATTTTTATCTTGCCAGTCAACGGAAGTCGACGGTTACAATGAATTGGAATTTTTATCTTTTTTGTTTGTTTTTGTATCTTTTTTGTCAACTGGAAACTTATATTACTGAAAAGGTTAGTGCCTAACATTTTTTTTGACAACTTCATTACTAATGTATTATCAATCATGGTCCTATGGTCGGGGTCGCGGGACTTATTCCATCACCGTGACCCCGGAACATAAAGAGCACGAATGACACCGTGGATTTTAGTCGGTACAAGTTTGACAGACCCTCCCGCCCTGCCCGGTGTGGGAGGACTCATTTGATGATTTTATCACGTTAAAAGAAAATCATGGCCCTATGGTGAGTTACAGACGCCAGCACATCAAGGTACCACAATCTGTCAGATTTCTTTAATAAAATTTCAACCTTATCACAAGAGTAGAAGGTTAATGTTTGATTGGTAAAATCTGACAGATTCGGGTAGGTTGACCTGCTGGCGTCGGTACATTGCAAACAAAGTTAGAAGGCGTTAAGTACTTCACAAATTACCTTCTAACCTTTTACTAGTGTCTTCGAAACCTTCGATTTTAAGGCCTTTTTTTTAATACACGAAGCCCCCAAGATTTAATTCCCAACCCCTCCAGACACAGGTGCCAGGTAGCCTATGTCTATGAAAGGGGCCCTCGTTGGGGGCCTGAGACTCTTTATGGTGCCCTGCCAGGGTCGAACTGTCTAAACAGGTAACATTGACTCTGCAACATGAAGGGCAATTGAAAGACACCGTCGACTTTAGTCAATACAAGTCTGACAGTCCCTCCTACCCTGCCCTGGATTTATTTGAGGATTTAGCACGCTAAAAAAAACCATCTACTACGGGAAGTTTTTTTAATGTGTTAAAATTCATCACGTGAGTCCATCCGCCCTGGGTGTGGACAAACCCACCACACTATTCCCAAACCACTGCAACTCCTGAAAGCCAGAATCAACAGTGGCAACCACCAGAAACGCGCCGAGACAATGAAGCTCGACGTGTCCCGGGGAATGAATTTACCTGTCTTGGATCCTGCAACGAAATTAATCTGAAAAAAATAGTGGAGGAGTAGGAAAAAATTTGTTTCCACTTCCCTCAATGCAAGCAGGAGACAGAACAAAACAAGGCCAACAGGCACAAAGGGATATTGCAACTGGGAGAAGCCCAGTTGCCTAGCACCACGGGTAAAAATGACTACTAAAATTAATGGGTCCTAAATTGTGAGCTGCTATATTTGATTCCAATAATAGGTATGGCCGTTATGGACATTGCCATTATGATCATTGCCATTATGATCATTCCATATAATAGGTATGGCCGCCCAGGGTGTAGCAGAAGGGGCTCATATCTGGCACGTATTGACTAAAATCCATCGTATTCCTTCAATTGCCATTTACGTTCCAGAGTTACGATTACCCGTTTACACAGTCCCGCGACCCTGGCGGCCTCATAGAGAGCAAAGGTCCTCTATGGAGCTGATGCCAGGGTATTCCCTAGGAGAAGTTTCCATTTAGTGAAATCAACCAGTTGTGACTCCATAAACGTTACTTTTACAGGTCACTTACATAGCTACCGAACGACCAACAATTGTGTATTACAACAAGCAGTATGTAAGAAATGCATGGGTGACAAGTCGACGGTACAGTCGCGATGACCCAATATACTATATCACCATTTACGTGGACATACTGACACCCGTCGGAAATAATGTCACGGTAAGAATAAGTTACTTTAACATGTTAACTCTTTATTAAGCGAGAGTCCAAACCTATTAAATTATAGAATCAGGCGTTACTTTGCGGAAATCCACGTCATTAAGACGATCGTCTACCGAGCGCTTGTCCATACAAAAAGAGAAAACGTATTCCCCCCCCCCCCCCCCTAGATGCTATCCTATCTCAATGATTTTTTAGAATGCATCTGACACAGTAAAAAACTAGGTTTATAGGTTTTCTTTTTCTCAAAATTTATAATAGTTTGAAAGTTACAGGCGCCTAAAAGTTACTATTTTTATGAAAAAATCTTCATTGAAAAACCTTTGTATTTAAAAAACAAAGAAGTTTAAGAAAAAAAAGCAAAACCTACAAACCTCGAATATAATATACTGAAACGATTGACACCAGAATCTAAGAGATTGGTCGTTCATTTAGTATGTGAAAAACGTTTTCTCCCGAGAGACTAATTTCATATAAAAAATAGTAACAGTCAGTCGCGAGTTGCAACGCTCTCTATCGCACGATCGGGGTTTTTTCAACGCGTGAGAGGGACAGTACGAGTTTTTCTAAATACCTATTTTTTGAAATGGCAGCAGCTATTCTATCCTCTTAAATGCTATGAAAAATATCTATCTCTAATTTCGCGACCAAATTCCAGACTTGGATGCAGGATGCAATCCCACTCTCCTGCCCTCAACATGCCATGTATCAAGCATAATTATTTGTACACTCATGGCATACGCATGGCACGTATTCCGTTTTTCTTACACATGTAGATATGGGCGAGTGGGATTGCATCCTGCATCCAAATCTGGAATTTGGTCGCGAAATTAGAGCTAGATATTTTTCATAGCATTTAATCCGAACCTATTGTTCTACGACTTTTTAAGTACAAAGGAAATCTTGTACTAGAACCTCCTGTATAGAATACAACAGCCACCTTTTGGGATGGCTTAAGTAAAACTCTTTCTCTTTTTTCAAAGGCTTCTTTTAGAGAAGTTCGACACTCCATTGATTTACTAGAGCTAAGAGCATGCCCATCTCAAACAAAATAACCAACAAAAGAAATACTTGGGTCGTAACAAAAATAACTAGAACCTAACTAAGTTTTGTAAGCCTTGGTAAGACTACTTTTAAAGTATTTTGGGATTCTGACTACCCAGTAACAAGATCCAAAAATTAATGACTGGCGGTAGCAACGGCTTATTGTTATTTTAGAGACACGGAGGAGTCTCCCGTTGAAGGTATGGTCACGCCTGAACCAACGTTTTGCCGCACGAAATCGTATCGAAGCAGTTCGGGGTCGTATATGACTCGTATCGCATAGTGTTATGCGTGGGAAAGGACCCATAGCGCTCTCCAATTTTTCTTGTTTGGGGTAATGTTTATTTCGATATTTATATTACAGATAGACCTTTACTTCTACCGATATCAAGGGAATAAATACCATCGTACTATTGTGGAGCTACATTACAAATTCTGTGATTTTATCGAGACCACCAATCTGTTTGGAGAGACAATGAAAAAGGCGATGGCAAAAGATCCCTGTCCATATCAACCTGTAAGTAGGTATTATGTATTTGAATAACATTTTCCACCCGCAGGGTGGACAGAAATCTTACTTGAAGACCACAGGATCTCGCTGGATGGATGCGTCTTCCAACCAGTCTTATTGGATGCGTATGTTCAGCAGTGGACGTCTTACGGCTGATAATAATAAATGATGATTATTTAAAAGCTAGTATCTTAGGTCATTCAACAATAATGGAATCAAGGACCGCTTATGTTTAGTGCTGTGTTCAGTATCTAAGCGGAAATATACAGTAGAATCCCTTTATTATGACTCCGCTTATAATGCCCAACCGCTTATTATGACGTATTACACAAAGAAGTTTGGTTTTCATACAAAATTCTTTAAACAAAGTCGGATATAATGGCTTCGTATTTAGAGATATGCCACTTATTATGACCCATTTTTGTAAGTAAAACAATTCATTAAAAATGCTGGTCATGGTCAATGGTCACACGTCGCGTCGGTAACTACCGACGTGATTCATAACAACACCTTCGACAAAGTTTTCGGGAGCGTCACGTGATACCCGACGATGATCGGTGCAGGCATGGTTTTTAAGTCTCAGTGGGAATTAGATAGTTGAATCATAAGATAATATTGACTCAGTTGTATTTTTTCTCTCTCTATTAAAATAAATACCTTCTTACAAACAGACAAAAACAGGAGGTTGTTTATTTTGTACAAAATGCTTTGCATGACGTCCGCTTAGTATGACGTGTTTAATCACATTAACACTGCTGTTTCAGGGGCCACATACTTATGCCAATTTAACCATGCCGATTAAGGCAATACCCAGCAATTTTCCTTTCCGACAAGGCCGGATTGTCGCCATCGCTACGAAACCTTATAATGGAGGTATAATAAAATTTATGGAAGCATCCATTGATATTGAAGAAAAAGTTGTAAGTGGAAACAAAAAAATAATCAACCAAAATTGATTTGATTATTTATTATGCTTTATTGTTTTTGAAATACACTTTGTTTTTCTAGAAGCACTGAAACTAAATAAAATGGGTATTGTACTTAGCCAAAATGATTTGGTATTATCTTTTAAAATTTAAGAAAAATTATCAACGTTGCATCCCTATTTATGAAAATTACGCGAAAGGTGGAGAACGAATATTGGTTCAGTTAAAGTTTTATGAAAAGCAGTGCAGAAAGCTTTAAACATTTTTTATTTGACTGTAATCTTACTAGTATGTATCTTAATTATCTCACTTTTAAATGACGAATATTATTATGTGAAAGTATCTGAGTACCTATGTAGACGTACGAACAACAATTATACTCAAAAACCGGCCAAGAGCGTGTCGGGCCACGCACAGTGTAGGGTTCCGTAGTTGCCCATCAAAATACTTATGCGAACTAACTAAACTGATTCGCTGAATTTAATTTTAAAAAGAAGAATTTTCAAAATCGGTCCAGGAGTCTTTGAGAAATCGGGGAAAATACATAAGAATAAAGATTACGACGAATTTAGAACCTCCTCCTTTTTTTGAATTTAGTTAAAAATAGTTGACGATAAAAACCTACCTATCCCCAAAAAACATACTTAAAAAATCTGTAAAATAAAGTTGACAAACTTACATTTGCAGTTGTCTCCAATACATTTTGTTTAGAAAATATGATGTCCAAGTACATTTTATAAGTTGGTCGACTATTACTCGTAAAGTTGTAAAGCCTACTTAGTCATGATAATTTTCTTTTAAACTTCGTTATATATACTACTACTGTGAATTTTTTCACACCCCCAAACATAACCGTTTAGCTGGTAGAGGGGGGGGACACTCGAATCGAGCAAAATTTAGCACTTTAAAGCTTAATATTTCACAAACGAATTTTTTTATCAAAAAACTGTTAATGGAAACTATCATTATTTTTTAAAGACCTATTTAATGATACCCCACACTAAGGGGTACGCGAGAAAAAAAAAATCCTCACTTTACGTGTAAGTACAGGAGGTACCCTAAAAAAAAATATTTTACGAGATTTTATTTTACCACTTTTTCGGCACAAGAAATCCGTATATTTACACCAAATTACAGCTCTCTAGTACTGTGCGTCTCTGAGTTAAACTGCGGACAGACGGACGGACGGACGGACGGACGGACGGACGGACGGACGGACGGACGGACGGACATGGCGAAACTATAAGGGTTCCTTGTTGACTACGGAACCCTAAAAATGCATGTAATGTGGACATTATTTTGACAACGTTGTTTGGGCAAAGTCGACCTTGCCGTCCTGTTTCATGGAGCGGCCAGCAAAGTTTTGCTAGCTGCTCTTACAGGCCGCTATTTTGACGTATCAACGTTTTAATAGTACATTACTGCCGCGGCCTATAATGGCTACTTTGCTGGTCGCGCTGATGATGGCCGACAGCGCAGCGTAGCGCAGCTCCAGGCCGACACAGCGCGGTCAGCATGCAGCACTTGATGGACGAGCTGAGATAAAGGTCGAGGCCGTAGGCCGAGGCCTTTACAGCGAGGACAGCAAGGGCAGCAATGATGGCCAAGCTGGAAGGCCTAGAGCGTAGCTAGGCTCGCTCGAGACAATCATAGCATGACCAGCGAAGCAGTCATAGTGGGGCAAGGCTTGTAGTGCTTTACTCAAAAATGCAAGTACCTAACCTAAATAAAACCAGGAAGTGATTTAAATAAATACATATAGGTATTAACTAGAAAATTAATTAAAATAACAATATGAAAAGTACAGTACAGTTACTAAAATTCAACACCGACTTTCCCGGTTTCATATTACTTACTAATTGTAGTTTTAGACGCCCACGGGCAGTGGTAGACGCCCACGGCGACGGACGTCGCTTGATGATCTCCGGCCACCGTAGGCGCGGGCATGCGGGCAGCGAGTAAAGGGCAACTCGCTGCCCGACCAAGGACCATGACCGGGTCGACGGCGCGTTGTGTCCCACGCGCGCCTCAAAGAGCGTCAGCATAATGACGGGGCCCCCCTCTCAGAGGGCCTGCCGGGGTCGCGGGATTATTCCCTTACCGTGACCCCGGAACATAACAGGCTATTGAAGGACACCGTGGATTTTAGTCAGTAGAAGTCTGAAAGTCCCTCCCGCCCTGCCCGGGGTTGGAGGACTCATTTGATGATTTACCACACTAAAAAAAAAAAACCGGCCAAGTGCGTGTCGGGCCACGCACAGTGTAGGGTTCCGTAGTTGCCTATCAAAATACTTATTGCGAACCAACTAAACTGATTCGCTGAATTTAATTTAAAAACCGGCCAAGTGCGTGTCGGGCCACGCACAGTGTAGGGTTCCGTAGTTGCCCATCAAAATACTTATGCGAACTAACTAAACTGATTCGCTGAATTTAATTTTAAAAAGAAGAATTTTCAAAATCGGTCCAGGAGTCTTTGAGAAACATAAGAAAAAAGATTACAACGAATTTAGAACCTCCTCCTTTTTTTGAATTTAGTTAAAAATAGTTGACGATAAAAACCTACCTATCCCCAAAAAACAAACTTATAAAAGCTGTAAAAATAAAGTTGACAAACTTATATTTGCAGTTGTCTCCGATACATTTTGTTTAAGAAAATATGATATCAAGTACATTTTATAAGTTGGTCGACTATTACTCGTAAAGTTGTAAAGCCTACTTAGTCATGATAATTTTCTTTTAAACTTCGTTATATGTACTACTATTGTGAATTTTTTCACACCCCCGAACATAACCGTTTAGCTGGTAGAGGGGGGGGACACTCGAATCGAGCAAAATTTAGCACTACCACTCTGCACGACAATATTTTGACACATGACACATCAGCTGAGTCGACCGGGTGATTCGAAATTTGAGCTATTACACAAAATTTTTTGTCAACTTTCAGCATCCAAATTTTGATCAAAAATATGTTACTACAGCTATTTTATGCGATAAGTTTGTGAACAATATCTCTAAGAACATGTTGAGGTCAATAAAACTGCCTCATTCTGTTGTAAAATGTGTGTAACATACAAAATGCTACATCATTCCAAAAACTAGGTAATTTAGATGTGCTGAAAAATATGTACATAAAGAAGCTTATCACATGATAATAATAGTTAAACAGTGAAATAAATAAAATAACTTACTATATACATTACTAGATTTGCCAGTGTTCATACATAATTTCATAAATAATAACGATCAAAGTCTGGATAAAAATTTGCAAAAACTATGTTGCAACATGACTCTTTTTAGTGCTGACCGTAAACCCAATATTCACAAAACGATTAAAAACCTTCATTCAGCCTAATCGATACTCGCAACATAATCGAACATGAAAAAAAAGTAAAACAAGACATAGAGCATGGACTGATTTATCTGCTTTTTGACTATAGAAAGCTCAGTCCATGCAATAAGTCTATGAAACTAAATCTGAATCATTTTATAATAATATTTCAAATTTTCAAGTATTATTTCGTTTACGCAATAATTTATTTATCGGTGTTTCTTTGGAGGCTAAACATACCTATGTGTCTTCTAAACTTAAATTCAATCATTATGGTTTTACTTATATTTTGTGTTTTCGTTAAATAATTTCAATTTATCTTTTTAAAACGGATCTAAAAAACGTGAAAAGACAAACACCTGGTTCGGATCTAATGCTGAGAGATGGGAGTATGTACTTCTAAATGATTCCTTGCAGTAACAAACAATTAGAATTTCCAACGGGGCGTATTTGGCTAAATTTTAAACTATGAGGAATAGCGAAAAATCCTTAAGGAAGTCTCGAGGCCGATTTGATAAAAAAATTAATAACATCATAAAAATTAAATTTTTGAAATATAAATTCAGCAATCAAACTATCAATATTCTGTGAAGTAGAAACATGCGACAAACTTGAGGTATAAGGTTTTTTTTTCCATTAAATAATGTTTCGCTACATGTTCACAACATAGTGTTCTTATTTCAAATTTTTATTATCACTTCGTGGTGTAAATACATTAACGATTTTTTTGAAATTCGAACTTTAAGTGAGTTTGCGCGAATTCTGATTTTATTCTGCTGTACAATGACTAAATTATTGTTTGTATATTTGAAGATCAAACGAACTTACCAAGTGAAGTTCGATCCCAATTATGCGAGCGGCTTCATTCCACGCGATTTACCTTTAAGCTGGCCATTGACGATCAGTCCAAACATAAAACTGCGGCATAAAACTAGGGCGTCACTCCAAAATTTGACCGTCAATGGCGAATCGTCACTCCAGAGTTTTAACTGACGACTCTCCACGGAAATTTTCCGTGACTACCATAAATCCAAGCGGCGCGTCGCGCCAAACTGACCGTCAATGCGCGATCGTCATTCCAAGGCTTCAGTTCGCTCGAATCGCTCGCTGCGATCGTGGTAACTGAAGCTAAAAAACGAAGAGTGGCTTTCAATCTCTCATGAGGGCTAATAGCTTCTCTCATATTAGTATCCTGTTTAGCAATATATGGAGTTACAAGTTTCAAAAGCTTGAAATATATGTAGTTTCGTCCATCCTTAAGTAGTTTCTCCAGTCACTTGGTTCTAATGATAACTCATTCAACAAATTGACGTGAGTGAATTGATTCCTTTTTCTAAGCCATTCCTTCATCCATTGCTTTCTTTCACGTTTCTCGGTTATTATATGGCAACAAATAGTAGCCACAGTTAAAATTAATGTTTCTTCTTCAGAACCAGAATTCATTTTCTACACAAATATAAGTACCTAGTTCACTTTTCGTCAGCTTTGCCCCACGGCCGATCGAAAAATGAAGAGCCGGAGTGACGCCAGTGAATGGGCAAATCTAAATGGAGTAAAACCATTTGGAGTGACGCCCTAGTTTTATGCCGCAGTTTTATGTTTGGACTGATCGTCAATGGCCAGCTTTAACATGGTGTAGTAGCGCCATCTACCGTAAGCCCTGCACGATTTGTTCAAAGATATCTCTTTTTTTTTTTTTTTTTTTTTTGTGACGTTTCGCCCCACCACTGCGCATTGCTGTCGTAGCGGACCGTTCCGACATTAATCCTCATTCTGTTTAAAGGCTAATATTTATTTTAGTATCGTTACAGTAATAACGGGATGGGTTTTATTATCTTATTGATAATAATTATTTTAGAATTAAAGTAGGGTGGGAGTAGGTAAATCGCGTCGAATGAAGCCGCTCGCATAATTGGGATCGAACTTCACTTGGTAAGTTCGTTTGATCTTCAATTATGCTTCGCGGCTTCATTCTTTGCGATTTACCTTTAACATGGTGTAGGATGTTTATAGCAACGATCTAAAATAAATGCAATACATAAACAATGTTTGAATCTTGTAGGTTTGAACATTGCTTTTACTCCGGGTATTCCAAGATCTAGGTAAGTACCTATTTTGTACTAAAATACAATACAATAAATTTTAATCAATCCTTGTTTTATTTATTAACCAAAGTGTACATCAACTTGTATATAAATTATATTTGAGAAGAATCAAGCAATAATTCAGCGAACTGATTATGTTTTACAATTTCTTTATTGTAGAAGCGAGCAAAAACTGATGACGAATCAGTCCATCCAGCAGTCTTTTTAATCACATCTATGCTCACTCCTAATTTATTTGCCTTTGATGTGGCTGCATGTCGTGTACTGTGCGCGCTAAATATTGAAGTGTCCACACCACTTTCTTGTAGCGTATCTTTAATCCAGTGACTGATAGTTTGGGAAGTAATATTCGAATGTGGTTTTTTGAAACTTAAAAATAAACTATCACTGTTATTCTTTCGTAATGCCTTAGTTTTATTTAAATATGCTTGTAAACATCTAGCTGGGCAGATTTCTGGACGTGTATTATAAAATGGTAGTCTTAAGATTGGTTGAAATGAATTTAATTTTGTTGTCTTTATTATATCGGGAATTTTAATAATAATTTCTGTAGGATTTTTAAAGATATTGTTAATTTTAACAAGCGATAGAGTTTGTACACGATGTGCGGTCACAAGGGCAATTAGTGTAACAGTCTTTTTGGAGAGAGCTTTCAAATCAAGGTTTTCATTAGGCCATTTTTGTGATAAAAAATTTAAGACGACTTCAGGATCCCAAGTAATATTGTATTTTGGGTTTGTTGGCCTTAATTTGAAAACACCCTTCATGAAACGTTTGAGTCTTTCATCATCTAAATTATGACCTAGTAATAAAGACAAAGCGGATTTGTAAGAATTGATTGTCCCATATTTTGCGCCTTTGTCAAATACTTCTGTTAAAAAATGAATAACTATGGGTATTGAAACAGACATGTGTTCATAATTATGTTTTTGACAATAAATAATCCAAGCTTTTATGCAACCGTCATATTGTTTATAAGTGTTACTTGACAAGGATGATAACATTATGTCCACTGACCTTGGTGACAGAAATTTATTTAATAGAGTCTGCCGGATAATCTCGCGGCAGCCAATGTTAATGTTCGATGCAGACTGTGAGTTGATCTGTAAGGAGATTTTAGCAAATTACGATCAGGTGGAAAGTAAATAATTTCAGATTGACATATTTTATTAAATAAAGGAAACCAAGCTTGTGTTGGCCAGTATGGGATAACAACTATACCCTCCGCTTTATCTGATATGATTTTTTGTATCGTTTTTAGAATCATTGAAAATGGTGGAAAGGCGTAAAAGTTTAAATCTTTCCATGAAATGGTGAACGCATCAATAGCCCACGCATCAGGATCGTTTTTCCAGGTAACAAATGTATTACCTTTGGAGTTACAACGGGTGGCAAATAAATCTATATTTGGCGATCCTAATTTGTGTTTTATTTCCTCGTATGCGTAATTTCCTAATTCCCATTCAGTATCCTGAAACTTCTTTCGAGACAACATATCGGCTTCTTGATTATCTTTAGTGTTAATGTATGATGCGAAAACCACCACACGTCGCCCTTCACACCATTTCCAAATATGACGAGTTTCGTCGTTGAGATGTGGATTTTGTACGCTGCCCATCCTATTAATACATGAAATGGCTGTAACATTGTCAATTCTTAATAACAACTCGCAGTCAAAACAATCACTAGCAAAGACCTTTAATCCGAAAAAGGCGGCTTTTAGCTCTAACTGGTTAATGTGTAATTTCATTTCATTTTCTTTCCAGTAACCATACGATTCATTACCATTACAATACGCTCCCCACCCGGTGGATGAAGCATCGCTGAAAATTTCTTTTATGTATTTATTGGTTTTTATATTAGAATAGCCAAAATCTACATTGTTTAACCACCACCTAAGATCTTCCCTAATAAAGTTAGGTAATAAGACTGTTTGATTGTAACTACCATTACTTAATAAAGCATTAAACTTGCATTGCTCAAATAATTTTGTACGCATCCAAGAATATTGTATCGCAGGACAGGCAGATACCAAAAGTCCAATTGTTCTAGCAAAATCACGTAATTTACATTTACGAATGTTTAAACAAAGTTGAACATTATGTTTTATTTTATCTTTTTTATCCGAGGGTAATTCCATAATCATTTTTTGAGAGTCAAAAACAAAACCTAGGAACTTGCACTTGGTACTTGGTATTAAACAACTTTTATCCTTGTTTATAATAAATCCTAATTTTTCTAAAAAATCACAGGTGTGTTTTACATTAACGTAACAATCGTCGAATTCTTTCCCAATACAAAAAATATCGTCTAAATAAATAACTGAAATCATATTTCTAGACCTTAAATGTTCCATTACAGGCTTTAGAATTTTTGTGAAAACATACGGAGCGGTGCATAATCCAAAGGGTAAACAGTTAAATTCGAAAAGAGTTCCATTATAATTAAATCGCAAGTATTTTCTGTGACATTTAGCAACATTAATAAAAAAGTATGCATCCTTCAGGTCAACAGAAGCCATGTAACACTTTTTAGTTATTAATTTTATGGCTGTCCTGTAATCCTCCATTTTAAAATGATTAGTCTTTATAAATTTATTTAAGAGTTTTAAGTTTAGGATAAAGCGTTTATCACCATTTGGCTTAGGCACAAGAAAGACGCTTGATATGAATTCACCTTCCTCATGGTAACATTGTGAAATTGCATTGATATCAATTAAATTTTTTATTGTTTTAATATATTCATAATGCTCTTGTTCTGATTTAGGCATAGAGCATGGACTGTCAAATTGGATTGGAGTGGATGTAAACGGGATTTTATATCCCTTTATCCATGACCTTAAGGTTGGGTCATCCGTAATTTGAGACCATTGTAAATAGAAATATTGCAAACGTCCAGCGTATTGCATTACCTGAGTATTTATCTGCGATAATTCCTCCTGGTCGGTGAAGACGTCTTCGGCAGAGGGGGTGGCTGACGCGCATGGTTGAAGCCGCGCGTCTGACGTGCCGGCTGTCGTCCTCTCGATGATTCGCTCGTTTTGTTCGGTGGTTTCCTTTGCATTGGACCCCTGAAGTTTAAATTCCGATTCCTCGGCGTACCCCTGAAGTTTGCACTACTTTTGCTAGTAGACGCTATAGGGTTGGTCTTTTGCAGCGATTCTCCTGTTTTTTGGACAAACTTAGCAGCTCTGAGTTTCTCCGTTAAATCTTCTCCAAATAAATACTTGTCACGATTCGTATTAGCAAGAGCGTCGCGTAAATTGGTATTAATAGAACTCATAATAATACTTCGTCTGGTTCTTCCTTCAATACAGTGGCTGTCGCATAGAATTCGACAAGCATCACTAAGGGGCAGCAGAAGTGCTTGCTTGGAGGTCTCATTTCGTAAAATCATTTCTGTGACCTGAGATAACGCGGCTAATGCGACGCCAATTTGATTTTGCTTTTGTAGCAAAGTGGTGTCTCTTCTGGCAAGAATATCTGGGGTAGCCGCTTTGGCTTCAGGATTTAATAACGGGGCCACAAGAAAGTGACAGTTTGCGGGTATAAGATATTTTTTGAGAAGTGCTTCTTTTTGTTCTCTTGGTAAACCTTTAATCAAGATATCTTGCCAACGGGTTGCGATATCTTTGTGAATATTTTTACCGAGCGCAATGTCTGACTGTGGCGGTTCTCCCAGGATCTGAAGTATATCTTCATCTAGCTGGGCATCCTCCTCTTGAAAGTTTGCGGTACACAGATCGGGAGCAGAAGAGGGTCCCGGCTCCGGAAGCACCTCAGCGTCCGCATTAGCCTGTTCCAAACCAGCAGATTCAAGGAGTGATGTTTGTGGAATAGGGGATACCAACTCGGGTAAACCCAAGGGTTCATTCCTATGGAGGAATGGCGAAGCTCCAAGATTGGTTGGCGACGATTATGGTGACATCGAGGGCAAAACTTGCTCTTCGGTTTCGGAATCTGTGACAATATAAAAAATGTCAGTTATTGAACAGCCGTCAACGACGACGTAACATTAACTGCCAACGACAGTAATGGATTAAAAAATAAACCGCCAACGACGGATATTATACCTTTTAAAAACATCTAACCGCCAACGACAGTACATAATTGATTTTAGTATTAACCGCCAACGGCAGTAATTGATTCAAAATTAACCACCAACGATGGTACAGAATTGATTTAAGCAATAAGCCCCAACGGAACTTATTGATTCAAAAATAACCATTATCAACGGTAATTATACTTCAGAAAATAAAATTAACCGTCAATGAGGGTACTTAGAATTATTTTTTATCGCCAACGACGATAGTTATTTTTGCAAATAAGTAATAATCTGGATATTTTCCAAAGACGTTTTGAAATTAGTAGCACTATTAGTAAGACTATGACTTTTAAAATAACATTATTTTTACTTACTGCTATCTTCAGAAGAAATAATACGTCTACGCCGCTGTAATTTCCGTTCCAATTTTTTGATTTTCTTTTGGATCCTAGATTCTTCTTCTTGATGTTTCCTTTTGTTTGCCATATTATAATTTTTTTTCACTACACAAAGTATCTTAAAAATAGCACAGTGGCAGCTGAATACGTGCGAAGGCTACGGCACGATAACACAGAATGAGGATTAATGTCGGAACGGTCCGCTACGACAGCAATGCGCAGTGGTGGGGCGAAACGTCACAAAAAAAAAAAAAAAAAAAAAAGAGATATCTTTGAACAAATCGTGCAGGGCTTACGGTAGATGGCGCTACTACACCATGTTAAAGGTAAATCGCAAAGAATGAAGCCGCGAAGCATAATAGTTCATATTTTACCAAGTTATCATTACTTCACCGAATTTGATCCTCAGCGACATCGAATAGTGTAAAAAAATATAATACCTAGCATTTTCTTTTTTTATTTCAAAAGCTCGATTTCTGACGTGTAATACTTACATGACCAAACCAATCTCACGAAACAAATTTGTACAATAAAATAATTAATTTGGCTATCTTTTGTTTGGAGCCGCGAGAGGGAGAGGACAGCGACCTCCCTCCGCCCCGACCATAGTGGTAGGCCCCCGCAGCGTCGGAAGTCGGCAGACGATCTCCGGCCACCGTAGGCACGGGCATGCGGACAGCGAGTAAAGGGCAACTCGCTGTCCGACCATGGACCATGCCCGGGTCGACAGTGCGTCGTGTTCCACGTGCGCTTCAAAGAGCGTCAGCATAATGAGAACTTAGAGGGCCAAAGCCTACCGGGGTCGCGGGAGTTATTTCATGACCCCGGAACATAAAGAGCTATTGAAGGACACCGTGGATTTTAGTCAGTACAAGTCCGACAGTCCCTCCCGCCCTGCCCGGGGTGGAAGGACTCATTTGATGATTTTACCACGATAAAAAAAAAAAACTTTTATTTGGTAGGAAACAAACTCATTTATAATAAGCCTATCAAAATCCAAGGCATTCTGTATTCATTCAACATTAAAAATTATATGATTGTACAAAATAAAATGTACAGTAAAAATTAGCAAATAAATTAAAAGTTATTACATATTTTGATTATCGAGTACCTCAGCGAGTGCATTCCTAATTCAAAATTTTTGAATTAAATAATTGCCGCGCATTCAAACATTTATTAGCTGACATTGTTCCTTTGTCTATTATTGTTTTTTGGGAATGACAATGTACGTAATATTATTATAAAAGCTTTAAACTATATTATAATAGATAATAATTGTATTCTAAGCATAAAACAAATTTATTTTAATTTTTATTAATCGATTTCCTAATTTCCTTATTTTTTTCACTCGAGTTGACAAAAAAATCAATTATGGAATCGATTAGAATACTCGCTTTCACACATCATTACGATTAAAAAAAATAACATGGTTGTCGATTACGAATACAAATTGAGTAGTGGTAATGAAAAATACGTGTTATTGGCCCTGTATTAGAGAATTACGCCAAGATCTGGTCTTTTTTACGTTATTTATAATATTTGGCATGATATTTATCTTTATTATTATGGAGTTAAAGCTCGCGTGTGTGATCCAAGTGCAAAAGGGTCAATCTTCAATTTTTGAACTTCCGTTGAGGATAATGACACCCGATACTTTTACTGCTAGTGCAACCATCCATTGACAAAAAACAAAAATATATATTATTTTAATTACGTTTAACTAAAATGAAATTAAAATAATTTGTATTTTTGTTTTTTGTCAATGGATGGTTGCGCTAGCAGTAAAAATATCGGGCGTCATTGTCCTCAACGGAAGTCCAAAAATTGAAGATTGGCCCAAAATAAAAATGTAAACAAACAAAAGTGGCGCGAAAGTTCGAGTTCAGATATCAAATTTTTCATTACCACTGCTAATTTATGTTGAAATACGTGTGAATTCGTTACAATACTAAATGACGAGTTATTCATTCCTCCTATAATGATCCGTTGGATGTCCGAAAACCACGTTTTTTATGATTTTTAGCCCCACCCAGCACTGCCATCAAAATGGCGAAGATCGTATTTACACTTTTGGATTTTGTTACGGTAAATTATGAAAATAGGCGCTAAATGTAGAAGTTTTAATTTCGTGAATAAATCAGATTTTTATTTAACATTCTTAATTAATGCGCACTCATAGGATTTTACGCAGAGAATATTATATTTTTTTAATTTATAATGAGGATGTCGTATGACTACAAAGTCTGCCCCTTTTGGACCCACTATTGAGCCAGCGTAGGTTTACTTGTCGCGCCCCTTTCGGGGGCGCTACCGAACTATACGGTTAAAGCTTAATATTTCACAAACGAATTTTTTTATCAAAAAATTGTTAATGGAAACTATCATTATTTTTAAAGGCCTATTTAATGATACCTCACACTAAGGGGTACGCGAGAAAAAAAAATCCTCACTTTACGTGTAAGTACTGGAGGTACACTAAAAAAAAATATTTTACGAGATTTTATTTTACCACTTTTTCGGCACAACAAATCCCTATATTTACACCAAATTACAGCTCTCTAGTGCTGTGCGTCTCTGAGCTAAACTGCGGACAGACGGACGGACGGACGGACGGACGGACGGACGGACGGACGGACATGGCGAAACTATAAGGGTTCCTTGTTGACTACGGAACCCTAAAAACCGGCCAAGTGCGTGTCGGGCCACCCACAGTGTAGGGTTCCGTAGTTGCCCATCAAAATACTTATGCGAACTAACTAAACTGATTCGCTGAATTTAATTTTAAAAAGAAGAATTTTCAAAATCGATCCAGGAGTCTTTGAGAAATCGGGGAAAATACGATTTAGAACCTCCTCCTTTTTTTGAAGTTAGTTAAAAATAGTTGACGATAAAAACTTATCTATCCCCAAAAAACATAGATACCGTAAAAACATACCTATTAAAGCTGTAAAAATAAAGTTGACAAACTTACATTTGCAGTTGAATCCGATACATTTTGTTTAAGAAAATATGTAATCCAAGTAGGTACATTTTATAAGTTGGTCGACTATTACTCGTAAAGTTGTAAAGCCTACTTAGTCATGACAATTTTCTTTTAAACTTTGTTAATATACTACTATTGTGAATTTTTTCACACCCCCAAACATAACCGTTTAGCTGGTAGAGGGGGGGGACACTCGAGTCGAGCAAAATTTAACACTTTAAAGCTTAATATTCCACAAACTAATTTTTTTATCAAAAAATTGTTAATGGAAACTATCAATATTTTTTAAAGACCTATTTAATGATACCCCACACTAAGGGGTACGTGAGAAAAAAAATAACATCCACTTTACATGTACAGGAGGTACCCTAAAAAAAAATATTTTTCGAGATTTTATTTTACCACTTTTTTGGCACAACAAATCCGTATATTTACACCAAATTACAGCTCTCTAGTACTGTGCGTCTCTGAGCTAAACTGCGGACAGACGGACGGACGGACGGACGGACATGGCGAAACTATAAGGGTTCCTTGTTGACTACGGAACCCTAAAAATGTAGTTTGCGATAATTTTAATGCGGTGTTTGACTGTTATTTATTTTCTTCACTTACATAAAGCAAAAAAGTCACTAAATAAAAATAAAAATTACGCTGAACCGCGCTTTTGTTACTTCTTTCTATTTTTTTTTAAATATGGAATACAATCTTTTTGTGCCTACCTCTTTATATACAAACAGCTGTGTTTTAGATAAAATCTTTTGCATTTGTTTTTTTAAAACGTTGAAACGTCAAAATAGCGGCCAGCAATGTTCTGCCAACCTGTAGAGCGGCCAGCAAAACTTGAAACACACCGGCAAAGGCGACTTTGCTCAAACAAGGTTGTCAAAATAATGACCACATTACATGCATTTTTGAGTAAAAAAACAAATGCAAAAAGATTTCATTTAAAACATAGATAAAGAGATAGGTACAAACAGATTTTATTCCATATTTGGCTGTAATAGTTCCATTGCTAAAAAAAACAAAGAAGTAACAAAAGCGCGGTTCAGCGAAATTTTGCTAAAAATGAGCTCTCAAAGCGAAAATTCTTCTCGAAAGTTAATATAATATATTTTATTTAAATTACTTGCTGGTTGTAATTAGGTTAGGTACCTACTTACTTGCATTTTTTAGTGAAACACTATACAAACCTTGGCCCACGATGACTGCTTCGCTGGTCACGCTATGATTGCCTCGAGCTAGCCTAGCCACCTGAGCCAATCGTGTCGTCGGGAAAAATGTATACAAGCAGGTGAAATTATCTTCTGAAATTATTTGAATTTTTGGTACCTAAACAGTAAAAATGATAGTTTAATTCCGGTTTTATGTTGTCGTGGGATAATTTTCGAGTAGCATCTGGCGTAACAAAAAAAAATACGGTTTATCATATATCTGTGCTACAAAGTCTGTTTCATACCCGAGATTTTGAGTTCACTGCAAGTACCCTGAAGGTTTTGATTCCCTTTCGAGTTTCGAAGCGGAACATTGCGAATAAGCTACTTAAGTTATATTTTTTGATTTCGTTGACGTAGGTAGGGTAGAAGTTTGATTTTTTTACAGCTTTTTAGCATTTTATAAATGTCAGCTTGATAACACCACGCATTTCCCGAAAAAAAAAAGGTTCTTGATAGACGGCTTGACGGACAACAAAGTGATCATAGGGTTCCATTTTTCCCCATTCCAGGTACGGAATCCTAATTATCACTCCCTAAGTTTACTTTTGTTTGGCTAAAGCCTAAATGGACCAACGCGAAGGAGCAAGCGAGAATGGAGGTGCTTGTCTCTTTTCCTCAACTGCTATACAACGTGTAACGTTAGTAGCGCAAAACCTCTCGTGGGGTAACTCAGCCCATGTTATGTTATATGTATCATTCACTGAGTACCTACGTCTCTTGTTGACTTGAATGACCCTGGCGGTTGAGTGTGTCATGCTCACTCAAATGTCTCGCTGATGGTGGCGCGTGTGTTGGATCATTTAGCTCCCTTCAAAATGGTTGAGCTGAATGGTGCTGATGCATGTGTCATGTTCGTGAACGGGCGCTGTCAGTTGGGACTGGTCATCTCTTAGCTGCCACGGTTTATTTTAATAATTATTGATCACTTTGTTTTTTGAATTGTCTTTGTTTAATTGTTACTATGGACACTTTAATTAAAAACTTGCTACATCGTTCTCACATAGTGTACCACCTCAAAATGAATGATGTAACAAAGGTTCTGTAATAATTCTGGCGATCTAAAAAGAGTGTCCATGGAGTTTCTTGCACGTTCTTCTCCATAGAGATCTACTTCTTGGAACGTGCATCTACGGTACTTTCACAGTTTTTATGTCTTGTGTCTGGGACCGTAGCACCATAACTATTTTTATACTTGTTTTATGTCTTTTGACAATTCATAAGTGCCTGTAATTGGCCTAGTTGAAATAAACGATTTGATTTGATTTGTTACTGAACAATGTTTGTTCTAAAACTTTTAGAAAAAAAATATTTGTTCAGTAACATGGGCTGAGTTACCCCACGAGAGGTTTTGCGCTATTAAGGTGATTGCTTCGATGTAGCCCGCGAAATTAATTTTTTTTTTACGTTTTTTTATATCGAAGTTAGATTTCGGAGATTTTAACATGATGCACCTTTTCTATGTGAGAGCTGATGGAGCGAATTTTTTGATAATTTTTATATTTAAAATTATACTTGTTATTACCGCAATTCATATTTTGATAAAGTTACAACATGTCACTGGCCTGAAAATTGCAAAAAACGTAAGCAAATTTGAATTTCGCGGGCTGGTTGGAGCATTCACCTTAACGTTACACGCATGGACCTAAAAAAAAAGCCGGACGGAACTTCACTAAGAAACAAGTGAAGCACCAAAATGGCGTCTGCTTTACTATGTGTTGGTTTCTAAAGGGTTGCCAGATGAAGGAAAAAATTACCCATTTTCAAACAATATTTTAATAAGATCTCCCCTCGAACTTAGTTTTAATCATGGACCTAAAAAGAAGGTCCATGGGTTTAATTACAAGTTTTTGTGACGTATACCTATTGTTAAAATAAAGGTAAAATAATTAAAACAAGATCAAAATAATAGTAGATTGTATGACAAAGTAATATTTTTACGGCGAGGGCGCTATTTTGTATCCAGAGCGAAGTAAGGGATTCTACAGTAGAATCCTGAGCGTAGCGCTCTTATAAAGAGGATTAAAAACTCATTACTGCCCGCTAAAAGTTCCCTATAGA